>CM057454.1:114232500-114832500 GCA_016271365.2 Neoceratodus forsteri
TTTATAAGGTAGAAAAAGAAATGGGCAGACTGGATGGGCCTTGCGGTCTTTATCTGCCGTCAACTTCTATGTTTCTGTGAGGTGGTTGATTATGTCAGCTGTCGGAGTACGAGTTCCACCAGTGGAATGCCCGCTAAATAGGGCAATATCTGATTCTCAACTTGTAATTCCGGGCCCACAGAATCGAGTTCCCTGATGGACTGGGATTGAGTTGGATTGATAGATTCTTTAGAGCATCTGCCACTGCAAAACTCAGTACCTCACAACACCGTGAAATAGGGGAGATTTTGCTGCTTATTGCTCCTATCTGAATTCGAACTCTTGGGCTTGAGTAGGTTTGCTGCCCGAAGGACATGCCTACTACAGATTGCATGGCTGGGTAGCTGAGATTTTATGCCTAGCTGCATGGTCAGATAGGGGCCATGGGCAGTAAATAGTTTCTGCGGGTTCTTCCTGCCTTCCTTCCCGGGGGGTCCTCGGCTGGGTGCTGGGATGTAGTAAAGAAATGATCAGTAGGAGACTGTTATGAGTTTATGTCTCCAGGATGATCTGGCCTCTCACTTTATCCCTCTCGCCTTCCTGGGGGAGAGATAATGATCCCCCCCACACCTCCCCACAGTTATTCAAACAACATGAAGTCTTGCTGTATTCTGACAATAGCAGTGAGTCCCAACCTTCGAACTGCCCCGGAGATGAAAGAGTTAACTTTCCATGCCAGGCATGGAACGCTGAGCTCGAGCTCGGTTGAGACTCTGTCTGTTGTTCTTCAAACTCAAACTGTCAGATTCTTTACTCCGCCTCACTGAACAGTCGCTCCGGAGATTTCTCCTTCTGCTCGGTTTAATTTGTCGGTTAAAGTATCACTTTTCTCGGTTTTCGACCAAATTTAAACCGTAACCTGTCGGTTCAGTCTCTGTCTGTGGTATCGTGAGTACTGGATAGGTTTTATTTTATTCTATTCTGTGTGGAACTTGTAAACGGTTTATCGGTTCGGTTTGAACCGATCAAGTTGTTTAAAAAATCTTAAATTGTGCTTTTAGAGTGTGGTTACCGGTTCTTATCGGTTCTAAAAAAAACAGATTTTATTACGGTTTTTTCCCCGACCCGTGACACGGTTGGGAACCGATAAGAGGTCTTGCCTGGCAGATTGCCATAAAAGGTAAGTTTGATTAGGACTGGCACTATGTCTGAGAACCAAAGAAAAACCAGACCCACTGGGTTTCAACACTGCAGTGTGTGTGGGGAAGTCTTCCAAGGCTGACCCCCACACCACCTGTGTTTATTGTCTGGGGTTTGACCACCTCAATGCAGACTGCCAGATTTGCAAAAATTTCCCTGCAGCTACCCTAGAAAAGAGAGCTGGTAGGCTTAGGGATAGGGAGGCCAAAAAGTCCACTGAACCGGATGGCCAGCCCGGTTCAGTTCAAACTGAACCAGAAGGAGTGCCCTCTGACCAGGGCGAGACTTCTTCAGGCAAAAGGAGAGCCGATTCTGAGGAGTCGGTTCTGGCTAAAAGAACTAGAAAAGAAAAATCAGCTGGTGTGGAGCCAAAACTTTCCTCTCCAACCACTGAAGAAATAGCCAAAGCAATCAAAATTGTCCAGTCGCTTTCCCCGGTTCCGACCGAACCGGCACCATCAGGCAGGTGCTCGGTTCGGCTGGTTCCACCGGTTCAAGAGTATGATTTAGAGGAATTTTATGAACCGGAGGAGGAAGAGGAGTGGAGGAAAGTGAATGTGGATTTGAAAGTCTGGATGTGCCCATTGACCCGGACATCTCCCCAGACAGACCTTCAGGAGTGTCTCCTCCCAGGCTTTCTGAGTCCCCCTCCCATTTCATGTTTTATAAAAAAGTGTCTGAAACCCTCCAGCTTCCTATGGAAGAAGCTGTGGATGACCAGGAGGAGCCTGACTATGTGGAAATGATGGATATCCCAGAGTCTAGGAGGATGTCTCTTCCCTTGCACAAATCTTTTGGGAAACAGACATTTAAGATTTTAAAGACTCCTAACACTATACCTCCTGTGGATAAGAGAATGGACAAGAGGTATACATTGTCAGGCTCTGACATGGAGTTCCTTACACAACAATGCAGCCATGTTGGGGTAGTGCAGGCTGCAGCCTGTGATAAAGCAAACATTCCTTACTCACCCCGGACAAGGACTCCAGGAGGATTGATGCCATGGCAAAGAAACAGTACATGGCAGCATCCTTGGGACTCAGACAGGCCAATTATATGGCCTATACTGCTAGGTATCAAAAATCCAGATGGGACACTGTTATGGCCCTAGCAAAACAGGTCCCTGGCCAGCTGCCAGGAGCTGGAGCAGGTGGCTGCTGATGGTATTGAGGCATCAAGGTGCAATTCCATGCTGCAGTAGACTCCAATGATGTGTCATCCAGAGTCATGGCTACATCTGTGGCACTTGAGAAGAATGGCTTGGCTCAGATGTACTAGCCTGTCACAGGATACCCAGACTAAGGCCATGGATTTTCCTGTTGTGGGTAATTCTCTGTTTGGGGAGCAAACAGAGAATTATATGAAAAAATGGATGAGTATAGGACCACCTATAGGATTGCACAGGCCAAGAAGGCAGGCCACTCCTCCAAGGCAGCTTCCAGGGGCAGGGGCAGGCCTTTTCATAGGCCTTTTACCGAGCCAGGCCTCCACTTCTGCTTATGCCCAGAGGGGTTCTTTAGAAGGAGAGGCAGCAGGGTACAAGCAGGCCTGCTTCCACCCCTCAGCCAAAGCCCCTGCCAAACAGGCACCCTGATGGGGTTGCCAGGGCCAATTCTCAGCTACCTGTGAGGGGCAGGCTGGCTTACTTTGTCCAGGACTGGGAGTCTCTGACATCAGACAAATGGGTCCTGGAAGTAGTAAGCCAGGGACTGATTCTCAGCTTCAAAAGTTTCCAAAGATGAGAACCAGATCCTTTCCACCTGCAAGTCCATCAGAGGCACTTGCCTTAGAGGCAGAGGTCTCTTCCCTCCTAGCTCTCAAAACTGTGGAAAGGGTTCCGCCCCTACACCAGGGCAAAGGGTTGTACTCCAGGTACTTCCTTACCCCAAAAAAGACAGAAGAATGGCGGCCCATCCTGGATCTCAAATACTTAAATAAGCACCTTTTAAAACCAAAATTCAAAATGGTGACTCTGGGAATTATTCTACCCTCTCTAAGGCCAGGGGACTGGCTAGTGTCCCTAGACCTCAAGGATGCCTACTTCCATATTCTCATCAGAAGCTCCCATCGAAATACCTCAGGTTCGAGCTGCCCTCAGGCCATTACCAGTTCAGAGCAATGCCTTTTGGCCTCACCTTTGCTCCAAGGGTATTCACAAAATGCCTGGCAGTGGTAGTTGCTGCTCTAAGAAGGCAGAAGATTGCCATCTTCCCCTACCTGGACGACTGGCTCATAGTAGGCCAGTCCCCAGACCAAGTCAAGTTACACTTACAGATAACTCAGCAACTTCTCACTTCCTTGGGTTTCCTTCTAAATTTTCCAAAGTCAGTTCTAGAGCCTGTCCAGCTCCTCACCTTCATAGGTGCAGAGCTGGACACAGAAAACCAGAGCCTTCCTTCCCTGGACAGGGCAAGGACCCTGGTCTCTCTGGCCTCCTCATTCACCCTGCAGGTGTCTCGACCAGCAAGGCATTTTCTTCAGCTCCTGGGGCACATGGCTGCTTCTACAGCAGTAGTGCAGGGAGCAAGATTTCAGATGAGAGACATTCAGTTCCATTTGAGAGTCTTTTGGTCTCAAAGGAAGGACCCTCTGACCAAATTGATCCCAGTAACTCGAACCCTGATCCAGGCCCTACAGTGGTGGCAGGATCAGAACAACCTGAGACAAGGGGTTCCCTTTGTCACTCAGTCTCTCTCTTTAATCCTTACTACAGATGCCTCCCTCTTGGGGTGGGGGGCTCACATGGGCGATCTCACCACCCAGGGGTTGTGGTCCCCTCAGGAATCTCTGCTCCACATCAATCTGTTGGGACTCAGAGCAGTATTTCTAACACTTCAAGCTTTTTCCAAATCTGTTCAGAACAAAGTTGTACAGGTCAGAACAGACAACACCACCACAATGTGGTACATCAACAAGCAAGGAGGCACTCGGTCTACGGCCTTGTGCACCGAAGCAATGAAGTTGTGGTCTCCGGCTTACTCCCTGAACACCTCCCTCATAGCAGTTTACCTCCCAGGCAAGGACAATGTCCTGGCAGATGCTCTCAGCAGGATTTCCCAGGGCCATCGCGAATGGTCACTGGACCCCCTGGTCTTGGAGGTGATATTTTCCAGATGGGGCACCCCGCAGATAGATCTTTTTGCAGCCCCAGACAATCACCAACTTCCCTTCTGCAGGCCCCAGTGTTGGGCTCAGTCCCCTGGATGCCTTAGTTCTCAATTGGGAAGGGAAGTTTCTCTATGCCTTCCCCTTCCCTCTCCTGTTCAAAGTGCTAGTCAAAATCAGATCTCAACCCTGCAAGATGATCCTGATTGCTCCAGACTGGGCCAGACAGCCCTGGTATCCACTCCTACTGTCCTTAGCAGTCCATCTTCCCCTGTGTCTTCCCAGGAATTACAACCTGTTAACCTGTGCTCAGGGGAGGGTTTGGTACCCGAACCTCCAATCTCTCAATCTCAAGGCCTGGCTCTTGAAGAGTTAGAGTTTGCTGATTTACACCTCTCCCAAGGTGTAAAGGATGTCCTGAAGGCTTCTAGAAAACCTTCCAACAGGGCTACTTATAATTCCAAATGGTTTTCCATATGGTGCTCTGGGAAGCATATCTCCCCAGAATCTGCTGATTTGCCCACAGTCCTTGATTATGTGGTCCACTTAAATAGCTTGGGGCTGAGACCAGCTACACTGAAAGTGCATCTGGCAGCTGTGTCTGCCTTTATTTCAGCAGGTAAGCCCTCTTCTCTTTCAGCTCACCCTGTATTCTCCAAGTTTTTCAAGGGATTGCTTCACACCAACCCTCCATTCAGGGACCCTGCCCCTGCCTGGGACCTTAATGTTTGCATTGCTCAGCTTATGCAACCCCCTTTTGAGCTTTTGTCCTCAGCAGACTTAAGTACTTGACTTGGAAAACTGTGTTTCTGGTAGCCATCACTTCTGCCAGACGCATAAGTGAATTACAAGCTTTGTCAGTGAAGCCTGATTTTATCTCCTTTCATAAAGATAAGGTGGTCCTCAGGACTAACAGGAAGTTCTTGCCTAAGGTGGTTTCAGATTTCCACCTTAATCAGTCTATGTCTCTTCCAGTGTACTTCACTGACCATTCCTCCTCTGGCGAGAGGAGGTTGCACAGTTTAGATGTGAAAAGAGCCCTTAGCTACTACATAGAGCGTACCAAGGGTCACAGGTTTGACTCCCTCCAACTGTTCCTCACTTATGGCGAGGTTGGTAAAGGGAAACCTGCCACTGAAAGACCATTGCCAGGTGGATTGTCTCCTGTATCCAATTTTGTTATGAAAAACTGGGTAAGATTCCACTCTCAGGCCTGAGGGCTCACTCTACCAGAGGTACAGCTGCTTCCCTGGCTGCTGCCAGGGACATCCCTATTCTAGAGATATGTCAAGCAGCTACCTGGAAAACAGTACACACTTTTACCAAGCATTACTCCCTGGATATCCAGGCTAGGAGTGATGCTAGGTTTGGCACAGCTGTGCTTCAGAGCCTATTCCCTAAGTAGGGTCTGTCCCTCCTCCACGGAGGTACTGCTTTGTAGTCTGCTATTGTCAGAATACAGCAAGACTTCATGTTGTTTGAAGAAAAAATTACTCACCTTAGTAATGTTGTTTCTTCTAATGAAGTCTTGCTGTATTCTGACTCTCTGCCTGCCCTCTCAGAACCTCTGTTTTTGGGATATGGGTGGGCAGTGCAGTGTTGGCACTCAGTAGGTGCCCACCTTGTTCTTTTCACCCCCTTTTTCTTGGGGTGAGTGGGTGTTGTGTTTTCATTTTTTTGGGTCTCCTGACTTGAGTCTTTGTTTTGGGACCAAAAAATGTGTCTTTATGTTTAGTAGCCAGTTGGCTAGTGTAGGTTTACAGCTTCCACACAGGGCCTTAGTGAGTTTAGCTCGTAAAGATCTGACAGTTTGAGTTTGAAGAACAACAGACAGAGTCTCAACCGAGCTTGAGCTCAGCGTTCCATGCCTGGCATGGAAAGTTAACTCTTTCATCTCCAGGGCAGTTCGAAGGTTGGGACTCACTGCTATTGTCAGAATACAGCAAGACTCCATTAGAAGAAACAACATTACTAAGGTGAGTAATTTTTTCTTATGGGACACTCTTAAAGTGGTCCTGCAGGGCTATATTATTTCTTATGCAGCCCGAAAGAAGTGGCAGGAAGTAGCTAGATTGAAAGAACTGCAAGAGAACCATAAGCTCCTAAAGGAGAGGCACATGGGAGGGGATCTAAATGTAGCAGACCAACTGTCTCAGACGGAAAAGGCAGTTGAAAGTCTACTAACAGCCTACACAGAGCAGGCCTTAATGTGGTTGTGTCAGAGATTTTATGAAAGGGGAGCCCACGCCTCCAGAATTCTGGCCTACAGACTGTGTGGACAGATACAATGGGTCACAATTTCAAAAATAAAAGACCCTAGAACCGGCCATTATAAGAACTCCACACTCCAAATTTTAGAAACTTTTAAAGAGTACAACCAGAAATTGTACTCAGACCCGGAGACCTCCATCCCACAGCAAATAGTCACCTTTTTGTCTAAAATAAAATTACCAACTCTTAGTACCTCCCAGAAAGAAAAAATAATTTCCCCTATCATGGCTCAGAAATTGTATACTACAATCAAGAATCTGAAAAATTGAAAGAGCCCTGGTTGTCATGGCTGTGGAGACGAATTTAATAAAGGAAACTGGGACCTAATTAAATTACCTCTGTTAGCAGCGATGCAAAAAAGTCATCATACATCTACCTTCCCTGTCTCATGCAGACAGGCAGCCATTTCGGCCATATTAAAACCCCGGAAGCCCTCGCAATTGTGTGATTCCTTTCATCCCATTTTGGTACTTAACCAGGATTACAAGATATATACGAGTATAATAGCCCATAGACTGGATGATATCTTACCCACATTAATGCACCTTGATCAGTTGGGATTTAATAAATCCCGTCAGACCATGGATAATACTAAACAAACTTTATATATCATGAACCGTGCATAGGGGAACCATTCCCCATTACTGGTACTGAGCCTAGATGCTCAGAAAGCATTTGACAGAGTCCCCTGGGGCTTTCTGTGGTCCAGCCTTATGGAATTTGCTTTCCCTCAGGAATTCTTAGATGACATGGGGGGGATATATCACTGCCCCCTGGCAGTAGTCAAAATAAATGGATCTTATTCGTCACATTTTCAGCTCTACAGGGTCACGCGTCAGGGGTGCCCGCTGTCCCCATATCTTTTTGCCCTATACGTAGAACCTATAGCACAACTTTTGAGACAAACAGAACATATACATGGATTCGTGGTCAGTGGTGTCTAGCATAAGTTAGCATATTATGCTGACAACGTTCTACTTTACATTACCCACCCTGAGACCTCCCTGGCTACTCTGGGGCAGATGTTGTCCATGGTAGAGCAGTTAACTGGTTATAAAATTAACCAGGAGACATCAGAGGTTCTAACCATGTATTATCTACCTACTCAACTACTTTTAGATATATATCACTATAAATGGAACCATCCACACATTATGTACTTAGGCATTAAATATCCCTGCCCTGTCCAACCTACAAACACTGAATAATGACCCAGTATTCTTGCAAGTACATACGGATTTAGAACAGTGGACTTACTTACCAATCTCTATTTTAAATAGAGTACAATCTATACAAATAAACGTATTACCAAAATTGCTCTACTTAATGCAGAGCATACCTCTCCTGCTGTCGCAGAGTGAGATTAGAAGGTGGGATAAGGTTATTAGAACTTTTCTTTTGGGGGGTAGTAGACCACGTATCTCTTTAAGTAAACTACAATTACCTAAGGAAAGAGGAGGATTAGCCTTGCCAGATATCTTCAAATACTCAATAACAACCATGCTTGCACACTTGGCGAAATGGTTGATCCCACAGAGCCAGGCTCCGACCTGGCTCCCATTAGAAAGAGCCCTATCCAATTTCCCTTTAAATAATATTCTGGTGTTCCAATCTTGAACACCTACACGTATGGAGAGATGCTCCTTATTTACAAAAGCTATGCTCCAGGGATGGGAGAGATTTCTCTGATACCCGGAAAACCTTTTTATAGCCAGATGGATGTGTGTGCTGGCCTGGAACCCAAACTTTGTCCCAGCCCTGACTGATACGGTGTTCCAGAGATGGGGCAAGTTGGGGTTAATACATATAGTATGTATATACTAAACAGAGAATTCTCTGACACAGCGGGATTTCTTCCACTACCTACAAGTTCAGCATTTTTTAAGCACAGAGTTGGGAATATATATCTCTGATCAGACCCTCCCTCAACTATGTACATTGCTTACACAACTACAGAGTGGTTTTACACACCAGCATCTCGTGTCTAAACTATATAAAGTGTTGAATAACAACTCACCCATGACCTGGATACTGTTAAACTTAACTGGGAATCAGAGCTGGTGTTAGACTTAACACCGGACAATTGGGTTCGTATACGGTGCCAACAACACAAAACGACTAATTCCTACACCTGGAGAGAATTCTTCTGGAAAATAGCAGTGCAGTAGTTCTGTACCCCACAAATAACTGCTAAATATTCAGTTTCAGGTGATTCCTCATGCCGAAGAGGTTGTGAAGGGGAGGTGGCCACACATTCTCAGGTTTTGTGGTTTTGCCCAATTCAAACAACTTGAAATCTTGCTGTATTCTGACTTTTATTGCAGTTAGCCTCAGCACTTGAACTGCCTGGAGAGGAAAGAGTTAACTCTATGCAGGAGCATAGAACATTGAGATTGAGCTCGGCATTCAAACCTCTATCACTGGTACATGCTGGTGTAACTGTCAGATTCTTTACTCCGCCTAACTGTGAAGACGCTTCAGAGACTTCTCCTTGCTACTTTGGTTTGGTTCTAATATTTCGGCCAGTTTTGTCCAACCGTTACTTATTTGTCGGTAGCAAATTTCTGTCTACAGTACAGGTACTGTAATTAGGTAGATAGTGATAGAAATTGTTTTTCCTTTGGTTCCTCATTGGTCGGTCCGGTGTGGAACCGAACTAATTCTGTTTTCTTGTAGTTTTTTCCTGTGTCTTGATTTAGTCTGTGGTGTCCGGTACTTTTCGGTTTCAAAAAAACGTTGAATTTTCTGTTTTTTTCCACAACCATTGAACTGGTTGGTAACCGAAAAGTCTTGTGTTACCTGCCTTGAATGCTGTTAAGGGTAACTTTTAAAAACCTATGGCCATGTCTGAGAAACCCAAGAAGAAAACCGGCCCCACTGGGTTTCAACACTGTACTGAGTGTGGGTAGGCTTTTGCTAAGACTGACCCCCACCTCATGTGTGTTTACTGTCTGGGGTTTGACCACCTCGAAACAGACTGCCGAATTTTTAAGAATTTTCCCAAAGGCACTTTGGAAAAAAGATTGAGTAGGCTAAAGGAAAAAATGACCGAAAAAAATGTTGATCCAGATGGTCAGCCCGGTTCAGTTTCCGACCGAACCTGAGGAGGTTCCTGCTGACACGGGCAGTACCTCTCCGGGCCAAAGGAAATCCAACTCAGAAGGAGAAGTTCCATCAAAAAGAAAGAAAAAGGCAGGCGGTTCGGATCCTAAACCACAGAAGACGCTCCGGAGACTTCTCCTTGCTACTTTGGCTCGGTTCTAATATTTCGGTCGGTTTTGTCCAACTGTTACTTATTTTTCAGTGTCAAATCTCTGTCTACAGTACAGGTAGTGTAATTAGGTAGATAGTGATAGAAATTGTTTTTCCTTCGGTTCCTCATTGGTCGGTCCGGTGTGGAACCAAACTAATTCTGTTTTCTTGTAGTTTTTTCCTGTGTCTTGATTTAGTGTGTGGTGTCCGGTACTTTTCAGTTTCAAAAAAACATTGGATTTTCTGTTTTTTTTTCCACAACCATTGAACCGGTTGGTAACTGAAAAGTCTTGTGTTACCTGCCTTGAACGCTGTTAAGGGTAACTTTAAAAAACCTAAGGCCATGTCTGAGAAACCCAAGAAGAAAACCGGTCCCACTGGGTTTCAACACTGTACTGAGTGTGGAGAGGCTTTTGTTAAGGCTGACCCCAACCTCATGTGTGTTTATTGTCTGGGGTTTGACCATCTCAAAACAGATTGCCGATTTTGTAAAAATTTTCTCAAAGCCACTTTGGAAAAAAGGTTGAGTAGGCTAAAGGAAAAAATGACAGAGAAATCCGTTGATCCGGATGGTCAGCCCGGTTCATTTCCAACCGAACCTGAGGAGGTGCCTGCTGACACGGGCAATACCTCTCCGGGCAAAAGGAAATCCAACTCAGAAGGAGCAGTTCTGTCAAAAAGGAAGAAAAAGGCGGGCAATTCGGATCCTAAACCACAGATCCCATCCGCTGAGGAAATCACGAAAGTGATAACTGTTGTTCAATCGCTTCTTCCCCCTCCAACGAAACTGACTACCTCAGGAAGGCGATCAGTTGAATTGGTTCAGGTCTTTTCAGAATATGATCTGGAGGCCTTTTATGAAGTTGACTGGGAGGGAGGAGAAGAACCTAATGAGGATGATGAGTTTAGAGGCCTAGATGAGCCAGTAGAGCCTGACATCTCCCCAGACAGGCCTTCTGATGTTTCTCTTCCCAGACTTTCTGAGTCCCCCTCACACTTTTTGTTTTACAAAAAGGTGGCAGACACTCTCCAGCTTCCAGTTGTGGAAGCTTCTGAGGAAGAAGAGGAACCTGACTTTGTGGAGATGATGGATGTCCCAGAGTCAAGTAGGCTGTCTATTCCCTTGCATAAATCTTTGGGGAAACAGACCAAAAAAATCTTACAGCTTCCCACTTCTATACCTCCTGTGGATAAGAAAATGGACAGGAGATATATGTTGTCAGGTTCTGGTATGGAATTCTTGTGCAATCATTGCAGCCATGGTGGGGTAGTGCAGGCTGCAGCCTGTGACAGGGTTAACATTCCCTTGGCTTCACCCCCAGAGAAGGATTCCAGGAAGGTGGATGCAATGGCTAGAAACAGTACTTAGCAACCTCCTTGGGACTCAGGCAGGCTTCTTATATGGCCTGTGCTGCTAGGTACCAGAAGTCGAGATGGGATACAGTTCTGGAACTAGCTAAGAATGCCCCTCCCAGCTTGCCGAAAGCTGGAATAGGTGGCTGCATACGGCATTGAGGCATCCAAGGTTAAATTTCAGGCTGCTGTGGACTCCAGTGATGTGGCATCAAGAGTCATGGCTACATCTGTCTCCTTGTGGAAGTTTGCTTGGCTCAAGTGTACTAGCCTGTCAAGGATACCCAGGCTAAGGCTATGGACATTCCTGTTACCAGAACTCTCTGTTTGGGGAGCAAACAGAGGCGTACAGGAAGAAGATGGATGAATATAGGACCACCCACAGGAGTGCAGTGGCTGAGGAAAGGCAAGCTGCTCCTCAAAAGCAGCAGTCTAGGGCTGGAAGGGGCAGGTCTTTTCACATGCCTTTTTACCAAGCCCAGGCCTCCTCTACTTTTCAGCAGAGGGGGTTCTTCAGAGGGAGAGGCAGAAGAAGGATGAGCAGGGCTGCATCCACTTCTCAGCCTAAGGCTTTTGCCAGACACCCTGATGTGTCAGAGGGGGGCAGGCTGGCTTACTTCTTCCAGGCATGGAAGTCTGTTACTGGACAAATGGGTCCTGGAAGTAGTAAGCCAGGGACTGCTCTCAGCTAAAGATTTCCCAAGCTAAGAGCAAGGTCCTTCAAGCCTGCCACACCTCTGGAAACAACAACTCTGGAAGCAGAGGTGTCTTATTTATTGCTCCTAAAAGCTGTGGAGCAAGTACCTCTGTTACACAGGGGGAAAGGGTTGTATTCAAGATACTTCCTTACCCCAAAAGACAGGGAGTGGTGACCCATCCTAGACCTAAGATATCTGAACAAACATCTTACAAAGCCAAAATTCAAAATGGTGACTCTGAGAATCATTCTTCCCTCTCAAGACCAGGAGACTTGCTAGCCTCCCTGGATCTCAAGGATGCCTATTTTCACATCCCGTCAGATGGTACCACAGAAAGTATCTCAGGTTCGAGTGTTCCCTCAGGTCATTACCAGTTCAGAGCAATGCCCTTCAGCCTAACATAGTGCTACAAGGATGTTCACAAAATGCCTAGCAGTAGTAGTAGCCTTTCTCAGAAGACAAGACATTTGTGTATTCCCTTACCTAGACGACTGACTCATAGTAGGCCAGACCAAGTCAAGTTAGCTCTGGCTGTTACCTAGAAGCTTCTGGAGTCTCTGGGATTTCTTCTCAGTCTTTCAAAGTCAGTTCTGGAACCAGTTCGACTCTTACCTTCATGGGGTAGAGCTGGACACTGTGCGGACAAAAGCCTTTCTCCCCCTGGCACGGGTGCAGGCTTTCATAGCCCTGGCAGCCTCCTTCAGACCTCTGGTGTCTCGGCCAGCCAGGCATTTCCTTCAACTTCTAGGATGCATGGCAGCTTCCACTGCAGTGGTTCAGGGGGGCCAGGTTCCAAATGAGGGACATTCAGTTTCACCTCAGGGCATTCTGGTCTCAGAAAAAGGACCCACTAACCAAGCTGATTACAGTGTCTCAGACTCTTGTCCCTGCTCACCAGTGGTAGTTTGAGGAGGACAATCTCAGACAGGAGTCCCTTTCTTTGCCAGGCCCTTCAGTTATTCTTACAACAGATGCATCTCTTCTGGGTTGCAGAGCCCACCTGGGAGCCTCACTGTACAACATGGTTACAGCAGGTGTCTCTCCTTCATTTCAATCTTCTGGAACTCAGGGCTGTATTCCTAGCCCTTCAGGCATTCTCAGAATCAATTCAGGGAAAGGTGGTGCAGGTCAGGACAGACACCACCACCACCATGTGGTACACAAACAAACAGGGAGGCACTCGGTCCATGGCTTTGTGCACAGAAGCCATGAAGGTATGGTCGTTGGCTTACTCTCTTCAGACCTCTCTGATAGCAGTGCATCTTCCAGGCAAAGACAATATGCTGGCAGATACACTCAGCAGAATTTCTCAGGGCCACCACGGGTGGTCCCTGAATTGCCAAGTTCTTCAGATCATTTCAAGATGGGGCATTCAGAGATGGATCTCTTTGTAGCTCCGGACAATCATCAGCTTCCTCTGTTCTGTTGCAGATCTCCCTTGCTGGGGTCTGTTCCCCAGGATGTGCTCCTGTTGAATTGGACAAACAGGTTCCTGTACACTTTCCTCTGATCTTCAGAGTTCTGATAAAATCGGGTCTCAACCCTGCACAGTGATTCTGGTGGCTCCAGATTGGGCCAGGCAACCTTGGTATCCTCTGTTGCCCACTCTAGCAGTGACAGTTCCTCTTTGCCTACCCAGGAGGTACAACCTCCTGTCTTCCTCTCAGGGAGGATTTGGCACCCCAATCTCCACTCTCTCAGGCTCAAGGCCTTGCTCTTGAAGAGTTAGAGTATGCAGGACTGCATCTCTCTCAAGGTGTGCTGGATGTCCTAAAAGTCTCTAGAAAACCTTCCTCTAGAAAAACTTACAATTCCAAATGGAAAAGATTCAGCATCTGGCGTTCACAGAAGGATATACTACCAGATTCTGCTGGTATTTCTACAGTGTTGGACTATTTAGTCCATTTAAATGGTCTAGGCCTTCAGCCTACCACTCTTAAAGTTCATCTTGCAGCTAGCTGTCTCTGCTTTCCTTTCTGCAGGGAAGGGGTCTTCCCTGGCCTCTCACCCTGTGTACAGTAAGTTTTTCAAAGGTCTGGTTCATCTGAGTATGCTGTTCCTGGTTATAGATTACAAATGAGCAGAAAAGCATTTTCCTGGTATGCACCTTCATTTTTAAATGAATTTGGAGAACTGATTCAAAAAGCACATTCAGAGTCTCATTTTAAACATTTATTGTTAAAAAGATTGTATTGTGATACTGTTGTCATTTTGTATAATATTTGTATTTTGTATAATAGTAATATTGTATTGTGATGTTGTATGTTGTATGTCAGGCGTGGCTGAAAAAGGGCTGTGCCCAGTCCACTTCCTGGTTAAAAATAAAACAAACAAACAATCTCAAGCCTCCCTTTAGGGAGCCTACTCCTGCATGGGACTTGAATGTCTGTATTGCACAGCTCATGCAGCCCCCTTTTTGAACCTTTATCCTAAAGTACTTGACTTGGAAGACTGCATTTCTGGTAGCCATGACTTCTGCCAGGAGAATCAGTGACTTACAGGCCCTGTCAGTAGATCCTGACTTTATTGCCTTTCACAAGGATAAGGTGGACCACAGGACAAATAGAAAATTTCTTCCTAAAGTGGTTTCAGATTTTCATCTTAACCAGTCCATGTCCCTGCCTGTGTTTTTCACTGATCATTCATCTTCAGGTGAGCGAGACTGCACAGTCTGGATGTACAGTAAAGAGGGCATTAAGCTACTATATAGACCATACAAAGGTCTATAGAGATGGCTGTTCTTAGTTGTTTCTCATTTATGGAGAAAAGTTAAGCCTGCCACTAAAGAACTATTGCCAGGTGGATTGTCTCATGTACTGTATTCAGTTCTGCTACACGAAACTGGGTAAAGAGCCTCCCTCAGGCCTGAGGGCTCACTGTACCAGGGGTACAGCTGCCTTCCTGGCAGCAGCTAGGGATATTCCTCTGTTGGAAATCTGTAAAGCAGTCACCTGGAAAACAGTTCATACATTTACCAAACATTACTGTCTGAATACTCAAGCCAGAAGTGATGATAGGTTTGGCACAGCAGTGCTGCAGAGCCTGTCCCCTAAGTAGGTTCTGTGGTTCCCTCCTCCAAAGGGGTACTGCTTGATAATCTGCAATAAGTCCGAATACAGCAAGACTTCATGTTGTTTGAAGAAAAAAAATATTCACCATAATAATGTTGTTTCTTCTAATGGAGTCTTGCTGTATTCTGACCTCCCTCCTGCCTCCCATCTGGAACCTGGTTTTGGGATGTGGGTGGGCAGGTACAGTGTTGCACCCAGAGGTGTACCTTATGACCCATCCTGGCTAGGCTGGGCTTTTTGATTGTTATTTTAATAGGGTTGTTGTCAGTATCTACATAGATTTATTTTGGGTTCTCGACTTGAGTCTTCAGGACCCAATTGTTGTATCCTTTGGCTTTAAAAATTTTAAGAAAACAATTTCTGTACTTATTAGTTAGTATAGTGCTCATTAAGAATCTGATGGTTACACCAGCATGTACTAGTGACAGAGGTTTGAAACCGAGCTCGAGCTCAATGTTCTATGCTGCTGCATAGAGTTAACTCTTTCCGCTCCGGGGCAGTTCAAGTGCTGGGGCTAACTGCAATAAGTCCGAATACAGCAAGACTTCATTAGAAGAAACAACATTACTATGGTGAGTAACTTTTCTTCTGACCTCCTTTTGGCAGGAGGTGGGGAAACAGATGGGAGACCTTTTCATCACCCTGGGGACTCCTACCCCAGAAATGGCCCTCCTGTTACATCTCCCCTGACAGGTTAAGAATACCCATCAAATATACCTAATTAGTATCTATAAAACTGGGAGAACCCAGTGTATGAGATATACAAAAGGGAAAGCTTAACAGCTAAACTACAAAATAAAACTTTAGTGTTGATGAGCAGATGGACTCCTTGGTTTTTTATGTTTGATTGCACGCATGTGCAAGAAACATAGTGCCACCATCCGAGTTTTCAGAGGTGTGGCACCCGTCTTCCAATTCAGTCAGTGTGTTTGCAGGCGCGGCTGCAGTTCTCCAGTGAATGCTGCAGTTGAAAATGCAGTGCCGTACAGTTGAAAGAGAGTGCTGTGCTTCAGTGAGCAGCACTCCCCACACTTTTACCGCATATTGCGTGCTCATGCCTCCCCCACGCACACACACTGTATGGCCGATCTAGGGTGCCCAGTCCTCCGCCGGCTCCACGCCTCCCCCAAAAAAAAAGTCGAGGTGCCACGCTGGGAGCCCACCCCAGCGCCAAAATTGTTATGGCTGATGGGGTGCCCAGTCCCCATCAGCCCAGGGGCCCCCAAACAGTTTTCCAGCTGCCACTTGGGAGCCCACCCCAGCGTGGCAAACATCCCAGGCTGCCTTCCTAAAAAACAAACAACTGTAAAAAAAAAGTTCCCTGGTGGCTTCCCTGCCCACCCGCACCCACCCTCTGCACATCCTACCTCCCCACACCCCCCTCACGCCATACTTACCTCCAGAGGCTGGCAAGACGATCTTCAGTGGACCAGGAACATGTCTGCACTCTTCAAAGCCGACTGCGAACTGAGGAAATGCCGGTAAGCTATATAATGCAATAAATAGGGTTTTTTCAACTTTAATGCATATCTCAGGCATTTTTTGGAATTTTGGCACCAAATTTTCAACATGGGGTTTTTGGGACCCCTCCTCATGAATTCTGGAACTGTCAAGGAGTTAATCGGGCCCGAAGGGTGATTTCGTAGTCACTGCGAAATCGCGTTTGGGACCGATTAACAACATTTGATGCCAGTGTTCATAAGGTGCTCTCAAAAGCCTATGTTGCAAATTTGTGGAAAAATTCTAAAAATGCCTGTTTTACTGAGCTGCATTGCACAGTTCATACACGCTCATAAGTTCGCAAATTTTTAATATTTGCACTCCAGGTTTCAACATTGCCATTTACCATACCTCCTTATGAGCAGTACAGTTGTCATTTTCATATCTCTGCCCAAAATGTGTTTCCGCGCATGTAGTGCACAATGGCGCAGTCAGTGTGCGAAATCAATGTATGGGACACATTAAGAAAATCACAGTGACACTGTTCATGAGCAGAGGTCTTAAAATGGCTATGTTGAAAATTTGGTGAAAAAATTGCTAAAAGTGACTGTTTCATGAATGTGCGTTGTGCAGTTCCTACGCATGCTCGTAAGTTCGCAAATTTTTAATATTTGCATGCCAGATTTACATTGCCATTTTATTACACTTCCTTATGAGCAGTACAGCTGCCATTTTTCACATCTCACCCAAAATGTGTTTCCGCACGTGTAGCGCACAATGGTGCAGTCGGTGTGCGAAAGCAATGTTTGGGACAGATTAAGAAAATCACAGTGACACTGTTCATGAGCAGAGGTCTTAAAATGGCTATGTTGAAAATTTGGTGACAAAAGTCCATAAATGACTGTGTTACGAGTGAGCATTGCGCGTTCTCGCACCCTCGTAAGTTCATGAATTTGTAATATTTTCAGTCCAGATTTTCACCAGTGCCATTTTCCACACTTCCTTATGAACACTACAGCTGTCATTTTCATAATCATGGCCAAAATGTGTTTTCACACTTTCAGCGCAGAAATGTGTGGCCGCTGTGGGAAATCATTGTTCGAGACAGATAAATAAAATCACAGTGACGCTGTTCATGATTGGAGGTCCCAAAATGCCTGTGTTGACAATCTGCTGTAAAAAATCCCCAAACTAATTACATTATTGGTGTACGTTGCACAGTTTCTACGCATGCTCGTGACTTAACCAGTTTTTTTTCACTATTTTCACTGCAGATTTTCAACATTGCCATTTTTTACACCTCCCCATGAACAGTACAGCTGTCATTTTCACATCCTGTTCGGAATGTGTTTTTATACCTCGCGGTGCTAAATGCCAAAATGAAGCTGTGCAAAAGCAGCTTTGACTATCAAACTGATATTGCCACTGTTCATGAGGTGGGGGTCACAGAAAAACCATGTTGAAAATTTGGAGCGAAAATACCAACGAATGCCTGAGGCGTTAGGGTTTCCGATCATAACGCCCCACCCTGTAGAGAATGACAGGCATCAGGGGTGTGACTTGGGATTCTCGCCTGTAACTCTCATACCATTCCACACCCTGCAGCCAGTGAGAGGCATCAATGTGTGCCTTGGACTCTTCGGCCCCAAAGTTCATCCCATTCTCTATACCACACCCATCTCACAGTATTTCCTGATGGAATGGGGTGCACATAAGGGCCAAAGACCCCAAGGCACACCGTGACACTTGTCGGTGTCTACAGGGTAGGGTGTGGTGAAATGGCGTGGCTGTTATGCCTGATAAGCCAAAGGCACACCCCAATGCATGTCAGTCTCTGCAGGGTGGTGGTGGGGTTGGCTTCAGTTCAGTACTTCACTGCCTTTCTATTATGCAGCTCTGTAACTCCTACTACCGATGCCAATGCCAGCAAGCAAATGTTCGGCATTGACAAATGCTTGTTTATATATAGTTCACCATCGCTCAGATTTGGTACCGTGACGTAATGGTACGAGAATGATCCCCGACCTGATTAACATATCCTTATTCACCTCTCCTTTTCTAAAATGGGGCCGGCCAGCCCATTCTAATTTGATCTCCCCAGGGGAGATATGGGAGATTACCATCATAATTTCGCTTGTGTAAATTTTTTTGTATTGTTTCTTCTGGGGGAATAAACACTCAGACTTGAGAATCAGAAACTTGAGCCTCTTCCCCTTCAAAGAAGAATCAAATAATTTGAAGGGGAAAGTTAAGTACAGTGGGCTGGATATTCAAACTGTGCCATTCTGTGGCGCAAGCCCTTGCGCTGCACAAAATAGTGTGTAGGGGTGTGGCCGGGGCAATATTCAATGGAGTTGCGCTAAGGAGCAACTCCTTTGAATATCACCCCCCAGCCACAGCCACTGTGCATGGCGCAGTGGAACTTGTGCCACCGCAAGTGGTCAGAGTGGAGCATTCAAGATGCGGTGGCGCAGTTCCATTGCACCATGCTTCAAATTTCGATATTCAAAAGGTGACATGCAAATGGGGCCATAATTCATGCAAGGCACAGGGCAATTTGCATCTATGGCTTCGATGGCATGCAGGTGCTTGATCCCGAGGACTTGCGCCTGGCGCCTGCCAGGCAGCGGCCGTCGGGACCGGCGCCTGCAACAATCGCGGGCATAACTGTTGAAATCTCCCCACCCCGACTGGCGATCGCGGGCCTGTAACCCCCTGACTGGCCCGATGCGGGCATAAGTGTAAAACCCCCTCCCGACTGGCGGTCGCGCGGGCATAAGTGTAAGCCCCAACTATTGTCAGGCATAAGTGTAAACCCCTCCTCCGACTGGCCCGATCGCGGGCATAAGTGTAAAACCCCACCCCCGACCGGCCCGATCGCGGGCATAAGTGACAAAAACCCCACCCCCACTAGCCCGATCTGGGCAGAACAGAGATTCAACCCCCAAGAACATATCCCTGGTGGTCCAGTGGACCATGAAAGCCCGATCAGCGGGCATTAGAGTCCCACCCCAGGTCCATCTACCCTGGTGATCTAGTGGCCCCCACCCCACCCACCACAGCACACCACGGAGCCCCACCACCGCTCCCCCGTCAGCGGGCGGGCAGCATCCACCCGCCTGCGCCCGCCCGACTGACTGCTCGTGAGACGCCGCCCAGTGGTTTCGAGCAAGAGCCAGTAGGCGCAGCATCTCCGATACAAGGCAGTGAATTCATTCACATATCTGGACTGCCTTATGCGGTATGGGCTGCCGCCGGTGATAACGCCTGAGCGCAATAGGCCTTCTGACAGTCGGTCGGCGGCGGCGACAGGAGATGCTGCCCGCCGCGCACCGGCAGCAAACTCCGGAATGGTAAGGTGAGACACTGAATCACCGGGTGGACAGTCTTGGGGTGAACTAATGCCGATCGCTGCGTCACTGGACACCAGGGCTGTTCTTGAGGTTGGCTCTGTTCTGCCCGGATCATAGTGAGGTGAACTGTCATATGCCGCGATCGGCGGGTGAAGGGACTCCACATAATGCCTCAATATCAGCAAAAACTACACAATGAGATTCATTCACATATCTGGACTGCTTTGCGGTAAGGGCTGCCGTCCATTGGCTCTTGCTCTGAACCAATGGGCGTGCAGCCTACCGACAGTCAGTCGCGGGCGGCGGGCGGCAGGCGGGTGGGATGCTGCCGCCGCCCGGCTGCGAGGAGGCGGAGTGGTGGGGCTCCGTGGGTGGGTGGGTGGGGGTCAGTAGATCACCTGGTAGGTGGACCTTGGGGGTGGACTCTAATGCCAGCGATCGGGCTTCGCGGTCCACTGGACCCCAGGGATATGTTCTTGAGGGGGTTGAACTCTGTTCTGCCCATGATCGAGCTAGTGGAGGGGGGGGTTTTGTCACTTATGCCTGATCGGGCTGCTGGGGGTGGGGTTTTTACACTTATGCCCTTGATCGGGCCAGTCGGGGGAGGGTTTTTCCTTATACTTGTGATCGGACCCAGTCGAGAGACGGGGGTTTCTTCTATTATGCCCGCGATGGGGCCAGTCGGGGGTTACTATATGCCCTTGATTGGGCTGCAGGGGCACAGGAGATCGTTGAGGGCCACCCACAGGTGGCAGCTGCTGTGTTGCGCCTGCAATGCGGCAGCTCATCTGTGGGTGGCCCTCGACTTAATCCTTTTTTTTTTTTTGCTCAAAGTTAGCAGGTTGGGGTTGCGCCTGCTGTCTGCACAGCCCGCTGAATATCAGGCTGTGCAGTTTATGCATGGTTCCTCCCCTCTGGTTGAGCATGCCTTCATTAGCATTGCGCTGTTGCTCAGCTTGACTTGGGAGCAACTGCCTCCTGCTGAATATGGCAGAATGGCGCAATTTTGGACTCTAGGCGCAACCCTTTTGAATATCCAGCCTAGTGATTATACCCTGGATTACTTGTGCTGCATCCTTGAATGCTGTCTTTTTGTTAGATATTTGGATAGCTGTACATTCTGGTGATGATATAGCCTCCTTATGTCACTTAAAACTTAATAAATAAAATGTTAAAAAAAAAAAACATGGTCATCTCCCCATTATATATAGCTGGTCCCTTCCATTGCTAACATGGCCAGTTCCCCACGTATGTACCAGACTTGTCCTATAATAGCCACCATCCCCCACCAAGACACAAACAGGCTGCTGCACAAACCCACACACAGGATGCTTCACCCTCATTACTCATAGCCAGCTCACCTAAACAGTCAGGTCCTTTGCACCACACACATATCTCCCCATACCCTACAGCACAGTATGTTGAGCTGCCTAAGATCACAAGGGCCCCCCTGGACACACTAGCCATCAGGCAGCCTTTCAACCTGTTGCCCCCCCCACACCAAAAAATAAACATACTTCCCAAAGTGCTGCCAAGTATGGCATGCTCTGGTAATATTTTGTGAGCCAAAAATAACCTTTCACCACCAATTTAAGGCACCAGCATGGTCAGGTCTCCATGTCTGGCACCTCACCCCTGAATGCCATGGCCATCTCTTGCGACATGCCTGCTTCCACCAACATGGTCAGCTCCCCACACATATGCCTGGTCCATTCCACTGCCAACATGGCCAGTTCCCCACACACAGCTGTTATAAAATCAAGTTGGAAATGTGCTAGGGTAACTAAAAATGCATGGGATAGACCTAGAGGAACCCTACTGATAGGACAGAGATCAAAGCCAGAGATCAGATAGGGTCTGTAGTTTCTGCAGCAGGTAGAAAAAAATGGGCAGACTGGGTGGGCCTAGCGGTCCTTATCTGCTGTCATTTCTATGTGTCTAGATACCCAGCTTCTCCTACAGTAGCCACCACCCCCCACCAAGACACATACAGCCTACTCTCCAAACCCACACACAGACCGCTACACCTTACCAACATAAATACACACAAAGAATATGGCTGTGTCCCCATTCCCCAGTGAGTCCCCCTCCATCGAAGCATCCTGTTCCCCAAAATAACCACAGCCAGCCCCCTCAGCTACTGCAGCAACATAAACAGCCCTTGAACAACAATGTGGCCAGTCCCCCAATCTTGCCCCACCCAAGTGAACACTGCCCTGGCACCAACACTGCCAACCCCACCCAGGTAAACACAGTCAACCCAGGAACCAACACTACCAGCACCCCCAACAAATCCAAGCGAACACTGATTGACCCAGCACCTACATGGCCAGTCACCCCACCCATGCAAATAGCCCACCTCATACCAACACTCCCAACCCCCTTGCACTACCCAAGTCAAAGCTGATGTTCTTGGCACCAGCACAGCCAGTCTCCCCCCCCAAGCAAACGCAGCCAGCCTCAGCACCAATGTGCAAGCCCCTACCCCACCCAAGCAAAGCTGCCCAGCTCTCATACCCACAGCCCCAACACAGACCATCCCTGGATTGAGAGGGAACAAGTAAGGTTTTTTTTTTTTATTCTTTGGTAACCAGGTAAGGCCTGCTAGGCACAAGTGCCTTTTTCAAGGGTGAGCTAGGAGCACTGAGGAGATTATGTGAGTTACTCAGTCATACAGTATGCAAGTGGAGGTTGTGGGAATGAAACACAGGTCTGCTGGATGTACCAACTTCATTCACAGGCCAGCCTGTTACTGTAACCTCCAGGCTATACAGTGCCAGGCCAGATAAACTATACAACTGCTGCTCCCCTCTCTTATCCATGCCAGATATAGGCAGCTCTTGTCTTTCCTGGCTCTAATAATTAACAAAAAAACAACAACTTACTTTTGTTGTCTCCAGACACTGATGAGTTTAAATCCAGTAATGGAGACCAGCCAGAACAATGCAATGTGGGAAATTCAGTAGTGTTGAACTTGTCCGCAGCAGAACAAGGGATGCACACAAAACAACAGACTTCTCATTTCTCGTCTTTTGTAGAAATAAACTGATACACACACTGGTCCACCAGCACAGAGTCATGTCAAGGCTAGCTGTAAATCTTTCAGCTCTCTGAGTTGGAGACTGCCACAGAACATAGACAAACCATACTCCTCCTTGCTGAAGCTAATTAGCAGGGTTGCAAATAATTTTAGTTTAATTTAACCCCTTCACATCACACCCGAATTATATAGGAGTCAATGCAAATTGAGTTTCAAAAGTGTGTCTTTGTTAGGGAGGGGTTAAAAAAAAAAAATATATATATATATATATCCACAGTAGAAAAACAGATGTGCTCTTAACAGGGTTCTCATACAAGGATGTCAATTACTCCAAGCTATCTATGTCTGGACATTTGCACACATTTCTGGACATAAAATACATCTAAAATCCATTTATCTGAAGCCCTGCTGTTAGGATAAAGGTTTCGATTTATGTAACCCCACTCCCTTCTTAGATCTACACTCTGGGAGTGCAGTTTGATGGCATATTGAGTTACAGTCATGAGGTCACTCTGTAACCCCTGTATACTGTGTAGCAGTATGGAATCTGCTAAGTAGAATAAACACACGGGACTCAGCTTAACTTCAGAATAGGCTGTTTTAGTTTTGCAGTAGGGAAAAATTGAAGCATTAAATAGGAAAAACAAAGCAGTGTATATTACTAATCCTTTATGTGCTGCTTGTCATAACGAATGGTAGTAAGAAAAAAATCAGGAGACTGCTCCCTGCATGAAAAATAATGCTGGTGATTACGTATTCATTTCCTCAAATATTTTGACAAGGTAGTCACTCCATGCCACCCCGGTAGTTACTATCACTTTTAGTAATAGGATATTTCATACTTCATTGATTATCTTGGCTTCTTTTTCAGCCAAAGAATAATGCTGTACCACAGACATCTGAGTTTTGGCAGTATATGAAGGAGTTTTTTTTTTTTTTTTAACTAAAATAACATGCCAAGCCCTACGGAAACCCACATTTTTAAATAACCATGTTGTGATTATTTTCACCATATACATATTTAAATCTGTTAATGCAGCACAATCCCACAAGCACTAGTAGGGGTACTTTACTTTAGTCATATTCAAAGACATTCCATTGCAGTAGAGAGCAGAGACCCAAATCTATAAATATGAATACACCAAGTAAAGTACTGCCACGGCAGTAAGCTTTCTTCTGCTGGGATCGTGTGAGCAGATTGGGGCAGCGGGCAGTTAGAAACAAACAAACCTTTTGGGGGTTAAAGACCTCCTTTACAGGTGCATACAGTACCAAATGCAACATTTTACACAGCAGAAACCAGCTGCATGCACTTATGCCAGATTAGGTAAGTCTTCCTCAGCCGCAGTGGTGTAGGGGGTTCTACCATAGTGTACAGAAAGTCAGCCGGGCAGTTTGAACAAATGCTATAGGAGCGAACTCCTTGTTTTATACTCTAAGTTCAATTGATTGTGGCAGAGACAGGGTCTACTCACCATGGCATGATGTGCAAAATGCAACAGAGTGCAGTAAAGTGCAATATCAGTAATGCAAAGTACAAAGTGTCAAGTGCCAAGAAATGTACAAAAATTATTAAAAATATTAATACAGGCAAGCAACACATTGCCTCTTAAACTGATCAGTTTCGCAAGATTATAGCATGAGACAGACTTCTTTAGAATTAGTTGCAGCAAGGCTGTAATAATAATAGATATGTACACCCATTGTTGTATACTGAATAAAACTGCATGTATGAATGGTAGTGTCGGCTAAATACCAGAGACAAATTAAGATAATTATAAGCCAACTTGATTATGGTGTTTTGAAAAATAATGAAGGATGAGGATGGTGGGGAAGTAGAAAAAAGCCCATTGTACCAAATTATATTATACATTGTAACCACCTCTGGTATACATTTATGCCTGTGCATTGGTTGACAAGTAATGTTATGCAAAAATAATTTAATAAGTAATACTACATCATTTGAACAAATAATTATCTTGTTCACTGTGCATTTTATATATTAATATATGTTCTATATTATTGCTCCCTTCTCTATTATTGAACTTCTGTTATTCTGTAATCCTTCAAATAGCATATTGAAACATACCTCTAAAGACAAAATACTTCATATATGCTGAAGTGAGGATGTAGTTTAATAAATGTTTTGAACCCTCAGCGGGGGGGGGGGTCTATAGTGTCTCCGTGGTAAACTAATAAATGATAATAAAAATTATTATTGATTTAAGAGAGAGAAGTAAATTAAAAAGGGAATGCAAAATAAAAACCCAATGTGCAGTGAAACCTGAACCGTGAATATTAAGTGAAGGTGTGCTATAAATAAAAACAGTATTAAGAAAATAAGAAATAGTACGTGAAATAAAAGGGGAAAACTGTATAGGAAATTGGGGAAGGGAGGTGGAAGTGATGTCAGGAGATAAAAGTGAAAAAATATATTGGGACTTAAATAGAAGCATACACCATAACAACATTACAGTTGCCATGCATGTTAGTATGCACTTTACACAGAAACTCTGCTACTAATTTGCAATACCCTGCTTACTGGCACCAGTGTGGGAAGCGAACGCTTAAGTGCTTTCTGTATAGAGCAGCTTACCAATCCAAAACAGCAACAGGCTATGCATGTGGAAAACCTTGTAAGTACTAGAAATTGTATCTGACAAGATGTTCAGGTATGGTTACTGGCTGGGTAAGTTATCGGGTGGGGAGTATGGTGAATCATGTGTTCAGTAATTAAAGAATGCTTGCTACAAAGTCAAACAGTATGTTTTTCCCATTTTTAATGTAATAAGGAAAGACACAGAATCTGAGTGCGAGACAGTCTTACATTGAAAGCGTCATTATGGCGGCTCCGTGGCACGAGTGAAGGAGTTAAGCAGCGCGCTGGCGAGCCAGTTCACACCGGGTATCAGGGCTGAGACCTTTCACAAGCATCCATTGGATGCTGTCCCTCCGGGGGACAAGCCATGGCTCCTGCGGTGATTGGTGGATGAGCTTGGAGAGCATGTCTCAGGACACCCCCGCCGTCCCCATCTCAGGATGCCGTCTCTTTACGGCTACGATGTAGGGGTGGGACAAAGAAAAGTGGAAAAAATGGCTCCCTGCTGACCAGATGAGCATTTGGCCTGTACCACAAAAGTCCCGGATTAGCCCAGACTGACCCTGCGGCAGCTTCACGAAGGATGGAATTCACCTGAAGCTGTCCCTAGTAGAGAGAGGACTCTCCTGATACAGAGATCGGTTGGGTTACGAAGGTAAGGTTGCAAGGCAGGGTCGGAGAATGGTGGTGCAGAGTCGAGTGGAGGTGTGTGGCATTGGTGCTCCAAAGTCGTGGCCAGCAGGGGTGCCATCAGGAAGTGGAAAAATAGATACATTTGACTGTGCACTTGACTGGATTTCACTTAATAACTTAATGCAGCAAGTAACTTTGCTGGTGCCATTTTACTGTTCACATAATCAAGATGTTAGTTTCTGGGTCCTGGGCCAGGATTCACAAAACAAGCGCAAAGTGCAAACAAATGTTTCGCTGCACTTCTGCTGCACTGGTGGGCAGTGGAGCTAGTCACAGTTGGATAACGTGGTGCACTATCCGGACTGTGAATTGGGGCAGGCAGGGGCAGCGCTAACCCAGGAAAACCACCAGGAAACCAGTAGCGCTGTCCCACAGCCAGTCAGGAGAATGGGCCGGCAACAATAGCACACATGTACTAAGCACCTGTTCACTGAGGGAGCCATGCAAATGAGCCCATTGGGCATGCAAGGCACTATTGGCCATTAGCATGCTCATTATGGGCCCATTTGCGTGGCCCACAGGTGGCTTAGTACGCCCCCACCAGCCCATGCCCCACACAGCAACATTCATTGTGATCTGATCACCATCCACAAATACTTAATAGTATTCCTGGTGGTCTAGTGGCCCCTCCTGGTCCCCGATCGCCCACCCAACATTGTAAAATATCTTTTCCACAGTGTGATCCCTCCCATTCCTGATCACCCGCCTGACATTGTAAACTAGTTCTTCCATAGTGTAATGGTCCCTCCCATTCTCGATCACCCACCTGACATTGTAAACTAGTTCTTCCGTGGTGTAATGATCCCTCCCCATCCTGATCATCCACCCAATAATAAAATATAATGTTCCGTGAGTGTAGGGTCCCACCCCAGTCCTTGATCACCACCCAATAATAAAAAATAATGTTCCATAGTGTAGGGTTCCACCCCAGTCCCGATTGCCCACACAGCGATAAAAAATATTTTCCATAGTGTGGTGTCACCCAGTGCCCCATCTCCCACCCAATATTGCAAAACCCCACTTCCATAGTGTAGTGGGCCCCCCAATCACTGGTCATTGCCCCAGATAGACAATGCCCAGTCCTTGGTAGTCTAATGATCCCCAATCCTCCCCACCTCTCCAGGTAATCACATACCACCCTCCCCCAGCCCCAGCATGACCATTTGTGAAAGCAAGCACAGCCCTCCTCACACCTCCACGGCTGCCCCCAACTAACCTGTCAATGACAGGCGTACAGTATACACTACAAGCCCATTGGTTGAACTGTGTTCTGTCTGGGGGAATCCCCTGATCTACATCAACTGTAGTTTGCATATGTTAGTAATAAAACAAACAAACAAATAAAAACACTAAGGGGCATCATAGGAATTTGCGTTTTCCTAGTTTTGTTGTTAATGACCATTTCTGTTGAATGAACTACATGGGCACTATAGATTTAAAAAGTGGTTTGACAGTACTGATGCTTTGTGTTGTTCCACTGAACGCAAGATTTCATAGAACACGATTTAAGTCTTGTTTATTTTAATGCAATATTTAAGCAATACACCATGACAGGGTGTGGGTTATACTGGGATTTACCCACGCCTGGTGTGGTTTGGCATGAGCACGAGGCTGAGTGACCAAATCCACACCAGAAGTGGAATCCCAGCATAACCACACCCTGGAGTGGATTATTGCCATTATATTAATGCCCCCTTTTGGTGACAAAAAAGAAAAGAAAGAGTGTTTTTATTTTGTATTATTTTATTACAATTATTACAGCAGAAAAAAAAGTTATGTGTTGCTAGGGAAATGGCGTCCTTTGCAGCGTAATCAACCTGTTCTTCATAGCAATGCCTCTAAGTGCCACTGTTTGGCATTTCTCAATGTTCAGGTGAACTGCAGGTCATTTCTGGAGGGCAGGCTGTGCTGCTGCAGCTCTGGCGTGAGCTGAAACTGCAACTCAGATAGATTTTGAAGGAAGCTGGACAGACTGAGTTGCTTTTCTGTGACTCTGTAGTTTAGGGTATGTGCAAGGCGTGATTGCTAATGGTGAAGGACTGCTGTTGGGGCTCTGTTCCAGGAAACAGAGACGAGTGAATAACTCCGTTTATTTGACTGTGGTACAAGTGGCTTTCTCTTAACTGCAGGGGTTGAGAACCAGGATTACAAGATATATCAGAGTATAATAGCCCATAGACTGGATGATATCTTACCCACATTAATGCACCTTGATCAGTTGGGATTTAATAAATCCCGTCAGACCATGGATAATACTAAACAAACTTTATATATCATGAACCGTGCATAGGGGAACCATTCCCCATTACTGGTACTGAGCCTAGATGCTCAGAAAGCATTTGACAGAGTCCCCTGGGGCTTTCTGTGGTCCAGCCTTATGGAATTTGCTTTCCCTCAGGAATTCTTAGATGACATGGGGGGGATATATCACTGCCCCCTGGCAGTAGTCAAAATAAATGGATCTTATTCGTCACATTTTCAGCTCTACAGGGTCACGTCAGGGGTGCCCGCTGTCCCCATATCTTTTGCCCTATAATGAGAACCTATAGCACAACTTTTGAGACAAACAGAACATATACATGGATTAGTGGTCAGTGGTGTCTAGCATAAGTTAGCATATTATGCTGACAACGTTCTACTTTACATTACCCACCCTGAGACCTCCCTGGCTACTCTGGGGCAGATGTTGTCCATGGTAGAGCAGTTAACTGGTTATAAAATTAACCAGGAGACATCAGAGGTTCTAACCATGTATTATCTACCTACTCAACTACTTTTAGATATATATCACTATAAATGGAACCATCCACACATTATGTACTTAGGCATTAAAATATCCCCTGCCCTGTCCAACCTACAAACACTGAATAATGACCCAGTATTCTTGCAAGTACATACGGATTTAGAACAGTGGACTTACTTACCAATCTCTATTTTAAATAGAGTACAATCTATACAAATAAACGTATTACCAAAATTGCTCTACTTAATGCAGAGCATACCTCTCCTGCTGTCGCAGAGTGAGATTAGAAGGTGGGATAAGGTTATTAGAACTTTTCTTTTGGGGGGTAGTAGACCACGTATCTCTTTAAGTAAACTACAATTACCTAAGGAAAGAGGAGGATTAGCCTTGCCAGATATCTTCAAATACTCAATAACAACCATCTGCCACACTTGGCGAAATGGTTGATCCCACAAAGCCAGGCTCCGACCTGGCTCCCATTAGAAAGAGCCCTATCCAATTTCCCTTTAAATAATATTCTGGTGTTCCAATCTTGAACACCTACACGTATGGAGAGATGCTCCTTATTTACAAAAGCTATGCTCCAGGGATGGGAGAGATTTCTCTGATACCGGGAAAACCTTTTTATAGCCAGATGGATGTGTGTGCTGGCCTGGAACCCAAACTTTGTCCCAGCCCTGACTGATACGGTGTTCCAGAGATGGGGCAAGTTGGGGTTAATAATATAGTATGTATATACTAAACAGAGAATTCTCTGACACAGGGGATTTCTTCCACTACCTACAAGTTCAGCATTTTTAAGCACAGAGTTGGGAATATATATCTCTGATCAGACCCTCCCTCAACTATGTACATTGCTTACACAACTACAGAGTGGTTTTACACACCAGCATCTCGTGTCTAAACTATATAAAGTGTTGAATAACAACTCACCCATGACCTGGATACTGTTAAACTTAACTGGGAATCAGAGCTGGTGTTAGACTTAACACCGGACAATTGGGTTCGTATACGGTGCCAACAACACAAAACGACTAATTCCTACACCTGGAGAGAATTCTTCTGGAAAATAGCAGTGCAGTAGTTCTGTACCCCACAAATAACTGCTAAATATTCAGTTTCAGGTGATTCCTCATGCCGAAGAGGTTGTGAAGGGGAGGTGGCCACACATTCTCAGGTTTTGTGGTTTTGCCCAATTCAAACAACTTGAAATCTTGCTGTATTCTGACTTTTATTGCAGTTAGCCTCAGCACTTGAACTGCCTGGAGAGGAAAGAGTTAACTCTATGCAGGAGCATAGAACATTGAGATTGAGCTCGGCTTTCAAACCTCTATCACTGGTACATGCTGGTGTAACTGTCAGATTCTTTACTCCGCCTAACTGTGAAGACGCTTCAGAGACTTCTCCTTGCTACTTTGGTTTGGTTCTAATATTTCGGCCAGTTTTGTCCAACCGTTACTTATTTGTCGTTAGCAAATTTCTGTCTACAGTACAGGTACTGTAATTAGGTAGATAGTGATAGAAATTGTTTTCCTTTGGTTCCTCTTATTGGGTCGGTGTGGAACCGAACTAATTCTGTTTTCTTGTAGTTTTTCCTGTGTCTTGATTTAGTCTGTGGTGTCCGGTACTTTTCGGTTTCAAAAAAACGTTGAATTTTCTGTTTTTTTCCACAACCATTGAACTGGTTGGTAACCGAAAAGTCTTGTGTTACCTGCCTTGAATGCTGTTAAGGGTAACTTTTAAAAACCTATGGCCATGTCTGAGAAACCCAAGAAGAAAACCGGCCCCACTGGGTTTCAAGACTGTACTGAGGTGGGTAGGCTTTTGCTAAGACTGACCCCCACCTCATGTGTGTTTTACTGTCTGGGGTTTGACCACCAAACAGACTGCCGAATTTTAAGAATTTTCCCAAAGGCACTTTGGAAAAAAGATTGAGTAGGCTAAAGGAAAAATGACCGAAAAAATGTTGATCCAGATGGTCAGCCGGTTCAGTTTCCGACGAACCTGAGGAGGTTCCTGCTGACACGGGCAGTACCTCTCGGCAAAGGAAATCCAACTCAGAAGGAGAAGTTCCATCAAAAGAAGAAGAAAAGGCAGGCGGTTCGGATCCTAAACCACAGAAGACGCCCGGAGACTTCTCCTTGCTACTTTGCTCGGTTCTAATATTTCGTCGGTTTGTCCAACTGTTACTTATTTTCAGTGTCAAATCTCTGTCTACAGTACAGGTAGTGTAATTAGGTAGATAGTGATAGAAATTGTTTTTCCTTCGGTTCCTCATTGGTCGGTCGGTGTGGAACCAAACTAATCTGTTTTCTTGTAGTTTTTCCTGTGTCTTGATTTAGTGTGTGGTGTCGGTACTTTTCAGTTTCAAAAAACATTGGATTTTTCTGTTTTTTCCACAACCATTGAACGGTTGGTAACTGAAAAGTCTTGTGTTACCTGCCTTGAACGCTGTTAAGGGTAACTTTAAAAACCTAAGGCCATGTCTGAGAAACCCAAGAAGAAAACCGGTCCCACTGGGTTTCAACACTGTACTGAGTGTGGAGGCTTTTGTTAAGGCTGACCCCAACCTCATGTGTGTTTATTGTCTGGGGTTTGACCATCTCAAAACAGATTGCCGATTTTGTAAAAATTTCTCAAAGCCACTTTGGAAAAAAGGTTGAGTAGGCTAAAGGAAAAATGACAGAGAAATCCGTTGATCCGGATGGTCAGCCGGTTCATTTCAACTGAACCTGAGGAGGTGCCTGCTGACACGGCAATACCTCTCCGGCAAAAGGAAATCCAACTCAGAAGGAGCAGTTCTGTCAAAAGGAAGAAAAAGCGGGCAATTGGATCCTAAACCACAGATCCCATCCGCTGAGGAAATCACAAAGTGATAACTGTTGTTCAATCGCTTCTTCCCCCTCCAACGAAACTGACTACCTCAGGAAGGCGATCAGTTGAATTGGTTCAGGTCTTTTCAGAATATGATCTGGAGGCCTTTTATGAAGTTGACTGGGAGGGAGGAGAAGAACCTAATGAGGATGATGAGTTTAGAGGCCTAGATGAGCCAGTAGAGCCTGACATCTCCCCAGACAGGCCTTCTGATGTTTCTCTTCCCAGACTTTCTGAGTCCCCCTCACACTTTTTGTTTTACAAAAAGGTGGCAACACTCTCAGCTTCCAGTTGTGGAAGCTTCTGAGAAGAAGAGGAACCTGACTTGTGGAGATGATGGATGTCCCAGAGTCAAGTAGGCTGTCTATTCCCTTGCATAAATCTTTGGGGAAACAGACCAAAAAAATCTTACAGCTTCCCACTTCTATACCTCCTGTGGATAAGAAAATGGACAGGAGATATATGTTGTCAGGTTCTGGTATGGAATTCTTGTGCAATCATTGCAGCCATGGTGGGGTAGTGCAGGCTGCAGCCTGTGACAGGGTTAACATTCCCTTGGCTTCACACCCCCCAGAGAAGGATTCCAGGAAGGTGGATGCAATGGCTAAGAAACAGTACTTAGCAACCTCCTTGGGACTCAGGCAGGCTTCTTATATGGCCTGTGCTGCTAGGTACCAGAAGTCGAGATGGGATACAGTTCTGGAACTAGCTAAGAATGCCCCTCCCCAGCTTGCCAAGAAGCTGGAATAGGTGGCTGCATACGGCATTGAGGCATCCAAGGTTAAATTTCAGGCTGCTGTGGACTCCAGTGATGTGGCATCAAGAGTCATGGCTACATCTGTCTCCTTGTGGAAGTTTGCTTGGCTCAAGTGTACTAGCCTGTCACAGGATACCCAGGCTAAGGCTATGGACATTCCTGTTACCCAGAACTCTCTGTTTGGGGAGCAAACAGAGGCGTACAGAAGAAGATGGATGAATATAGGACCACCCACAGGAGTGCAGTGGCTGAGGAAAGGCAAGCTGCTCCTCAAAAGCAGCAGTCTAGGGCTGGAAGGGGCAGGTCTTTTCACATGCCTTTTTACCAAGCCCAGGCCTCCTCTACTTTTCAGCAGAGGGGGTTCTTCAGAGGGAGAGGCAGAAGAAGGATGAGCAGGGCTGCATCCACTTCTCAGCCTAAGGCTTTTGCCAGACACCCTGATGTGTCAGAGGGGGGCAGGCTGGCTTACTTCTTCCAGGCATGGAAGTCTGTTACTTCGGACAAATGGGTCCTGGAAGTAGTAAGCCAGGGACTGGCTCTCAGCTTCAAAAGATTTCCCAAGCTAAGAGCAAGGTCCTTCAAGCCTGCCACACCTCTGGAAACAGCAACTCTGGAAGCAGAGGTGTCTTATTTATTGCTCCTAAAAGCTGTGGAGCAAGTACCTCTGTTACACAGGGGGAAAGGGTTGTATTCAAGATACTTCCTTACCCCAAAAAAGACAGGGGAGTGGTGACCCATCCTAGACCTAAGATATCTGAACAAACATCTTACAAAGCCAAAATTCAAAATGGTGACTCTGGGAATCATTCTTCCCTCTCCAAGACCAGGAGACTTGCTAGCCTCCCTGGATCTCAAGGATGCCTATTTTCACATCCCCGTCAGATGGTACCACAGAAAGTATCTCAGGTTCGAGTTGCCCTCAGGTCATTACCAGTTCAGAGCAATGCCCTTCAGCCTAACATGTGCTACAAGGATGTTCACAAAATGCCTAGCAGTAGTAGTAGCCTTTCTCAGAAGACAAGACATTTGTGTATTCCCTTACCTAGACGACTGACTCATAGTAGGCCAGACCAAGTCAAGTTAGCTCTGGCTGTTACCTAGAGGCTTCTGGAGTCTCTGGGATTTCTTCTCAGTCTTTCAAAGTCAGTTCTGGAACCAGTTCGGCTACTTACCTTCATGGGGTAGAGCTGGACACTGTGCGGACAAAAGCCTTTCTCCCCCTGGCACGGGTGCAGGCTTTCATAGCCCTGGCAGCCTCCTTCAGACCTCTGGTGTCTCGGCCAGCCAGGCATTTCCTTCAACTTCTAGGATGCATGGCAGCTTCCACTGCAGTGGTTCAGGGGGGCCAGGTTCCAAATGAGGGACATTCAGTTTCACCTCAGGGCATTCTGGTCTCAGAAAAAGGACCCACTAACCAAGCTGATTACAGTGTCTCAGACTCTTGTCCCTGCTCACCAGTGGTAGTTTGAGGAGGACAATCTCAGACAGGAGTCCCCCTTTCTTTGCCAGGCCCCTTCAGTTATTCTTACAACAGATGCATCTCTTCTGGGTTGCAGAGCCCACCTGGGGAGCCTCACTGTACATGGCACATGGTTACAGCAGGTGTCTCTCCTTCATTTCAATCTTCTGGAACTCAGGGCTGTATTCCTAGCCCTTCAGGCATTCTCAGAATCAATTCAGGGAAAGGTGGTGCAGGTCAGGACAGACACCACCACCACCATGTGGTACACAAACAAACAGGGAGGCACTCGGTCCATGGCTTTGTGCACAGAAGCCATGAAGGTATGGTCGTTGGCTTACTCTCTTCAGACCTCTCTGATAGCAGTGCATCTTCCCAGGCAAAGACAATATGCTGGCAGATACACTCAGCAGAATTTCTCAGGGCCACCACGGGTGGTCCCTGAATTGCCAAGTTCTTCAGATCATTTTCAAGATGTGGGGCATTCCAGAGATGGATCTCTTTGTAGCTCCGGACAATCATCAGCTTCCTCTGTTCTGTTGCAGATCTCCCTTGCTGGGGTCTGTTCCCCAGGATGTGCTCCTGTTGAATTGGACAAACAGGTTCCTGTACACCTTTCCTCTGATCTTCAGAGTTCTGATAAAAAATCGGGTCTCAACCCTGCACAGTGATTCTGGTGGCTCCAGATTGGGCCAGGCAACCTTGGTATCCTCTGTTGCCCACTCTAGCAGTGACAGTTCCTCTTTGCCTACCCAGGAGGTACAACCTCCTGTCTTCCTCTCAGGGGAGGATTTGGCACCCCAATCTCCACTCTCTCAGGCTCAAGGCCTTGCTCTTGAAGAGTTAGAGTATGCAGGACTGCATCTCTCTCAAGGTGTGCTGGATGTCCTAAAAGTCTCTAGAAAACCTTCCTCTAGAAAAACTTACAATTCCAAATGGAAAAGATTCAGCATCTGGCGTTCACAGAAGGATATACTACCAGATTCTGCTGGTATTTCTACAGTGTTGGACTATTTAGTCCATTTAAATGGTCTAGGCCTTCAGCCTACCACTCTTAAAGTTCATCTTGCAGCTAGCTGTCTCTGCTTTCCTTTCTGCAGGGAAGGGGTCTTCCCTGGCCTCTCACCCTGTGTACAGTAAGTTTTTCAAAGGTCTGGTTCATCTGAGTATGCTGTTCCTGGTTATAGATTACAAATGAGCAGAAAAGCATTTTCCTGGTATGCACCTTCATTTTTAAATGAATTTGGAGAACTGATTCAAAAAGCACATTCAGAGTCTCATTTTAAACATTTATTGTTAAAAAGATTGTATTGTGATACTGTTGTCATTTTGTATAATATTTGTATTTTGTATAATAGTAATATTGTATTGTGATGTTGTATATTTGTATGTCAGTGGCTGAAAAGGGCTGTGCCCAGTCCACTTCCTGGTTAAAAATAAAACAAACAAACAATCTCAAGCCTCCCTTTAGGGAGCCTACTCCTGCATGGGACTTGAATGTCTGTGTACAGTCATGCAGCCCCTTTGAACCTTTATCCTAAAGTACTTGACTTGGAAGACTGCATTTCTGGTAGCCATGACTTCTGCCAGGAGAATCAGTGACTTACAGGCCCTGTCAGTAGATCCTGACTTTATTGCCTTTCACAAGGATAAGGTGGACCACAGGACAAATAGAAAATTTCTTCCTAAAGTGGTTTCAGATTTTCATCTTAACCAGTCCATGTCCCTGCCTGTGTTTTTCACTGATCATTCATCTTCAGGTGAGCGAAGACTGCACAGTCTGGATGTACAGTAAAGAGGGCATTAAGCTACTATATAGACCATACAAAGGTCTATAGAGATGGCTGTTCTTAGTTGTTTCTCATTTATGGGGAAGTGGGAAAAGTTAAGCCTGCCACTAAAAGAACTATTGCCAGGTGGATTGTCTCATGTACTGTATTCAGTTCTGCTACACGAAACTGGGTAAAGAGCCTCCCTCAGGCCTGAGGGCTCACTGTACCAGGGGTACAGCTGCCTTCCTGGCAGCAGCAAGGGATATTCCTCTGTTGGAAATCTGTAAAGCAGTCACCTGGAAAACAGTTCATACATTTACCAAACATTACTGTCTGAATACTCAAGCCAGAAGTGATGATAGGTTTGGCACAGCAGTGCTGCAGAGCCTGTCCCCTAAGTAGGTTCTGTGGTTCCCTCCTCCAAAGGGGTACTGCTTGATAATCTGCAATAAGTCCGAATACAGCAAGACTTCATGTTGTTTGAAGAAAAAAAATATTCACCATAATAATGTTGTTTCTTCTAATGGAGTCTTGCTGTATTCTGACCTCCCTCCCTGCCTCCCATCTCGGAACCTGGTTTTGGGATGTGGGTGGGCAGGTACAGTGTTGCACCCCAGAGGTGTACCTTATGACCCATCCTGGCTAGGCTGGGCTTTTTGATTGTTATTTTAATAGGGTTGTTGTCAGTATCTACATAGATTTATTTTTGGGTTCTCGACTTGAGTCTTCAGGACCCAATTGTTGTTGCCTTTGGCTTTAAAAATTTTAAGAAAACAATTTCTGTACTTATTAGTTAGTATAGTGCTCGTAAGAATCTGATGGTTACACCAGCATGTACTAGTGACAGAGGTTTGAAAACCGAGCTCGAGCTCAATGTTCTATGCTGCTGCATAGAGTTAACTCTTTCCGCTCCGGGGCAGTTCAAGTGCTGGGGCTAACTGCAATAAGTCCGAATACAGCAAGACTTCATTAGAAGAAACAACATTACTATGGTGAGTAACTTTTTCTTCTGACCTCCTTTTGGCAGGAGGTGGGGAAACAGATGGGAGACCTTTTCATCACCCTGGGGACTCCTACCCCAGAAATGGCCCTCCTGTTACATCTCCCCTGACAGGTTAAGAATACCCATCAAATATACCTAATTAGTATCTATAAAACTGGGAGAACCCAGTGTATGAGATATACAAAAGGGAAAGCTTAACAGCTAAACTACAAAATAAAACTTTAGTGTTGATGAGCAGATGGACTCCTTGGTTTTTATGTTTGATTGCGCATGTGCAAGAAACATAGTGCCACCATCCGAGTTTTCAGAGGTGTGGCACCCGTCTTCAATTCAGTCAGTGTGTTTGCAGAGCGGCTGCAGTTCTCCAGTGAATGCTGCAGTTGAAAATGCAGTGCCGTGCAGTTGAAGAGAGTGCTGTGCTTCAGTGAGCAGCACTCCCCCCTTTTACCGCATATTGGTGCTCAGCCCCCCACGCACACACACTGTATGGCCGACTAGGGTGCCCAGTCCTCCGCCGGCTCCGCCTCCCCAAAAAAGCTTTCCAGGTGCCACTGGGGAGCCCACCCCAGCGTGGCAAAAATTGTTATGGCTGATGGGGTGCCCAGTCCCCATCAGCTCCAGGGCCCCCAAACAGTTTTCCAGCTGCCACTCTGGGAGCCCACCCCAGCGTGGCAAACATCCCAGGCTGCCTTCCTAAAAAACAAACAACTGTAAAAAAAAAGTTCCTCGGTGGCTTCCCTGCCCACCCGCACCACCCTCTGCACATCCTACCTCCCCACCCCCCTCACGCCATACTTACCTCCAGAGGCTGGCAAGGCGATCTTCAGTGGACCAGGAACATGTCTGCACTCTTCAAAGCCGACTGCCGAACTGAGGAAATGCCGAAGCTATATAATGCAATAAATAGGGTTTTTTCAACTTTAATGCATATCTCAGGCATTTTTTGGAATTTTGGCACCAAATTTTCAACATGGGGTTTTGGGACCCCTCCTCATGAATTCTGGAACTGTCAAGGAGTTAATCGGGCCCGAAGGGTGATTTCGTAGTCACTTTGCGAAATCACGTTTCGGGACCGATTAACGAAACGACAGTGCCAGTGTTCATAAGGTGGGCTCTCAAAAAGCCTATGTTGCAAATTTGGTGGAAAAATTCTTAAAAATGCCTGTTTTACGAGCGTGCATTGCACAGTTCCTACACACGTTCATAAGTTCGCAAATTTTTAATATTTGCACTCCAGGTTTTCAACATTGCCATTTTACCATACCTCCTTATGAGCAGTACAGTTGTCATTTTCATATCTCTGCCCAAAATGTGTTTCCGGCGCATGTAGTGCACAATGGCGCAGTCAGTGTCGAAATCAATGTATGGGACACATTAAGAAAATCACAGTGACACTGTTCATGAGCAGAGGTCCTAAAATGGCTATGTTGAAAATTTGCTGAAAATTCGTTAAAAGTGACTGTTTCATGAATGTGCTGTGCAGTTCCACGCATGCTCGTGAAGTTCGCAATTTTTAATATTTGCATGCCAGATTTACATTGCCATTTTATTACACTTCCTTATGAGCAGTACAGCTGCCATTTTTCACATCTCACCCAAAATGTGTTTCCACACGTGTAGCGCACAATGGTGCAGTCGGTGTGCGAAAGCAATGTTTGGGACAGATTAAGAAAATCACAGTGACACTGTTCATGAGCAGAGGTCTTAAAATGGCTATGTTGAAAATTTGGTGACAAAAGTCCATAAAATGACTGTGTTACGAGTGAGCATTGCGCAGTTTCTACGCACCCTCGTAAGTTCATGAATTTGTAATATTTTCAGTCCAGATTTTCACCAGTGCCATTTTTCCACACTTCCTTATGAACACTACAGCTGTCATTTTTCATAACATGGCCAAAATGTGTTTTCACACTTTCAGCGCAGAAATGTGTGGCCGCTGTGGGAAATCATTGTTCGAGACAGATAAATAAAATCACAGTGACGCTGTTCATGATTGGAGGTCCCAAAATGCCTGTGTTGACAATCTGCTGTAAAAAATCCCCAAACTAATTACATTATTGGTGTACGTTGCACAGTTTCTACGCATGCTCGTGACTTAACCAGTTTTTTTTCACTATTTTCACTGCAGATTTTCAACATTGCCATTTTTTACACCTCCCCATGAACAGTACAGCTGTCATTTTTCACATCCTGTTCGGAATGTGTTTTTGTACCTGCGGTGCTAAATGCCATAGTCGCTGTGCAAAAGCAGCTTTCGGCTAGCAAACTGATATTTGCCACTGTTCATGGAGGTGGGGTCACAGAAAAACCATGTTGAAAATTTGGGCCGAAAATACCAGCGAATGCCTGGGCGTTAGGGTTTCGATCATACGCCCCACCCTGTAGAGAATGACAGGCATCAGGGGTGTGACTTGGGATTCTCGCCTGTAACTCTCATACCATTCCACACCCTGCAGCCAGTGAGAGGCATCAATGTGTGCCTTGGACTCTTCGGCCCCAAAGTTCATCCCATTCTCTATACCACACCCATCTCACAGTATTTCCTGATGGAATGGGGTGCACATAAGGGCCAAAGACCCCAAGGCACACCGTGACACTTGTCGGTGTCTACAGGGTAGGGTGTGGTGAAATGGCGTGGCTGTTATGCCTGATAAGCCAAAGGCACACCCCAATGCATGTCAGTCTCTGCAGGGTGGTGGTGGGGTTGGCTTCAGTTCAGTACTTCACTGCCTTTCCTATTATGCAGCTCTGTAACTCCTACACTACCGATGCCAATGCCAGCAAGCAAATGTTCGGCATTGACAAATGCTTGTTTATATATAGTTCACCATCGCTCAGATTTGGTACCGTGACGTAATGGTACGAGAATGATCCCCGACCTGATTAACATATCCTTATTCACCTCTCCTTTTCTAAAATGGGGCCGGCCAGCCCATTCTAATTTGATCTCCCCAGGGGAGATATGGGAGATTACCATCATAATTTCGCTTGTGTAAATTTTTTTGTATTGTTTCTTCTGGGGGAATAAACACTCAGACTTGAGAATCAGAAACTTGAGCCTCTTCCCTTCCAAAGAAGAATCAAATAATTTGAAGGGGAAAGTTAAGTACAGTGGGCTGGATATTCAAACTGTGCCATTCTGTGGCGCAAGCCCTTGCGCTGCACAAAATAGTGTGTAGGGGTGTGGCCGGGGCAATATTCAATGGAGTTGCGCTAAGGAGCAACTCCTTTGAATATCACCCCCCAGCCACAGCCACTGTGCATGGCGCAGTGGAACTTGTGCCACATAAGTGGTCAGAGTGGAGCATTCAAGATGCGGTGGCGCAGTTCCATTGCACCATGCGCCAAATTTCCGATATTCAAAAGGTGACATGCAAATGGGGCCATAATTCATGCAAGGCACAGGGGCAATTTGCATCTATGGCTTCGATTACATGCAGGTGCTTGATCCCGAGGACTTGCGCCTGGCGCCTGCCAGGCGCGGCCGTCGGGACCGGCGCCTGCAACAATCGCGGGCATAACTGTTGAAATCTCCCCACCCCCGACTGGCGATCGCGGGCATGTAACCCCCTGACTGGCCCGATGCGGGCATAAGTGTAAAACCCCCTCCCGACTGGCGGTCGCGCGGGCATAAGTGTAAGCCCCAACTATTGTCAGGCATAAGTGTAAACCCCTCCTCCGACTGGCCCGATCGCGGGCATAAGTGTAAAACCCCACCCCCGACCGGCCCGATCGCGGGCATAAGTGACAAAACCCACCCCCACTAGCCCGATCTGGGCAGAAAGAGATTCAACCCCCAAGAACATATCCCTGGTGGTCCAGTGGACATGAAAGCCCGATCAGCGGGCATTAGAGTCCACCCCAGGTCCATCTACCCTGGTGATCTGGTGGCCCCCACCCCCACCACGAGCCACCACACCACGGGCCCACCACCGCTCCCCCGTCAGCGGCTGGCGGCATGCATCACCGCCTGCGCCCCGCCGACTGACTGCTCGTAAACCGCCGCCCGTTGGTTCGAGCAAGAGCCAGTAGGTGCAGCATCGCCGATACAAGGCAGTGAATTCATTCACATATCTGGACTGCCTTATGCGGTATGGGCTGCGCTCCCGTGGCTCTTGCTCAAAGCAATAAACTCTGAAAGTCGAGGCGGCGGCAGCAAGGCGGTGGGATGCTGCCCGCCCGGCTGGCGAGCGCGATGATGGCTCGGTGAGCAGGTGAAACACTAGATCACCGGGTGGTGGTCTGAAGTGAACTCTGGCCGGTCGGCCGCATCACTGGACACCAGGGTGTTCTTGAGGGGTGGCTGTTCTGCCGAGATAGGAAGTGAGGTGGAATTGTCATATGCAGCGATCGGCCCCAAAACGAGGACCCTGCATACTGCTTCAGCTCCCAGGAAAACACAACACAATAATTCATTCACATATCTGGACTGCCTTATGCGGTAAGGGCTGCCGTCCATTGGCTCTGCTCTGAACCAATGGGCGTGCAGCCTACCAACAGTCAGTCGTGGCGGCAGGCGGCAGGCGGGTGGGATACTGCCGCCCGCCCGGCTGCGGGAGGCGGAGTGGTGGGGCTCCGTGGGTGGGTGGGGTGGGGGTCAGTAGATCACCTGGTAGGTGGACCTTGGGGTGGACTCTAATGCCAGCGATCGGGCTTCGCGGTCCACTGGACCTGCAGGTATATGTTCTTGAGGGGGTTGAACTCTGTTCTGCCCATGATCGAGCTAGTGGAGGGGTGGGTTTTTGTCACTTATGCCTGGATCGGGCTGCTGGGGGTGGGGTTTTTACACTTATGCCCTTGATCCGGGCCAGTCGGGGGAGGGTTTTTCCTTATACTTGTGATCAGACCCAGTCGAGAGACGGGGTTTCTTCTATTATGCCAGCGATAGGGGCCAGTCGGGGGTTACTATATGCCCCTGATTGGGCTGCAGGGGGCACAGGGAGATCGTTGAGGGCCACCCACAGGTGGCAGCTGCTGTGTTGCCCCTGCAATGCGGCAGCTCATCTGTGGGTGGCCCTCGACTTAATCCTTTTTTTTTTTTTGCTCAAAGTTAGCAGGTTGGGGTTGCGCCTGCTGCTCTGCACAGCCCGCTGAATATCAGGCTGTGCAGTTTATGCATGGTTCCTCCCCCTCTGGTTGAGCATGCCTTCATTAGCATTGCGCTGTTGCTCAGCTTGACTTGGGGGGCGCAACTGCCTCCTGCTGAATATGGCAGAATGGCGCAATTTTGGACTTGCGCAGGCGCAACCCTTTTGAATATCCAGCCTAGTGATTATACCCTGGATTACTTGTGCTGTATCCTTGAATGCTGTCTTTTTGTTAGATATTTGGATAGCTGTACATTCTGGTGATGATATAGCCTCCTTATGTCACTTAAAACTTAATAAATAAAATGTTAAAAAAAAAAAACATGGTCATCTCCCCATTATATATAGCTGGTCCCTTCCATTGCTAACATGGCCAGTTCCCCACGTATGTACCAGACTTGTCCTATAATAGCCACCATCCCCACCAAGACACAAACAGGCTGCTGCACAAAGCCCACACAGGATGCTTCACCTCATTACTCATAGCCAGCTCACCTAAACAGTCAGGTCCTTTGCACCACACATATCTCCCATACCCTACAGCACAGTATGTTGAGCTGCCTAAGATCACAAGGGCCCCCTGGACACACTAGCCATCAGGCAGCCTTTCAACCTGTTGCCCCCACACCAAAAATAAACATACTTCCCAAAGTGCTGCCAAGTATGGCATGCTCTGGTAATATTTTGTGAGCCAAAAATAACCTTTCACCACCAATTTAAGGCACCAGCATGGTCAGGTCTCCATGTCTGGCACCTCACCCCTGAATGCCATGGCCATCTCTTGCGACATGCCTGCTTCCACCAACATGGTCAGCTCCCCACACATATGCCTGGTCCATTCCACTGCCAACATGGCCAGTTCCCCACACACAGCTGTTATAAAAATCAAGTTGGAAATGTGCTAGGGTAACTAAAAATGCATGGGATAGACCTAGAGGAACCCTACTGATAGGACAGAGATCAAAGCCAGAGATCAGATAGGGTCTGTAGTTTCTGCAGCAGGTAGAAAAAAATGGGCAGACTGGGTGGGCTGTGGGTCCTTATCTGCTGTCATTTCTATGTGTCTAGATACCCAGCTTCTCCTACAGTAGCCACCACCCCCACCAAGACACATACAGCCTACTCTCCAAACCCACACACAGACCGCTACACCTTACCAACATAAATACACACAAAAGAATATGGCTGTGTCCCCATTCCCCAGTGAGTCCCCTCCATCGAAGCATCCTGTTCCCAAAATAACACAGCCAACCCCCTCAGCTACTGCAGCAACATAAACAGCCCTTGAACAACAATGTGGCCAGTCCCCCAAATCTTGCCCCACCCAAGTGAACACTGCCCTGGCACCAACACGTCAACCCCACCCAGGTAAACACAGTCAACCCAGGAACCAACACTACTAGCACCCCCAACAAATCCAAGCGAACACTGATTGACCCAGCACCTACATGGCCAGTCACCCCACCCATGCAAATAGCCCACCTCATACCAACACTCCCAACCCCCTTGCACTACCCAAGTCAAAGCTGATGTTCTTGGCACCAGCACAGCCAGTCTCCCCCCCCAAGCAAACGCAGCCAGCCTCAGCACCAATGTGCAAGCCCCTACCCCACCCAAGCAAAGCTGCCCAGCTCTCATACCCACAGCCCCAACACAGACCATCCCTGGATTGAGAGGGAACAAGTAAGGTTTTTTTTTTTTATTCTTTGGTAACCAGGTAAGGCCTGCTAGGCACAAGTGCCTTTTTCAAGGGTGAGCTAGGAGCACTGAGGAGATTATGTGAGTTACTCAGTCATACAGTATGCAAGTGGAGGTTGTGGGAATGAAACACAGGTCTGCTGGATGTACCAACTTCATTCACAGGCCAGCCTGTTACTGTAACCTCCAGGCTATACAGTGCCAGGCCAGATAAACTATACAACTGCTGCTCCCTCTCTTATCCATGCCAGATATAGGCAGCTCTTGTCTTTCCTGGCTCTAATAATTAACAAAAAAACAACAACTTACTTTTGTTGTCTCAGACACTGATGAGTTTAAATCCAGTAATGGAGACCAGCCAGAATAATGCAAATGGGAAATTCAGTAGTGTTGAACTTGTCCGCAGCAGAACAAGGATGCACACAAAACAACAGACTTCTCATTTCTCGTCTTTTGTAGAAATAAACTGATACACACACTGGTCCACCAGCACAGAGTCATGTCAAGGCTAGCTGTAAATCTTTCAGCTCTCTGAGTTGAGACTGCCACAGAACATAGACAAACCATACTCCTCCTTGCTGAAGCTAATTAGCAGGGTTGCAAATAATTTTAGTTTAATTTAACCCCTTCACATCACACCCGAATTATATAGGAGTCAATGCAAATTGAGTTTCAAAAGTGTGTCTTTGTTAGGGAAGGGGTTAAATAAAAAAAAAAAATATATATATATATATATATCCACAGTAGAAAAAACAGATGTCGGCTCTTAACAGGGTTCTCATACAAGGATGTCAATTACTCCAAGCTATCTATGTCTGGACATTTTGCACACATTTCTGGACATAAAATACATCTAAAATCCATTTATCTGAAGCCCTGCTGTTAGGATAAAGGTTTCGATTTATGTAACCCCCACTCCCTTCTTAGATCTACACTCTGGGAGTGCAGTTTGATGGCATATTGAGTTACAGTCATGAGGTCACTCTGTAACCCCTGTATACTGTGTAGCAGTATGGAATCTGCTAAGTAGAATAAACACACGGGACTCAGCTTAACTTCAGAATAGGCTGTTTTAGTTTTGCAGTAGGGAAAAATTGAAGCATTAAATAGGAAAAACAAAGCAGTGTATATTACTAATCCTTTATGTGCTGCTTGTCATAACGAATGGTAGTAGAAAAAAATCAGGAGACTGCTCCCTGCATGAAAAAATAATACTGGTGATTCAGTATTCATTTCCTCAAATATTTTGACAAGGTAGTCACTCCATGCCACCCGGTAGTTACTATCACTTTTAGTAATAGGATATTTCATACTTCATTGATTATCTTGGCTTCTTTTTCAGCCAAAGAATAATGCTGTACCACAGACATCTGAGTTTTGGCAGTATATGAAGGAGTGTTTTTTTTTTTTTAACTAAAATAACATGCCAAGCCCTACGGAAACCCACATTTTAAATAACCATGTTGTGATTATTTTCACCATATACATATTTAAATCTGTTAATGCAGCACAATCCCACAAGCACTAGTAGGGGTACTTTACTTTAGTCATATTCAAAGACATTCCATTGCAGTAGAGGCAGAGACCCAAATCTATAAATATGAATACACCAAGTAAGGTACCTTACGACACAGTAAAGCTTTCTTCTGCTGGGATGATACATGAGAGATTGGGGCAGCGGGCAGTTAGAAACAAACAAACCTTTTGGGGTTAAAGACCTCCTTTACAGGTGCATACAGTACCAAATGCAACATTTACACAGCAGAAACCAGCTGCATGCACTTATGCCAGATTAGGTAAGTCTTCCTCAGCCGCAGTGGTGTAGGGGGTTCTACCATAGTGTACAGAAAGTCAGCCGGGCAGTTTGAACAAATGCTATAGGAGCGAACTCCTTGTTTTATACTCTAAGTTCAATTGATTGTGGCAGAGACAGGGTCTACTCACCATGGCATGATGTGCAAAATGCAACAGAGTGCAGTAAAGTGCAATATCAGTAATGCAAAGTACAAAGTGTCAAGTGCAAAGAAATGTACAAAAATTATTAAAAATATTAATACAGGCAAGCAACACATTGCCTCTTAAACTGATCAGTTTCGCAAGATTATAGCATGAGACAGACTTCTTTAGAATTAGTTGCAGCAAGGCTGTAATAATAATAGATATGTACACCCATTGTTGTATACTGAATAAAACTGCATGTATGAATGGTAGTGTCGGCTAAATACCAGAGACAAATTAAGATAATTATAAGCCAACTTGATTATGGTGTTTTGAAAAAATAATGAAGGATGAGGATGGTTGGGGGAAGTAAGAAAAAGCCCATTGTACCAAATTATGTTATACATTGTAACCACCTCTGGTATACATTTATGCCTGTGCATTGGTTCGGCAAGTAATGTTATGCAAAAAATAATTTAATAAGTAATACTACATCATTTGAACAAATAATTATCTTGTTCACTGTGCATTTTTATATATTAATATATGTTCTATATTATTGCTCCCTTCTCTATTATTGAACTTCTGTTATTCTGTAATCCTTCCAAATAGCATATTCGAAACATACCTCTAAAGACAAAATACTTCATATATGCTGAAGTGAGGATGTAGTTTAATAAATGTTTTGAACCCTCAGCGGGGGGGGGGGTCTATAGTGTCTCCGTGGTAAACTAATAAATGATAATAAAAATTATTATTGATTTAAGAGAGAGAAGTAAATTAAAAAGGGAATGCAAAATAAAAACCCAATGTGCAGTGAAACCTGAACCGTGAATATTAAGTGAAGGTGTGCTATAAATAAAAACAGTATTAAGAAAATAAGAAATAGTACGTGAAATAAAAGGGGAAAACTGTATAGGAAATTGGGGAAGGGAGGTGGAAGTGATGTCAGGAGATAAAAAGTGAGAAAAATATATATTGGGACTTAAATAGAAGCATACACCATAACAACATTACAGTTGCCATGCATGTTAGTATGCACTTTACACCAGAAACTCTGCTACTATAATTTGCAATACCCTGCTTACTGGCACCAGTCGTGGGAAGCGAACCGCTTAAGTGCTTTCTGTATAGAGCAGCTTACCAATCCAAAACAGCAACAGGCTATGCATGTGGAAAACCTTGTAAGTACTAGAAATTGTATCTGACAAGATGTTCAGGTATGGTTACTGGCTGGGTAAGTTATCGGGTGGGGAGTATGGTGAATCATGTGTTCAGTAATTAAAGAATGCTTGCTACAAAGTCAAACAGTATGTTTTTCCCATTTTAATGTAATAAGGAAAGACACAGAATCTGTGCAGACAGTCTTACGTTGAAAGCGTCATTATGGCGGCTCCGTGGCACCGAGTGAAGGAGTTAAGCAGCAGCTGGCGACCAGTTCAACCGGGTATCAGGGCTGAGACCTTTCACAAGCATCCATTGGATGCTGTCCCTCCGGGGGACAAGCCATGGCTCCTGCGGTGATTGGTGGATGAGCTTGGAGAGCATGTCTCAGGACACCCCCGCCGTCCCCATCTCAGGATGCCGTCTCTTTACGGCTACGATGTGAGGTGGGACAAAGAAAAGTGGAAAAAATGGCTCCCTGCTGACCAGATGAGCATTTGGCCTGTACCACCAAAAAGTCCCGGATTAGCCCAGACTGACCCTGCGGCAGCTTACGAAGGGATACGGAATTCACCTGAAGGCACATCCCCCTCGTAGGAGAGGGACTCTCCTGATACAGGGATCGGTTGGGTTACCCGAAGGTAAGGTTGCAAGGCAGGGTCGGGAGAATGGTGGTGCAGAGTCGAGTGGAGGTGTGTGGCATTGGTGCTCCAAAGTCGTGGCCAGCAGGGGTGCCATCAGGAAGTGGAAAAATAGATACATTTGACTGTGCACTTGACTGGATTTCACTTAATAACTTAATGCAGCAAGTAACTTTGCTGGTGCCATTTTACTGTTCACATAATCAAGATGTTAGTTTCTGGGTCCTGGGCCAGGATTCACAAAACAAGCGCAAAGTGCAAACAAATGTTTGCGCTGCACTTCCGTGCTGCACTGGTGGGCAGTGGAGCTAGTCACAGTTGGATAACGTGGTGCACTATCCGACTGTGAATTGGGGCAGGCAGGGGCAGCGCTAACCCAGGAAAACCACCAGGAAACCAGTAGCGCTGTCCCACAGCCAGTCAGGAGAATGGGCCGGCAACAATAGCACACATGTACTAAGCACCTGTTCACTGAGGGAGCCATGCAAATGAGCCCATTGGGCATGCAAGGCACTATTGGCCATTAGCATGCTCATTATGGGCCCATTTGCGTGGCCCACAGGTGGCTTAGCACGCCCCCACCAGCCCATGCCCCACACAGCAACATTCATTGTGATCTGATCACCATCCACAAATACTTAACAGTATTCCCTGGTGGTCTAGTGGGGCCCCTCCCTGGTCCCCGATCGCCCACCCAACATTGTAAAATATCTTTTCCACAGTGTAGTGATCCCTCCCCATTCCTGATCACCCGCCTGACATTGTAAACTAGTTCTTCCATAGTGTAATGGTCCCTCCCCATTCTCGATCACCCACCTGACATTGTAAACTAGTTCTTCCGTAGTGTAATGATCCCTCCCCATCCCTGATCATCCACCCAATAATAAAAATATAATGTTCCGTAGTGTAGGGTCCCACCCCAGTCCTTGATCACCACCCAATAATAAAAAAATAATGTTCCATAGTGTAGGGTTCCACCCCAGTCCCCGATTGCCCACACAACGATAAAAAAAATATTTTCCATAGTGTGGTGTCCAACCCCGGTGCCCCATCTCCCACCCAATATTGCAAAACCCCACTTCCATAGTGTAGTGGGCCCCCCAATCACTGGTCATTGCCCCAGATAGACAATGCCCAGTCCTTGGTAGTCTAATGATCCCCCAATCCTCCCCCACCCTCTCAGGTAATCACATACCACCCCACTCCCCCCAGCCCCAGCATGACCATTGGTCGGCAAGCAGCACAGCCCTCCTCACACCTCCACGGCTGCCCCCCAACTAACCTGTCAATGACAGCGTACAGTATACACTACAAGCCCATTGGTTGAACTGTGTTCTGTCTGGGGGAATCCCCTGATCTACATCAACTGTAGTTTGCATATGTTAGTAATAAAACAAACAAACAAATAAAAACACTAAGGGGCATCATAGGAATTTGCGTTTTCCTAGTTTTGTTGTTAATGACCATTTCTGTTGAATGAACTACATGGGCACTATAGATTTAAAAAGTGGTTTGACAGTACTGATGCTTTGTGTTGTTCCACTGAACGCAAGATTTCATAGAACACGATTTAAGTCTTGTTTATTTTAATGCAATATTTAAGCAATACACCATGACAGGGTGTAGGTTATACTAGTTTACATACCTGGTGTGGTTTGGCATGAGGCCGCAGGCTGAGTGACCAAATCCACACCAGAAGTGGGTAAATCCCAGCATAACCCACACCCTGGAGTGGATTATTGCGATTATACAATGCCCCCCTTTTTTGGTGACAAAAAAAAGAAAAGAAAGAGTGTTTTTATTTTGTATTATTTTTATTACAATTATTACTGCACCAGAAAAAAAAGTTATGTGTTGCTAGGGAAATGACGTCCTTTTGCAGCGTAATCAACCTGTTCTTCATAGCAATGCCTCTAAGTGCCACTGTTTGGCATTTCTCAATGTTCAGGTGAACTGCAGGTCATTTCTGGAGAGGGCAGGCTGTGCTGCTGCAGCTCTGGCGTGAGCTGAAACTGCAACTCAGATAGATTTTGAAGGAAGCTGGACAGACTGAGTTGCTTTTCTGTGACTCTGTAGTTTAGGGTATGTGCAAGAGCGTGATTGCTAATGGTGAAGGACTGCTGTTGGGGCTCTGTTTCCAGGGAAACAGAGACAGTGAATAGCTCCGTTTATTTGACTGTGGTACAAGTGGCTTTCTCTTAACTGCAGGGGGTTGAGAAAAGATGTCTGAAAAGCTCGGTCAGGTGCTGTTGTTAACAAAATTAACTGCTAGTGTATCGGGCATATCTGACAGTCATGAGCATTTTGGGAGCACAGCAACAGAGTGAATCATGCCCAGTGGTTGCACTTTGGGGGAATCATGTAAGGAGTACAGAAAGGTATGTCAGATTACAGCAGTCACAAAGGAGGTAGTGTCACATAAAATGTTTTGATGACTTTTTTGCACTTGTTTTGCGGTGGCCAGTGTAGTTTTACCTAGGTAGGGTTTATGACTTTGGCTGTTGTGGAGGTTAGCGGGGAAAGAATATGGTGGCAGTTTGTTTACATTTTCACCGATAAGCAAGGATTTCTCATTGGTTTTCTTGTGAAGGGGCTACTGGATCATTATTGTAGGATTTACCCACGGGTAAAGACCCTCAGTGCCCAATTAAATTTGTGAAAAAACAGAGCCCATTGTATAATTCAGCATTAATGCATGACAGGGCTCAAAGGGCATCCTTGCCTTATCCCCCAGTATGTCGGCCACTCTGGGCTTGCTGTAGGATGTAGTAGCAGCAGCATGTTAGAACTAGAATTTTAATTTTCTTTTATTTGTTAATTCCACTGGCATTGTAGTTCCGAATCGGATATACCCATCAATTCACCCACTTCGGTTAATATGGCGTTCCTTTCATCGATTGTCCGAGCTTAGACCGATGACAGTATGCTGCATTATTTTGCAAGTCAAGCTAACTTATTCATTAAACTGTATAAATCAATTTTGAGAAGTTTGTACCTTCCTTCCATGAGGGTCTGCTTTGATCCAGAGGAATAGTGACCAGCTAAATCGAATGGCAGAGTAGTTGAGTTTGGAGGTGCTTCGAGGAGTGGAGTGGAATATTCGGTGTCCTGGAGCCGTTGATTTGGGGTTCCTTCAGTTTTCCGATCTGGAGCATCTGATTCTTTCCTTGATGAGGATTTTGCCTGTGGTGTGGCGAAGGGGGTGTTTCCACAAGCTCCGGCTGTGGGGGGTCTCGGTCCCAGCTGCTGGCCCTGGGGGAACTGAGAGAGATTGATCGGAGGATCAATCGTTCTTTCGGTCTGGCCTGTGGTTTCCGGGGTCTACCTGGCTGGGTTGGGTACTCCTTGGTCGCCTAAAGTGGGGAGAGTAGTGGGGCCTGGGTTTCCTCTTTTGGTTCAGGCAGGGTTGGAGTTTTCACCCACCTGAAGAATTGGATTAATAAACCGAGCTCCACTGACTTGACGTTTTTCGGAGGTTTCATCTCTGTGCTGGGAAAACTTGGAGGAATTAAGAACTACTAGTGCCTGGAATACTGTGGATAAAATCTGGAAGGAGGGCGAATTCTATAAGACTGCAAGTACTTTAATAATTTCATTAACTTTGAGAGGCAGTGAGAGGGCCTCGTTTGATTACTATTTCACATACTGAGTTATTGGTGAAGCAGTGGGAGTGCTGCACTGTCTGGCATTACTTTGGGATGGGGGTGGTGAGAGCTCCCTCTTCCACTGCAAAGTCAAGAGGTTGTAGTGAGCTTTTTAGTTCTGATGCAGTGGTAGTGCACCAGACTATAAAGCGCTTGGACATATTTCTGATTAATTTACATTATCTACTAGCCACCTCTGGTGGTGTGAGGACTATTGTGGATTGAAATTGTGAATTTTCTTGCATTACTGTTTTGCATATGTACCAACTATATTTAGTTCTCTGTTGATAGCTTGGCATGAATTAATGTGTTATTTTATTTGTTTAGAATTTAATTTATGTGAAAGGTGTGTGAAAGAAGTGTAATTATGTAATATAGAAGGCGTTCTGTTGTGGGTGGTGAGGACATGGTATTTGAGGAGTTTGAATTATTGAGTGGGTTGTTTTGGTTTTTAAGAAATGTGTTGGGGTTTGGGGCCCATAAGGCGCAGCTACTCGGGTGATGACCTCCGTGGCCTTACGTCCCTTGAGCTTCCAGTACTGTCATGGGAAAGCCTACTCTAGATGTGGGGCTTTAGGGATAGCTCGGGGGGTGCCTAATGATTGTCTCCAGTGGCTGTCGATGTTCGAGATTCGATGGCGAGGTCAAGGAGGCGCCCTGGAGCAAAATGGGGGCTTGAACGGGGTTTGCCTTGTCTGGTCCCCATACCCAAGGGCTCCACCTTACAGTGTGGGCAGATGACTGGTCCTGCTGCTTCACCTCATTCTACTCGGGTTATGATGTGCAATGCCAGATTGATGAGGAACAAGATGGCTGCAATGGCAGACTTGATATCCTGCATCGATTTGGCTTGCATCACAGAGACCTGGCGGGATGAAAATGCCGCCCCAGTCTTAGAGGTGGCAGTGCCAGCCGGATACTCCGTGATACACAGCCTGAGGAAGAATCGTAGGGGCAGAGGGATGCCCATTTGTTTTAAATCTAGCCTGAACCTCATGGTGCTGCCTATGGGTCCTATAAGGTTCTTTGAGTGTGTGGCTGCCCGAGGGTGTGTGGGTGCGGGCTTTAGTGTCCTCCTGCTCTATTGCTCCCACAGGGAGCAATGGGGATTTTTTGCGAGAGGTCGAGGAGCTCATTGTGGGCCTGGTATTGGAGTCCTCCAGGTGGCTGATAATGGGGGATTTCAATACCTGGATCAACGGGGAGGGGGCTATCAAAATTTGGGATAGACCTTCTCGGGAGCATGGGGGCACTGGTCCTGACACAGAAGGTAATGACAGCGATGCACTTGGGCGGCCACACACTGGATTTGTTTTTTTCTTCTGAAGTGAATGTTGTGGACCTTAGTGTAGATCTGGTGGTTTGGTCAGATCATAGCACTGTGGGGTTCACATGTAGACCCCCCCAAGATGGTTCTACCCCTATGGAGATGGTCCAGTACCGGTCATTAAGGGGAGTATCCCCAGAGGACCTTTTGGTGGTGCTGGACCTATCGGGTATTGGGGCAGCTTGTGCAATTGGGTCAGAGGAGGCAGTAGTGGCCTATAATGGGGCGGTTGGTGTGGCCTTTGACTCAATCGCATCCTTGAGTGTCCATCCCCTAGCTACTCGTCGGAGATCTCCTTGGTATGATGAGAATCTCCGCGGTTTAAAGACTAGGGGCCAGAGGTTAGAGTGGCGTTGGAGGAGATCTGGTCTTGTGAGGGACAAATTGGCCCGGAGGTCACGTTATATGGACTATCGAGGCAATTTCCCGTAAAAAGGCAGAGTTTCTGTCTAGGGGAAATTGCTACAGTGAGAAACAGACCAGCTCAGCTATTCCACACAGTGGACAGGCTTTTACATCCTGTCTGTCTGTGTGTTGGAGGGGTAGATTCGAGCACAAGGTGTGAGGAGCTGGCTCTGTTTTTCGCTGACAAGGTATCCTCCATCAGGGCTGAGGTCTCATTGAATGTCTCTCGAAAGGGCTGCAGGGTCCGGCCTGAGTTGAGTTGGAGCACTCCTCCTGTGTGGGATGAGTTGGAGCTGATTGGGGTTGGGGAAGTGGTAGAGATAATCTCTAAGCTGTAGCCAACCTATTGTGACTGGAACCCAGGCCAGTTTGCCTTTTGGTGGAATGTTTGGACCTGATTGGCCCTGTGATTGCTGGGGTAGTCTGGAGTTCATTAAGGAGTGGGATCTTTCCTTTAGTCTTGAAAGAGGCTTTGGTTAGACCTGGTTTGAAAAAAACGTCTTTGGACCCAGACTGCCTCAGCAACTACAGACCTGTTTCGAACCTCCAATTTTTAGGGAAGGTTGTAGAAAATGTGGTGGCTGTTCAGCTAGAGAGACATCTTGCTGCTTCCTCCGCCTATGAGCCTTTCCAGTCTGGGTTCCGAGCGGGGCGTAGTACAGAGACGGCCCTGGTGAGGGTGCTTAATGACCTCCTGATAGTGAGGGATAGAAGGGACCGTACCATCTTGATCCTTCTAGACCTCTCTGCGGCATTTGACACCGTGAACCATGAGGTGTTACTTGACCGACTGCGGTTTTGGTGTGGCCTGTCCAGAAATGTCATCAACTGGTTCAGGTCATACCTAACAGACAGAGTGCAGAGGGTGACCATGGGAATTTTCTCATCAAATCCGAAGCCTCTGTGCGGTGGTGTTCCGCAGGGGTCAGTTTTGTCGCCTCTGTTGTTCACGGTGTATATGCTGCCACGGGGGGGACATTATCATGCGGTATGGACTGGGTTTTCACTGCTATGCAGATGATACCCAGCTGTACCTGTCCTGTGCTCCCAATAGCCAGGTGTCAAACTCTGTATTTAATAGCTGCCTTGAGGAAATCCAGGTATGGATGACTCACAATTGGCTTAAACTCAACCCAGACAAGACCAAGGTACTGGTGGTATACCGGGCGTCAGGGCGGGGTGACATTACCCCCTGACCTTGTGCTGGGGGGTGTGCCTTTAGCTCCCTCTAGGCAGGTGAAGAATTTGGGAGTAATCCTGGACGGCGGTCTGACACTTGATGTACAGGTGTCTGCCATGGTGAGAAGTGTGTTTTGCCATCTCAGGAATTTTGCCCAAATTCATGCCCTGATCCCGCCTGATGATCTGCCCACACTGGTACATGCTTTCATCACTTTCAGGTTGGACTACTGCAATGCCGTGTACCTAGGGATATCTGGAGGCAGCCTCCACAGACTGCAGCTGGTGCAGAATGCGGTGGTGAGATTGTTAATGGGGGTGAAAAGATGTGAACATATTACCCCGGCGCTCCTCAAACTGCACTGGCTGCCTGTCCGGTGGAGGGTTGTCTTCAAGATAGGGCTGTTGATCTATAAGACCCTGCGCAAAAGGGGTCCAGTCTATCTGCAAGAGCTCCTTGTGCCTCACCGCCTGACCCGGGCTCTCCGTTCTGCCGGGGGTGGCCTCCTGGGAGTTCCCTGGGTCAGGCTGTGGCATTCAGGTGATAGAGCATTTGTGGCAGCTTCGCCTACCCTGTGGAACTCCCTGCCTGGTGATCTTAGGGAGGCCCCCTCGGTGGAAGCCTTTAAGAAGGGCCTCAAGACATATTTATTCAATCAAGCCTTTAATTGAAGGTGTTTTAAAATAATGGTATCTTTATAAAGGCTAATTAAGCTTCTGCTTTCAGTTGTGCGTTGTATGTTGTTGTTCTTTTAAATTTATTGTATTTTTAAAATGTTTTTGTATGATATGTGTGTTTATTGTTCAGCGCCTAGAGTCTTCGGAAATGGGCGCTATATAAATACATTACCTATCTATCTATACCATGAGATATTGTCACACCTCGGGTGGCTGGGCACAAGGCCACAGGCCGAGTGCGTCCAACTGCCCAAGAAGTGTCGATATCCCATGATATACCACACCCTGGAGTGCATTATTGTTATTATGAACGGGAATAAAAGTTTTATCAGTAAAAAAAATTAAAAAAAAAACAAACTTTTAAATCCTTCTGAAAATGCATTTTTTGAGGTGTTGGAGGAGTACCTTTTAATAAAATAGTTCCTGGAGAGCTCTGGACAGCAGGTGGCCCTGTTGCAAGTCGAGTTCTTGGAGGAGGTGCACTGTGTGTCTGTGCCTCTGCACCAGGAAGTGAACTGTGTTCTTCTTGCTTTTGACCTGGTCCCGCTGCCTGAGTAAAGATGTGTGTGTTTTTTTATTTTTTATTTTATTTTTCTCAAAACATTATCTGTAGCAAGGTGGAAGCAGCGATGTGAATGGGAATAATGGACATCTCCCAGTAAGTCGCCCAGAGTGGTTGTTAAAAGGTGAAGCTGCTGGCTAGCCGATACAAGTGTGTGGGGAAAAAAAAAACAGACATAGTGTGGCGAGTTTTGGGGTAGTTTCCATATCTATGTTTTGAAGAGTTGCACAAGCTGCGAGTTGCGCCATCCTGCTCGATCTGGTGAGCGGCCGTTGCTGACTTTTACTTGGTGTGGTGGTGTTGCGCAGTGCTTTGTGGATAGCGGGTGTTTTTGTGTATGGTCAGTTGAGGGCAGTGTCATTTATTTAATCTGTAGCTCTTGCCGAGGATTTGCTGTGTGTATTTTTTTTAATTATCATTTATTTATTTTTTTAGTTGGTGTTGTTTTCTGGAGTCCCTCGCCCTGCCATCTGACGACCCCCCTCACGCCGACCATGTATGTGGCCCCCTCCCCTTCAGCCCCCACAACTTACCCCTCATGGCGGAGGGGGTGGGGAGACCCTCAATCCACCAGTCCTGATCCAGTTCGGGGGAGGTGCCCTCCCGGCGGTGCTGCAAGGGGGACAATCGTCTTTTATGGTGAAGAGTCCTGTTTTTCCATTTTCTCCCCTGCAGAGAGGGGCGTGCAATGATGCAAGGGGAGGAAGTGCGCATGCATTCCCTCTAGGCATCTGTCCCACCTCCATCCCTCTTCTCTAGCGCTGGCACACTGCCCCTCCCATTCTCCACTGGGGGCCAGTTGAGCACTGACCACTGGCGTCCCCCCCTCCCCGGAGAAGGAGAGCAGTCCTACAGATGCTCAGTCCTTCTCCAACCCTGCCAACCCCCGTGGCCCGTGCTCATTCCCGAACATGGGTCACTAGTGTAGCACGAGGTAAGGCATCCAGCGCCTCAGCCCTCAGTGCCACCAGGCCAATTATAATTTTTAACAGCGGCCATCTGCAAGTCTGATTTGCTCCAGACCGCAGGACCTGGGCAGTGTTGCATTCAAAGGAATTTGTTGCAGATGAGGAGGTTGGTGACCGGAGGTTTTTTGAAGCCGCGATGATGTATCTGGATATAATCACCTATTCAGAAACCTCTCGGCCAATCAGCGTTCTCCATTTATGACAACAAGTTCATAATTGATTATAATATATGGATTTTCAAAATAATACTGCGGTAAAGCATACAAAAAATTCCCGGTAATACCATCACTCCTGGAGCAATAATACCACCGTTCATGAGTGATAATACCACCCTTCAGGTGCCGAAATAGTATAGTTCGGGACCTGAACGATAGTATTATCACCTAAAGTCAACAGTGTACACACGTTTGCCTCCCAACATCTTTCGAAGTGTGCCTTCCAGTTGGCTGCTTTTCCTGTGTGAGTGAGCAGAATAACTCCAAAAACATGGCAGCTCGCTCTCTCGCTTAGCGAGACTGTACTGCGTCCTCGGGTGTGTTCTCCACATTTCTCCCTTTTTTTTTTTTTTCCATTTTTCTGCAAAAAATTTAATTACCTGGTTGATCTTGCGGTTCCAAAAAAGAAAAGGAAGGGCTGCCTACCAACTGTTTTATATCGTGCATACGGGGGCAAGACAGTGCGTGGTTGGCCAGGACCAAGAGAGTCCTTCACTGAAGTGGCCAATCACCCTTCACAAAATGCTAAAAAGAAAATCGGATCCATATATTAAAAAAATAAATGGCTTAGTATGCATTACAATGGGTAATTCCATCTCAAGGCTCTGGGACATGGGAATCTCTCAAGCTTCGCTCCTGAGGCTCCAGTGTCCCCAGAACCACTCAATGGAATTACACCCTTGTAATGCACACTAAGCTGTCTATTATTCTGTTTATAATTTTGCAGTAAAATATTAGGAAGTGTATTTGTCAATTTCAGATTTTAGCCAAGAACCCCAAAGAGAGTGGCAAAGCCAGGGTGAGATGTCATTTTCTGAGAAAAGCAGAAGCTTTATCCTGCAACACCAGATATCATTTATCAGGAGGAGCCATGTGGCTTAAGCACAGGTCAGAATCCTGAAGCCTGGACCTAAACAGTAGTCTTCTTCATAAAAATGATAGCTACTTTAGATAAAGATGTATACCACGAGTAATTGGTCCTCTTTATTCAAAACTAGTTGCTAGTCTCCAGCCCAGTTAGAACATGCCTAATAGTATTCATTGAACCTCCAGCCTGAAGTGAGGGAAATGGCGGCTCACTGCAACCGCAGCATGAATTCCAGCTGTGGCTACAGAAGTCAAGAAAGTCCTGTTCTCATACAGAGAATGCAGGTCAACGGCTCCTCTTGCTAAGCTGGGCACCCGGGATTTTGGGTGCCTAGAAAAGGCATTTCTGGCCCTTACTGTAACATCAGAATCTAGCTAAACAGGGACCATTTAGCTACATTCTGGTGTTTGTTTTTTAAATGGAAATATTTGTATCTATTTTCTGTGTTTTAGTTAGTGGACAAAAGCAACAAGATGGCAGTTCTCACTCCACAAAAAATGTTTTGGTGTTGTGCCAAGCAAGTGGTGAAAAACCCAAAAAGGGTCCTGCAACATTAAATTTTTCATTTCATGCCAGAACATTAACGCAGACCCCCTACTGCACATGCTCATAATGAGAAGAACAAAACTTTAAAGCCTTATAACTCTGGAACCATTTAATATTTTTTCACCAGACCTTTCAAAGGAACTACCTTAGGACATCCTACATGTGCCTTGCATGTTTGGGGAAAACATTCCATTCCATATAGACTGTAGATGAAAGCAAAAAAAAAAATCTGTGTTAAGTATATAAAAACAATTAGACATTTTCAAGAAATGACATATGCAAATACCAGAAACCACACAAGCTGCCATCACTAAGCTTTCCACAGATCAAGACCTTGCCTACTAGACAACACATGCAAAATGTCAGCTGATTCAGTCAAACGATGCCAAAGCTATTGATGTGCAAAGTTAGAGGTTTAACATTGAACAGGGTACTCAACCCTAACTATAGGGGTGTGCCCACGCCCATATCTATAAAGAGAGAGAGAGAGCGCTAGACATAGAGATGTTGTTGTCTATATACAGTTAAAATTGTTTACGTACACACCATGTATCCTCGTGGGTCGTACCTGAAATTAGGCATTTATTTGTCTAGTGTGCTTACCTGGTCAGTAAAAATGAAATAAGTAATAAGACCCACCAGGGTGGATATTATGTAAGGAATAATCCTGGTTTGGGTGTGTAGTAATATAATAAGTGAAGGACCTGGGTGTGCTGTGAGATCAACCACCAGGAAGTGAAGTTATTATAGCATTAATGCACACCTGGAGTGGATTATTACACTTATAACATTCGTAAAATGGTCAAAAGTGTTATAAAGGTTTTTAATGCACGCCCCAGGGATGTAGTAAGGCATGAGACTGAAGGTCGAGTGTCATTAGACCCCTTGGAAGTGTGAACCAGGTATGGGAACAAGCCTGGGCAAACTGGCACCGGCTCGGGGAGAGAAGTACTGCACATCCAAACTAACATGCTTCACCGGGGAGGGTGGTAACCCTTCATCACTACAAAAAAAAAAAAAAAAGACAGGTAGTCCTCTGTGTGCATTGTTAAGTAGCTTTTAGGCATGTCTATGTACACTGCCTGTGTTTTAAAAAAAAATAAAATAAACAACAGTCATGTGAATTTGTTTTGCATTATACTGTGTGGATCCTTACTCAGACTCCTCCATGGCACCTACAGAGGGTGGGATAAATCAGTAATGTTATCCAGCATCCATTCCGATTGAAAAGAGTCACCAGGGTGCTCACATAGGTTGTGTAGTATGCATCAGGTCAGCACAGCAAGTGGAATAAATTGGAAGTTGGTATTGATGCATTTCAGCATCCATCTCCAGTGGCCTTATATCTTACCAGATTAATTCTCTACCACCATATGTGCACTAGATAGATAGTAGTTAAAGACTTTTTCTGCCATCGCCAGATGACCGGTGTCAGGACAAAGTTTTTATCAGTTATGTCATAAAGTGGTACGCTGGATCTCCGAATTTGTGTATGGGCATGTCCACATTAGGTATCTGATGTGTCCAGTTTTGAAAAAAAGTAATCACTGAGTGGCCTTGGCACACAGTGGGCTGTTCATCAAAATCCTTGCATCATGCACTTTTCCCAGCCATCCAATGTAGGCATCCCAAAAACAGTACTGGTAGTCCACCTCAGCCTGCATCACAACAGAGTACCGTCCTTTATGGTTACAATAATCACCAGGATTGTTGGAAGGTGCCAGTATTGGTGTACGTGTTCCATTCATAGCACCAGCTGTTGGTGGGAGATGAATCACTCTTCAAATCCTTCAAGAATTGCCTGCAGGTGTGGCCCTGATGGATGAGCAGTCACACCACAAAATACCTTTGTGATGGTGCTACAGACATTGCACACCATCAAACAAACTGATCTCGAGACACCAAACAAGTGGCCTGCAGTCCAGTAATCATTGTTCATCACCAGTCTCCACAGGGCAGTAACCAACCAGACGTTTGTTGGTATGGCTTAACAATGTTGGTGTTTCTCCACGGGATCAGCAGTTTAGTCTTCCACACAATGAGATAAAATGTTCATTCTACTCATTCTGAAGTTCTCTGTCATTCCAAATGTGGAAGTCTGAACTCTAGCCCACACACGTCTTGATGGGGATAGACTTCTTGCGGACAGAAACAACATTATCACTGAAAGCATCTTCTGTCTTCGATGCAGTTACTGTCATACTCTGTCCATCTGCTCTTCCATCTCCAGTTGACGGCATCGAGCCCAGTTTGCACGCTGATGTAGAAAAAATGACACGATCTGTATGCATTTTGCTTCTACCATGAGTGAGAGAGTGAAAATGAGAACATTGTTAATGGACACCTTTTGTACTGGTGGCAGCAAACTCGGGGTTGCACACATATGCATTTGGGCAGCAGCTGCTGTATATACTGCTGAAAGACGATGCGGGAAACAGACTGAAGAAAGCACTGAGAGAACTCCCTGAGTTTTTGCGGTGTGGCAGCAGGGTTTGACAAGAAGAGAAAACAAGCCCTACAGAGAAAATGCTGATGGAAGGCACTGCTGAAGACGAACTGAAGAAAGCATAGAGAGAATGCCATGCAGTTTCTGTGGTATGGCAACAGGGTTCATTAGGAAGAGAAACCAAGCCCCAGAGAGAGAACATGCTGATGTGATTGATAAAGAAGAGAGCTCCATACTAACCGCACTTCCCCCACACACACTTTGCATTGTAGCTACTGCTATGCTATTCATGTGTTCGCTGGTGGGAGAGTGCAGTACAAAACAGAGCCCACGTGACTATGTGGTCAGTTGATGCCTAGTTCACCAGCACCTGCTACTTTCTGTCTCTCATACCCATCCCTTCCCCAGTGTAGTTTAATAGGATCTACTAGGCATATCACTTATGGTGTAAGGATGGGATGTCGCTTCTGTGTTGCTGCAGGGAGACAGTTGGGCTCCTTTCCTGGATATTACTGTCCTTTACTGGACTTTTTGGGACTTGTCCCTGCTGACTTACTCCTCCGGTGGGAGGTACTGTGCTTTTGGTGGGTGGGGCTGGCATTTCAACTTCATAGCAGCTTTCAAATCTGGCTGCATTCTAAACAACGCTGCTGTTTAGAGACGCTTCTGTGTTGCTGCAGGGAGCCAGTCGGTCTCCTTTCCTGGATATTACTGCCCTTTACTGGACTTTTTGGGACTTGCCTATGCTGACCTACTCTTCCGGTGGGAGATACTGTGCTGCTGCTGTTGTTGGTGGGTGGGGCTTTTAGTGCTGTATTTAAGGGTGACTTCCTAGTGGTCCTCCTTTGTGGTCCGATCGGTTAAGGACTGTAGTGTAAGGGCTTTATGGAGTCAGCCGTGAGGAAGCCATGTGGTTGGCCACACTGCTCCTGTAAGGTTCAGTACGCTAATCCCTAGTAACTATGTATGCGTGATGATCTCTAAAGGCCTACTCTGTGCATTTGATTGTAATTGCCTTGCAATGCTTTGTAGCTGTTCAATGTGGACTGTGCTACTATATTACTGTCTTGCTTGTAGCTTCTAGTTGTAATTTGTAACTAGTACCTGCAACTTCTTGCTTGTAGCTTCTAGTTGTAACTAGTACCTGCAACTAACGTCTATATAATTTTCATGGTTCCACTAGCCCACCTACATATGTAGGTTTCTCAGTGGTTCCTGCATGCTCAGTGGTCTCAGGTGCACTAGTACCTTGACCACCAAATCAGCATGTGTGCCCCTCTGTGACCCATGGCCCCTGCTGTTTATTATTATATTTGTAATTCATCGTACTTTCGTAATCTTTATTTTATGATTTTGTTTTAAAGTGTTTGAACTTGTATGATATGTTTTTTATGCGTAATGTGCCATCTTACAGGAACACCTTGTAAATAGTGTATTTAACATAGAAACATAGGAACATAGAATTTGGCGGCAGATAAGGACAGCTTGGCCCACCTAGTCTGCCCATTTCCCTACCTAACCGATAAGGTGCAGATCCTAGTTAACCAACAGCCTACTTCCTCCTACCCCCCACTAGAATTGCCTTATGTCTGTCCCATGCATTCTTGAATTCCCCCACTGTTTTTGACTCTACAACCTCCTCAGGAAGGCTGTTCCATGTATCCACAACCCTCTCTGTGAAGAAATACTTCCTCACATTACCTCTGAGCTGTCCCCCCTCTATCTTCAAATTGTGCCCCCTCGTTTTTACACATCTCTTTTTCTGAAAGATGCTACCCTCTTGGACTTTGTTGATTCCCTTGAGGTATTTGAAAATTTATATCATGTTCCCTCTCTCCCTCCTTTCCTCGAGGCTATACATCTTTAGTTCCTTTAGTCTTTCTTCATATGTCTTCTGATGCAGACCCTGCATCATTTTGGTTGCCCTCCTCTGGACAGCCTCCACTCTGTCTATGTCTTTGTGGAGATGGGGTTTCTAGAACTGTACACAGTACTCCAGATGTGGTCTCACCAACTGTCTGTACAGAGGGCCAACAACTTCCTGTTTTCTACTGGTGATGCCTCTCCCTATGCATCCCAGTATCCCCCCAGCCCTCCTTACTGCCTTCTCATATTGCTGGCCCACCTTTAGGTTGTCTGATATGACTACCCCCAGGTCCCTTTCCATGTTTGTTGCTGTCGGTATCTCACCCCCCATTGTGTACTCTTCCCCTAGCTTTTTGTTTCCCAGGTGCATTACTTTGCACTTCTTTGCATTGAATCTAAGTTGCCATACATTTGACCATTCCTCCAACCTTGCCAAGTCCCTTTTCATCCTTTCCACCCCACCTTGTGTATCAACCCTGTTGCAGATCTTTGTGTCATCTGCAAAGTCCAGTCCCTCTGCAATGTCACTTATAAAGACATTAAAAAGGACCGGCCCTGGTACTGAACCCTGCGGTACCCCACTAGTAACCTTCCTTTCTTCACTGTGGACTCCATTTACTATTACCCGCTGTGTCCTGTTGTCTAACCAGTGTTTTACCAAGGCTGCCACCCTAGGACCCACTCCCAGGCTGGCTAATTTGTTTATTAATCTTTTGTGCGGGACTGTGTCAAATGCCTTGCTAAAGTCTAGGTAGGCCATGTCCACAGCCCCTCCCTGGTCTACTGCTTTGGTCACCCAGTCAAAGAAATCAATTAGATTTGTCTGACATGACCTTCCGCTGTGAATCCATGCTGCCTTGGGTCCTGTGCCCCACTGGCCTCTAGGTACTCAACAGTTCTTTCCTTCAGAATTGATTCCATCATTTTCCCTACCAGTGAGGTCAAACTGACAGGTCTGTAGTTTCCTGCCTCTGTCTTGCTCCCACTTTTGTGAAGGGAATCACATCCGCCCTCCTCCAGTCCTCAGGTACCACCCCATCCTCCCATGATTTATTAAAAAGGGTAGTCAGTGGTGTTACTAGTTCTTCCCTTAGTTCTTTTAAAATTCTGGGGTGAATCCCATCAGGCCCCATTGCTTTATCCACCTTCAATTTTAAGAGTTCTTTCAGAACCCTTTCTTCTGTGAAAGGACTAATATCAACCCCCTATCCAGAGTGCTTCTATTGACCGGATTAGGTATTTCCCCTGCTTTTCCACTGTGAATACTGAGCAGAAGTATTTGTTCAGTATCCCTGCTTTTTCACTGTCGCTCTCTGCCCAACCACCTTCCTCTTTGTTCAGCCTCAGTATCCCTGCCTTAATCTTTCTTTGCTCCCTAATGTACCTATAAAAGGTTTTATCCCCCTCTTAACTGAGTTCACTATCTTTTCCTCGGTTTGGGCCTTTGCTATTCTGACTGCCTTACCCGCTTCCTTCTGCTTTAACTGGTACAGTTCTCTGTTCTGCTCCTTCTGTGTTTCCTTATACTTCTTGAATGCTGTCTTTTTTTCCCTTACCTTCCCCGCCACTTCTTTTGAGAACCGTAGTGTTTTTTTCTTTTGTTTTGATTTGTTTATTTGCTTCACACAAAGACTTGTTGCCTCTGTGATGGCGGTTTTGATGTTTCCCCATTGTTGCTCTTCTCCATCTTCTTGCCTGTTTGCTAGTGCTTTTCTGAGGCACTCTCCCATTTTGAAAAAATCAGCCCTCCTGAAGTCCAGTACCTTCACTTTTGTGTGACTTAATTCTACAGCTAAGTTTATCATGAACCACACTGTTTGGTGGTTGCTTGTTCCCAGATGGCTACCCACTTCAAGATCAGAGATCCTTTCTCCATCCCCATTTGAGAGTACCAGGTCTAAGATTGCTCTGTCCCGAGTGGGTTCCAAAACTAGCTGTCTGAGGCATGCCCCCTGTAGGGCATCGAGAATGGCTCTGCTCTTGGATGTGGCTGCAGCAAAGGTGCTCCAGTCAACATCTGGCATATTCAGGTCCCCCATCATCAATATCTCCCCTTTCTGTGCCATCCCAAGGATGCCTTCTATCATTTCCTTGTCCATTTCCTCCCCCTGAGACGGGGGTCTGTATACAACCCCTGAGCGGAATGTGGAGCCATTTCCAGTCTCCAGGGTGACCCACAGTGCCTCCTCTCCTCCTTGTTTACCCTTTAGTGCTGTTGCTTTTTATCCCTTCCCTTACATAGAGAGCTACTCTTCCTCCTCTCCTTCCCTCACTGTCTCTCCTGTAGATTGTGTACCCTGGTATGTTGACATCCCAGTCATGGTTCTCTGTGTACTATGTTTCTGTGACTGCCACGATATCCAGGCATCCCTCTTCCATCAAGGCCACCATTTCAGGGAACTTTTTACCTAGACTATGGGCCTTGGTACTCATTACCCTCCATTTTTTTTATGGCTTTATTTCTTTTTGCCCCATCCCTGTCCCTACTGCCTTTCTTTTTCTCCATTTACCCCAGCCCTTCTCCCTATCGACTGCTCTATTTTGGTGTTTGCCTCACTAATTACCCTGATTTTTGGGGGCTAGGATTTCCCTTCTCCTCTTCAGTGCCCCCTTGGCTAGTTTAAATGCTTGCCACTGAAGCATTTAAACCTATCACCTAGGATCTTGGTTCCCCTCCAGGATAGATGCATACCATCATGCCTATATAGGCCTGCATCCCTCCAGGTGGTGCTCCAGTCCCCAATGAAGCCAAATCCCTGAGCTCTGCACCAGCTTTTCAACTAGTCATTGAATCCCATGGTGCAGAGTGCCCTAGCCTCATCCGTGCCATAGACAGGTAGCACTTCTGAGAAAGTTACCATGTGTGCAACTTGTCCAGAAACAGTCACCTACAACTCTTACCCTCCACCCTGGGGAGTGCCTTCCTTCCTTTCAGACACCTATTTCACAAAGGCTAAGTAACAGGTCTAGTCACAACTGACTGCAAATATATCCCAGCTACAGTTCCTCCCTGGCAAATTAAAGTTAAAACTAAGAAAAGTCCACCCCAAAAACAGAATCAATACTAGTTACTTACAGAGGTCCAAAAAGTAATAATTCAGTTCAGTGTAGTCTAGAAAATAACCTTCTTGATTCAAGGAAGCTGTGGCTGCTTTCTCACTCCCCGTCTTCAATGTGAGAAGGAGACTGAAACACCTCTGAGACAAAAAAAATCCTTTCAGCAAAAAATAAATAAATAAAATAGGTGCAAATAGTAATTTTGCTTAGCCTAATGATAAAAAGTCACAAAAATTTAAGTACCACCTGTAATAATTTCACAGAAGATATACCCTGTAAGAAACACTTTGCTACAGAGAAAAATAAAGCAGTAACATAAGATATACCTTGCAAAGGACAATTTGAATCAGAAGATTACAGCAGTAATCTGTTAGCACACACCTTGTAATAATGCAGCAGAAGATATACCCAGCAACAGCAATGAAAAATAAAGCAATAAAATGTTAGCAACAAACAGTAACAATCCCTGTGTGTACAAAACAAAAACAACACACAGTAAATCTGCCTAACCAAAAGTCTTAATCCTTTCCCTTACTCTGGTAAGGTTCTTAGTTCTGTCCTTTCAAGCAAGCTAGAAGGAAAAAGCTCAGGTGAAGCTAGGTGCCTTGGCCAGCAAACCTATCCTTCCTCCTCCCTAATGCAGTTGGACAGGTGGTGAAATTCTTCTTTATAACTCCTGTATAAAGATTGTACTTACAGTGGCTTCCTCCCAGGATGAAACCCAATTCTGCAGCATTTTGCAACACTCTGCAGAATGCTGCAGCAGACCTACTGAATAAAGCAGTGGGTCTGCTACAGCATACTGCAGAGTGCTTTAAAAGTGGGTTTCATCCTGGGGGATGCTATTGTGTGCTTACTTACTTCACTTACTTACTCTGTCATCTTCAGTGATGGCAGGATAGGGGTCATCTGTTGATAGGACTCCCTTCATCAGGGATCTGCCCCAGGTCATTCTGTCCACAGTTGCCTTCAACCCAGATTGGGGCATCAGTCTAGGTTACCTCTGGACTTGGGGGTGGGGTTCTGGTATGGAATACAACCTCCATATCAGTGTCCTGAAAATGAGAGCGGTTCTGTATTGGCTACAGGCGCTTGCTCCACAGGTTCATGGGCATTCAGATCTGGTTCAGACAGACGACCAGTGTAGTATGTTCTGCTTCAACAAGATGGATGGTACATACTACTATCCCATGTACTGGTAGGTGATGTGGGTCTGGTGATATGGATCTGGGAGTGGGCAGCGGCACACAAAGTGCATCTGGTTGCCATCTACCTGGCTGGCATGCAGAATGTGCTGGCAGACACTCTCAGCCACTTTGTGACACAACCACATGAATGAGAGCTTCAGGCACAGTGGATGCCCAGAGTTGGGCCTTTTTGCATCCCCACAAAATGCGAAACAAATGCATTTTTGCTCACTCACTCCAGGGCCAGAAGTTTTCAGGTGAGACATTTTGCTGGAGGTAGTATTTCCTCTATGCATTTCCTCCGAGTCGGCTAATTCAGCAGGTCCTGCTCAAACTCATGAATGAGTTGGCTGCTATGATTTTGGTGGCCCCTTTGTGGGCCAGACCGATCTGGTTCTCGATGCAGTTGGACATGTCAGTGGAGCCATAGTTCCAGTTGCCTCTTATCTCAAGACTGCTGTCCCAGTGTCAACTGCTGGACCTAAACATTCCTTCACTGAAGTTACATGCTTGGGTCATGAGAATGTAGAGCTGACATGCTTTAGTGTGCCTCCAGAGATCTCAGCTGTTCCACTGACTGCTAGGAAGCCATTGACCAGGCACACATACTCCCTGTAGTGAAAATGCTTTAGTATCTGGTGCCAGTCCAGAAATCTGGACCCGTTCCCATGTCCTGGCCTAGACTGTCTTGGAGTATTGGCTCTAAAAGTTCCAATAAGGCCTTTAGTACTACTTAGTTAAGGTACATTTGTTGGCCATCTTGATCTGCCATGCCCTTCTTGAGGAAGAATCTGTGGTCCAGCTGGAGGTTTCCCACAAGTGTCTGAAGGGTATCCAGCATACCAGGCCCCCTCTCTGTAAGCCTGTTTGGGCTTGGGACCTCATCCTGATCCTAGATTTTCTAACCAGCACTCTTTTGAAGCCTGCTGCCTCCTGCAACCTCAGATTTCTGCCTCTTGTTTCTGGTAACAGTCTTCTTAATGTGCTGGGTTTCTGGGCTTCAGGCTCTGGTTGTTAACACCCCCGTCTTTCTGACCCTACATCCAGATAGTGTGCTTAGGAATGATCCTAAGTTTTTGCTTAAGATGTCATCTGTATTCACTTTGAATCCTGCCATCAAGCTTTCTGTGTTCTTCCCGAGCCCCTAAAATCTGAGGAAGTTGCTTTTGCACTCCTTGGCTGTCCACAGGGAGCTACATTTGTATTTGGACTGCACCAAGAATATCGGGCAGCATCATTTGACCCACATATGCTGGGCAAGCCAGTGTCTAAGCATTGTCTTTCCCAGTGGATATCCTGTGTTTCTCTTTGCTACCAGAAGGCTGGAACGGAGCTTGTGGCACAAAGGGCACACCACTCAGGCCATTGCAACTTCTGTGGCATGTTTTTGGTCAGTATTAGCTTCTGATATATGTTCGGCAGCTACCTGAAGTAAGATCCATACATTTAATAAACAAACATTATGTGCAAAAAAAGTTTCCAGCACACACTAAACTCGTAAGTGGGATGCAATGAAAAATCGGTTGAAAATAAAATCCATTTATTGAGCTTTCAGGAACCACATCCCGCTTAAGCATACATCTTCGGTAGTTTCCACGCACCACTTCCCAGTGTGCACTCATTTTGGTCTCCCCCATGTAATAAACATTACAGTCTAGAGAAGGGCTCCTGTAGGAGTGCTGATTTTGGCCTAGCTGTACTGCAAGGTCTGCTGTCTTAGAGAGTACTGTCCTCTTCGGTTGCTGTACCTCTCTGTTGGGGGTGCTGCACTGCTATGTATTCATTTAGTGTTTGGGGCACTGTGGATGAAATATAATCAAAGAAAATAGGTTTGTTACTAATAACAGTAAGTCTTTGAGAGAATCTCCTCTATAGAGCCGCACAATTCCCTCACATCATCCCATAAACGGCAAGCCTTACCATTGTGTTTATACAGGTCATTGTATGTTCTGCATTTCAAATTACACGTTTTATTTTTGAGCAGACTCTAGTGATCTGTTTTCCCTGGCTCTCCTGTATGATTGGTTGGATTGAATTCCCGCTTCCTTTTTGGTCATTTTCTTGTCGGCAGAAAATAAGGTGTATGGGGACTGCTCATTTTGTATAGGTGATGCAGCCGTACCTGATATCATGCAGAATGATGTTTATGTGGACGTCCCCAGCTAAGGAAACATCTCCTGTGAGATCCTGATGCTGTCGGCTTACAGTCCAGTGAGTATGTATCTAGGATGGAGACTCTCTCAAAGATCTGCTGTTACTGGCAAGCAAGGAACCTTTGAAGTTATGGAAACAAATCACTAAGCAACCCAGGCTGGCCCATAGACACAGCAGAAAGGTTACCACTCATGCCGCGGATGACCCAAAATTGGGAATAATCCTGTGTTGTCAGAGCATCGCCAGGGGAGGAGGATTGAGCATCTCAGGAAACGCTATCCTCTAGGGAGGGAGGGAGGGTCACTGTCATCATTGCAATACTGCCACTTGGTGACCACAGGTGATAGTGAAGCTAAGGGCACCTCAGGAGGATTGGACACAGACCGGAGGCCAACCTAGCAACACGTTATGTGTTCAGACACATCTAGGCCTTCCTTGCATGACAGGTTCTGGAGGGAATGGGAGAAACTGGAAGATGGACCCATTTTAGGTGGACAAAGAACCCTGTTGCCATTGGTCTAGACCTACCTTGTCCAGTACTCATCTCTCGACAAAAGTTTCACAGCATCATTCCAGGGTATATCCCGTCTGTAACATTCTGTCTGAGGGGGGGGACCACAGCAGCATGGAGAATGACGGGATATCAGAGTGAGGTAAAGGGAGCTGAGGATAACCTGGGGGATCTGGAGGGAGGCCTGAAGCAGAGTCTTGAAGGGTGCATAAACAGACAATTTAAAAACAAATCACTGAGCAACTCCATAGTAGTTGAAGGGTACTTCGTTCTCCACATCCATGCCAACAGTATTCGTCTTTCTTGCTCTACGTATACTGCATCTAATTCTCATAGGCATTAGATATATCTCATCTGTGTATATGTTTCTATAGCATTATCTTGTTTCTAACCTTCTTAGAAAATGTGAGAGCATTCTGGTATTAATGATCACTGTTACTTGTTTTTGTTTTTCTGTTTTATTAACGGTAACAGTTGTGATGAAAGTATTTTTATCGTCTAACCTCTGCCAGACATTAGGGCTACAGCTAGCATAAAAAACACTATATCAATTCAAAGTATATTGTATTGTAGAACACTAATTCAGAAAAACAACATGCACAACCATTGCAGCTAGTGCAGTTCATTTTTAAATAAGCATATCCTGTTAGTTACTGCTGTATCCCTGTGCAGGATATCTATAAATCTAATCTGTATCAAGATGATCTGGAAGATTGCATAGTATTAAAAATGGAGATTTATCTTGGATAGCATGATTCATTTTTATAATAATTGATAAGCAAACTTGTACAATTTGTAATCTAATGTTGCTGTTTCTGGGTTGTTGTTTTTTGGTCTCATTTCCCAATCCTTTGTAAAGAGTAACTCATGATAAAAATATCATAAAAAGTTATTGAACTTTCTATTTCAGATGCAAATTAGAATCTGAAGTTCGTATCAGTTTTAGAAGATCACATGAAGAAATGTTGGATTCAGCATTCACAAATACTCTAGTTGCCCTTTACATACTCTGGAGTATTCTTCATTCAGCCTTCAGGTAACAAAAGGAGTTATATTGTGAGGACTGTTAATTATAGTCTGTTGGTGTGGAGAGTCTTCTTGTGTTTAAATATTTCTTTGGGCAGTCTTAATTTAAAACAAAAATAGAGGAATTAGCTGGCTTGGTGGCGTAGAGGGCTGAGGTGCTGAGCGCCTTACCGCTTGCCACGCCGGTGACCTGTGTTCGGGAACAAGCACGGGTTGCTGGGGGTCGGCCAGAGGGTAGGGCTGGTAGGGGATAGAGCGCTGCCAGGCAGCTCTTCTCTCTCGGATCAGGGAGGTTGGCTGTCTTGGCCTCAGACCACCACCATGTGGAGGCATGGTGGTGCAGGCAGTAGAGGGAGCTAGGCACCAGGCCAGGGGTGGGCAGCGCAGAGTCGGCTGGGCCAGGGTGTGTGTGTGTGCATTTCCATGCACACGCTCGACCTTGTCAGCGACTCCGGGGGCTAAAGGGGAAAACAGGCGAAAAATCAGAGGTTGTGGCTCGAGGATGCCCCCAGGCTGGCTCCGGTGGTTCCACCGAGGTGGAAGTGGGAGAGGCCTCAGAAGACAGCGGAGACTGGTACAGATGACTGACACAAGCTGCCGGCCCCCTGGGAGAGATAAACACTTGTATAAAAAACAAAAAAAAATAGATGAATTGTACATTGTAAAACAGTGGCTGGAAATTGAGCATTCTGATTGGCTGGTTCACAAAGCATCACAAGAAAAGCAAGCACTCTAAAGGAGGGGCGCCAAAAGTGATAAAAAACAAGACCTGTCTCACAAGCCAATTTCTATTCTTAAAGTGATTTATTTCTCACATATTCTGCATTTAAAGAGCAGGGCCTGGATGTTCAGACTGCACCAGGCAGAGGCACAAGCCTGGGCGCAGCGCAACTGGGATGCGTCAGGGCCAGGTCCATGTGATATTCAGTAGTGATGCGCCATGGCGCAGCATCATTGAATATGGCAAGGTCGGCACACAGACTGCGCATGGCGCAGTGGCACTGTGCCAGTGCAAGCCACAGATAGGGAGCACAGGGATGCGCCAGCACAAGTGCACATGCGCTAGGTGCATTACCTGCCATATTCAGCAGGGGGCATGCAGATGAGGTCATAATATATGCAAGGCGCAAATGGGGCCATTTGCATGTCATTATGGCCCCATTTGCATACCTTGCACAGGGCAGCCTGGCGACTTGTGCCTTGCGCCCTGCACGGCATGATGTGTGCTGTGTAGATCCCGGGGCATCCCCCACCACAATCGCGTGGTATATGTTTAAAAAAAGTCCTTGGTAGTCTAGTGGCCCCCCTGAGTCCCTGATACCCCGATAAATATAATACATGACCATCCCTGGTGGTCTAGTAGTCCCCCTCCCACCCAGTTCCCCGATATATGTAAATATGACTGTCCCTGGTGGTCTAGCAGAATCCCCTCTGCCCGTTGCCGCAATCGTGGTAAATGTAAATTAAAACAGTCCCTGGTAGTCTAGTGGACACCCTCCCTCCCGAGTCCCCGATCATGGTGGAAGAAGAATAATCCATGCCCTGGTAGTCTAGTGGTACCCCCCTCCTTCCCGATGCCCCGATGGCTGTATGAATATACAGTCCCTGGTGGTCTAGTGGACCCCTCCCTCCCGGGTCCCCAATTGCAGTAAATCGCCCTCACGTAATTCCCTGGTGACTCAGTGGCACCTCCCACCCACAGATGACCCCTTGCCCTCACCGCTCCCCGTCACTGGCGGGTGGCTGCATCCCGCCCGCATACCACCCAGCCACTCGCCGAATGACAGGTACAGTATGGGCTGTAGGCCCACTGGTCCCCTGTGTGGACCAATGGGCTTGCAGGGCATACTGTACTAGACAGTCCCAAATATGTGAACTCTGCTCCCCTACAAGGGCTAATGCAGCTCAAGGCACTATACGCTTTTTTATCCTCACTTGCAATATTTGCTGATTGCTTACTCTTTTTTTCTGTGTGTATTTTCAAATGCACTAAATGCATCATATTTGGGAAATAAATCCTCTTTAGCATTGAAATTAGCTTGTGAGCAGTCTTTTTTTTCACTTTTGTGTATCTTCCTTTAAAGTGCTGACTTTTTTCTATTGCTTTGTTTGCTTTTTGTGATTTGCTACCCTTGTCTGCACTTAACCATTTTGTGTTCATGTGGCCTTTTTGTTTGGTTGGAATGACTGGTTCATGTTTTAAAGGGTTACCACAGCCAATTTTAGACATCAGCAACCTTGTGATCGCTTGGGGCCAAAAATCCACACAAATGCAAATGCACTTAGAGGTCACAGTAATCTGAATAAGTAAGCACACTATATGTCCTTTGCAAGTCATATAAGAGCATTGCTGCAACCAGACATATTTGTAGAGCACCAAAACATAGTGGTTTATAAGGAAACTACAGGGATGTACCCTCCAAAATAAAAAGATACTAACCTTCCACTGTGTGCTGCCGAACAGACCCTGCCCCAGTGCTTCAGTCAAGGAGCTTTGTCACGAGTGTGTGTTACCAACAGCTAGAAGTACTCTTCAAGTGCATGACCGAGTATCCTGATTGGATGCTTAAACTTAACTCAATTTAGAAATGTAAAGTGCCACTAGCAATACACCAGAGCTGCAGTTACATGCTGCAAAGTACCTGAGTTAATAATTCATTATAGAGCCAGAGCCATTACCTGAGAGTGTAAGACACAGTGTAACAAAAATACAAAGTGCATAGTGTTAAAAGGCATTATATAATGGGCACATTTTCTGTAATGTGATTGACTAAAGTGATATTTTAGCTGTGTCCTTATCAGCCTATAACTTACCAACTGGCACTACATCTGCCAGGGAAAGCCTATAACCATAGATACCAATGTGCAACCTACCCCAGTCTGCAGTCTCATAGTGCAAAGCTGACCGTGATCTCCAAAGCTGACTGCAAAACCAGAAGTCACTCTTCACAGTCAACGGTTGGCTGTAAACGTAAAAAGCATATCATCCATCCGTTTTCCATGAAAGGAAGTGACTAGACAGCACACAAACAGTATAGAAATCTTCAAAGCTGACCGCAATCTGCAAAGCCAACCACAAAACCAGAAGTCGGTCTTCAGGAGTTGGCTCACTCAGCGGTCGGCTGTAAATGTTGAGAGCCTGTCATCTGTCTCTTTTCTGTACAAGGAACCAAGCATACAATACAGCAGAAGAATAAAAATAAGAGAAAAGCAGGAAAAAAATCTTGTGTGTGTGTGGGTATATATGTGTGTATGTGGAGGGGGGTGCTAATGGAGGCAGTATGGCGCAGTGGGTTAAGGCTCTGAGTTGCAAATCTGGAGACCTGGGTTTGAATCCCACAGCCCCCTAGGTGCATACTGTGTGACCCTGAGCAAGTCACTTAACTTCCTTGTGCTCCCAGGTTGCACCTGCAAACAAGCTTTCAGCTTCGTGTGTCTCACCTGGTAAAATAATTGGTTAAAAAAAAAAAAAAATAATGCACTATCACATTAACAGTAACATCACTGCCCTCTAGTGGCAAGACTAGGAGCTCTTCATTACCTCTCCGTTGAAAAGTACAGATTACAAAGACTAAATAGCATCTTTTTCAGTTTATTTTTTTGGGGGGGGGGGGGGGAGTAAAACTCCTGTTAAGTAAAATCTTGTGTGCCCATTTTATAAGCGTAATAAGACACTCCAAGGAGTGGGTTATGTCCTGATAACAGCATTTCTCAGGTGCTAAAGGCATGAGACACTTAACATACCAGGAGCATACTCTTACCAGGCCATAACCCACACCTCGCCGTGTCTTACTGCTTACATAAGTGAACAGTGCAATTATATTTTAAAAGAACAGACTTTGTTACAGACACCACACTGAATTGTTTCTGCAATGGAGAATATTTAAATGAATCACTGAAACACAGAACACAACAGAGCTAATTTCCAAAGGTTCTTAGTAGATGATCTTCAGATTATTAAATGGCAAACATGCCACACCCAGGCTTCTGTCAGTGATATTTTTCTACCAAGTATAATGAGCTGAGATACAGTAAATAAGTGAGTGGACTGTTGTAAATGCAACAGCTATCATCTTGGGTTTCAGTGGGTGCAGGAAATGGAGCTGAAACACAGTACCCATAAGTCTCAAAATATAGAACAGTTCAAAAGCTGGCTGTAAAAAGTTCATTTCTCATAAGGAGACAACCAAGGGAAGGCCATCATTATTCATAACTATGAAAGACACAACTTGTTCTTGGCTTTAAATTGTCTTCAGAGTGATGTGCCTATGAATTATCCATGTTGTTTCTTCATTCCCCCCCACCGGTCATCTCCCTATTTACCAGTTATAGTATTGCTCCCAGCAGATCAAAACAAACAAAAAACAGCAAGGAGAACAGCATTGGTATACATTTTTATCTAGTGGGAAATACAATGCATATTAGTATATTTCAGTACTGCCTACTCTCTAAATTTGATAAATGATCAATCATCAATTGTTTCTCTATTTCACAGGAGCGAAAACCAGTATTGTGTAAGCATCATAAATTTGTATCCAGTTCACATTGAATCAGTAACAAGATTTAAAAAATTTGTAATTGGAAGACAGAAATTCCGTAGATACAGCTGTGGACATTAGACATATACGAGTTAACTGTAATATCATAGGGTTTTATTATTAATCCTGTGGCACTGAAAGGAATATACAATTGATTTATAAATATCTAATTCATAAAAACGGCTTTAAATCAAACTCATCCTGGGTGTATTTTTAGTTTGCTTAGAAATTTAAAATAAAAGCTTTTATAGCTAATTTTGTAATTAATGACGGATGTTATGAAAGATGGCCACCATTCATGTTTTCTAAAAATCTCTTCCTTTGAGGATACTTGTTGAATGTACATGCTAGATTCCTAATGTAGATGTATTACGATGGCGTTAACATGTTTCTGATGGTAAATAGCACAGCACTGTACTGTGATATTTTTTTTGTTTAACTCTTTTTATTAAGTTCCTCATCATAAAAGACATCATACAGTCACTACATAAAAGCATCATAAATCATGCATCAATACAGTTAATTAAGGCAGTTAAATCTTTGACCTATCTTAACCTTCCATCTTATTTAGAAGAGTATAGAGAGAAAGAAAGAAAAACAATGGATAAAAGCAATAAGAGGATGAAAGAGGTAAAAAAGAAAAAAACTAATATAAGGAGAGAAATATTCCAATCTATACAAATTACTTAACCTATATACAAGTATACCAAGGTCTTTTACATGCCACCGAATGATTTATCCATCCCCATCACCAAAATCATGTACCTCCCCACCAGTAAGCTATATCAGAGGGTGGGTCCTATCACTCGAGGCTCCCTTCTACAGCCACCTTTTCCCCTATCCAGCATTCAATATCATAAGCTCATCTGCCGAAAGTATTCCCATAAAAGGCAACCATTGATTAGTAAATGTATCTAACCTATTCTGTGGTTGGTACGACCTCTGCTCTAGGGCTAGCACTCGAATGGATAGGAGGTGCCACTGTGCCACCGTGGGGGACTCTCCTGACGCCCAGGTATTTAGAATCACCTGCCTAGCCTGCAGCAATAATATTCTGAGCCATCTCCGATATGGCATCCAGTTTTCTCCATCTCCCTCCTCAATGCCAAAAAGTAGGCTAAGGGGAGAAGACGATAACTCCACGCCCTACATGGCACTCAGCTGTCGCCCCACCCTTCTCTAGTATCCCTTCAGAGAGGGACATTCCCAGAAACAGTGGAAATAGGTGCCTCTGTGTGTCTTGCACCTTCCACACATCTCCGATGCTTCTTAACACAGCCTGTGGTTCACCACCGGGGGGCAGTAGAGTCTATGCACAAATTTGCATGTACTTTCTTTATATTTATTGCAAGCCAGCAGCCTTATATGTGACTCCAGCACTAACCCCCAGTTATCCCGGGATACGGCCAAACCCATGTCCCTTTCCCACATCTGTCTTGTCTTATCCGATAAATCTTTGACACTCTGCCGCAGGAGGCACACAGCCTTCCTTAATACCCCAGAGGGATCCCTTCTTGCCACTATTATCCCCTCCAACTGTTCCAGCCCTGAGGTGTCTTCTCGTTGCCTGCCCACCTCTTTGGTCAAGTTCCTGACCTGAAAGAATCTGTAGAGGTGAGTGGCCGGTATTCTTAGCCTCTCCAGAATCTCCTGAAAGGATAGCAAAATGCCCCGTCTACACAAGCCCCCTAAACATTGCGCCCCCTTCCTCTCCCACTCCTGGAAGGCACCATCCTCCAGGCTAGGCCTGAAAAATGGATTCCTAGTAATAGGCAGCAATAACGTATCCTGTTCCCTGCTGCGCAGGGCAGCCGTTAATTTGGCCCAGCTCTCCAATACCGAAAGGACCAAGGGATTCGGACGCCCCAGGGACGCATACCCCCTTCTGCCTCTGCCAGATAAGTAGGCGGTCAGCCGACCTTCCGACCCGCTCTCTTCTAAGTCTAACCAACTAGCCGTATCTGCCTCATTGAGCCAGTCCTTAATAATCCTGACCTGCTCTGCCAGAAAGTAGTGCTTCAGATCTGAGAAGTTCAAACCCCCTCCCTCAGTGGTCGCCTTCAACCTCTTCGAGGACATCCACGCCCGCTTCCCCTGCCACAGAAACTCACCAAACCCCCTTTCCAGAGTCTTTGTGTCCCTGTTATTAAGGCCCACTGGGAGCATCTGTAGTAGATAAAGAACACGGGGTAGGATATTCATTTTAATTAGGTTAATGCGTCCTAACCAGGAGAGGGGTAAGACACGCCACCGTCTCAACTCCTCTAACAACCCCTTAATCATGGGGGTGTAATTCAGTCAGTACAGGTCCTCTATCTGCTTTCCTATCACCACTCCCAGGTACTTAAAAGAGGAAAACACCACCCGCAGGCCCCACTCTCCTCCTCCCACCTGATTCCCAGAGTCCCCCACCAATAGCAATTCTGACTTGTCAGTATTGATCCTGTATCCCGAGAACTCTGCAAAGTCGGCTACAATCCTCAACAAGGCTGGCATAGAATTCCCTGGATACCTCAGGTAGAGGATCATATCGTCTGCGTACAGAGACAGCTTGTGCTGCCTCCCCCCCCCCACTCCTCTAACCTCAGGACTTTGTCTAATTGCAATAGCAAGGGGCTCAATTGCCAAAGCAAAGAGGAGGGGTGACAATGGGCACCCCTGCCTCATTCCCCTATGCAGGAGACCCATTCCGACATACCCCCATTTATTAGTATCGAAGCCCAAGGAGAGGCATACAAGGCCCTCACCATCCCTCTGAATTCCCCTTCAAAGTCATATCTCTCCAGTACCTCAAACAGGTAATCCCACTCAGTGCGATCGAAGGCCTTCTCGGCATCTAAGGAAATAATCACCGTGGGCCCTGGTGTTCTCGAGGCACTCTGTATCACATTCAAGACCTTTCTTACATTGTGATACGAGTGCCTTCCTCGGATGAACCCCATCTGGTCTACATGTATCAGGTTCAGGAGGAGCCCATCTAATCTGGACACCAAGATCTTAGCAAAAATTTTCACATCGGCATTGAGGAGAGATATGGGTCTGTAGGCGGCACAATCCTTCAAGTCCCTCCCAGGCTTTGGGATAACACAAATAGTCGCCTCACCCATAGAGCTGGTAGCGGCCTCCCCTCCTTAACTTCCTTAAAGAGGGCCCAGAAGTGCTTCACCCCGCCCCCCATCACCTTATAAAATTCAGCAGGTAGACCATCCGGTCCACATGCTTTACCCGACTTCAAACAGGCAATGGCCCTAGAAATCTCCTCCCTCGAGATCTCTTTGTCCAACCGAGCCCTCCAGTATTCAGATATCCTAGGCACTACTATACCCTCCAGGAACTGCCTCATTCTATCTGTCACGTCCCCCCTTTCCAACCTATACAGCTCTTGATAAAAACTGGCAAAACTGCCCAAGATACCATGAGTATCCTTATGCAGTACCCCCTGCCTATCCTTTACTTCACTGATCCTTTTACAGCCCCTCCTCCTTTTAATCAAACTGACCAGCAGGTGCCCCGGTTTATTACCCCACTCATAGAATTTATGCTTCCAGAGAAAGAGTTGCGTCGTGCTTCGTCCATTAGTGATTTATTCAGGGCTTCTCTACTGGCTGCCAATTGCGGGAGACATCCCCCATCTGGCTCCAACTCCCTCACCCGATTTTGTAATTCTTCCTGCTTCTGAAGCTTGCTTTTTTTGTACCTACTAACATACCCAATGACAGCTCCTCTTATGAACGCCTTCCCAATATCCCAAAACAGCTGCCTAGACGGGGCAGAAGCCACATTCGTGGAGGTGTACATTTCCCACTGTGCCTTAAGATACTCCCTGAAGTCCTGAGAGCTGAGCAGGTAGGATGGGAAATGCCACATGTTCTCACCTGTTGTGAGGCCATCTCCAGGGACGAGATGACCATTGCATGGTCAGAGATGTATATGGGGCCATGCCTAATGACTGCCAATTTAGAGTACCAGTCCCCCTCAATATATATATGGTCTAACCGCTACCATGTTTTGTGCAGGGAGGAGTAGAAGGTGAATTCATTTCCCTTAGGGTTCGTGGCCCTCCAAGCATCGAGGACATCCAACTCATTCAGTCCCTCCTGCCACTTTCGCGTACAGTTCCCCCCCTCCCTCTACCCTCCAAGTGGTCAAGGTTTCTATCTGGGGTGCAGTTGAAGTCTCCCCCTGTCACTAACCCTTGAAACTGTTCCCAGGTCAGTAAATCCAAAACTTTCTGATAAAAAGCTGGATCAAACACAGCCGGAGCATACACACTCCCAAAAGTGATGGGCTCCTCATACAGCATCCCCTCCACAAAGACGTATCTCCCTTCTCTTCCATCCCTGACCACTCTAGTTACTTTGAATGGTAAACCCTTATGCACCAGTACAGCAACTCCCCTTTTGTGGGATGTAAAGGAGGCAGCATAACAGGCCCCTACCCAGCCCCTAACCAGCTTCTGGTGTTCTAACGGCGTCAGGTGTGTTTCCTGAACTAAGGCTACCTGCGCACCAGCTCTATGTAGTGCCGTCAGAACAGCCGTCCTTTTGATGGGAGAGGAGATACCTCTAATATTCCAGGATATGATATTCACCCTTTCCTTACTCATTGTAACGGTCTATCCTTCCCCTAAGCAGCACCTTTCCATCCCCATCCAACCTCCTCCATTCCCACCAGACCTCCCATCCCTCCCCCCTCCATCTTACCGCATATTTTGGGACCTTGGTGACCACAATAATAACTATAATAACCATAACAAGTAATTCATGAACAACTCCATAAACTATTTACAAACATTTTTCCCCGAACCCCACCCCCCTCAGAACATACAACATCCTCAAAATCAAATTAGTATGCTACCCCACCAAGCAAAAACTCGATATACCTTGTGGGCTTGGAACTAAATCCAATCTCCCCTCCCCCGCCCCAGTCCAACATTCTGTTTCCTCCTGGCCATCGTTTCCTTTAAACTTAGTCTTTTAGGGTTTATATGCATATGTAATTTACCATCGGGCGTTTCAAATCAAGACCCTCTACCCATACATCTTGTCTCTCCGCTGCATGGATCCTCAGCTGCATCCCTCCCCAGCTTAGCGTCCACAACCATCTTGGCTACTATTCGATCCAGGTGGTTTCTCTTCCCCTTAAGTCCATTGCCCCCAGCTGCCCCTATAAAGATAAGACAACCTTCTCTCTCAATAGTCTCTCTCAGCTTGCAACATTCAGACCAGTCCCAGTTCTGCAGCGGGTATACATGAATAGAAGAAGCACAGTAATGCAGCCCCCCCTCCCCAGCGCAGCTGCACGGGAGGCCCCGCGAATCAAATCCAACGCCCGGGCCTCTTGCGAGCCGCTGCTTATGTAACCATTCCATCTTGGGATACTCCAACTACGGCTCCAGCTTTACTCCACGCCACCTCGCAGGGCCTGCCTCGGCTTAAATAAGTCTCAGTTCTCAGTTTATTATCGGCAGAGCCCAGGCCATCCAAGGATAGAGCTAAGGCCTCAGCAAATCTTCGTGCCTTCACATCGCTGATCGCCTCAGGGAGTCCACACTAAGCGAATCACTGGAACAGCCACTAATAGTCCCCTAACCTGGCTCAAACATGCAGTCGAGAGAGAGACAGTTCAGATTAGACATCCTCCGCACACTCCTACACCATCGGGCATCTCTTCACTCTCAGCCCATTTTCTTCTTGAGGTCAGCCACAAATCCAGCCGCTTTATCTGCCTCCCAAAAGCTGTAGGAAGCCCCCTCGTGTTTGATCCGTAACGTAGCTGGGAAGATCATAAACCATTCCAGCTTCAGCCGTTGACACTCCGCGATCACTTCGTTAAAGGCCCTTCTTTTCTTCCCGATCCTAGGCGAGTGATCCTGGGCCAGATATAACTTGATCCCTTCGTACTGAAGCTCCTGCATTCCACGATACTTATTCCATACTTCTTGTCTATCCTGGAAATTGTGGAATCGAAAGATAACTTGATGTGGTGGCTGGCCTGGCGGTGGGCGTGGCAGCACTGCTCGATGGGCACTCTCGAGCTTGTATCTTCCCCCTTTTGGCTTTAATCCCATTAGGGCAGGCAGAGAGCTCGCACAGAAATCTAAAATGTTGGCACCTTCTCTTCCCTCTGGGAGGCCCCTCAGATGAAGGTTAGATCTTCTGTGGTAGTTTTTCTGGTAGTCCAGGGCCTCCCATAGCTCAGCCACCTCCTTCTCTAGCACCTCAATGCGCCGAGGGAGCGGGGCCACGAGGTCTTCAGTGGCAGAGATACGGCCCTCCTCTTCCTCCATCTTTTCTTGCTGTTGGGTAATCTGGGCATCAATGCTCGCCAGTCTACGGTCTGTTTTCTCCTCCACCCTGTTAAGCTGTGGGTTGAGGACCTCTGTAAGCTGCTCCTGAGTTCCGCCTGATAGCGGACATCTCAGCAGCGAGGCGAATAGGCCTGCGCTTTCGGGAGGCCGTCGCCCGGCTGCTTCTTGTTATTACCGTGCCCGATCTCTGCGATTTGCTACCAGATGCCAAAATATACTCGTCCATGTCGACACAGATTCTACTAAACTTCACAGCGTCTGATTAACGGCGGATTCTCCAAAATTTGCCTTTAAAGTTGGACTGGGGTCGGAGCTCGTGAGGGAGACATCGCCTCTATGCTATTAGCCGTCACGGACCTCAGATTTCGTGATATTTAATTGTTTCATGGTGGGTATGGCATGGGAATGGGAACTTTTAAAATCTTCAGAATCCTGTATCCAGGTTCAGGAATGAAAGAGAATGATAAGACAAATGGGTATCTTGATATTTTGGCCAGAAAATGTTCTTGTTGAATAAAACTGTATGGTGACTAACAAATACTGTTGCTTCAAGTGCATGGCTGAGTATCCTGATTGGATACTTAAAGTTAACTCAGTTAAGAAATTTAAAGTGCCACTAGCAATACACCAGAGCTGCAGTTGCGTGCTGCAAAGTACCTAAGTTAATAATTCATTATAGAGCCAGAGCCAGAGCCATTACCTAAGAGTGTAAGATGCAGTGTAACAAAAAGACAAAGTGCATCGTGCTTAAAAGGCGTTATAAAATGGGCAAAAAAATTCTTGAATCCTGATTAGCTGGAAGTGTTCTCCAGCCTGTCCTTACCAGGACGTAACCTCACAACTGGTACTACTTGTGCCCATCAAGATGCAGCGCATGGGGAAATCAATCAGTGCCACTGCTGTCCTGCTGCAGCTCCTCAGCTAGCATCCAATGAAACAGCTGCAGTGGGAGAGCAGTGGCAACAACAGACAAATGAGTATCCAGTGTTCCCAATGCTGCACAACCATCTCAAAATCTTACTTTTTTTTACTCACTGCCCATTTATTCCATCACAGCTCCAGGCTTCAGCTCTTGCTCCCACTGCTCTAAATTGTGCCCAATACACAAAGACTGTTTCTTTGATCTCTGGACTCCACCCCCCCCCCCCATCTGTAAACACCAACCACAAAGACAAGTCTCGATCACAACATCTAGTGCTTTACTGTCAATCAAAAAAATCCAGACTTTATTTTTCTAGTTCACTTCACGTTCCATGATGGTTAGAGTTTCAAAAGCACAAAGCAGAAAAGCAGTCTGTACGGCGGGAGCAGAATACTGTTAGCCACATTGCAAAACTACTTTATTTTTCCACCGTGATCATCGTGGTTTGAAAAAGCAGGAAACGGTTGAGTACGGCAGTAGCTGAGGGACACGCTCGCTCCCAGTGGCCAGTAAGGGACACACTTGCTCCCGATACTGCTGGTGACTTCAATACCTGTGTTTAAAAAAAAAAAACTCCATTAAAAAAACTGAACAAAATAGGCACTCTTTATTTCTGCCACTGTTTATTTGTGACTCTGGGTATGGGGGGTGGGAGACTGAGAGGCAGCAACATCATCAGAATCGGTGGCAGCTGTGAGAGAAAGCGCACGCTCGCTCTCAGGGAAATGACCTCTCTCACCATTTAAACATAGGAAAAACACCACGAAAAAGACAATGTGAAAGGGGGCTCTAAAGTATTAAAACAACAGTTATAGACAACCTCAGGAATGCATAGGAACCCTGTACTGCCAGTGAAACACTTTTTAAAGTGACTTAATAGGGGGACTATTTTTTACTATTTGAGGTATTGAAACCTTTTTTATATTTTTGACTTCTTTATGTTTTTTGTTTTTACCCATTAAATATTAGTTAGGGGTACCATTTTATAAGTACAGTAACACACTCCGAGGTGTGGGTTATGTCCTGATAAGAGCAAGCCCAGGTGCAAAAGGTACTCAGTGCAAGCACCTCATGCCTTATAATGCACCTGGGCATGCTCTTATTGGGACATGACCCACACCTCGGAGTGTGTTACTGCTTGCTTGTAAAATGGGCTCATAATTTCCTGTAATCTGAATGGCTAAAGGGCTATTTTAGCTGTGTCCTTATCAGCTTATGACTTGCCAACTGGCACTATATTTGCCAGGGAAAGCCCCATAACCATAGATATCAATGTGCCACCCTGCCCCAGTCTGCAGTCTCATAATGCAAAGCTGAATGTGATCTCCAAAGCTGACTGCAAAACCATAAGTCACTCTTCATGGTCAGTTCACTCAACAGTTGACTGTAAACATTAAAAGCCTGGCATCCATCCCCTTTCCATGAAAGGAACCAACTAGACAGCACACAGACAGTATAGAAATCTTCAATGTCAATCGCGATCTGCAAAGCCAATGGCAAAACCAGAAGTCAGTCTTCAGCAGTTGGCTTACTCAGCGGTCGGCTGTAAACATTAAGAGCCTGTTATCTGCCCCCTTTCTGTGCAAGGAACCGAGCATATAACACAGCAGAAGTAGATAAATAAGAGGAAAGCAAGAAAAAAAGATCTTCAGAGTGTGTGTGTGTGTGTGTGTGTGTGTGTGTGTGTGTGATGCACTATCACATTAACAGTAACATCATTGCCCTCTAGTGCCTAGATCAGGAGCACTCCATTACCTCTCCATTGAAAAGTACTGATCACATGGACTTATTTAGCACTTTTTTCAGTTTATTTTATTTTTTAGGAGAAGTAAAACTCCTAGTAAGTAAAATGTTTATACTCAATGTTGAAAATGTTGTGCCCATTTTATAAGCGCAATAAGACACTCCGAGTTGTGGGTTATGGTCTGATAACAGCATTTTCTAGGTAATAAAGACATAAGAGGGGCTTAACACACCAGGGGCATGCTCTTATCAAGCCATAACTCACACTTCGTCATGTCTTATTACTGATATATGTGAACAGTGCAATTACATTTTAAAAGAACAGACTTTGTTACAGACAGCACACTGAATTGTTTCTGCTATGGAAATTGGAGAATATTTAAATGAATCACTGAAACACAGAATGCAACAGAGCTAATTTCCAAAGGTTCATAGCAGATGATCTTCAAATTACTAAATGGCAAACATGCCACACACAGGTTTCTGTTAGTGATATATTTTTTACCAAGTATAATGAGCTGAGATACAGTAAATAAGTGAGTGGACTGTTATAAATGCAACAGCTGTCATCTTGGGTTTCAGTGGGTGCAGGAAATGGAGCTGAAACACAGTACCCATAAGTCTCAAAATAAAGAACAGTTCAAAAGCTGGCTGTAAAAAGTTACTTTCTCATAAGGAGACAACCAAGGCAAGGTCCATCATTATTCATAAGTATGAAAGACGCAACTTGTTCTTGACTTTACATTTTCTTCAGATTGACGTGCCTGTGAATTATCCATGTTGTTTTTTCGTCCCCCTCCCCCCCGTCATCTCCAATTTACCAGTTATATTGTTGTTCCCATAGGATCAAAAGAAACAAAAAAAAACATCAAGAAGAACAGCGTTGGTGTACATTCTTATCTAGTGGGAAATACAATGCATATTAGTATATTTCAGCACTGCCTACTCTCTAAATTCGATAAATGATCAAACATTAATTGTTTCTCTATGTCACAGGAGTGAAAACCATTATTGTGTAAACATCATAAATTAGTTTCTAGGGACGTGGATATAATGCACTACCCACACTTCTGGCAGTGTTCCTTTCCCCTTTAAATTCTGCTGGAACGTCTTCAAGCTGGCTCCTCCCACCCACCTGGGTGGTAACTCCCTCGGCACTGCATCATGACATCAGATCTTCCTTTCTACTGGAAGAAGAAGGTTCCCTCCTTACCACTTTCTGTGCTGAGTATGCTCTTTGCTTCAAAACTTTGCAAATCTTTGCAAAACAACTTGTCTTCAAGCGATTTTCGAATCCTTCGAAATCTCATTGTGGACGACTCCCAGTCGACGCCCAGTTTCCAGAAATGCGAGAGTGGGCAGAAGATGTCCCTGACAGATCCGCACACCTTGTGCATCTACTGCTTAGGCCACGAACACAGTCCCCAGGTGTGTGGCTTGTGTCGCACCTTGCATCCCAGTACTCTGGAAGACAGGCTTGCTCGGCTATTTTTAGGGTGCCCAAATGAATGGGATCCTCCCAATCGGTCAAAAGATGCCCATTGGGCAGTCTCCACGACTGCAGGGTCTGCTGTACAACTTGCAGCTTTTGAAGAGGTGGCAGCTCAGGCCGCAGAACATGCCTTTTTGGCTTCAGCCCTTGTGCCACTTTCCTAGGGGCAGCAAGGGAAAAGGCTTTCTGACCCATCTCCATTGCTATCTGAGTATGGTCAAGGAGACACTGAGAGGAGGATCTGAGATTCCGTTTCCTAGTCCTAAGACTGAAAAGGCTGATAAAGGGGAGTTCTCACTATCCCAGAGGGACTTTTCAACGGGGTACTGATAAGGTAGCTGTAGCAGGCCTGTGGGGAGAGCCAGCCAAGCATGAGCTACTGTATAGGGAGCAGTGGTGAGTGTTGTAAGGGACAAGTGAGGGAAGCCTACAGATGTTGTAGGTAGTTTTGAGTTTTGCAAGGTTGCAGTTTGAAGTTTGGGTATAAATAGGGGAGCAGTAATCTAGGAGGGGAAGAAGCATGCCTTGAACAATGGCCAGCTGCACTTCAGGGGTCATGAGATACTTTATCCTAAAGCAGACTTCCGGTTTCTGGTTAACACACTTGACAATTTGTTTGATGTGATCTGTAAAGGATAGTGATCGGTCAGGGTGACTCCAAAGTAGATGAATGTAGTTACCTTTTCTCGGTGGGACCCATCTGTAGCCTGTGTGTTCAAGAGGCAGGGGGTATTTAAGCCCAAGGCCCATTTAGTGAGCATTGGTTTGGATCCAAAAAGAATTGTCTTTGTTTTCTTGACTTTGACAAGCAGCCTGTTTGCAACAAATCGCTTGTGGGTTGCTTTGAACTCCCTGGTAAGGGAGAAGGACAGTTCCTTTAGGTTCTTGGCACTGCGGTAAAGAATCAGATCATCCGTGTGCACTAGCATGTGGCAGTCCACACTTCCCTGAGGAGGTGATTCACAAAGAGGGAGAACAGGAGCGACTCCACTGTGGACCCTTGGGGAACCTCTCTGTTAACCTCCAGTGTGCTGGAGGTGCCTCCCCCAGTATAGACCACTTGTAATCTCCCAGTGAGGTAGTTAGTATTCCAGGTCATGTTTGCTGCTGAGAAACCATAGAAGTATAGCTTCTCTTAGAGGATGCCATGTTCCACCAAATCAGATGCCTTTGAGAGATCAACTAAAATAGCATCAGTTAGTTTGCCTTTGTTCAAGCTCCTAAAGACATGGTTGATGAAACAGGCCAGTGCAGTGGTGGTGCTTTGGCCCCCTCTAAAGCAGTGGGGGTTGGGGGGGGTGCAGGTTGTACTTTGAGATGTGGTCTGAGATTTGCTGGAAGACTCTCTTTTCTAGAATTTTACTTAAGTGGGAGAGGATGGACACTGGCTGATAATTGTCAAGAAGTTTTGGATCTCCTGATTTAAATATAGGGGCAACTCTGGCCTTTTGCTATATCAGTGGGATAGTAGAGGAGGTAAGTGACAGATTATAGAGGGCAGCAAAGGGCTTAGCAATGACATTGGCTGTCAGCTTGAGGGACTGTGGGCAGAGACTGTCCCTACCGGCACTACTGTATTTAGAGAGGGTCATGAGGAGATGACAGATTTTTCTGGGTGAAGTGAACTTAAAGTGGAAGGTAGAGATTCCAAGCTCACCCACACTCCTGTCACTGTGGACTGGCTTGGAGTCCTCAGACAGGAGCTTAGCCTGGTACTCGGACAGGTTGGTAAAATTATTGTTCAGGGCCTCTGCAATTTGTAAGGATTTGGTTAGGCTCCCAGCATCGGTACACAGATTGGTGGGGCTTTACTTGGTGCTAGGCTTAATTAGGGAGTTCACCGAGGCCCAGAACTTATGAGGGTCACCTAGGGTTTGGACCTGTTGATTTTTAAGATACTGTAGGCAGCCTTCAGGGATTTAGTTCCTGCTTACAGGGGTTACAGAACCTTGGTATCTGGTCATAATCACGCAACCAGAATAGCGTGAGTAAAAATCGCGCATACATCCTGTCACTGTAAACAATCGTGCAGATACAAAGTGACGTAGATACAAAATCACGCAGTGACATGCACACATCAGTTAACTAATTGCCAACATTACTTAACCAGCCATTTTGTTAGTGTTGTATTCATTTGCAATGGCCGTAAGGTTTGTACAGAGCCAGAAGGGAGGAGAACTTGCTGTTCTCGATGGGTTTCATTATCGAAGAGAAAGAGTGACTGCCACAAAATCATACTACAAATGCCTTGAGTATGATAAAGGGCATTGCACAGCTCGACTGCATCTACAGTATATGGGGAGACCGTGCTGAAGAAATCAGGAGAGCACAACCATGTCCCTGATCCATCAGTGGTTGCAGTTAAGGAAGCTGTGTCTGGCATGAAAGAACAGGCAGCCAGCAGTTGTGAAACTACTCACCAGATAGTAGTTGGTGGTGTTGCTGAACTTTGCCCCTCAGTTTCACCTCAGCTCCCTGCAATGTCATTGCTTAAGCGCACTGTGCGGCATAATCGCAGGACTGCTACTTGCCACCCCCCCCGAGCCAGCAGATGCTGCCTCATTAGTACTACCAGAGGACCTGTGCCTTACAGTAAAGAAGGAGAAATTTCTTCTTTATGATTCTGGGCCCTGTCAAGACCGTATCCTGATTTTTTTCAACTTCACTGGATTTAGAGCACCTAAAAAACAGTAATCTCTGGTTCGCTGATGGCACGTTCAAATGTCCCACACATGCCATACGCAACAACACAGTGGTTCCTCTAGTTTATGTATTAATGGCTAACAGATCAGCTGCCACATATGCTAAGGTATTTAGTAAGCTGAACAAGCTTTGCAACACTCTACAGCCTGAGACAATATTGCTGGACTTTGAATTGGCTGCAATAAAAGCTTTTGAGCTAGCATTTCCATCTGCTGAAATGCGTGGTTGCTTTTTCCACATGCATCAGTTGCTATGGTGAAAGATACAGTAGCTGCCTGACCTGTGTTCTCAGTATATTTCTGACCCAAACTTTGCTTTACTTCTGCACCTGTTACCAGCCCTGGCTTACATCTCAGTTGATGATGTTATCCCTGCCTTTGAGGAGCTAATGAATTCAGACTTCTATCAAGAAAATGGTGACATGCCATGGAACCTGGTGGACTATTTTGAAGACATTTGGTTGGGTTGGCCCTGGGGCAGAGGGGAGGCCATAGATGACCCATGTTCAGAATCCCATTATGGAATTGTTTTGATGCCGTGTAGCTAGATTTACCGTGCACTACAAATTCCGTGGAGGCATGGCACCAGAAGTTCAACCATTTTATTGGTGCCCGCCACCCCTCAATATGGAGATTTCTGCACATCCTGAAAGAAGAACAGCACTACAGTAATGTGCTGGTAGAGCAGCTTATTGCTGGCACTGCGGTTACTGGGACAAGGAAAAAATATAAAGACACGGCTAAGCGAATAGCCGCTATCACACCCGAGTACCAAGTGCGTACAGAGATGGAGTATCTCTGCGGTATTGCCTACAATATTCAGCTGCAGGCATAATTGTGGTTTGTCTGAAGCCTGAAGCAAATAAAAGCCAGCATTCGCTCTCTACCACCCACAAATGTTGACATTAACATTTTAACTTTACATCAATAAAGATTATAAGTATTATTATTGCCCCCTCAAATATGGAAATGTGTACCCAGTGAGCACTTCCTGAAAATATAAGCACAAGCATACACAACATGAACTCACATCGCTGCACACTGTGTCTTCACTTATTATTATTTGTGTTGTTATAACACAAATAAATTTCGAAAAGTGTTCAAAAATGAATACTTTCATAATATATATGACCACATAAAGTTACCTTGCACTGCAGCACATCAACAGTCCTCTCTTTGTTTACATAGGAACTAGTAACTACATTAGGGTGTGGAAACATTATAGTGTAGGACACCAGAGTGCACTGGAATATGTAGTCACAATATAAAAATCCCACCAGTTGGCGTACCATTGGGAAAACAGTTGATACTGTGCCGTGCTGTGTTGATGCTGCTAATCGTAAGTACAATCTCTCACTATTGTGAGCAGCGCTGTGTTGTTTAAGCGCTATAGCAGCAACACGCGATAATGTAGACGCTGTGTCAGCTTACGATTTGTGACAGCAAACCCAGAACCTACAGTAGTTGTTCCAGGTTGCAGGAGATGGGGAGGATTTGTGAGCTGCCCATAGGGCAGCCCTCTGTTTCATTTGTTGCAAGGATCTCTTTTGTTAGCCACCTGGAATTCCCACTCCATCCTGTACAGGTTGTGGTCGGGAAGTGTTTGTCCTGGATGGAGGACAGAGCAGAAGTAAGGAACCCAAGGGCTGAATTCACTTCAGATAGGGTGTGGAGGACAGACCGGTTCATAGCCCCAATGTCCAAGTGTAGTTTTGCCATATCTCAGTTGGAGAAGTCCCTGAAAGACAAAACCTTGGGTGAGGGTGTGAGGAAGCGTGCAGGACCAATTTCAAAAAGTTGAGGAATGGTCGCTAATGGAATCTGACACTATTTATTTATTTGAAAACTGGTGTCTGGGAAAGGCACACTGAGCCCAAGCTCATTTCCAGGTGCAGCGCAGGGGAGAGAGACACAGGAGGAACAAATAAATTACAGTGCTGTTCAAGTACAGAAGTAAAGTGCAGTCACAAAAACATGTGGTATTTCACAGGTACATCTTGGAACAGTAGAAAGTGCAAATATGCATACATGCATCACACCAAATGCACGTGCAAGATAAAACAAAAACTGTGGCTATAGAAAAGTTTACCAAAACGATAAGGCAGTGAACTAGGCAACAAGTTTAGAGAGGGAGAAACTACCCCTGCCTGAAGGATCCTGTCCTCCTGGTTCTTAAAGAGCAGCTTACACCTTTAGGAGAAGTTTAACAAAACATAATATTTAGACACAGTTCAGCCTATATTTCACATTAGTTTTGTATTTCTCCTTCCCATTATTTATTATTGATGTAATTTGCATGACAACAAGATCTTTGCTCCTGAAGAGTTAATCTATTCCTGTTGCTTTCTCCTTACCTAAAGTCTTAATGCCCTTCTTGTGACATCACCATTACTCCCATGACAACAGATTATGATGCCACAACAGAGGATTATGACTTGAAGTAGGGAGTAAGCTATAGAGACAGATGAACTCTGAGGTATTTATGTCATGTATGTATGCAAATTTCCTCAGTAATAAATAATGTGCAGGCAAAATCTATAGAATATATAAGGAATGCAAGTTGAACTGTACCTAAATATTTTCAAAGTTTTCTTTGAGGTGTCAGCAACTCTTTAAGGATCCAGTCCAGGAGGGAGTGATGTGAGGACTTTGAGTAGAGGCGAGTGGGGGAAGAGATCATTTGGGAGAGGCTGAGTTGCTTTAGTAGTTCTGCACACTCAAGCTGCTGGCCATGTATGTTGAAGTCTTCATTCATGATAAGCTCCCTAATGGGGAGCAATAGCCAATATACTCAGTCAGTTGTGGGAGACCTTTTAGATCACCCTGGGGGGTTATAGGTGCAGCCTGTAAGTAATTTCTTGGCAGAATCAAGGGTCAGTTCTTTGATGACCCATTCTCTAATTGAATCTTCAGTAGCACTGCAGAAAATCTGGGTTGCATTTAGGGAGTTTCTGAAAAATAAAAGCACTCCACTCCTCCCCTCATTTTGCTGCCTCGTCTGTCCTGCCTGATCAGGTAATAACCCTTGATGTGGCAGCCGGAGTTCAGGATGGAGGGTTTCAGTCATGCTTCAGACATGCCTAGGATGTCTGGATTGTATATTTCAGTCCTGACTTCCCACTCCGAGTTCATGGGTAGGAGACTGCACACATTAAGGTGTGCTATCTTTATCCCATGGCAGTTTGCCCAGAGGGGGTCATTGTGACTTAGCAAAGAGGTTAATGGTCCGGGGTTACTTTCAATATTGCCACCCAGTAGTAGGAGTAATAGAGGGGCCAGAGGGTTACAGTAGCCCCTTACGGGTAGCGGGTCCTCGAGTAAACTCGGGAATAAATGCAGTGAACCCTGTATTATGTATCACCTTTGGTGCACCAACTTTTTGGTGCATAATAGAAGGTAGCAGAAAATAGTCGTGTGTTATGTTGCACTGAAAAATATGGGAAAATTAGCACAGGATTACATTCAGGTATTAACTATTCAGTTTCTTTATTTGTGGACAGTTTGGTAACAGAAGTACTTAAAAAACACAGTATGACTATTAAAATTTAGTTTAGTTAATTTCTCATTTATCATCAGTCAGCTTTAAAGTAATCAGTGATGAATATCGGTGTGGCTTTATTTGTCATGATTAATTTAATTTTAGCTTCCAAGTCCTCCTCTCTCATTGGCCTACAGTGGTGTTCGGGAAAGTACAGAGCTGGGAGACTGGGAAGGAAGAGGGAGCGGTAGACACTATATACCTCTTAACATTTTGTCACTGAAATGTTAGGCAGTGATACTCAAAATCTAAGAAAACGAGGGACAGTGGCCTTAATAATGCTGGGCACATCAACACACACATGGAGACACAAACTCAGAACACTGGGAGCTAGTGATTTAACAGCATTCCACCCCTGATCACAGCGTGGACACTCACTGAAAACCATAAGCATATGGTGACAACCACTCACATTGAGTCTTTTATGGGATCCCTATCTTGCACTGACAGGTAATTGCAGCCCATAAAGAGCTGTTAATCAGTGCCAGCCTGGTGGTGTAGAGGGCTGAGGTGCCTCATACCTTACCTCTTATCACACCGGTGACCCGGTGTCAGAAGCGAACTTGGGTTGTCAGGGGTTGGCCAGGGAGGGAGAGGATAGAGTGTCCGATGACAGCTCTCCTCTCTCGGGGTGGGGTGGGTGATGGCTCCCGGCTAAGCAGTGACTCCCAGTGGAAACTGGGAATTCACACACGCCGGGGTTATGGCTAATGTCCATGGGTCGGGAGCAGGACCGTGCCCAGTGCACGCTGGATGTCATTGCACATCCATGCCTCTGGGGGGGGTACCATAATGCTTATGCAAGGAGGAAAAACCTAGGCGCCTGAGGAGACGACTGAGCACCTGCCCCACGCCCACTGTCTGACCCCGCCGTCCCCTGATTCTAATATCCCCTGGACTGCATCCAGCCCACCAGACTTGATTGAAAGTGTGCCCAAGGTAAGTGGAGGATGGCCCCACCCTGAGGGGTATAAGTCAGGGGGTTACTGGTGGGATGGAGGATGCCAAGTTGGGGATCCAGGGGGATCTGGGATAGGGGGGTCTCAGACTGGGCAGGACAGGACAAGCAGATGACTCCTGAGGAAAGTCTGAAGATCTGGCTACCAGAGGGGAAAAAAATGGTAAAAAAAAAAAAGAGCTGTTAATCACACAAGGCCATCTGAACCAATGAGGGAGATTAGCACAAGGAGTAGAGCCTGCTAAAGTAGGGACTTTTTTAACTTCATTGACAGCCATTGAAGACCTGCATTAGTCAAGATGGACAAGTAGAGGATCAGCTGAACTAGTCCAGTTCAATTTGCACTATTCCTTGGATAATTAAAACAATGCTAAAATCCATCCTTGCTTCTAATATGAAATCTTCCTGTTCTTTACCCCTGACAGTTCCAATAATCCAGTCAGCCTCAGTTTCAATGATCTTTTCATCAATGATGTTATTAAAAACCTCATAGCCATTCTCAAAGGTAATATAAGTCCTCAGCAGTGTACTGTAAAATATTTCTTACTGAGCTGGCCTGGTGGCGCTGAGGGCTGAGGTGTTGGATGCCACACATTGTGCCATGTCGGCAACCCGGGTTCAGGAACGAGCTCGGACTGCTGGGGGTCGACAAGGGTGAGAAAGGATCAAGTGCCTGGAGGACTGCTCTCCGCTCTTGGAAGGGGAAGGATACCTGCCCACTGACTGCCCTCTGGTGGTGGCAGGAGGGTAGTAAGGATCAGGAGATACGTGCCAACGTCCCCACATTGGTAGGGGTGGGGGGTGCCAGGAGAAAACCAGAAAACAGAGCCTGGCAGGTTCCATGATTGCTCCCTGCGTCTGCAGGGGTCCAAGCGACACATCTGGATTGGGTCGGGGAGGGGATGCTGGCGCCTTCCTCCCTGGCCCCACCACGGGGGCAATCCATGGGGGATTCACCGGGCTCAGCAATACGGGGACACGGGAAAGCTGGAGAGTGAGTCTCTCCATCAGGAGAGACCACAGCCACCTGCCAGGGCTCCCAGCAGGGATAAACAGATAATGGAAAAAAAAATATTTCTTTCGGAGACATTTGCAACAACCAGAAAATGGGACCATAATGCACTGCATCAGTGCCAGAGATGTGGCGGATGACTGAGGAAAATAACATGAGAAATATATGGCCTGTACACCAGAAAGTGTTAGCGGATGGAAGATAGAGAGGGTAGCGGATAATAAAGAGATTTTCCATAGAGACAGAATGGTACAGGAGGTCAGGCCAGTGGATAAAGAGGGTGGTGGATAAAAGAGGGGTGGACAACAGTGTACATGTGCCCAGGAGGTGACCAAGCCTCTCCAGGAATGCTAGATGTAGCAGGGTGAGTCGAGGGGCTTGGTGTAGAGAATGGGACTGATGCACAATGGGAGTGCTTGAAAAATGCACTAATGCAGCCTGATCCAGGGACAACACATGGGCACAGGAGTCACACAATGTGATGAGACCTAGTAGGAATGAGCACATTAGCAATGTTTTACTTTGTGGGTTCATCATAGGGTGATTTCAGGGGTTGGGGGACACAGTAAAGGCTTACACTAGCGAACCAAGAAGTGGTGAAACACCCAGCTAGGGAGTTACCTGTGAGCACGGTGGACCTAGTTCACTACCGATTGAGGGCCAGAATGAGCGCTTCCAGATGCGAAGACCCAGTTGGGTACTGTGGTCCTGGATCCTAGCCACTAAAACAGGTAGCAAGACACTGAGAGCAGAGTCAAAAGAGTAGGTTATCAGGTTGGAACATTGAATATCTGAACCACCCAGATAGGGACTAAGTAGGGGTCCCAGGGTCTACCACCATCCAAATGTGGAAAACTAGTTATCATATCCAGTTGGGAAGTAAGCAATAAGCAACACCATGAGGCTCCAAAATAAGATCATACAGAGACTAACATGCATAGCATAACATCCCAAGTAACACAGGCTTACAGTTCAACAATTGTCCCTAAAGATGTCATAAATTTTGTTACAATAAGATACATGGGCTTGACATGGTGGCTAGAAATACCTATACTGACTGCTCCTATCACCAAAGAGTTTAGTGTCAATGTGGCTGAAAGACATCAGTTTGCAGTAGCTAGTTGATTTATTACAATGGATGAGCTGTTCCTACTTTAGCATTCACGTGGCAACAAAGGCATGATACTGTCTCCTTGGTGATCCTCGTGGTCTAATAGTTTGAACATGGTATAGTTAGACCCTACCCATATTTCAGCAACATTTAGGTTTCATGAGAGACACCACAAATTAGTACTCACTGATTCAAGTTGTTCAAGTGAGTTTGGGGCACGGCTGTTGACAGCAGAGTCTCCTGCTGACTGATGCTCACAGTATGATGCCCTTAACCTCTGCACACCCTTTACCTCATCCTGCAGTGGTGAGGCACACTAGGGAGAGTGGACCTTTACAGAGGGATCTCCACCCACCAAAGTTTATAGTTGCCTGCTTGGTGTTTGGGGGGGGGGGTCTGTGTTCTGTTCTCTTCTGGCCCAGTGCCAGGGAGGCTGTAGCAGGTTTATCAAGCCAGCGAGAATGGGGGGGGTTGGACTGGGAGTCAGCTTTTTCCCTCATGACCCCCTTCTCTTAAGTCTGTCGGAAATGCAGAGATGCTGCTTCGGTCTGCAGATTTCAACTGCGGCAGACTTTTGTGAAGCTCCACTCTCTGAAGTTCACAGCTGCTAGTTTGGTGCTTTCAACACTGTTCTTCTTGCTGTTTTTGTTTCTTTCTAGCCCTCTTGGAGCAATAGTATAGCTGGTAAATAGTAGATGACCAGGGAGAATGAAGAAACAACATGGATAATTCGTAGGCACATTGCTCTGAAGAAATTTTAGTCAAGAACAAGTTTTTCATACTTAGGAATAATAATGGACCTTGCTTTGGATGTCTCCTTCTGAGAAAATAACTTTTTGCAGTCAGATTTTGAACTGCTCTATATATTGAGACATATGGGTACTGTGTTACATTACATCTCCTTATCCTGAGCCCATTGAAACTTACAGTGTTAACGGTTGCATTTACAACAGCCCACTCACTTATTTATGTCAGCTCATTATACTTGGTGCAAAAATATCAGTGACAGAGGCCTGAGTGTGGCATGTTAGCCATTTAATAATTTGAACATCATTTACTATGAACCTTTGGAAATTAGCTCTGTTGCATTCAGTCTGTAATGTTACAAGAATGGCAAACACAGATCAAGTCCACACATAAGACACGGTTCTGAAACTTGTTTGAAAACCAAGTTTAAAGCCTGTAGAAATTAGGGTTTTAGCCTGGTTTTGAAAATGTTAAGAGTGTGTAGCATGGTTAAGTCAGCTGTATGGACAAACTGTGATTGCTGTTCCTTGTCCTCCTAGGGCCCATAGTGCTGGAAGAACAGTGGTGTGCTACGACGTTACTAGCACACCAACAAAGAGCATGTAAGGATGGGAGATTACCATGTTTAAACACGTTCCGGCAGAAGTGTGGACACGCTAGCACGGTAATTGCTATGTTACTGGTAACATTACAGCCTGAAAGACACAAGTGTGGACAGGGTCTGTTTCAGCGATTCATCTAAACATTCTCCATAGAAGAAACAGTTAAGTGTGTTGCCTGTAACAAAGTCTGTTCTTTTAAAATATATTTTTGCTATATAATAAATTGTTTTTTAAGCACTGTGCACTTTGTCATTTTGATACACTGTGTCTTACTGTCTTATATATTAATGGCTCTATAATGCGTCGTTCACTTGGGCACTTTGCAGTGTGTAACAGTAGCTCTGGTGTTTTGCTGCTGGCACTATAAATTTCTAAATTCAGTTAGCTTCAAGTATCCAATCAAAATACTGAGCCACGCACTTAAAGAGACCTTCTAGCCATTGGTGACAAGCCCCCTGATGAAGATCCTTAAACGAAGTGCTGTGGCTGGGTCTGTTTGGCAGCATACAATGAGAGGCCCGTATCTTCAATTTTGGAGGGTACATCCCTGTAGTTTCCTTATAAACCACTGTTTTGGTGCTCCACAAGTTTGTCTGGTTGCTGCTATATTCTTCTTACATGACCTAAAAAAAATATTAGTAACACACTTAATTTGATACTATGACCTCTGAATACACTTCTGTTTGTGTGGATTTTTGCTGATAGTTTATTAGGGTCTAGCTGACCTGGAGAAGTGCACCAGCCCATTACTTCTGTGACAACTGTCTGGTGGAATTGGATCATGTGGGGCCCCTGCTCATTGGGGGGCCAGCTAGTGTACCTCATTATTTTTTTAGAGTATTATTGTTGTATTTATTGTCTTATTTCAAAACAATAAAGGGCATCACGGGACTCGGCAGAGCTTTCTGTCATAGTACAGCCTAGCCAATCAGAGGCAGATAGATAGACGTAGATTGTGTGAGTAGAGGGGCCACAGAGACTAACGTGGCTGCCTCCCCTGAAAAGAATATTATAAAGCTGTCACTGACTTGTTGAAGATATGATATTGTGCATATTAGTACATATAAAACACATGTGGCTGAGGTAGGATGATTAAGGTGCCCCATGAGTAAGGTGTCCCATGACTAATCTTGGTGTTGGTTCTCAAAATCCTAGCTAGTCCTGAAGGTTATGTAATAGCTAGAAACCCTCATGTGAAAGAAAACTAATATAATTTAAACTACTACACTAATAAAATTCATGACTGTATTCATGGCAATATGAGTATTTATTAAAGGGAACATGATATCTTCTTCAAAGATATCTCCTCCATTTGATCACACCTTTGGAATTATAGCAGTCAGGCATTAGGACCGCATGGAAACTTTTGCTAGCTGGGTGCTGCCAATGACAGCATCCTGTGTCTGCATCTATATATGAACATGGGTGGCCCCATCACTCCTCAGTTTTTTTCCTGCTGGTGATCATCCTCATCGGACCTGCTGATGATAATGCCAACTAGTCCTTGCGGTTTATTGTTTTACTTTAACAGTTTATTTCATCGTCACTGCATGCTGCCGAAATGGAAAGAGCCTTTATTTCAGAATTGTAAGTGTGGAGAGAAAATTTACAAAGAAGACACATGTGTTCTGTGTGTGCTGTTTGGGCCTGTTTCACAGCAAGAGGACTTATAGGATTTGCCAGAGCTTTAACCATGCTACAAGGCAACCCCACAAGAAAGATTTAGAAAATGTCCTTCTTCTTAAAATTTTAAAAGTCATGTAGAAGGATCATGGCCCAAATCTATGTCTCTATCACCATTGGTCAAGAAATGGCTGCTGAAGTTGAAGGACCGTGACAGGGAACAGTTGTCGCCAAGGCCCTCATTGTTGGGCCACTAACATAGAGGAAAAGAGAGATCTGCTTCGCCGGCAAGGTCCTGGTCACCATTGAAACAAGGTAAATATGCTGCATCATTGCCCGCTCCATTGGTGTTGACAACAGCCCCTTCCCCCCACAACTTTTGATGAGACACCAAAGTTGGGGCTTGACTTTGGTGCTGCTGTACCTACAGTGGATGGTATGATGCCATCATCATTGGGCACAGGGGGCCATCAACTCTCAGGCTGTGCTGTCGTCATCCTCAGAAATGATCAGATGCATTCTGCCTGGACTACCACTACAGGCAGTTATTCTACTGACTGGGCTTCCTGTTTCACAGCCCTCTTCGACAGCCTCTATTAGTATGCCACAGATTTCTTCCTCTCAGCCACCACTGGCATCATCAGTGACTTCTGCAGTGCCCGGTGTCGATAGAAACGTTGATAACAAAGTTGAATATAATCCTGACCTCATGGTTTTAGGGAAGGAATATGAGGGAGAACAATATGTTGCACCATGACCTAGTTTAACCCTCTGTCCTGCAGTGAGGACTTGTTTTTTTCAAGCTATGATGCAGCAAAATGTAAACTGCCATGGGCTTTGTTGTGGAAGAGGAAGATTCCACAAAAAGAAATCTGATTGAAGTTTTGGAGGTCCTTTGCACACACTCCATTATAATTTCACCTATATATTCTGCATTAGAGGATCCTACCCACACAAAAGATTAATATACAAGTTAGCCAGCCTGGGAGTGGGTCCCAAGATGACAGCCTGGGTAAAGAATTGGCTGGAGAATAGGACACAGAGAGTAATTGTAAATGGAGTCCACTCTGAAGAAAGGGGGGTTACTGGTGGGGTACTGCAGGGTTCAGTATTAGGACCGGTCCTCTTCAATGTCATTATAAACGACATTGCAGAGGGACTGGAAGGAAAAGTATGTCTCTTTGCAGATGACACAAAGATCTGCAACAGAGTTAATGCACAAGGTGGGGTGGAAAGGATGAGAAGGGACTTGGCTAGGTTAGAGGAATGGTCAAATGTATGGCAGCTTAGATTCAGTGCTAAGAAGTGCAAGGTAGTGCACCTGGGAAACAAAAACCCAGGGGAAGAGTACACAATGGGGGGTGAGATACTAACAACAACAAAAATGGAAAGGGACCTGGGGTAGTCATATCAGATGACCTAAAGGTGGGCAAGCAATGTGGAGGGCAGCAAGGAGGGAGTGGGGATACTGGGATGCATAGGAGAGGCATCACCAGTAGAAAACAGGAAGTTATTATCCTCTGTACAGACAGCTGGTGAGACCCCATCTGGAGTACTGCATGCAGTTCTGGAGACCCAGTCTCCAAAGACATAGACAGGATGGAAGCTGTCCAGAGGAGGGCAACTAAAATGTGCAGGGTCTGCACCAGAAGACATATGAAGAGAGACTAAAGGAGCTTAATATGTATGGCCTCGAGGAAAGGAGGGAGAGGGGACATGATAGAAACTTTCAAGTACCTCAAGGAATCAGCAAAGTCCAAGAGGGTAGCATCTTTCAAAAAGAGGTGTGCAAGAACAAGAAGGCACAATTTGAAGATAGAGGGGGCGGCTCAGAGGTAATTAAGGAAGTATTTTTCACAGAGAGGGTTGTGGATACATGGAGCGGCCTTCGAGGAGAGGTTGTGGAGTCAAAAACAGTGGTGGAATTCAAGCATGCATGGGACAGTCATAAGGCAATTCTAGGAGGTGGGGGTAGGAAGAAGTAGGCTGCTGGTTAACTAGGATCAGCAGCTTATCCATTAGGTAGGGAAATGGGCAGACTGGGTGGGCCAAGCGGTCCTTATCTGCCGCAAATTCTATGTTTCTATGTTACCTTTGCAGTATGGTGCAGGCCAAACTCACTGCCTGCACTTCCCAGAAAGGCTGATAAGCAGTACCCGGATCCATTTGCTAAGTTTTATTATGCTGATGAGCTAGAAACTGACTCTGTAGTCATTATGACTGCTCATGATAGATCTAGAGCACCTAAGCACATGAATACTTTGCCTCCTCTTTAAGAATCTAGGAGGCTGGATGTGATGGGTATAGGCGGGCAAGCCAGGAATTTTTCACTTAGAGCCAAGCTAGAGGTCTGGTTAGACTCTATGAGCCAAAATAGGAGCCGAGCCCTGGCTACTGCAGGTTGTTCTCTACATAGCAGGTGCACGTTTCCAGCACTACACTAACTGCTCAGACTGACAGAAATGTTTACTTTGACCATAACTGGCTTGGCTTGACCTTGGTTCTCAATTGCTTATAGAAATCGAGCTGAGTCGAGCCAGACACTGAGCTCGAGCCTGCTCAGGCTTGCCCACTTCTAGTGATGGGCAAGCGTACGTCTGCCTCTGCCTCACTGGGCCTTACAATTGCAAACTACCAGGCCTGTATGATAAAATATCAGAACAGCCTGTGGAAAGCTGCAAAAACTGCAGCCCAGGCTTAGTCAGATGACTGATATCCAGTTATAATTGTGCAACTGCAGTAGCACGAGTCAAAATAGCACTACCATCATCGTGCAACAACAAACAGCATTTGCGCAAAAGAGTGCATATTAGAAATAGTGCAATTTACCATTCAGTTCCTAGAACTTCACCTCTTTCTTCACTGCCTTTTCTTGCCTACATATGTGATTCTCAGCACTTCTCCTTTTCTTCTGTGTGATTTCTGCCCAGCAGAAAGAGCATGAGTGTTATGGTCACGGTGGGGTTTCAGTGATTCCCCAGCCCTGAAACTGTGTTCCTGCTCACTCTCTGTCTGGACAACAGTTGCTGCCCCCCCAAGAGAGAGGATGTAAGAGTGCAGAATGTCCTTTCCCAACGTTGAGCCTCCCCCTACCCCCTGTCGAGACACAGAGAAAGCGAGTGACAGTGGCGGAGACATGGAGATCAGAATTCCTGTCAGTGGGCAACTGAATCAGTAGCGCGTTCCGAGCTGTCAGTGGTAGTGCAGAATTGCCACAGTGTCGTGTGTGTCTTGTTCTGTCTCTCTTAACTTTGTCGGGTTTTGTGACCTTCGTGAACCCTGTTCTGTGCAAGTGTGCCTCAGCCAGTTTCCCAATAGCCCGACGATCAAGAATCATTGATATAATGTCCCCCAGCATGTTGCTTGACACTGGCAACAAAAAATGAGAGAGAGAGCGTGCCACAAGGAGGTCACCCCGGTCCTGTCACTGAGAGTGCCATGAACAAGTAAAATATTTAAACATTTTTATCCTACTGTTTGCCATGATGTGCATTAAAACATGCGGACTGGATTTTAGAGTGGCGTGCTATAAACTGCAGCCGATATTTTGTTACAGCACAAATTAGAACCAGCGCTCAAATGGAAGCACATAAATGTCTAGCACTACTGCGGTTACGTGATTTTGACATTGAACCCGGGTGGCTGTGCCAAGAATGGATTACTTAAAGGACACCTAAACAACCTATTTTAAGAGAGAAACTATTTAGCTCCATAGAGAGGTGAAGGAAAGGCAGATGTTTACATTGATGCTAACATTGCATTTATCTGACTAACATAAATGCAGTCTTACAGCATCTAAAAAAGTAAGCTTCAGCCTTCCAGTTCAAAAACCCTGCTCTGCCTGTTCCCTAAAATGGCTGCCAAATCTGTGAAGTGATGACATCATTGGAGCTAGAGGCAGAGAGCTACATGGCTCTCTATAAGGTTAACTAGTTCTGTTTTCCCCCTTTGTTTAGAATTGTTTCACCAAAATTATCAAAATCCTGACTTAACATGTGGATTACTTCGATCAATACACGTTAGGCTATGATTTTTTTCATTTTGTTTACTTTGACATGCTGAAATTGTGTTGTAATCCAACCAAATTTCTCTGTGGCAAACCGCAGTAGAGTACAGTTCTTCAAATACCTGGTGATCTAGAGGTCATATGTAACAGTTCTGGTCTGGTCCACTGCCAAAGTTCATGCTTTCTTGGTAGTCCAAAAAATATACTTCTCTTGTAGTCTTCTGTTTCCTTATGACCTCCCCCCCCCAGCTAGCCCATCAGCCATCAAACAGTCCACTGTTCTCAATCTGTCCTGCTTACTGCCTGGGGTTGCATATGAGCTTCCCAGTCCCACAAAGGGAATTATCACACTTCCAACCATAATATTGTGCCTCAGAGAGTAGCACACACCTATACCGATACACTTCATTGACCAGCACTGTTAAATGATGCCTCCTAAATCATTCTCCGGTCTTCTTTTATCAATGTTTCATTTTTGCTCCCACAATAAATATCAGGCAGATCACCACCCTTCTGCACAATGAAGGCAGTATGTACAGTCCCAGTCCCCCTGTTTTGATTGTTTCCCACCTCATTAATCAACAACCAGAACTTCCTGGGGAGCCAATAAAGAAGTACCAGCACACACTGGGAAAACTGCCATTCATACCCTCATAAGGGCTGGACTTGCTATGGATAACAACATTATTAGGCAGGTGAGGCATACTAATTCCTTCTGTGAATCCACCCAGCCTCCATCGTCAGTCCACTCCCTTACCTATGATCTGCAGAACTTCACAGGACAGTCCTCAGCAATCCTCCTCCAGTCCTTTTCTGTGCCTTTCTTCACAGTGCGAGTTGGCTGGCTCACTAGTCTTCCAAATCTTGAATTCTGTGTACACAGTCCCCTTGTTACTGTCACAACAAACCTCAACAAATCCCTCAAGGGTAATCTCCCTACACTGAATCCGAGTAACAATTTAGGTGCTGCCCTGCCACTCCAAATATTTGCTGTTGCTACCTGATCTCATCCATGGTCAGGTAGTGATCACAGTTCTGGCAGCTCCACATCTCAGATCTCACAATGATCTGTTCAACTTTCCCTCCTTCTGTCTTCACCCTATCCTGACTATAGCGGTACCCTGCGGGAATGGTCTCCTCAGTCCTCTCTAGCAGTTGTTCATAATTCCTTCTCCCTGCATTGAAAACTGGTTAGCGTACCACCCTTCCACATCATGAATACAGTTAGTGCAGGCCCCTGTTTTTTTTTTTGTTTTTTTTGTCATCTCAGTAATAAACATGATCTTTCCAGCAAGTCCGGCTGATAGTAGCTGGGCACAAGAGGAAAACATGGCGTTCTTACCATTATAAGGTCTATGCTACCTATGATTAGGGACTATTAAATGACATGCATAATGATGTGTGCACCTGTCATTTAATGGTGCCTAATCAAAGATAATCTAGATCTTATAAAAGTAAGAAAGCCCGTTTTCCCCCTTGTGCACTGCTGTCAGCTTTGCTCACCAGAAAGATTATGTTTATTTTTGATTTATCAAAAAACAGGGGACTGTACTACTGGCATTCATGATGTTGAAGGGTGGTGAGCTCACCAGTTTTTGATGTGGAGAACAGGAGTGAAGAATGAATACCAGAGGGGGAGTGAGGAGGCCATTCCTATAGGGTACAGTTATATTCAGGGATGAATGAAGACTGGGAGATCTGAGATGTTTGGCTTCCAGCACCATGATCACTACCTGATCATGGATGAAAGCAGGCAGTGATGCCAAATACTCAGAGTGGCACTGTGGTGCCTAAATGGGTACCTGGAGTCAGTGCAGGGAGATTACCTTGGGGGGGTGGATTTGTTGAGGCAGTATTGAGGAGAGTGTATACAGCATTCAAGATTCAGAAGAATGGTGATCCAGACAACTAGCATTGTGGAGGAGGGCAGGAACAAGGACTGCAAGGGGATTGCTGAGGACTGTCCTGCCAGATTCCGCTCATCACAGGTAAGGAGTAGAAAAATGCTGGCGGTCTGAAGGATTCAATCAAGATGTTAGTACGTCTCCCCTGCATAATAACGTTGTTATCCATATTAAGTCCAGCCCTTATAAGGGTATGAACCGCACTTTTTCTGGTGTGTTCAGGTACTCATTGCTTGGCTCTCCAGGAAGACATAGTTCTTGGTCAATGAGGTAGAAAGAAATGGGGGACTGTACATACTGCCTTCATTGTGCAGAAGGGTGGCAATCCACCTGATGTTTATTGTTGGAGCAGAGGTGAAACATTGATGAAAGAGGACTGGAGCGTGATTTTGGAGGCATCATTTCACAGTGCCAGTCAATGAAGCGTATCGGTATAGGTGTGCACTACTGTCTGAGGCATAAGATTATGATCTGACATGTGATAATTCTCTCTGTGGGACAGGGAAGCTCATATGTGGTCCCAGGCAGTACAAAGGACAGAGTGTGAATGGCAGGCTGTTTGATGGCTGGTGGGTTAGCTGCAGGGAAGGGGTCATAAGGAAAAAGAAGACTATAAGAGAAACATATTTCTGGATAACCCAGAAAGCATGATCATTGGCACTGGACCAAACCAGAACTTCACTACAACCATCGGGACATCACATAACCACCAGATCACCAGGTATTCGAAGAGTTGTACTCTACTGAGGTTTGCCAAAGAGAGAGTCGGTTGGATTACAACACAATTTTTTTGGCACATTAAAGGAAACAAAATGAACAAAATAATAGCCTAACTTGTGTATTGATCAAAATAATCCAAATGTTAAGCCATGGTTTTAATAATTTTGGTGAAACAACTCTAAACAAATGGGGAAAACAGAACTAGTTTGCATTATAAAGAGCCATGTAACTCTCTGCCTCTAGCTCCAATGATGTCATCACTTCACACATTTGGCAGCCATTTTAGGGAAGAGGCAAAACAGTTTTGTTTGTTTGTTTTTTTAAATTGGAAGACTGATGCTTACTTTTTCAGATGCTACAGCGCTATTTATGTTATTCACATAAATGCAACGTTAGCAGCAGCCTTTCCTTTAGGCCCTTATGAAGTTGAATTTTTGAATAGTTTGTTAGCAAAATGTTGTTTAGGTGTCCTTTAATATTAAAAAAATGACTTATTCTTCCACTCAAAGAGAGAATAATTAAAATAGTGGTGAAAGTAGTATTTTTTGAAGAAAAATATATGATTTTACCAGCTACCAGCAGTTGGTTAACTAGGATCTGCGGCCTATCCTGTAGGTAGGGAAATGGGCAGACTAGGTGGGCCAAGCGGTCCTTATCTGCCATCAAAGTCTATATTTCTTTGTTACCAACACCTTCTCCTTAGTACTTCCAGTACTGTAGTTTGTCCCGAACTACACATTGTAAAAGACTAGGACAGCCGTAGGAACAAGAGTTTCAAGTGACACACTGAATGTGACTTGGCTTTGTGAGGTTTGATTCAAAGTGAGAAGGGATATTTACCATCTTGTGAAAAATATTCAAGAATTATAAATTAGCCATACTCATGCTTTTAACAGCCTTCAATACCCCACCTAGAAGCCCCGCCTCCAATCCCTCACATAGATCTCCGCCTCCAATTCCCCACATAGAAGCCCCACCTACAGTCCCCACCTAGAAGCCCCAACTCCGATCCCCCACGCAGAAGCCCCGCCACCAATACCTCACCTAGAAGCTCCGCCTCCAGTGCCCCACCTTGAAGTCCCACCTCCAATGCCCCCCGTGAAGCCATACCTCCAATCCCCCAACTAGAACCCCACCTTGAATCCCCCACCTATAAGACCCATCTCCAATCCTCTCACATAGAAGCCCCACCTCCAATCCCCACATGGAAGCCCCACCTCCAATCCCCCACATAGAAGCCCCTCTGCAGTCCCCACCTCCAATCCTTTCACATAGAAGCCCCACCTCCAATCCCCACATAGAAGTCCCACCTCCAATCCTCCACCTAGAAGGCCCGCCTCCATTCCCCACCTAGAAGCCCCACCTCCAGTTCCCCACCAAGAACCCCACCTTCAGTCCCCACCTAGAAGCTCCATCTCCAATCCTCCCACATAGAAGCCCCACCTCCAATCCCCACATGGAAGCCCTACTTTCAGTCCCCCACATAGAATCCTTGCCTCCAATACCCCACCTCCAATATCCCACCTAGAAGCCCCAACTCCAGTCCCCACCTAGAAGCCCTACCTCCGATCCCCCACCTAGAAGCCCCACATCCAATACCCCACCTAGAAGCCCCAACTCCAATACTCCACCTTGAAACTCTGCCTACTCCAGTCCCTCACCTAGAAGCCCAGCCTCGAATCCCCCACATAGAAGCCCCAACTCCAATACTCCATCTTGAAACCCTGCCTCCAGTCCCTCACCTAGAAGCCCCGCCTCAAATCCCCCACATAGAAGCCCCGCCTCCAATCCCCCACCTCAAACCCAACCTGGAAGCCCCGCCTCCTCTACCCCACCAAGAAGCCCCATCTCCAGTCCTCACCTAGAAGCCACACCTCCAATCCACCACCTAGAAGCCACACCTCCAATACCCCACATAGAAGCCAAGCCTCCAATACCCCACCTAGAAGCCATGCCTCCAGTCCCACACATAGAAGCCCCATCTTCAGTTACCCACATAGAAGGCCCGCCTCCACCTCCAATCCTCCCACATAGAAGCCCTGCTTCCAGTACCCCACAAGGAAGCCCCACTGCCAGACTGGGCACTCCTAGTGTACAGTGCAGATAAACCACAGATGGGAAAATGGACTGATATAAAAAACAAACAAACATATATTTGCCATCTAATTTAGATACAGGAAGTAACATTTTATTTATTTAGTTTTTGTTGACCGGGTAAGTGCACTAGACAAATCCTGCCTATTTTGAGGCACGACACGGGGGAGGGGGATACAGATGAATGCCAACTGACCTTGAACCAGATTAAGCTGCTGGTGGTATTTTTTTTTTTTTAGTGAAATTTGGCCAGGACACCAGGGAAATTCCCCTACTCTTTTCAATAAGTGCCATGGGATCTTTAACATCCACCTGAACTACCACCAGTCCAGGCAGATGGGACCTCGGTTTAACGTCTCATCTGAAAGACGGCACCTCAGAAGTGCAGCACCCCTCTCATGCTGCACTACAGTGTCAGTACTGGGATATTAACCCAAGTGCCAGATGTGGGACCTGAACCCACAGCCGTCTGATCCTGGCCTCAGAGACGAGTGTGCTACCTACTGAGCCACTGACACTGCTAAAATACCACCCATACTCCTCTACGAAAAATCCTACCTCCAGTCCCTAAAGGAAGAGATAAAGAACAAGTGCCTTGGCTGGGATTGTCTCCACTCTGCCCAGAATACAGTTCAAATGAGAGATCAGCAATAGTCAGATATTATGCAGTGGCTGTAGGCATGTTTTTACCAGCTACCATCCCCTTCTACTTGTTCCTTCCAATATTGTATGTATTTAGCCTCAGACTACACGGTCTTAAAGACTAGAACAGCTTTGAGCCAGGGACTCAGGTGGTACACTGAGTATGTCCTCGCCTTACAAGCAAAGGGTCACAGGTTTGATTCGCAGGGAAGCTATATATCTGCCATCTCATTTTAGTGCCAAAGAGTTTAATTTTGTACAGGCACTTAATATTTGAAACAAATTACTTATTCTTCCACTTAAAGAGAGAATAATTAAAACAGTGGTGAAAATGGTCATTTTTGAAGGAAAAGATATGCTTTTACCAGCTACCAACCCCTTCTCCTTAGTACTTCCAGTACTGTAGTTCATCCCGAACTACACGTTGTAAAAGACTAGGACAGCCATAGGAACAAGGGTTTCAGGTGACACACTGAATGTGTCATGGCTTTGCAAGGTTTGATTTAAAGTGAGAAGACATATTTACCATCTTATGAAGAATTTTCAAGAATTATACATCAGCCATACTCATGCTTTTCCCTGCCTCCAATCTCCCACCTAGAAGTTCCACCTTCAATATCGCACCTAGAAGCCCAGCCTTCAGTACCCCACCTTCAAACCCTGCCTCTAATCCCCACCTAGATGCCCCACCTCTAGTCCCCCCACCTGGAATCCCCACCACCGATCCCCCCCATCTAGAAGCCCTGCCTCCAATCCCCACCTAGAAAGCCCACCTCCAGTCCCCCACCTAGCCCCACCTCCAATTACCCACATAGAAGGCCCACCTCCAATCCTCCCTGCCATAGAAGCCCTGCCTCAATCTCCCACCTGGAAGCCCCACCTCCAATCCCCCACCTAGAAGCCCCTCCTCCAATCCCCATCCAGAAGCCATGCTTCCAGTACCTCACCTAGAAGCCCTGCCTTCAATACCTCACCTAGATGCCTTACCACCAATCCCCCACATAGAAGCCCTGCCTCCAATACCTGCCTCCAGCCCCCCACCTAGAAGCCCTGCCTCTAGTATCCCACCTAGAAGCCCCACCTAGAAGCTCCACCTCCAGTACCCCACCTAGAAGCCCCACCTCCGATCCCCTACCTAGAAGCCCTGCCTTTGATCCCACCTCCTGGAAGCCGTGTCTCCAATCCCCACCTGAGCCCCACCTCCAATCCCCCACCTAGAAGACCTGTCTGCAATCCCCCACATAGAACCCCACCTCCAGTCTCCCACATGGAAGCCCCACCTCCAACCCCTCACCTAGAAGCTCCACCTTCAATCCCCTTTCTAGAAGCCCCACCTCCAATCCCCCCACTTAGAAGCCCCACCTGGAAGCCACACCTCCAAACCCTCACCTAGAAGCCCCGCCTCCAATCCTCCACCTAGAAGACCAGCTTCCATTGCCCCACCTAGAAGCCCTACCTGCAAACCCCCCACATAGAAGTCCTGCTTCAAATACTGCACCTGGAAGCCCTGTTTCCAATCCTCTACATAGAAACTCAATTTCCAATCCCCACCTACAATACCCCACCTTGAAGCCCCACCTTCAGTACCCCAGCTAGAAGCCCCACCTCCAGTCCACCACCTACAACCCCCACCTAGAAGTCCCACCTCCAGTCCCCCACCTTGAAGCCCCACCTCCAATCCTCCACCTAGCAACCCCACCTCCAGTAACTCACCTAGAAGCTCCACCTCCGGTACCTAACCTAGATGCCCCACTTCTGATCCACCGCCTAGAAGCCCCACCTCTGATCTCCCACCTAGAAGCCCCACCTTGAAGGCCTGCCTCCATTCCCCACATAGAAGCCCCATTTCCAATACCCCACCTAGAAGCCCCATCACCAGTACCCCACCTAGAAGCTCCAACTCCAGTATTCCACCTTAAAGCCCCACCTCCAGTGCCCCATCTCTAATGCCCCACCTCCAATCCTCCACATAGAAACCCCACCTCCACTCTCTCACCTAGAAGCCCCACCTCCAGTCACCACCTAGAAGCCACAGCTCCAAACCCCCACCTAGAAGCCCCACCTCCAATACCTCACCTAGATGCCTCACCTCCAATCTCCGCATAGAAGCACCATCTCCAATCCCTGCCTCCAGTCCCCCACATAGAAGCCCCTCCAATCCCCACCTAGAAGCCCCGCCTCAACCCCCCACCTAAGCCCCGCCTCCAATCCCCCACCTAGAAGACCGTCTTCCATTTCACACCAGAAGCCCTGCTTCCAAACCCCTCACATAGAAGTGCTGCCTCAAATACCCCACCTGGAAGCCTTGCCTCCAGTCTCCTACATAGAAGCCCCATCTCCAATCCCTGCCTACAATACCCCACCTTGAAACCCCACCTCCAGTACCCCACCTAGATGCCCCACCTCCAATCCCCCACCTAGAAGCCCTGTCTCTGATCCCACCTTCTGGAAGCCCTGCCTGTAATACCCCACCTAGAAGCCCCATCTCCAGTATCCCACCTAGAAACCCCAACACCAATATCCCACCTCCAGTCCCCCACCTAGAAGCCCCTCCTCAATACCTCACCTGGATGTCCCACCTCCAATCCCCCACCTAGCAGCCCCGCCTCCAATTCCCCACCTGAAAGCCCCACCTCCAGTAACTCATCTAGAAGCTCCACCTCCAATACATAACCTGGATGCCCTGCCTCCGATCCACCACCTAGAAGCCCCTCTTCTGATCTCCCACCTAGAAGCCCCACCTGGAAGGCCCACCTCCAATCCCCGCATAGAAGCCCCATCTTCAATACCCCACCTAGAAGCCCCAACTCCAGTATCCCACCTTGAAGCCCTGCCTTCAATGCCCCACCTCCAGTCCCCCACAAGGAAGCCTCACCTCCAGTCCCCACTTAGAAGCCCCACCTCCAATCTCCATCTCCAATCCCCCAACTAGAAGTCCCACCTCCACTACCCCACCTAGAAGCCCCAGCTCAATCCCCCACCTTGAAGCCCCACCTAGAAGCCCCGCCTCCAGTACCTCACCTAGAAGCCCTGCCTCTGATCCACCACCTAGAAGCCCCACCTCCACTACCCTACCTAGAAGCCCCAGCTCAATCCCCCACCTTGAAGCCCTGCCTCCAATCCCCACATAGAAGCCCCTCCTCCAGTCACCCCGTCTAGATTCCCCACTTCCCATCCAATCCCATCTAGAAGCCCCGCCTCCAGTCCCCCACATAGAAAACCACACCTCCAATACCCTACCTAGAAGTCCCGCCTCCAGTCCCCCACATAGAAGCCCCATCTCCAGTTACCCACATAGAAGGCCCGCCTCCACCTCCGATCCCCCCACTTGGAAGCCCTGCCTCCAGTACCCCACAAGGAAGCCCCACCGCCAGATTGGGCACCCTCTAGTGTATGGTGCAGATAAACTGCAGATTGGAAAGTGGGCTGATTTAAAAAAAACATATATTTGCCATCTTATTTAGATTAAGGAAATAAAATACCACCCGTACGCCTTTACAAGAACTCCTACCTCCAATCCCTAAAGGAAGAGATAAAGAACAAGTGCCTTGGCTGGGATTGTTTCCAGTCTGCCCGGAATATGGTTCAAATGATAAATCAGCAATAATCAATTATTACGCAGTGGTTATACGCATGTTTTTAGCAGCTACCATCCCCTTCCACTTATTCCTTCCTATATTGTATATATTTAGCCTCAAACAACTTGGGGCCAGATATTCAAAACTTTGTGCTGGGTGCAAACCATTTGCACAGGGTTTGTGCTTGTCCGCTATATTCAAAAGATCAAATAGCATGGGCAAACTGCATTAACACTAGGCAAAAGCATAATGTGTGCAAGGGGCAAAAGGAGGGTCATGTACATGAATACAGCCGGAATGCTATATTCGGTGCATTAGTGCCACGCAGAGTGTTTTTGCACAACTTAGCATGACGCTTTGCGCAGTGCAAATTACTGCCCAGGAAAGGTAGTCTTAAATCTGTGCAGACCTACGCTTTTTGCAGTCAGCTTTCACAGACTTTGCGTGACTTAGAACCATGGTTTATGGAATGCAATAATTATCAAGTGTGAATAATGGAGTTTGCGAGGGTCTGCTGGCAGTGATACATTGTCCCTAATGAATAAATATTCAACATAGAAAGAAACCAGATATGGAAGAAACATGCTGCACACAGATAGCACCTCCTATGTTGCCGTCATCTGCCACCGGTCCCAGCCATACCAGGCATTAAGGGGTGACCCTGTGCCCAGTGGACACCATGGCAGTGTGTCCATACAGCACACACCTGCAGACCACCCTTTGGTGGACACCAACAAAATCCAGCACACACATGCAGCACTGGGGGTGTGGAGGGTGTTGAGGGGAGGGTGTACAGGTGACCAGTCTGCATCACATACTGGGTGCTGCCACAAGGCTGGGACAGTCCACACAATGCAAATGGTTCAGTGTAGGGAATACCCCAACACCAGTGTGCCTGTCTGATGGTATGTGCCCACCCCCCCGGCCATATACCACACATCTGTACAGACACCACAGCACATATAGCCAGCCATGTATATGTCACTGTAAGTATCCCATGCGAGTGGCACAGTATCTGTGGGTCATACAACAGCATAACAGTAATGTCCACTGTCAGTACACAACTGCAAGATGGGCCTGTCACTGTGTAAAGTGCAGCAGTCATTGATGCCGTACACACCATTGGCATTGCTGTGTCCCTCACACAGCTGGTCTCCTTGTTACTGTAGTGTCTGCTGTGCACTGTAGCAGGAATTAGTTTGACAGTTGCATGTAGCACCACCACCTGTGCCTGTGCTGTGTAGTCCCCCTAAGGCACAATATTCTATGCAGTTCTGTACAACTGTAGTCTGCAGCTACCACCATTCACTTCTAGACTGACCTACAGGTGGAGCTGTGGGCAGACCCCTCCCCTGTACTTCCAGACTGACCTACAGGTGGAACTGTGGGACCCTGTAATAGCGCTGGGCAAACTGCGTGCAAATCAGGACATAATGAGATGCTAATCTGGATGTTTGCCCACAGACTGCCTAAGTAGGCTCATTTGCATGTCACTTTTGAATACAGCAAACATTTGTGCCACGCAAATGTTTGTTGCACCATGCAAACGTTTTGGAAACATGGTACATTTCTGCAGAATTTCACATGCGCCGGTGCTTGCAGCTGTAATGAATCCACTCCTTTGATAGCACACACATTAGCAGCATGGTTCACCTCTACTTTACTTCACGTCACTGTGCACTGGGCTGCTGTTGTGGTTTGCACTTCCTGGTTGCTGTATTCAGAGCTGTCTTATTTCCCGGGCTATGTTTGCACTGCACTCCCAGCCCAGTTTGCCCAGCTTCCTTAGCATGCTATATTCAGCAGGTTTAGCACGGGGGCTATCCCTTTTGAATATAGCGGGCTATTGGTTCCAGGCTAATTTAGCATGCTGGGCAGTGCTAATTTAGCCCCGGGGCAAAGTTTTGAATATCTGGCCCCTGGTCTTAAAGACTAGAACAGCTTTTGAGCAAGGGCCTCAGGTGGTGCACTGTATGTGTCCTTGCCTTACAAGCAAAGGGTCAGAGGTTTAATTCCCAGAGAAAACATGTATCTGCCATCTTATTTAGATACAGGGGAAAAAAGGTTTCATTTTGAACAGGGACGTAATATTAAAAAAAAAATAGTTGTTCTTCCATTCAAATGATAATCTTTGGTGGCAAGGAGTTAGAATATTGAAAATATTTCTAGGAGAGAAAATATTCTTTTACCTGTTACCAACCACTTCCCATATTACTTCTAATACTTTATATACTTAGCCTCAAACTAGAAGCCCCATCTCCAATCCTCCACATGGAATTGACTCCAGTCTGCCCTGAATACGGTTCAAATAATAAATCAGCAATAGTCAGATATTACACAGTGGCTATAGGCATGTTTTTACCAGCTATACCATCCCCTTCCACTTATTCTTTCCAATATTGTATATACTTAGCCTCAAACTACATGGTCTTAAAGACTAGAACAGCCTTTGAGCCAGGGACTCAGGTGGTACACTGAATATGTTCTTGCCTTACAAGCAAAGGGTCACAGGTTTGATTCCCAGGGAAGACATATACAGTATCTACCATCTTATTTTAGTGCCCAAGAGTTTAATTTTGAACAGGGACTTAATATTTAAAAAAAATTACTTATTCTTCCACTCAAAGAGAGAATAATTAAAATAGTGGTGAAAGTAGTCTTTTTTTTTTTTTTTATACTTGCCTGGCTCCCATGGCTTTCGGAGGGTCCTAAATACCACCACCTACTCCGTCCGCCTGAGCATCCACACATGGCATCCCCACCCTGGTTTCATCTACACTGGGAGCAGGGGATGTATGCATTTTTATCCTGTTTTTTCTCCCCTTTAGCCCCCTGAGGCGCCAGCGTGAGGCCGTGGGTCCTAGTCCAGCGACATGCTAGACGCATGCTGTCGCAAGTGTCCGCAGCGCCTCCCTCCTCCGGCTCAAGGAACCACTGGTGCCCCAAAGCCAGTGCTTCCACTGACCCCAGGAGCTCGGATGCTCAAGGCATCCCCAGTAGCCCCACCCAGGAGGAGGAGAGCAGCCAGTTGGATGCTGAATCCTCCATCCCCCCAACAACCCCCAGCAGTCCAACTCTGTTCCTGAACCCGGGTCTCGGCATGGCTCGGTGTCAGCGCTGACCCTCAAGCGCCACCAGGCGGCCAGAGTAGTTTTTTTTTTTTTTTAAGAAAAGATATGCTTACCAGCTACCAACCCCTTCTTCTTAGTACTTTCAGTACTGTAGTTTGCCCCAAACTATACATTGTAAAAGACTAGGACAGCTGTAGGAACAAGGGTTTCAGGTGACACACTGAATGTGTCTTGTCTTGGCAAAGTTTAATTCAAAGTGTGAAGACATATTTACCGTCTTATGAAGAATAGTCAAGAATTATACGTTAGCCATACTCATGCTTTTGCCATACTCTTCCCCTTATTCTTTCCTAATGGCTGCAACTATTAGTCCCCAAAAATCTGCTAGTAATTTATACAGACAGTATAGCCTAGTGGTTAGAGCACTGAACTACGAAGAGAAATGACCAATGACCATGGGTTTGAATCCCAGAACCGCCACAAGACCAATGACATCACACATCAGACCACCTCCACTCCCCTACATAGATTGCCCACCTCCCCATGTAGAAGCTATCCAATTCCCCCACCTAGAAGCCCTGCCTCCAACCCCCCACCTAGAATCCCTGCCTGCAATACCCCCACATAGAAGCCCCGCCTCCAGTACCCCACCTAGAAGCTCTGCCTCCGATCTGCCACCTAGAAGCCTCATCTCCAATACCCCACCTAGAAGGCAATGATTTTGTTTACTTTAATTTGCTGAAACTGTGTTGTAATCCAACTGACTTTCTCTTTGCAGATCACAGTAGAGTACAGCTTTTCAAATACCTGGTGGTCTAATGATTATGTGTTGTCCTGATGACTGTAACAAAGTTCTGGTCTGGTCCAGTGCCAAAGTTCATGCTTTCATGATAATCCAAAATATATACTTCTCTTTTAGTCTTCTTTTTCCCTATGACCACTCTCACCCCGCCCCCCCAGCTAGCCCATCAGCCATCAAACAGTCCACTGTTCACAGTCTGTCCTGGATTACTGCCTGGGGTTGCATATGAGCTTCCCAATCCCACAAAGAGAATTATCACACTTCCAACCATAAAACCGTGCTTCAGAGAGTGGCACACACCTATACCAATATGCTTCATTGACTGGCACTGTTAAATGATGCCTCTTAAATCACTCTCCAGTCCTCTTTTATCAGCGTTTCATTTTTTCTCCCATGATAAACACCAGGTGGATCACCACCCTTATGCACAATGAAGGCAGTATGTACAGTCCCCCTGTTTTGATTTTTTCCCACCTCATTAACCAACAACCATGTCTTCCTGGGCAGCCAAGAAAGAAGTACCAGCACACACTGGGAAGACTGCCATTCATACCCTCACAAGGGCTGAACTTGCTACAGATAACAACATTATTAGGCTGGTGAGGCATACTAATTCCTTGCGCGAATCCACCCGACCTCCAGCATCAGTCCACTCCCTTACCTATGATCTGCAGAACCCCACAGGACAATCCTCAGCAACCCTCCTCTAGTCCTTTTCTGTGCCCTTCTTCACAGTGCAAGTTGGCTGGCTCACCACTCTTCCAAATCTTGAATGCTGTATACACAGTCCCCTCGATACTGTTACAACAAACCTTGACAAACCCCTCAAGGGTAATCTCCCTATGCTGAATCAGGTAACAATTTAGGTGCTGCCCTGCCACTCCAAGTATTTGCTGTTGCTGCCTGAGCTCATCCATGATCAGATAGTGATCACAGTGCTGGCAGACCCTCATATCAGATCTCATAATGATCTGCTCAACTTTTCCTCCTCCTGTCTTCCCCTTTACCCTGACTATAACGGTGCCCTGCAAGAATGGTCTCTTCAGTCCTCTCTGGCAATTGTTCATCACTTCTTCTCCCTGCATTGAAAACTGATGAGTGCACCGCCCTTCCACATCATGAATACAGTTAGTGCAGTCTCCCCTTTTTTATTGTCATCTCAGCAATAAACATGATCTTTCCAGAGTCTGGCTGATAGTAGTAGGGCACAAGAGGGAAAAAAGGGCTGTCCTACCATTATAAGGTCTATGCTACCTATGATTAGGGACTGTTATATGACATGCATAATGATGTGTGCACCTGTCATTTAATGTTGCCTAACAAAGGTAACCTAGATCTTATAAGGGTAAGAAAGCCCATTTTCACCCTTGTGCCCTGCTGCTATCAGCCTTGCTCACCAGAAAGATCATGTTTATTTTTGGTTTGTCAAAAAACATGGGACTGTACTAATGGCATTCATAATGTGGAAGGGTGGTGAGCTCACCAGTTTTTGATGTGGAGAGCAGTAGTGAAGAACGAATACCAGAAGGGGAGTGATGAGGCCATTCCTATAGGGTACAGCTATATTCAGGGATGAGGGAAGACTGGGGGAAAGTGAGCAGATCACTGGGAGATCTGAGATGTGGGTCTTCCAGCACCATGATCACTACCTGACCATGGATGAAAGCAGGCAGTGATGACAAATACTCAGAGTGGCACTGTGGTGCCTAAATGGGTACCTGGATTCAGTGCAGGGAGATTACCTGGGGGGGTCAAGATTTGTTGATGCAATATTGAGGAGACTGTGTATACAGCCTTCAAGATTCAGAAGAATGGTGATCTAGACAACTAGCATTGTGGACGAGGGCATGGACAAGGACTACAAGAGGATTGCTGAGGACTGTCCTGACAAATTCCGCTGATCACAGGTAAGGAGTAGAAAAATGCTGGCGGTCTGAAGGATTCGATCAAGATGTTGGTACGTCTTCCCTGCATAATAACGTTGTTATCCATATTATGTCCAGCCCTTATAAGGGTATGAACCGCACTTTTTCTGGTGTGTTCTGGTACTTATTGCTTGGCTCTCCAGGAAGACATAGTTCTTGGTCAATGAGGCAGAAAGAAAATGGGGGACTGTACATACTGCCTTCATTGTGCAGCAGGGTGGCGCTCTGCCTGATGTATATTGTGAGAGCAGAGGTGAAACATTGATGAAAGGGGACCAGAGAGTGATTTAGGAGGCATTATTTCACAGTGCCAGTCAATGAAGCATATTGGTATAGGTGTGCACTACTGTCTGAGGCATAAGATTATGATCTGACATGTGATAATTCTCTCTGTGGGACAGGGAAGCTCATATGTGGTCCCAGGCAGTACAAAGGACAGAGTGTGAATGGCAGGCTGTTTGATGGCTGGTGGGTTAGCTGCGGGAGTGGGGGTTCATAAGGAAAAAGAAGACTATAAGAGAAACATATTTCTGGATAACCAAGAAAGCATGATCATTGGCACTGGACCAAACCAGAACTTCACTACAACCATCGGGACATCACATAACCACCAGACCACCAGGTATTCGAAGAGTTGTACTCTACTGAGGTTTGCCAAAGAGAGAGTCGGTTGGATTACAACACAATTTTTTGGCACATTAAAGGAAACAAAATGAACAAAATAATAGCCTAACTTGTGTATTGATCAAAATAATCCAAATGTTAAGCCATGGTTTTAATAATTTTGGTGAAACAACTCTAAACAAATGGGGAAAACAGAACTAGTTTGCATTATAAAGAGCCATGTAACTTCTCTGCCTCTAGCTCCAATGATGTCATCACTTCACACATTTGGCAGCCATTTTAGGGAAGAGGCAAAATAGTGTTTTTTTAATTCGAAGACTGATGTTTACATTTCCAGATGCTACAGAGCTATTTATGTTATTTACATAAATGCAGTGTTAGCATAAATGTAAACAGCAGCCTTTCCTATAGCCCCTTATGAAGTTGAATTTTTGAATAGTTTGTTGGCAAAATGTTGTTTAGGTGTCCTTTAAAACCTTAACTTCTGGTGCTGAGGTTGGCAAACATTTGATACACCCATCCTATGATGTATCTGATGCTTCTGCCCAGGACTGCTGCTTCTGGCATTTGTATGAGAAGATATTCTTGGCTGAGAGTTCCTGGCTTTGCCAATGATGTGCAGCAAGCAGTTTTAAATGCCCCTTTCAGAGGGTCAGAACTGTTTGGTTGTGATGCTGAAGAGACCTTAAAAGACCTTCAGACCTCAAAAATGACTCTAAGGTCTATCAAGTCCCCCTGTACTGAATTTCTGGTCAGGAGTCGTGGAAGGGGATCCTTTAGTCAGCCTGCTGCCAGAGGTGGTCATGCCTACTGTCGGTAGCACATAATGTGAGTGAATCAAATTGAGCGACTCAGTTTGACCACCCGTATCAATAGCGAGTTTGAAAGTATAGCGAGGATTGCTATATAGCGAGTCTAGCAGCGAGCTACTTCTGATGCAGCAGGCTATGAGGCTATGTTTGGCCAAGTAGTTCCGAGCTGGCCATTTGGTGTAGTGGCTTCAGTCACCACCCCTGGAGCTGGTGGACCCAGTTTTGGGTCCGACTGTGGTGGTTTTTGTTTTCTTTTATTTTGTCATCTTTCCTCTATGTCTGCTCCCCCCCCCCCAAAGTTGATTATAATAAAATTGGTGGGTGCTGGGGGCATAACCTCCAACATAAACACGTTAAATGTATTGCTGCTTTTGAGAAAGTAAGAGACCATTGCTGTTTGCAGCGGTCACTGTAATTCCAGTCGCCATTTTGACATCAGGCAATGTTTGCTTCACATTTTGTGGTCAGTGCTCTTATTGAGTTGCCCTTATCACATAAAACCCTACTGTTGGCAAGGTTGTGTGCAGACGAGGTGGCACCTTGCTGAGCCTCCTCCCTCGAGGTGCTCCTACAAAAGCACCCAAAGTAAATGGTACTGTGGTACAGCTCTCACCGATTCCATCTATCTTCTGAATACACCCTTACCCCCATTCACTGTTACCTCCAAGGTTGGTTGTTGGGGGCCAGAATCTCCCTGCATCTGAAACAGTGGCAGGAGACTACAATGGACGAGTGGGTCCTGGAAATGGCTTCAAAGAGGCATCCTCTGGGGAGCTTCCAGAATTCCTTCCAAATTGTTCTTCACATCCTTCCTGTTAGCCTCCATGCCATTTGTCTCTTCTGACGGAAGTTCAGTCATTATTGCAAAAACATGCTATAGAACCAGTTCCTCTGTGACAGAGAAACAAAGGGTTCTGTTCCAGATACTTCCTAGTCCAAAAATTGACAGGGGATCTGAGTCTTGTATTAGACCTCAGGAATCTTTTCCTTTGGCTTTATTATCTAGACATGAATGATGCATACCTTCATGTCAGGATCAGAAAATCCCACAGGTAATACCTCCGCTTAGTGCTGGAGGAGGAATATTACCAATTTAGAGTACTTCCCTTTACGTTATCTTCTGTGGCACAGGTCTTTACCAAATGCTTCACTGGGAAAGCCTATATGTCTTCCCCTATCTGGACAACTGTCTGCTGAAGGACAGCTCCAGGGAAGCTCTCCTACATATCTTGTCTCAGACAAAGCAGTTGTTCAAGGACTCAGAGGTCACATTAAATCTGCCAAAGTCTATGTTGACCACCTGCAGAAGACTGTAGTAGATTGGGGCAGTCTTAAACACAGAGAAGGGGTTGTGCCACAGGACAGAGCACAAATTGGGATTGCCTAAGCGTAGTTGGTATACAGGAGTCACTATGTCTCTGTGAGAACAATGTTACTTCTCCTGAGTTTCATGGTTGTGGCAATTTTGCCTGTGCCACTGGCACACCTACACCTAAAAATCCCTCCATGGCCACTCAGAGTCCAGTGGGATCAGCTGACAGATGAGCTTGCCCAAATGGTTGTCGTCAAGCATTGCAGAGCATTGGTATGGTGGAAGGAAGCAATACGAATATGGTATTGGGCTCTGCCCTACATCTGTTAATCGTGCATCTCCCAGGTCTCCAGAACATCTTGAAGACAGACTAGGCAGGTCACAGTCCAAAAGTCATGAATGGGAACTGCTGAACTCTGTGGTAGATGACTTCTTTGCAAGATGGGGTGTCCAGAGTTGGACCTTTATGCGTCCCCTCACAACGCAAAACTGCCATGTTTCTGCTCACTCAATCCAGGGCCTGAAGCTTTCTGGCGAGATGCATTGTCCCTCTCTTGGAAAGGGAAATACCTATATGTATTTCCTCAAGTTCACCAATACTGGGTGCTGCTCAGGTTTGGATAGTGTGGCACTCTGATCCTCATTTCTCCATCATGGCCTCACCAGATATGATTTACACTTCTGAATCATATAGCAGTGGGGCCTCCTATCCCCCATCACTGTGTTGGGGCCTGTTATCATAGGACATAGGATCCCTGGTTTATCTGACCTGAAATACCTACGTCTGCATGCAAGGCTCCTGAAGATATAGTAGCCATTGCATGTTTTGGGTATCCCCTATGGTTACTGATGTACTGATTGTGGCTAGAAAGCCTTCTACTAGACATATTTATTCCTTGAAATGGAAGTGGGTCACTTTGTGGACTGCTTCCAGAAATTTGGACCCTTTACACGTCCTGTAAATGCTGTGTTGGAATACTTGTTATCCCTGTCAAAATCTGGCCTACAGAATTCTGCACAAAAAGTGCATTTGGACACTATATCAACTTTCCATGCACCTATTGATGGTCGTATGGGTGCCAGTTAGAGGTGTCCTGTACTTTTCTGAGAGGTATTCTGCGTATGAGACCTCCTATCCACAATCCAATCCCGCCTTGGAACTTGAATTTTATGCTTGAGAAATTGTTATTTTTCCCTCTTTTGAGCCAGTTGTGAGTTGTGACGTATGTTTTTTATCATCTATCAGTGAAAGCATTATTTTTAGTCACAATCACTTCTGCTTGAAGGATGTAGGAGCTGCAGGCTGTAATGTGTGAGCCTCCTTATTTGATTTTCCACAAAGATGGAGTTTCTTTGCATACAAATCCTAAGTTTCTTCTGAAGGGGGTATCTGAATTTATGCTGAATCAAATGATATAACTTCCTGTTTCCTACCCTGAGCCAATCAGGGTGAGGCACTGCTCAATACTTTAGAGAAATATAGAATACTCAGATACTGTGACTGCGATAATCGCACCAAGGACTGCAGAAAGTCCTCTCAGCTTTTTGTTTTGTTTGCCTCTGGGAAAGAGGGTGCTTCTAACATAGAAACATAGAAGTTGACGGCAGATAAGGACTGAGTGGCCCACCCCCAGTCTGCCCATGTTCCCTACCTGTTGCTAAAACCACAAATCCTATATGATCTGCAGTTCACCCTTTCTTTCCCATCTCTAGGGTACCCTTATGTCTATCCCATGCCTTTTTGAATTCCACAACTGTCTTTGCCCCCACTTCTTTTCTTGTTTCAGAAATGGTTCTGCTGTTGACATTTGTGCTGCAGCCACATGGAGTGCTGTCCACACCTTCTCAAAACATCACAGTCTGGACATTGTCTCTTGTAGATGTGCTGGATTCAGACTTGCTGTACTGTGAACTGGAGTGCGTGAGTGTTGCTATAGTAACACTATCTCGCGCATACGTTCTCTTCTCTGAAGCTGCCGACTCACTTTCTCTCCTTTTTCAATTGTCGACAGCTTGTTTCTAAGAAAGTCCAGCAAGATTAACAAAAAGACAGTGGATTTCTTTTTTTTTTTATTTTCCTTTATTTAATCAAATTTCCATAAAACAGCAATGACAACTGTGACAATACTGACGATAATTGACGTAACCTGTATGCACCACAACATAAAAATACACAATAAAAATGCACAGTACCCTAAAAAAGACAGAAAAATAAAATAACCCATGTAATCACATACCTATCTAACCGCTCTCTACAAATACCCAAATAAATCCCACTTGTCGTACAACATTAATCATAGATTGTAGGCCTATAAGGAAATATACAAAGTAATACTTAAATGTCCCTTTCTGAGATTAGAATTTTACTTATCGTACTCAGAGTCAGTACCAACCTAGCATAACTGGGCAGATGATATTAAGATAAATTATAAAGGCAGTGGATTTCTAAGGTTTCAGAGTGAGAGTGCCTTATTTTAAATGTCGGTCAGGTTCTCAATTTATTGTATTGAAAGCACTCAGTCAGGCTACAAATTTTGGACATGAGAAATGAAACTCCTTTGGTGAGACCAGGGGGAAATGGCAGGATCTACCAGATAAGTTTTTAAAATTACTGTTTGTTTGAAAATGATGGCAGGATCAACCAGATGTAAGAGTCGCACTCGTGCGGGGAGGGGGTGCAGGTCATGGAGAGGCAGAGCCATGAAACAGTTTCACTTTCAGAGGGGCCAATAAGATTTGTTACAGATGACGTACAGGAGTTTAGAAGATATCATGATGACGTATAGGAATATGGAGATATCAGTGTTATCTCCACTGGCTGCTTCAGATATCACTTTTATACTGGCATTTATCCCAGCACATATGTTGTATATATGTATGTATGTATGTGTGTGTGTGTATATATACAGTATATATTTATAAAATGGGTAGGGAAATTGCAGCAATGTTATTGACTGAACAGCATCACATGACCGTTCGTATATCAGAGCGTGACCACACACCTGTACTTTTACCCACCTCCAAAACAATTTTGACATTTTATAAGATAGATAAAACACTCTGAGGTGTGTGGTCACGCTCTGATATACGTACGCCTTGGGTGGTTGACGCACTCAGCCTGTGGCCTCGTGCGTAACAACATACACCAGAGCGCTCCCAAGCACTGCACACCTCATAGTGGTTCATCTGTTACATATATAGAACCCCAACGTCCAGCCACTAGAGTTACAATCTTCTTCTTACCTTCTGCAATAAACTTCCTTAACAAACTCATGTTAAGTAAAATAATTTTAAATGAATACACACAGAAGAATCAAAGTACCGTCCCATCCACCCTCAGGAGAAAGGGAAAAATTAACGTTTTTTTACCAAGTGGGAGAGGCCCTAAACTGTTCACATTAAACAGGAGAAACAGATTGGAATGAACAGGCCCACACTCCAAAATATCATATATTTATATTTATTATCTCTCTTTATGACATCCAGATTTATTTTCCTATGTTTTGGGGTACAAAGAACCCCTTCATCAGGGAACTGGTTTTGTTTTTTTAAACACCTTTCTCTGGTGTAATTTCTTAATTCTTGTAGTTAATTTTCTAGATTTTCTTGCAGAGTCTTATGAGGGTCTTTTATAGGAAGCTTTTATACTCCTTTTTACCTGGTAATTCACCTTCCTTTTTGTAAGCCTCCTCATGTAGCACCTCTGCTCCTTCGCAGTAACTGTTACTGATGAAGGGGTTCTTCGTAACCTGAAACGTAGGAAAACAAATCTGGATGTCATAAAGAGAGATAATAAATGTAAATATATGATATTTGGATGAGTGGACCTGTTCATTCCAATCTGTTTCTCTTAAATAAATACACAGAATACAGAAACATATATACTAGACAGGATTCTGAGTAATCTTTGAGATTTTATAATAGGCTGTCATTCACCCTGAGCCCCTGCTCACACGCACACAGGCACACCTAACACATAGGCTCCACCTCCTTTGGATAAACTGGACACTGGATATGACTGACAAAAGTTGTGTGCACAGATGCGTCCGTTATAACAGGCTTGCACTGTGTATATATATATTTATGTATCTCAGACTGTAACTGCCTCACATTTTTTATTTGGGACTGCTTGGGAATCATTCCAAAGGTGTGATCTAATGGAGAAGATATCCTTGAAGAAGATAGAACCATTACATACTTACGGTAGCAGTGGATCTTCAGGAGAATCTCCTCCATCAGGCCATGGAGTTCCTCCCTCTGTCCCCCTTCTGCTTCAATGAGGGTTACATCAGATATTGTGCCTTAACCTAATCCATGCATCATATATCCAGCTCCATGCCTCTCCTTGTATAGCTGGTGCTGGTCTTATCTCTTGGTTCCCCATGATTGGAGGTCCTCCAAGTCATAATCTTCGGCCGGGAACTGAGGAGGGATGGGGCCGCCCACATTTATATATATACGAACATATGAAATTTGCCAGCAGATAAAGGCTCAGAGGTCTATCAAGTCTGCTTCTGAATGTGCAGCTAGCACCCTTCATTCTGCAGCTGCCCCTCCCTCCCACCCTTCCCCTTCATTAACCCTCCCCTGTCCTGTCCCATCCTTGCTTGAAGCAGTCCACTGTTCTACTGCATACCACTTCAGCAGGTAACGCATTCCACCCAGCCACCACCCTCTCTGTAAAAAACTGTCTCCTCATCTCCCTCCTGAACCTTCCTCGCTCCAGTCTCATATCATGGCCCCTGGTGGCTCTCCCCTCCCTTACTTTGAACAGTCCCTCTGTACCCATCTTGTTTATTCCTGTCATGTATTTAAAGGTTTCAATCATGTCATCCCTGTCTCTCCTCTCCTCCAGTGAGTACGTGTTCAACTCCTTCAACCTCCTCTCGTATGATAAGTCCCCCAGCCCCTTGATCATCTTTGTCGCTCTGCGCTGCACCCCCTCCAGTAACTTAATGTCTCTCTTCAGATATGGACGCCAGTACTGCACGCAGTACTCCAGGTGTGGTCTAACTAATGACCTATATAGTGGCAGAATCACCTCCTCCCTCCTCGAGAATATACCCCTTGCAATACAACCCAGCATTTTGTTGGCCTTTGCAGCTGCCTTCCTACATTGTGCCGAGTTGTTCATTGACCCTGTAATGAGCACACCCAGATCCTTCTTCTCCTCCTCTGTCTGGGCTAGCTGCACTCCCCCTAGCTGGTATGTCCTCCTTGGGTTCTTCATCCCAAAATGCAGCACCTTGCACTTTTTGGCATTAAAGCCCAGTTGCCAGGTGTCTGACCAGGTTTCAAGCTTTGCCAGATCATCTTGCAACCCCTGCCATCCCCCTAGGTCATCCACCACCGCGCCTACCTTGGTATCATCAGCAAACAGACTGATCTTGCTCTTGATGTCCCATGATATGTCTGCAATGAATATCCCAAACAACACTGGTCCCACACTGAGCCCTGTGGAACACCGCCATCACTGCCCTTGGGTGTGAGAGCTCCCCACCCACCACCACCCTCTGTTGCCTTCCTGCAGCCAGCTTCCTACCCATCTCACCAGCTTTGCACCCGCCCCTGTGCCTACTAACTCCTTCCCAGCCTTCCATGTGCCACTGAGCTCTAATGCCTTACTGAAGTCCAGACAGGACATCCACTGCATGGCCCCTGTCCAGTTGCTCTAGTTACCCAGTCATAGAACTCTGACCAGGTTGGTTTAGCAGGATCTGCACACGTATGAAGCCATGCTGTCTGCTGCTGTCCTGTAGTCCTTTGCCTCTAGGAGGGCCACCAGCCTCTCCTTCAGGATAGTCTCCATTAGCTTACCCATGACGGATGTGAGGCTCACTGGTCTGTAGTTTCCCGGTTCATCCTTGGGGCTACTCTTGTGGAGGGCACCACATGAGCCATCCTCCAGTCCTGAGATACACACCTCCTAACGAGTGAGGCATTAAATAGGTCTGCCAAAGGTCCTGCAAGGACCTCTGCCAGCTCCTTCAGTACCCTGGGTGGATGCCATCTGGGCCTGGCGCCTGTCCACCCTCAGTGCCTTCAAACCTCTCAACTCTGCTCTCCATGATTTCCCATCTGTCACCACCCCCTGCTTCTGCCATTTCCCACCTTGGGTGTCACCCACCCTCTTCTCTTTAGTAAATACTGAGCAGAAGTACTCATTTAGTGCTTCCGCCTTATCGCACCCTGCTTCCACCCAACCCCCCTCCTTCCTAATCCTTACTATGTCCTTACTTATTATATGCAGACATAGGACATCATTGTGGGGAACCCTGCTAGGAAGTTTCCATGTGGTCTTAGTGCCTGATGGCTATAGCTCCAAAAGTGTGGCCTAATGGAGGAGATTCTCTGGAAGATCTACTGTTATAGTAAATAAATAATTGTTCTTGCTTTTTTCATTTTTTAATATCACTTGAAATTTGGGTAAGTATGTAGTTAGGTTGCTCTGCCCAGTGTACTACTTCATGTGTTTTTGAAATGCTCTAATGGTTGCCTTAAGTTCTCTAGTTAACACTGTCTTTTTCTTGCCCACTATTCATTTTTTTCTGTTGTGTTCCATGTTGTCACTGTGCTATTTATTTACTGCTTCGTTTATGTGATGTCATGCAACTAGGGACCAACACACACGCTGTGAAATCATCATTGGTATGTAGGGAGGTGAACATCTGGTAGTTAGCATCGGAATACTCTGGCATAGACCCTTCAGTTCAGGATTTTTTTGTTACACATTTCTCTTGAAAAATAATCATCAAACAAATACAATATTACTATCAAGAATACATAAGCACATTCTTCTAGTCAATGAGTAGATAATATATCAGTAAGAAATAGATACAGTAATTGAATCAGAATAATAATACTTTTCAGAAGGCTTGTGCAAAGAAAATATGGAACCTGAAAAGCATGTAAGATAACATTTATGAAGTTCTTCGTTGTTGGTTGAGGGGCAAGCAGCTTTACCCTGTGGCACTTTTACTTGAAATTGTTTCTGTTATTTCTTATTTCCTACCTGTGGTAATTTTTTAGCATAGAATCCTGTGTGTTTAAAAAATGTTAAGTGTGCTCACTGTTTAAAATCTTTAATTGCATTCTGCTTTTAATTCCTGCTCCAACTAAAATCTTAAATTGGCATCTGCTTTTAACTCTGAGTCCTGTTAGCTTTCTGGGATTTCTGCCAGTCATCGTTTTCACAGAATGTTAAGGGAATAGGAGACATGTATAAGATTTAAAAAGAAAAACTATGCTATTTTTGGTCTGCCTGCTAGCCTGGTTTAAAAGGTGAGGTGGAGTCCCTCCCTCATCTTTCAGTTAAGTACTTATTTTCCAAGTTTAAGGTGAATTTTATTGTATTTGAAACTGATAGACTAATCTGGGGGTTCACTACCTTTTGGGTGTTTTGTGCATTTGTGGCAGTTTTCTGTGGTAGTTGGTAATTTTTCTGATCACAGACTGTTTTTTCCATCTTTTTCTTTGTCTTGACTGTGAGACCACCAGTTTTGCACATGCGAGCCCGATGCAGATGCAGTCTGTGCAAAATTCCAGTGCCACTAGTGTTTTTCAACTCAGCTGCACTTTACTTAGGTCGACGACACAAAATGAAAATAGCTTGCTTCTATTCCTAGGAATCCATCAGTAATGCTTCATAAACATACGAAGAAGCCTGCAGAAGAAAGCCATTTGGTCTATCATGTCTGCTCATATTGCTGGGTCCACAGCTTGAGCTAATGTCCCTGCCCTCCCTCCCCACTCCTCCCATCCTCCCTACCCATGGTCCTTACTTTCTCCCTATGCCTATCCCAGCCTCTCTTAAAGCTGCCCACTGTCTTCAATGACATGACCTCTTCCGGCAGTACATTCCAGGTGTCCGCCACCCTCTCTGTGAAGAAGTGCTACCTGACCTCCCTCCTAAACCTCCCACCCTCCAATGTAAGACTGTGCCGCCTAGTGTTATTGTTGCCACTCAGCTTAAAAAGTCTCTCCTTATCAACCTTATTTATCCCTTTCAGGTACCTGAAGGTCCCAATCATGTCCCCTCTTTCTCGCCTGTCTTCCAGGGAGTACATGCTCAGTGCCCTCAACCTGGCTCTCCTCGTATACCTTACCCTGCTGACCCACTATTATCTTTGTAGCTCTCCTCTGGACCTTCTCCAGCAGGTTAATGTCCTTTTTGAGGTGTGGGCACCAGTACCAAACTTTATACTCTAGATGCAGCCTTACCAGTGACCTGTACAAAGGCAGTATAACCTCCTCTCTCCTACTAGTGATCCCCCTAGATATGCATCCCAACATCTTGTTTGCCTTTGCTGCCACTGTCTTGCACTGCGTGGAGTGCCTCAGGTCACTAGTGATCATCACTCCCAGGTCTTTCTCCTCCTCCTCTGATGCAGATCCAGACAGTACTCTGTCCTGGGATTCCTGGCTCCAATATTCATAACTTTGCATTTCTTGGGATTGAAGCCAAACTGATGGATCCTGGACCACTTCCCCAGCTTTTTCAGATCTACCTATAGGTCTTGTATCCCTTCATCTGTGTCCCGTCTCCTGCAGGGCATGGTGTCATCCACGAATAAACACATTTTGTCCTTAATGCCTTCCGCAGTGTCATTGATGAAGACATTGAACAACACCTGCCCCAGCCCAGAGCCCAGTGGGACCCCACTGGTTACCTCTCTGATACCAGATAACTCTCCTCCCACAACCACGGTCTGGGTTCTGTCCCTCAGCCAGTTTTCCACCCATTTGGCCATCTTTTCGCCAACCCCAAGAGCCACCAAATTCCTGATCAACCTTTTGTGAGACACAGAGTCAAAGGCCTTGCTGAAATCAAGATAGAGGATCTCTACTGCTTGGCCCAGTCTACTGTCTTAGTGACACGGTCAAAGAAGTCAATCAGATTCATTTGACACAATCTCCCTCCCATGAACACATGCTACCTCACATCCTGGAGACCATGCTCCTCTAGATATTCCACCAATCTTTCCTTTAGTATGGTCTCCATGAGCTTGCCCACAATGGAGGTCAATATGCAATCAGTCTACTGGATTGAGTTTCCCCAGAGGTAGATTGTATGCTAGTTTTAGAACTTAAAGTAAAGGTGTGACAGTTTTTTGCAGTTTTGGTCTTCATAGCCCATTTCCCTGATAGTTTGTCTGTGCAAAAATTACAACATTCATTACTGGCTAGTAAGGGAGTGCAGGAGTAGTAACTGTGGCTGAATCCATGGCCAGACAGTGACTTTCCACTTCCCAGTCCTCTGAACACGCCTGTGCTTGGACATTTTGTGACTTGGTCATCAGGGGAGAGCACGACGCCACCGCCAAGTCCAAGGAGGCTTTTTTTCTTCATAACGCTTAATGACGCTTAAGCAACTGCTGATAAAAAGTGAAAGCCACCGCTTACCTTCCTGGATGTAAAAAAAAAAAAAAACAACATTTTGGCCAGGATTTGAAAAATGACAGCTGTCACATTCATGAGGTGCTGTAAAAATATGGCAATGTTGTGAATCTGGAGAACAAATATCGAAAATTCCTAAAGTTATGAGCCTGCATTCTCAAAATTCAACATAGGCTCATAACTTTATTGATTTATAATATTTTTACACCAAATTTTCAACCTAACCTTCTTATGACCCCACCTTATGAACAAGGGTAGAGAAAATGTTCAACTCCTGCCCAAAAGGTGATTTCATGCAGAGACCGCAAAATCACCTTTCGGGACAGATTTTCCTAATGACAGTTCAATTGTTCATGAGGTAGGGTCCCAAAGAAGGCATGTTGAAAATATTGGCCAAAAATATGCACAAATTATGTCACTAAGTTCAAACCTCCATTGAAAAACATTGAACCGCATGCCTGTTTCTTCAGTTCGCAGTCCGGCTTTGAAGAGTGAAGACAAGTTTGTAGTCCAGCTTTGAAGAGTGAAGACGTGTCTTCGATCTAGAGAGGATTACATGGACTCCCAAACAGTAAGTAAGGGCTTGGGGGGTGGAGGATGCTGAGCGGAGGGTTGGTGGGGATCTAATGGTCAGTAAAAGACATTGATGGATGTTTTTCTTTTATAGGTTTAAAAAAAAAAAGAAAAGAAACCTGAGGATTTGGATCACGTACACTGGGGATTTAGCACCCCAGTATCACTCTTCTTTTCTGGGGGAGTGTAGGGTGGTGGGCACTGAGAGGGGAGAGTCAGTTGGGGAATATGTGAGGAAAACCCCCAGAGAAGTCAGATCAGGACACTGGGGATTGGGCACCCCAGTGTCACTCTTATGTTTCGGGGGTGCTGAGAAAGGAGGAGGGTCAGGTGGGGGGGCCTGTATAATTTAATTTAAAAATAACAGCGTGAGTCCTGATCGCGACACTGGGGATTGGGCACTTACTGCCACTCTTATGTTTCTGGGGTGTCTGTGGGGTGGTGGGTACTGAGGGGGAGGGTCGAGTGGGGGGATATCTCTAATTTTAAAGAAAAAGAACATTTGTGGTCAAAGCATTACACGGCACACTCCACCGTGTCCAAAATGGCCACCGCATTCTATTGCACATGCGCAGCTACCAGCGCATGCACAATGGAGTGTGGTGGCCATCTTGGATATGGCAGAGTGTGCCGTGTTCTTCTGTAGCTGTCATTTTTTTTTTCTTAAAATTAGAGATATCCCACTTGACCTCCCTCTCAGCACCCCCGAAATATAAGAGTGACACTGGGGTGCCTCAATTCTAGTGTCGTAATTAGGATGGCCTGATTTTTTTTTAAATAAAAACAGTGCAGTGTGAGTGGAGTGCTCCATGGTTTAGAGGCAACTGTGATGCAACTCCAACAGGTTGTTCAGTCACAAGGAACGCAGAGTCCTTTTTTTCATAGCAAGAGGTCTACAGGGCTCTGCCCACTGCAGCCCTAAAAAGAGCTCCAGAGTAGGCACTGGAAACACCGTCTGCATGTCCCTTCCACTCCTTCTCCAAAGGAAAAGGAGCAGACAGTGGACACAAGACAAATGCCCTCAACAGAGGATATGACAAGGGCATGGCAGTTTTTCCAGGCCTTCCAGGCTATGGAAAATTTCCGCAGCCTGCCACCCCCTCCAGCTCTGGTTTCACACCACCTGCCTCTGAAGGAGGAGGAGGAGGAGGGAATGTACTGTGAATATGAAGAGAAGGAGGGTGAACCCCTGGAACCAGATGGTTCACCTGAGCCAGAATTTGGTTCTCCTCCTAGGCTTACAGAGGATTATACATCCTATTCCTCATTTACTAGGCCAATGGAAAACACCCTCAACATGCTCTCTCATGAAACAGAGGAGGATGAAGAGGAGGCAGAATTTATGGATATGATGGGTCTGGCTCCCACAAGGAGATTGCTACTTCCCATCCACAGATCTCTCAGAAAACACTTCTAAGATCATGTCAGCACCCAACTCCGCTGCTGGCAATGATAAAAAAAAGTTGAAAAGAAGTATCAGGTGGACAAACTGGGGGTTGAATACTTGTATACTCATCCTGGTCATGAAGGAGTAGTCTAGACTGCTGCCTGTGAGAAAGCTAAGGTTCTTTCTCTGTCCTGCCGCCTGAGAAGGACTTGATACTATGGTTAAAAAGTGTACACTACAGCTTCCCAGCTCCTCAGAGAGGCAGCTTACATGGCTTACACAGCTCAGTACCAAAAAGCACTGTGGAATGCAGTCCTGGCACTGAGTGACAAAGTGAACAGAGAGGAGGCACATGATTGGGTTGCCACAGCCAAATCAGCCCTGGATGCCAAAAAATACCAATTACAGATGGCTGTGGACACCAGTGACTCTGCTTCACAGGTCCTGGCCCATGCAGTAACTATGAGGAGATTTGCCTGGCTTGGGTCTACCATCCAGTCCCAGAACACACAGACTAAAGTCATAGATTTCTCTTTTCGAGGGCAAATTCCCTGTTTGGGTATAAGACAGAGGCATATATGAAAAAAGTGTATGAACACAAAACCACTTATAAAAACAACACTGAAAAGGAAAGGCCTCCTGTTCCCTATCCACAGCCCCTCCCTGGTCTACCAAAGTAGTAGATCAGGGAAGGGCTGTGGATATGGCCTATCTAGACTATAGCAAGGTATTTGACACAATCCCACATAAAAGATTAATAAACAAGTTAGCCAGCCTGGGAGTGGGTCCCAGGGTGGTAGCCTGGGTAACAAATTGGTTGGACAACAGGACGCAGAGGGTAGTAGTAAACAGAATACACTCTAAAGAAAGGGGGAGTTACTAGTGGGGTAGCACAGGGTTCAGTACTGGGACCATTCCTCTTTTAATGTCTTTATAGGTGACATTGTGGAGGGGCTGGAAGGAAAAGTATGCCTCTTTGCAGATGACACAAAGATCTGCAACAGGGTTGATACACAAGGGGGTGGAAAGGATGAGAAGGGACTTGGCAAGGTTGGAGGAATTGTCAAAGTATGGCAGCTTAGATTAAATGCAAAGAAGTGCAAAGTAATGCACCTGGGAAACAAAAACCCAGGGGAAGAGCACACAATGGGGGAGATACTAATAACAACAACAAAAATGGAAAGGGACAAGGGGTAGTCATATCAGATAACCATAAGGTAGGCAAGCAATGTGAGAAGGCAATAAGGAAGGCTACTGGGACACTGTCAATGAGGCACAGGTCAATAAGCATAGGAAAACCAGGAGCAGTTGTACAATTCACAAAAGGTATTTATTTGTACTAGCAGTAACATAAAAAAATAAACTTGTTCTGTATAACTATTTACAAAGGCAGAATAAATAGAGAAGATCCATCGGAGTTTTCCTTCAATCTCTGTGTCTCCCTCATAAAATTGTAGCTCTCTCTAAGTCTTTGCAACTCCCCTCCTTAGCAAGCATCCTGATTTTTTCTAAAATGTTCTTGTATGTTTCAAGCAGATGCAGCAAGAACATAATGTCCCAGAACTGAGACCCCTTCTCCACAGGTTCTGAAAAAGGGCTTAAAACCTGCTCTCAGGTTAACCCCTTGAGTTCCCAGTAGCTTTTTACAATCATCTCAAACTATAATTATATACATTTCAACAGTAACACTATATAATTTCTAAACAAAGGGATCCCGATATCAGTTACATTTCCACATAATGATTTGTATGTATTTTTATACCAGCAGATATGCAAGGGAGGAAGAGACAGTGAAAGGCAAAGAATTGCGAGACTGTTGGGGTGATCAAATGCTAGGTCTCACAAGAAAATGTATTTGTGCAACCAGACAAGAGACAGGAAAAGAAAGAACAGAACAGATCCCTGCATTCAAACTCTCCATAACAATTGGGACAGGGTCCTATTCTACCCTGTCACATACCTCCCCCCCCTTTAAGGGGGAACCTGTTTTATCAAACAGGTTTCCACAATGTTCTATTAATTCTCTGACATTAGCTTCTAACTTTCAGAAATTAAGCACATGTGCAGTATCTTTTTTTTCGTATAACAGTACAGCCAACAGTAACGTTTAAACTCATACATTTGTTTTTCAACCTTCAAAACCCTCAATTTCTGATCCATATCTTGACAGAAAATCAGCACTGCTATTCTCTTTACCAGATTTGTGTATAATCTTGAATTTAAATGGCTGTAGTGCCAGGTACCACCTTGTGATTCTGAATTTTTAATTTTTCATTTGGTTAAGCCAACAGAGAGGATTGTGATCTGCTGTAAGTACAAAGTCAGTTCCTAGCAAATAAGACTTGAGGGACTCCATGGCCCACTTTGCTGCTAAACATTCCTTTTCAATGGTAGAGTACCTTTTCTCTCTCTCATGCAACTTCCTACTTATGTACAGAATAGGATGTTCTGTCCCATCTATATTTTGGCTCAGGACTGCACCTAGGCCTACCTCTGTTGCATCTGTTTGTAACATAGATACATAGATACATAGACGGTGTCAGCAGATAAGGGCCTATGGCCCACCCAGTCTGCCCATTTGAGCTTGTAAGTTCAGTTTGTTTTCCTAGAAGTCTGTTGCCCCTTACCCCTGACCTCCAGAATTCCTTTATGTCTATTCCATGCATTCTTAAATCCCGTGATTGTTTCAGCCCCCACCACTTCCTCTGGCAGGGTGTTCCACTGTCCACCACCCGTTCTGTGAAGAAATTCTTCTCATGTTTCTCTGAATCATCCTCCTCCAACTTCATCCCATGCCCTCTAGTCCTGGAACATCTTTTTCGCTTAAAATAGTTTTTCCTGCACCCTGTTCCTCCCTGTAAGATACTTGTATGTCTCTATCATATCCCTCTCTCCCTCTCTCCTCCAGGGAGTACATGTTCAGTTCCTTCAACCTGTCTTCATAGGACTTGTGATGCAATCCATGCACCATCTTTGTTGCCCTCCTCTGAACCTTTCTACCCTGTCTATGTCCTTACGTAGGTATGGTTTCCAGAACTGTACACTGTACTCCAGGTGGGGCCTCACTAGTGTCTTGTATAGCGGAATTATGACCTCCCTTTTCCTGCTGGTGATGCCCTGCCTATACATCCCAGCATCCTATTTGCTTTACCTGCTGCCTTGTCACACTGTTTCCTCATCTTGAGGTCATCAGAGATGACAACCCCAAGATCCTTTTCCTGCTTGGTGCATGCTATATCCTCACCCCCCAACTGATATATTGTGCCAGGGTTTTTGTGCCCCATATGCATTGTCTTGTACTTCTTTGCATTGAATTTCAACTGCCAAACCCTTGACCATTCTTCAAGTTTCTGCAGGTCGCTTCTCATTCTTTCTACACCCTCTGGTGTGTCTACTCTGTTACAGAGCTTTGTGTCATCAGCTAACAGTGAAATTCTGCCTTCTAGGTCTCCGCAATGTCACTGATGAAGATGTTGAATAGGACCGGTCCCAGCACTGATCCCTGTGGTACCCCACTGGTCACTCTTCCTCTGTGGAGTGACAGCCATTTACCACCACCTTCTGTGTCCTGCCACCCAGCCAGTTACCTACCCACCACACTACTGTCCTGCCCACACCCATATTCCCCAGTTTGTGTAATAGTCTTCTATGTGGCACAGTGTCAAAGGCCTTGCTGAAGTCCAGATAGGCCATGTCCACTGCCTCCCCTGATCCACCTCCTAGTCACCAGTCAAAAATTCAATGAGGTTGGTCTGACATGACCGCCCTGGTGAAACCATGCTGCCTTGGGTCCTGTAGTCCATTGACTACCAGATGTTCCACCAGTCTCTCCTTCAGTAGTGCTTCCATGATCTTCCCACTCACCGAGGTGAGGCTGACTGGTCTGTAGTTCCCTGCTTCCTCTTTGTTCCCACTTTTGTATAAGGGGACTACATCTGCTGTCCTCCAGTCTTTGGGTACCTCCTGTTTCCAGTGATCGCTAAACAGGATAGCCAGAGGTTCAGCCACCACCCTCTTAGTTCTTTAAGGACCCTGGGGTGCACTCCATCTGGCCCCATTGCTTTATCAACTCTTATTACTTCCAGTTCCTTCAGGACCCTTTCTCGTAAAGGGACTTGTGTCCATTTCTGCACCATTCTCACCCCTTGTACTCCTTCAGACCCATTACCCTCCTCTTCCTCAGTAAAGACTGGGCAGAAATACCTGTTCAATATGTCAGGTTTACTGTTGTCATCCTCACGCGCCCCATCCTCCCCTTCAGTCTCACTATCCTCCCTTTGTCTTTTCTTTTCACTTATGTACCTGTAAAAGGTTTTGTCCTCTACCCACTGATTTTGCAATGTGTTCTTCTGTCTGAGCTTTGTTTCCTTACTGACCTCCCTGCCTCCCTTTGCTTCTCCTGGTACTTCTCCCTATCCCCTCTGCCTGTGTCTTTTGTATTGCCTGAATGCAATCTTTTGGCTTTCACTTTTTGCTACTCTTTGGAAACCATAATGGTCTCCTCTTCCTTTTCTCTTGCTAACATGCTTAATGCATAATTCTGTTGTTCTTGTAATCCCCATTTTAAATACTGCCCACTGTTCCTCAACCCCTGATTCCTGTCCCAATCCCCTTAATGCCTCTTTCAAGTATCTCCCCATTTTCCCAAAGTCTGCCCCCCTAAAATCCAGGATACGTGTTTTTGTGTGGTTTGGTTCTGCTCTTTCTGTGATTTCAAACCACAGTGAGTGGTGGTCACTGTTTCAGGTGCTCCCCACTGTTACCCCATCACACTGTCCCTGTTTGTGAGCAATGGGTCCAGTATTGCCTTCTGCTGAGTTGGTTCCATGACCAGTTGCTTGAGGAAGGCACCCTGAAGGAGTCCAGGATAAATCTGTTCCTAGTTGATGCTGCTGCTGGTATGCTCCAGTCCACGCCTGAATATTGAAGTCTCCAACCAGTACTACTTCTCCTTTGTCTGCCATCCTTTGATGGCTAGCATCAGCTCCCTATCTGTTTCTTCCTCCTGGGCTGGTGGTCTATAGACCACACCTGTGCGGATGACTGTCCCCATTTTCCTTTCCAGCTTAACCCACAGTATCTCTCCCCCATTTTGTTCCTCCTGGATCTCTGTGGCCCTTATGTCATTTTTCACATAGAGTGCCACTCCTCCTCCCTTCCTGCCTGCTCTGTCTCTTCTGAATATGTTGTAGCCAGGTATGGCCATCTCCCAGTCATGGTTATCATTACACCAGGTTTCAGTGATGGCCACAATGTCCAGGTCTGACTGTACCTGACTGAACAAAAATGGTTTCTCAAATTCTGGGCTTCTTAAAACAGGGATTGAACATAATGCAGCCTTAATGACCTGAAAAGCTTCATCACACTCTGGGGTTCATTTCACATTATTTGGGTACTGTTTTGTCATGAGTTCAATGAGGGGAGTAGCTAACTCGGCAAAGTTGGGAACAAAACTCCGATAATAACCAGTCAGCCCTAAAAATTACCTGACATGTTTCTTTGTTTTGGAGACAGGGTTGTTAGCTACAGCTTCTGTTTTAGACATTTCTGGCTTAACTTTTCCATTTCCCAACACACAGCCCAAATATCTGGTTTTCTGCACGCCCAGTGCACGTTTGGTAAGATTAATAGTCAGACTTGCATTTTTGATAGCTTAGACAACTGCTCGTAAGTGTTCCAGGTGGCTTTTCCAGTCTGGATTGTACAACATGACATCTTCCAGGTATGCAGCACAATAACTAGTGTGAGGGGATAACATTACATACATGTAAGACTGGAATGTAGCTGGCACACCATGTAAACCAAACGGCATGGTGGTGAACTGATAAAATGCAACAGGATTGACAAATGCAGTTTTGTCTCTGGGTTCTTTAGCTAAAGGGATTTGCCAGCAACCCTTGGTGAGATTGAGGGTACTGATATACTTTGCACTCCCCAGTCTGTCCACCAAATCATCTATTCTGGGCATAGGATAACCGTCAAATTCTGACACTTGATCCACGTCTTTGTGACCTCGTGCCTTGAATTACTGCAACTCCCTCTACCTAGGGCTTCTGAGGGTTGATATCCACCTCTTGCAGCTGGTGCAGAAGTCGGTGGCCAGGCTACTAACAGGGGTCTCTCGGGTGAGTCACATCATGCCTGTGCTGCGTGAACTGCATTGGCTGCCTGTACAGTGGCAGATCACCTTCAAGGTCAGTTTACTGACCTATAAGGCCCTACATGGACATGGTCCGGGCTACCTGCAAGAGCTCCTGGTTCCCTACTGCCCGCTCCGACCTCTCCGCTCAGCCGACAAGGAATTGCTAGAGGTTCCCAGGGTACGAATGAAAACTTCAGGGGCCCGAGTCTTTACGTATATGGCCCCTACCCGGTGGAACTCTCTACCTCATTGGATCCGAGAGTGCCAGACCGTGGAGAGCTTTAAGAAGGCCTTAAAGATTCATTTGTTTTATCTTGCCTTCGGGAATTTTATATGATATGACTGTTTATTTTAAATTGATGTGAAAGCTGGATACACTGTGTTTTTACTGTTATATCTTTGAATGTTTATTGTTTAATCTTTATAGCGCTTTGATGAATTTGAATAGCGCTTTAGAAATAAAGAATAGTATTATTATCATTATTAAGTTTCCTAAAATTAAGGCATATTCTAACACCCCCTTCTTTTTTGTTTACAGTTACTATTGGGGATGACCAAGTACTCCTCAACTCTTCTATGATACCCAGTTCTTTCATTTTTTGTATTTCCTTAACCACGTCAGCTCTTAACCACTCTGGTAACCTGCATGCCTTTTGCCTAATAGGGCGAGCATTCCTTGGCACTATTACATGCTCAACCCCTTTTGCTTGGCCTGGTACTGTGGTAAAAGTACTATTAATTGTCTTTAGCACATTACGAATTTCTGCAGTTTGTTCTGAGGTTAAGGAAATATTCACCTTTACAGCATCAGCAGTTACAGTTTGTTCCAGTCTATCATAAGTTACATCAAAATCTTCTTCATCAGTTTCTGGTAAAATTAGCATAACAGCTTTTGGTGTTTTTTCAACCCATTTCTTGAGGAGGTTAGTATGGTATATCTTAGTAGGATTTTTCCTGTCAGGGGTCTCAGTCTCATAATTAATGGTGCCAGTAAGTCTAAGCACTCTATAAGACCCTTGCCACTTCATTAACAGTTTATTTTTTGTTGTGGATAACAGTAGCAAAATCTTTTCACCTGGAAACTTTTTCTTTTACCCCATGGTCATAATATACCTTCTGCTGGTTTTGGGCCTCTTCCTGATTACTATGGGCAATTTCAACATATTTTGCCAGCTTCTTTCTTAGGGCACACATATAAGGCGTTATACATTGTTTCTGAGTGGGGTTATCTTCCCATGTTTCTTTTATCACATCCAGTGGCCCTCTTGGCTGCCTACCATACAGCATTTTTAATAGTGAAAACCCTGTTGATGCCTGTGGCATTTCTCTGTAAGCAAAAAAATAGATAAAGCAAGTATTGGTCCCAGTCTTTCCCTTCCCCTTTTACAAACCTTTTCAACATGCGTTTTAGGGTTTGGTTAAAACGCTCAACAAGACCGTCTGTCTGAGGGTGATAGGGGGAGGTTCTTATGGCAGTGATACCTAGAAGTCTGTACAGCTCCTTAAGTAAAGCAGCACCAAAATTACTACCCTGATCAATAATTTCTTTATGTATGCCCTCTCTGCTGAAAATGTTTGCAAGCTCTGCTGCCTCTTTTGGTATGCTGCAGGTACAGCGACATTTCAACAGCTGGGTCCCCTACAGCAACTACAGCACTACGTCGCTGTAGGGAACCCGGCACTGTCTGTCGGGGGTCCTGCACCCCCGCGCTCCAAATCAGCTCTGACTCAGAGTTGAGAATCCTAAGTGGGAGAGTGTGGGGGGCTGGGGGGGGTGAAGCCCCCTGAAGAAAACACTCATTTTCATCCGAAACCAGCAGCTGACTGCAAAATGCGGTCAACCTGCCGGTTTCACTGTCTGGTTGTTCTACAACATTTTTGTTGATGACCAATCGTGGAACCCCTATTTTGAAGCTGTGACAGTATGCATTGGAACTGCTTCTGGGTATTGAGTAGCATAGTCGCATACTACCAGGGTAAATCTATTGCCCTTTTTACTTTTGTCTAAAGAACCAACCACATCCATTGCAATCTCTCAAAAGGCACATCTATCAAGAGTAGGGGCACCAGGGGCACCTTGTCTTTTCTAGTGACTGGGGCTACTTTCTGACACTCAGCATAGGAATTACAACAGGTAGCAACATCTTCATGAATTACAGGCCAGTAAAATCTATACAGCAATCTGGCAAGTGGTTCACCCTGTTTTGGTTTCTCCTCCAGCTGCTTTAAATAACCCTGGAGAGAAACATTGTTAGTTTGCTCTGAAACAAAACCTCAATCAGTTATCAGTTTAGTTTCAGCATTTTCATATGTTAACCCCTTATGTCCATCAGTCATTTGTTGCCACAGTTTCTTCAGGCATAATCTTTCTTTCCTGGATTTCCAGATCTTGGAGCTGTACTCAGACAAGTCCGAATCAAAGTCACTGAAAGGAAAAGTGTTCCCACCATTTGAGATTTTCTTTGCCTGAGCTCTTGTTACCACTGCTGCTGAAACTGCAGGGTTCAGTTTCTCTGAGATTAACACCAGTAAATTCTGGACAGTCATTTCCAATAATAACAGGAACAGATAACTTAGATACTACCCCTACTTTCATTAGGTGTGACACACCCTTAAAGGGGCACTGTCAGCTTTGCCCCTTTGTTTATGATTAAACAAGCAGTGTGCCCTTGGCACCCATCGAGTCAGAATGCATCTCTTGAATGTTCTTCACATGCACTTGCCTTTGGTCGGTTTTACATTTTTGAAAGACACTGGCCCAGCAAAACCACCGCCCCGAAGCACACGTGGTGCCGAGAACGCGCCTCTGGCACGGTGGTGTTCAAACAGTGATTTTGATAACGACCTCGGACTGAACACCCCTGTTCAAGATAGAAGAGGTTGTTGGAGACTCCGCTGAAAACCCGAGCGCTTGTAGTGCACAATTTGTATTTCAGGAGTTGCCGAAATCACGCCGCATGTGCTTCAGAGGAAGGAACAGAGATCCCGCGCATGTGCAAGAGAGTGCTTCTGAAGCGCAGGTGCGAGATTTCGGCAACTCTTAGAAATTACAATTGTGTACTATGGAGTGCTTGGTTTTTCAATGGAGATACCAGCAACGTCTTCTTTCTACACACGGAGCAGGGTTATTATTCTATCTTGGGGTTGTTATCAAAAAAATCACTGTTTTGGACACCGCTCATGCCAGAGGCGCATTCTCGACCACATTGTGCTTCCGGGACGCGGTGAGTTCTACTCGACCCGAGTGTAAGCATATTCTTTCAAAAATCTTAAAAATCAGACAAAAGGCTGTACATTTGCACATGTAGGGGCATTCTGGGGTGCATTTATGATAGATGGGTGCCAGGAAGCACACTGCTTGTTTTAATCGTAAAACAAAGGGGCAAAGCTGACAGTGCCTCTTTAATGGTCAGAGTCACTTGGATGGTGGGATAGTATTATGTGTCCCCGTGGATGCGGATGACACCAGTACCTGATCCTTTTGCACAGTGTTTTCCCAGCACCTCAACATGCACCAGAGTCTGTCTGCTTCCCAAATCAATGAATCCCTTTACAGTCTTATCCCACACCTTCATGTCTGTTATGTACTTGCCTCAAGTTGCCAAGGACAGATCTGCTCCAGTGTCACTCTTCTTATGACAATTTCTTGCAATATGACCTAGCTTATTACAATTATAGCAAATAACATCTTTGGGCACAGATTTGTTACCCCCACCAGAGTTATCAGACTTGGAGTTTAAATGGGAAAAAGAGTGTCTTACCGGTGCTTGGCTGTTACCTTGCTGCTGTGGTGTCAGTCTGGTCATGTGGTAGTCCTTGGCCAAAGAAACAGACTTTTCCCCACTTTCTGGTCAGTGTTCCTTTACCCAAAGCTGCACATATGTAGGCAAGATGTTGATGAATTGCTCCATTGCAAATGTGTCGGTGATCTGTGGGACTGTTTTACTCTCTGGTTGGAGCCATTTTATCTGGAGTTCTCTGAGTCGGGTGAAGGCTTCTCGAGAATTGTCGACTGAGTTGTACTTCAGAGATCAAAATCTCTGCCTATAGGTCTCTTCTGAGATATCATACCTTTCAAACAACATGAAGTCTTGCTATGTTATGACATGCAGTGAGTCCCAACCTTCGAACTGCTCCGGAGGTGAAAGAGTTAACTTTCCATGCCAGGCATGGAACCTTGAGCGTGAGCTCGGTTGAAAACTCTGTCTGTTTTTGCTCAAACTCAAACTGTCAGATTCTTTATTCCGCCTCACTGAACAGTCGCTCCGGAGATTTCTCCTTCTGCTCGGTTCGTTTGTCGGTTAAAAAGACTTATTTTTTCGGTTTCTTGACCGAAATTAAACCGCAGTCGGTCGGTTCAAGCTCTGTCTGTGGTACTGTAAGTAATAGATAGCCTTACATTTATTTTTCTTCTGTGTGGAACTTGTAAACGTCTTTTTCGGTTCAGTTTGAACCGATCCGGTTGTTTTTAAAAAACCTTCTAGTCCTTTAGAGTGCGGTTCCCGGTTCTTATCGGTTCTAAAAAAAACAGATTTCATTACGGTTTTTTCCACGACCCGTGACACGGTTGGGAACCGATAAGAGAGTCTTGTTTGTCGGATTGCCACTAACAGGCAAGTTTGGTTAGGCTGGCACTATGTCTGAGAAACCCAAAAGAAAAACCGGGCCCACTGGGTTTCAGCACTGTGGTCTCTGTGGGGAAGCCTTCGCTAAGGCTGACCCACACACCACCTGGTATATTGTCTGGGGTTTGACCACATCAATGCAGACTGCCAGATTTGTAAGAATTTTCCTGCTGCCACCGTGGAAAAGAGAGTTGGTAGGCTCAGGGAAAGGGAGGCCAAAAAGTCCGCTGACCCAGATGGCGAGCCCGGTTCGGTTCCAACTGAACCAGAGGGAGTGCCCTCTGACCAGGGCGATACTTCCTCGGGCAAACGAAGAGCCAGCTCTGAGGAGCCAATTCCAACTAAAAGGACTAGGAAGTCAGCTAGTGTGGAGCCAAAAGTTCTTTCTCCAACCGCTGAGGAAATAGCTAAAGCAATTCAAATTGTCCAGACTCTTTCCCCGGTTCCGTCCGAACCGACACCATCAGGGAAGCGCTCGGTTCGGCTGGTTCCACCGGTTCAAGATTATGATTTTGAGGATTTTTATGAACTGGAGGAAGGGAGGAGGGGTGAGGAGAGTGAATGTGATTTTGAAGGTCTGATGTGCCCATTGAACCGACATCTTCCAGACAGACCGCCTGGGGTCCCCCAGGCTATCTGAGTCCCCCTCTCATTTTATGTTCTATAAGAAAGTTGCTGAAACTCTCCAACTCCCTGTTGAGGAAGCTGTTGATGACCAAGAAGAGCCTGATTATGTAGAAATGATGGATATTCCACTGTCTAGGAGACTGTCTATTCCTTGCACAAATCATTTAGGAAACAGACAGTAAAATTTAAAACTCTCACTCTATCCTTCCTGTTGATAAAAGGATAGACAAGAGGTATACATTATCAGGCTCTAATACTGGAGTTCTCTCTCAGCAATGCAGCCATGTGGGGTAGTGCAGGCTGCAGCCTGTGACAAGGCAAATATTCTCTAGTTTCACCCTCCTGAAAAGGATTCCAGGAGGATGGATGCCATGGCAAAGAAACAGTACATGGCAGCATCTTTAGGACTCAGACAGGCAAATTATATGGTTTATGTTGCTAGGTACTAGAAATCCAGATGGGATACTGTGCTGGCCCTAGCAAAACAGGCCCCTGACCAGCTTGCCAGGGAGCTGGAGCAGGTGGCTGCGGATGGTATTGAGGCATCCAAGGTGCAATTTCATGCTGCAGTAGACTCTAATGATGTATCATCAAGAGTCATGGCTACATCTGTGGCTCTTCGCAGAATGGCCTGGCTCAGATGTACTACCCTGTCACAGGATACCCAGTCTAAGGCTATGGATTTTCCTAGTTAGGGCATTCTCTGTTTGGGAGCAGACAGAGAATTATATGAAGAAAATGGATGAGTATAGGACTGCCATAGAGTGCACAGGCCAAAGAAAGGCAAGCCACCTCAAAGGCAGCATGTCAGGGGCAGGGGCAGGCCTTTTCATAGGCCTTTTACCAAGCCCAGGCCTCCTCTTCGCTTATGCCCAGAGGGGTTCTTTAGAGGAAGAGGCAGACGGGTTCAAGTAAGCCTGCTTCGACCCTCAGCCCAAAGCCCTGCTAAGCAGGCTTCCTGATGGGGTGGCCAGGGCTGATTCTCCACTCACTGTAGCAGGCTGGCTTACTTTGTCCAGGACTGGAAGTCTTTAACATCAGACAAGTGGGTCCTGGAAGTAGTAATAGGGACTGGTTCTCAGCTCAAAAATTTCCAAGATGAGAGCCAGGTCCTTTCCACCTGCAAATCCATCCGAGGCACTTGCCCTAGAAACAGAAGTTTCTACCTCCTGGCTCTCTGAGCTGTGGAAAGGGTTCCACCCCACACCAGGGCAAAGGGTTGTACTCCAGGTACTTCCTTACCCCAAAAGACAGGAGAATGGCGCCCATCCTGGATCTCAGATATCTAAACAAGCACCTTTAAAACCAAAATTCAAAATGGTGACTCTGGGAATTATTTTACCTTTCTAAGGCCAGGGGACTGGCTAGCCTCCTGGACCTCAAGGATGCCTACTGGATGTTCTTATCAGAAGCTCCCATCGAAAGTACCTCAGATTCGAACTGCCCTCAGGCCATTACCAGTTCAGAGCAATGCCCTTCGGCCTCACCTCGCCCCGAGGGTATTCACAAAATGCCTGGCAGTAGCAGTTGCCCATTTAAGAAGGCAAAGATTGCCATCTTTCCTTATCTGGACGACTGGCCTCAGTAGGCCAGTCTCCAGACCAGGTCAAACTACACCTTCAGGTAACTCAGCAACTGCTCACATCTCTAGGTTTCCTCTCAATCTTCCAAAGTCAGTTCTAGAGCCTGTCCAGCTTCTACCTTCATAGGCGCAGAACTGAACACAAAAGAGGCCAGAGCCTTCCTTCCTCTGGAAAGAGCAAGGACCCTGGTCTCTTGGCCTCCTTTCACCTCTGCAGGTCTCTCGACCTGCAAGGCATTTTCACAGCTCCTGGGGCACATGGCTGCTTCTACAGCAGTAGTGCAGGGAGCAAGATTTCAGATGAGGGACGCCCAGTTCCATTTGAGAGCCTTTTGTCTCAAAGGAGAGACCCTCTAACCAAATTGATCCCAGTGACTCGAACCTCGATCCAGGTCCTTCAGTGGTGGCAGGACCAGAGCAATCTGAGACAGGGGTCCTCTTCATCCCCAGTCTCACTCCTTAACCCTTACTACAGATGCATCCTCTTGGGTGGAGTTCACATGGGCGACCTCATTACCCAGGGATTGAGGTCCCCACAGGAATCTCTGCTCCACATCAATCTGTTGGAACTCAGAGCAGTTTTTCTAGCACTTCAAGTTTTTTCCACATCTGTTCAGAACAAGGCTGTACAGGTCAGAACAGGCAACACCACTACAATGTGGTACATCAACAAGCAAGGAGGCACTCAGTCTATGGCCTTGTGCACCGAAGCAATGAAGTTGTGGTCTCTGGCTTATTCCCTGAACACCTCCCTTACGGCAGTTCACCTCCCAGGCAAGGACAATGTCCTGGCAGATGCTCTCAGCAGGATTTCCCAGGGCCATCACGAATGGGCACTGGATCCCCTAGTACTAGAGGTAGTATTTGCCAGATGGGGCACCCAGCAGATAGATCTTTTGCAGCCCCAGACAATTACCAACTTCCTTTTTGCTGCAGGCCCCCAGTGTTGGGCTCAGTCCTCTGGATGCCTTCCTCTCAGTTGGAAGGGAAGTTTTCATGCCTCCCCTTTCCCTCTTCTGTTCAAGGTGCTAGTCAAAATCAGATCTCAGCCCTGCAAGATGATCCTGATTGCTCCAGATTGGGCCAGACAGCCCTGGTACCCACTCCTCATGTCCTTAGCAGTCCACCTTCCCTGTGTCTTCCCAGAAATCACAATCTGTTAACCTGTGCCTAGGGAGAGTTTGGTATCCGAACCTCAAATCTCTCAATCTCAAGGCCTGGTTCTTGAAGAGTTAGAGTTTGTTGACCCACACCCTCCCGAGGTGTATTGATATCTTGAAGGCCTCTAGGAAGCCTTCCACCAGGGCTACTTATAATTCCAAATGGAAGAGATTTTCCATGGGTACTAAAGCATATTCCCCAGAATCTCGCTGACTTGCCCACAATCTTGATTATTTGCGCATTTGAATTTTAGCTGAGACCAGCTACCCTAAAAGTGCACCTGGCAGCCGTGTCTGCTTTCTTATCAGCAGGTAAACCACCTTCTTTTTCAGCTCACCCTGTATTCTCCAAGTTTTTCAAGGGGTTGCTTCACACCAACCCTCCATTCAGGGACCCTGCCCCTGCTTGGGATCTTAATATTTGCATTGCCCAGCTTATTGCATTGCCCAGCTTATGCAGCCCCCTTTTGAGCCTTTGTCTTCAGCAGAGTTCAAGTACTTGACTTGGAAAACTGTGTTTTTGGTAGCCATCACTTCTGCCAGGCGCATAAGTGAATTGCAAGCATTGTCAGTGGAGCCTGATTTTATCTCCTTTCACAGAGATAAGGTGGTCCTCAGGACTAACAGAAAGTTTTTGCCTAAGGTGGTTTCAGACTTCCACCTTAATCAATCCATGTCCCTTCCTGTGTACTTCACTGACCATTCCTCCTCTGGAGAGAGGAGATTGCACAGTTTAGATGTCAAAAGAGCCCTTAGTTCATCATAGAACGACTAAGGGTCACAGGTTTGACCCTCCAATTGTTCCTCACTTATGGTGAGGTTGGTAAAGGAAACCTGCCACTAAAAGATCCATTGCCAGGTGGATTGTCTCTTGTATCCAATTTTGCTATGAAAACTGGTAAGGTTCCTCCTCAGGCCTGAGGGCTCACTCTACCAGAGGTACAGCTATGCCTCTGGCTGCTGCCAGGGACATCCCTATCCTAGAGATATGTCAAGCAGCTACCTGGAAAACAGTTCACACTTTTACTAAGCATTACTCCCTGGACATCCAGGCTAGGAGTGATGCTCGATTGGCACAGCTGTGCTTCAGAGCCTATTTCTTAAGTAGGTTCTGTCCTCCTCCATGGAGGTACTGCTGTGTATCTAGAGATATACATAATATAGCAAGACTTCATGTTTGAAGAAAAAATTACTCACCTTAGTAATGTTTCTTCTAATGGAGTCTTGCTATATTATGACCTCCCCTCCCAGCCTGCCCCTCTCAGAACCTCTACTTTTGGGAGGTGGGTGGGCAGTGCAATGTTGGCACTTCGTAGATGCCCACTTTATTTTCACCCTATCTTAGGGTGCTTGGGTGTTATGTTTTAATTTTTCTTTCTTGATTCCCCTGACTTGAGTCTTTGTTTTGGGATCAAGAACAAAAATGTGTTTTTGTAGTTAGTAGCCAGTGGGCTAGTGTAGGTTTACGGCTTCCACACAGAACCTTAGTGAGTTTTGCTCATAAAGATCTGACAGTTTGAGTTTGAGCAACAACAGACAGAGTTTTCAACCGAGCTCACGCTCAAGGTTCCATGCCTGGCATGGAAAGTTAACTCTTTCACCTCCGGAGCAGTTCGAAGGTTGGGACTCACTGCACATGTCATAATATAGCAAGACTCCATTAGAAGAAACAACATTACTAAGGTAAGTAATTTTTTCTTTCAGGATTTCACTTTTCACCAGGTCACAGTTTTCTGACTGTGCAGTGTCCATACTGTTGTAGGCAAATTGGGCTTTCCCTGTCAGGTAGGGTACCAATCTGATTGTCTATTGCTGCTTTGGCCATTGGCATGCTGTGGCAGCTCTTTTAAAAGTTGTCAGGTATGCCTCAATATCATCAAAGGGACATGACTTTGTAAGTTTAATGGGTTTTAAGTTGCTTGTGTTTTGCTGCTCATCTGGATCTGTACCAGATCCTCTGCCTTTGATAGCTTGCAAGGCATCCAGCCATTGCTGCTCTTGTCGCTGCATCTCTTCTGTCATCTACTAATCCTTCTATCGCTGCATCTCTTCTCTCCTCTGCTGCTCCTGTCACTGCATCTCTTCTCTCCTCTGCTGCTCCTAAACCTTGAATTTCTTTTTCTCTCTGCTTCTCCATCTCTTTTTGTTGTACAGCCCACCATTTGAAAATGTCCATCAGGTTTTCAGGTTCTGTCACTGCCTGTTCTTTTTCCATAACTTGTGCTGGCTGTGAAATCTCAGTTTGGACTTCTGCCTATGCTAATTTGGCTGTCATTCTCCTGGTAACCATACCTGGACTTGCTGCTGCAGAATCCATACCTTTCTCTATGCTTCCCTGGTACCAGGTCTCGTATCCACGCACAAAATTCCTGGCTTAGAGTATACACGGCGTAAATCCCACTTAGGCTGACACCATCTGTTGTCAAGGCATAGGTCAGGAAGTATAGGAAAAACCAGGAGCAGTTGTAGAATTCACAGAAAGTACTTATTTGTACTAGCAGTAACATAAAAAAAAAGTGTTCCGTAAAACTATTTGCAAAAGCAGAAAAAATAGAGAAGATCCATCAGAGTATTCCTTCAATCCCTGTGTCTCCCTCAAAAAATTGTAGCTCTCTCTCTCTTAATAGTCTTTGCAACCCCCCTCCTTAACAAGCATCCTGTTTTTTTCTAAAATGTTCTTGTATGATTCAGGCAGATGCGGCAAGAACACAATGTCCCAGAACCCCTTCTCCACAGCTTCTGAAAAAGGGCTGAAAAACTGCTCTCAGGTTAACTCCTTGAGTTCCCAATAGCTTTCTGCAATCATCTCAAACTATAATTATATACATTTCAACAGTAACACTATATAATTTCTAGATAAAGGGATCCCAATATCAGTTACATTTCCACATAACGATTTGCCTATATTTTTATACCAGCAGATATGCAAGGGAGGAAAAGACAGAAATAGCAAGGGAAGACTGAGAGACTGTGAAAGGCAAAGAATTGCGAGACTGTTGGGGTGATCAAATCCTAGGTCTCACAAGAAAATTTGGTTGCACAACCAGACAGACAAGAGACATGACAGGAAAGGAAAGGAAAGGACAGATCCCTGCATTCAAACTCTCCATAATGACTGAGACAGGGTCTTATTCTACCCTGTGACAGATGCATAGGGAGAAGCCTCACCGTTAGAAAACAGGAAGTTGTTATCCCTCTGTACAGACAGTTGATGAGACCCCATATGGAGTACTGTGTGCAGTTCTGGAGACCCCATGTCTGCAAGGACATAGGATGGCGGCAGTCCGGAGGAGGGCAACTAAAATGGTGCAGGATCTGCACCAGAAACCATATAAAGAGAGACTAAAATAGCTTAATATGTGTATCCTTGAAGAAAGGAGGGAGGGGGGACATGATAGAAACTTTAAAGTACCTCAAGGGAATCAACAAAATCCAAGAGAGTAGCATCTTTCAGAAAAAGAAATGTGAAAGAACAAGGAGGCACAATTTGAAGATAGAGGGGTGGGATGGCTCAGGGGCAATGTGCGGAAGTATTTTGTCATAGAGAGGGTGGTGGACGCATGAAATGGCCTTCCTGAGGAGGTTATGGGGTCAAAAACAGTGGGGGAGTTCAAGAATGCATAGGACAGACAAGGCAGTTATAGTGGGGTTAGGAGGAAGTAGACTGTTGATTAACTAGGATCTGCTGCTTATCTAATAGGTAGAGAAATTGGCAGACTAGTTGGGCCAAGTGGTCCTTATCTGCCGTCAAAGTCTGTTTCCTACAGGACTTACAGAAAAGGGGGGGGGCTGGGGTAGGGGTTACTAACTAAGGCCTTGTGCTCCTTATGAGTACCAGTCTAAAGGAGGATACTACAGGGACAGAGGTAGTAGGAGCTGTAGGTGTGCTGCTGCAACACTAGCCCCCAAGCGACAACCAGCCCCCTCCTGACAGTTCCATTCAGGTAACCAGACTATCGCCAGTCAAGGGTAAACTGGCCCATTACTTTCAGGAATGGCCAGACCTCACCACAGACAAGTGGGTCCTGGAAGTAGTGATTCAAGGTTTGTCGCTGCAGTTCAGAAAATTCCTAAAACTGCGGGAGCCCAAATTATTTCTGTCCCACACTCCAACAGAAGGAATTCTGCTGGAGTTAGAGGTAAGGAAACTGTTGCTAGCAGGAGCAGTGGAGAAGGTCCCCACCTCACAGTGTGGCAAAGTCCTTTTTTCAGATACTTCCTAACCCACAAGAAAAATTGTGAGTGGTGAACCATTTTAGACCTAAGAAATCTGAACAAACAAATCAAGAAGGAAAGGGTCAAGATTGTTACACTGGGCACAGTGATACCATTCATTCAGTCAGGGGACTGGCTAGGGCTTTTGGACCTGAAAGATATCTACTTTCATATTCCAGTCAGACATATGCACAGGAATTACCTTAGCTCAGGCTAGGGAAATGTCAGTACCAAGTTATAGCCCTTCCCTTCAACCTCACCTCAGCACCAAGGGTTTTCACAAAGTGTCAGCTGTGGTGGCAGCACATGTGCAAAGGCAAGGTGTGATAGGTTCCCCTTTCTGGATGACTGGCTAGTATCAGGAAAAACAACAGGGGGCAAAGTGCTCTATACAGAGGGTAAAAAGCAACTTAGAAAGCGTGCGTTTCCTGATAAACCTACAGATGTCACAAGCAGAACCATTGTTGGACATCATAGGTGCAGAGCTGGATACCCTGCAGGGGAAAGCTTTTCTTCCACAAACAAGGCTATCAAGTTTGATTACCACTGCAGAATCCTACACACAGGGCCGGCCAAGGCCTGCAAGGAATTTTCTGCAATTTCTGGGGCACATATCCTCTTCCCCAACTGTGATACAAGGGGCCAGATTCCAGATGAGGGACATTCAGTATCACTTAAGGGACCACTGGTCCCAAAAGTGGGACCCACTGTCCAAACTAGTGCCAGTCACAGACACTTTTGTACAAGCACTGGAGTGGTGGAAGAAAGAGAGCAAATTCAGAGAGGGTATTCCCATCCTCCAGTATTTTCTTACAAGCATCATCACAGCAGACACCTCACTCCTAGAGTGGGGTGCCAGCAGGAGGATCTCACCATCAGTGGCATCTGGAGCATGCAGGAGATCAGGAACACATCACGCTCGTAGAACTCAGGGCAGTATTGCTGGCTATATAAGCTTTTTCCTCCAGAACACCGGGTCAGTCTGTTCAGATCTGAACAGACAACAGTATAACATTATATTATATAAACAAGCAGAGAGGAAGAAGATCCTCAAGGCAGTGCATAGCGTCCATGAGGATCTGGAACCTGACTCTTTTTCTGGATGTGAAATTGTCCACAGTACATCTACCAGGTAAGGACAGTGTCCTGGCACATTTACTAAGCAGAATCAGCCTGAGAAACCATGAGTTTCTGAATTGTGAATTGTAGGTACTTAAGAGAGGGGATTCACACCAGAGACCCACCCCCTGATGAAGACCCAGTGTTGAAGCACTGGGGTGACTGGTGTAGTGCTGTTAGCTTTCTTCACCACACGTTATTTGTTATTTTTACTAAATAAAGATTTTTCATGCTTGTAACTTTCTAGCATGAGTTTGATCACTTGGAGAGTGCAGGGCTTCTTGCTACTTAAACTACAAGTGAACCCTGAATCAGCAAGTGTTGGCATTAGTGTTCAGAAGATGGGGTACATCAGAAATACACCTGTTTGCTTCCTGGGAGAACAATCAGCTCCCACAAGTTTCTGACAGACTCCCAACAGTGGGAACTGTCCCAGAGGATGCCCTGGTTCTGGACTGGACAGTGAAGATCTTCTTCGAGGATATCTGTTTCATCAGGCCACACCTCTGGAACTATAGCTGTCAGGGACTAGAAGCACACAGAAACTTTTATGCTAGCAGTCTACTAGGAGTCGCTCATGATGACATCCTACGTCAACGTCCTTTCTATATAAATGTAGACGGCTCTGCGCCTTCCTCAGTTCTTTTCCCACTGTCAGCCATACTCACGGGATTCCATGGAGATGCCGTCACTACAGTCGACTGCCAAATCTTTGCTTTCTTAAGTTTTATTATTTTTCTCAACCTAGTAGTTATCACTTTATTTTTAAAGGGATTGCTGTCATCATGTATGTCGACGAAAGAATCCACTAAACTCTTCATACTTGGCTTGAATAGATGTACAAAAGGTTTTAGACCCATATTGGTACATCTCCAGCATGCTGGTATTTAACACCTCTTACTTAGCTAGTAAGAATCTAGATTATTTTTGAAGGATTCTGGATTTCTGGCATTTACAATATAATTTGGTAAGGAATTCCATATAGAGATAATCCTTTGTGTATAAAAGTAACATCTGAAGTTTATTTTAGGAAATGTTAGTGGGAGTTGGTATATATGACTTCTCAAGTTACAGTTTCTAGTATTAAAGGTCATATCCATTTCTGTCATTAAATCTGTATCCTTGTGAAGTTTGTACATAAATAATAAGTCACCCTATACTCTTCTTAACTCCAGTGGGTACATATTCAATTCAGGTAATCTCTGATCATAGCTCTTATCACTCATACCATCAATCATTTTGGTTACCCTTCTCTGAATCCTCTCCAATCTACTTACATCTCTTCTTAAATAGGGACTCCATAAGGGTGAGCAGTAATCCAGATAGGGTCTAATGTAAGATCTATATAAGGGAATAATGCACTCTCTATTCCTTGTTACAAAAGCCCTCTTAATACACCCAATCAAGTTATTTGCTTTATTTACAAGTTGTCCACAGTGGGTACCAAAAGATAAATCTGATGTTATAATTATTCCAAGATCTTTTTCAGTAGTTACAGATTTCAATATTTTGCCATCTCAGGTATATTGATGTTTTGTATTATGTTCTCCCAGGTGCATAATAACGCATTTGTCTGTATTATAAGTCATATTGTTATCCTGTGTCCACTTTCCTAAAAGTACCAGATTTTTTTCCAAATTCTTTCTGTTTTCAAAAGTTGCATTAGCTGCTACTTTAGTATCATCCGCAAATTTTATTGTATAATTTTTAAGATTAAGTGTCATATTGGAGATAAAAATAGAAAACAGCACAGGACCCAATACCGAAACCTGGGGCACTCCACTTGTGACCAGACCCATTTTGGAATAATGACCCTGATGCAGACTTTTTGGGTACGGCTATATAACCATTGGGCTACCCAGTTTACCAGGGTGCGGTTCATCCGTAGTTGATACATTTTATCTACCAAGGTCGAATGTGGTACTTTATCAAAGGCCTTACAGAAGTCTAGATAGTTGATATCGACAGGAATTTTTTTATCCAGCATTTTGCAAACTTTTTCATAAAAAAAAAAAAAAACAATTGCCTGTAAGACAGGATCTCTGTTTTTTAAACCCATGTTGTTTGTTGTCTAATACTTTTTTGGTTTCCATGTCTTCTTCTAGTTTGGTTTTAAATAACAACTCAAAGATTTCACCCAAAATGCTTGTTAGACTTATTGGTCTGTAGTTTTCTAATGAACTTCGATTACCCTTTTTAAAAAGTGGAGTGACTGTTGCAATTTTTCAATCATTTGGGATAGCTCCTGAGTATAGAGAAAGATTGAATATTTTATATAACGGCTCTACCAGCCAATCAGATAGTTCTTTGATTAGTTTAGGATGAAGCTTATCCGGTCCAGGTGACTTGTTTATATTTATACTATCGAGTTGCTTTTTAATATTCAGTTTTATTTCAGTCAATATCTCAGAGTTTGTTGAATTTTTTAAATTATGATTTGAAGAACTAGTTTTATTGAATACTGAGCAAAAATATAAGTGTAGTTCATCTGCCATTTCCTGTGCCTTGCTAATTGTTTCTGTACCTATATTCAGTGGACCGATACATCTTGGTATTATTTTTTTGTTATTTACATAAGAGTAAAAGCTTTTACCCCATCTCTTATGTAAGGTAATTTAAACTCAATTTTCTTTTTTTCCAACCTAATTAGATGTTTACATTCTTTAAGTATCTTTTTATATCTATATTTATTTTCACCATTATCTCTTGACAGTGCCCTATATGCTCTTCTTTTCAAACAACATGAAGTCTTGCTGTAGTCTGACAAATGCAGTTAGCCCCAGCCTTTAAACTGCCCCGGAGAACAATGGGTTAACTTTTCTATGCAGGGCATAGAATGTTGATCTCGAGCTCAGTTGATGTCTCTGCCTGTTGTATTTTGAACTGCAACCGCCAGATTTCTTTACTACTGAACAGTCGCCCGGAGATTTCTCCTGCAGCTTGGTTCAAGTCGGTTGAAGTGTTGGTTTTCGTCCGCTTTTACCGAAATTTAGTTTCCGTGATAGTCGGTTCAAGTCTCTGTCTGTGGTACCATGAGTACTAGATAGGTTTTGTTCTGTTTTCTGTGTGGAACTTGTAAAGTGGATCGTTCGGCTGAACCGATCGTTCAGGTAATTTTTGTATCTTACTTTAGTGTGTGGTTACCGGTCTGTATCGGTTCTAAAAAAAAAAAAAAAAATGGTTTTTGTACGTATTTTTCCAAGATCTGTGACACGGTCAGGAACCGATAGGGGAGTCTTGCCTGGCGGTTGCCGAAAAAAGGGTAAGTTGGTTAGGTTGGCCATGTCTGAGAAACCCAAGAAAAAAAACAGGCCCACTGGGTTTCAACATGGCAGTGAGTGTGGGGAGGTCTTTGCTAAGGCCGATCCCCACACCACCTGTGTTTATTGTCTGGGGTTTGACCACCTCAAGTCAGACTGCCAAATTTGTGAAAATTTAACCAAATCTACCCTTGAAAAGTGATTAGGTAGACTGAGGGAAATGGAGGCCGAGAAGTCCGCTGACCCGGATGGCCAGCCCGGTTTGGTTCCAACTGAACCAGAAGGAGTGCCCTCTGACCAGGGCGATACTTCTTCGGGCAAAAGGAGATTCGATCCCAAGGGGTCAGTTCTGGCAAAAAAGAAACACAAAGAAAAATCGTCCGATTCGGATCCAGAATATCATACTCCGACCGCTGAAGAAATAGCTAAAGCGATTCGTATTGTGGAATCGCTTTGCCCGGTTCCGACTGATCCGGCACCTTCTGGCAGGGGTTCGGTTCGCTCGGTTCCCCCGGGTCACAGTTATACCCTGGAAGAATTTTATGAATCGGAGTTTGAGGAGGAAGGAGAGTTGGAAGATGAATATGGTGATGGTGAAAGTCTGGATGTGCCTATCGATCCGGACATCACCCCAGACAGACCTTCAGGTGTTTTTCCTCCTAGGCTTTCTGAGTCCCCTTCCCACTTTATGTTTTGCAGAAAGGTGGCTGAGACCCTCCAGCTTCCTGTGGAGGAGGCAGTGAAGGATCAGGAGGAGCCTGACTGTGTAGAGATGATGGACACCCCAGAGTCCAGGAGCTTGTCTATTCCCCTCCACAAATCTTTTGGGAAACAGACATAAAAAATTCTGAAGTCTCCCGATTCCACACCTCCTGTGGATAGAAGAATGGACAAGAGGTATACTCTTTCAGGCTCAGATACGGAGTTCCTTTATCAGCAATGCAGCCATGTTGGGGTTGTACAGGCTGCTGCCTGCGATAAGGCAAACATTCCCTTGGCATCACACCCCCCAGACAAGGACTCCAGGAAGATTGATGCCATGGCAAAAAAGCAGTACATGGCATCTTCCTTGGGACTCAGGCAGGCAAATTATATGGCTTATACAGCCAGATACCAGAAGTCCAGGTGGGACACTGTACTGGCACTGGCTAAACAGGCTTCCCCCCAGCTTGCCAAGTAGCTGGAGGAGGTGGCTGCAGATGGGATTGAGGCATCAAAAGTTCAGTTTCATGCTGCTGTGGACTCCAGTGATGTGTCATCAAGAGTCATGGCTACATCTGTGGCTCTTCGGAGAATGGCTTGGCTTAGATCTCACAGGATACCCAGGCTAAGGCCATGGATTTTCCTGTAGTGGGTAATTCTCTGTTTGTGGAGCAGACAGAGAATTACATGAAGAAAATGGACGAGTACAGGACCACTTACAGAAGTGCTCAGGCCAAGGAAAGGCAGGCAACTCCTCAAAGGCAGCAGTCTAGGGGCAGGAGCAGGCCTTTTCAAAGGCCTTTTTACCAAGCACAGGCCTCTTCTTCCTTTTCACAGAAGGGATTGTTCAGAGGGGGAGGCAGAAGGAGGATGAGCAGGCCTGCATCCACCCCTCAGCCTAAAGCCCCTGCCAAGCAGATACCCTGATGGGTCTGCCCGGGTCGACTCTCCTATCCCAGTAGGGGGCAGGCTGGCTTACTTTGTCCAGGACTGGATGTCTGTCACATCAGACAAGTGGGTCCTGGAAGTAGTAAACCAGTGGCTGGTTCTCAGCTTCAAATAATTTCCAAAGATGAGAGCCAGATCTTTTCCACCTGCAAATCTTTTGAAAACCCTTGCTCTAGAGGCAGAGGTTTCTTCTCTCCTAGCTTTAAGAGCTATAAAGAGAGTACCTACCCTACACTGGGGCAAAGGACTGTTCTCCAGGTACTTCCTGACCCCCAAAAAGACAGGAGAGTGGCGACCCATCCTGGACTTAAGATATCTGAACAAACATCTTTTAAAGCCAAAGTTCAAGATGATAACTCTGGGAATTATCCTTCCTTCTAAGGCCAGGGGACTGGCTAGCCTCCCTGGACCTCAAAGATGCCTACTTTCACATTCCCATCAGGTGCTCCCACAGAAAGTACCTCGGGTTCGAGTTGCCCTCAAGCTACTATCAGTTCAGAGCAATGCCCTTTGGCTTAACCTCCGCTCCAAGGATTTTCACAAAGTGCCTGGCGGTAGTTGTTGCCTTCCTAAGAAGACAAAAGATTTCCATTTTTCCATATTTGGACGACTGGCTCATAGTGGGCCAGTCTCCAGACCAAGTCAAGTCAGACCTGCAAGTGACCCAGCAAGTGCTCACTTCTTTAGGATTTCTTCTCAGCCTACCAAAGTCTGTCTCGAACCAGTGCAGCTCCTCACCTTCATTGGGGCAGAGCTGGATACGGTAAAAGCAAGAGCCTTCCTTCCCCTGGAAAGGGCAAGAGCTCTCATGGAGCTGGCTTCTTCATTCAGCCTTCAGGTGTCTCGACCAGCAAGGCATTTCCTTCAGCTCTTGGGCCACATGGCAGCTCCTACAACAGTGGTCCAAGGCGCAAGATTCGAGTTGAGGGACATTCGGTTCCACTTGAGAGCTTTTTGGTCCCAAAGAAAGGATTCCCTTACCAAACTAATCCCAGTGACTTGAACTCTGATCCATGCCCTGCAATGGTGGCAGGATCAGGACAGTTTGAGGCAATGGGTTCCATTTGCCACTCAGTCTCATTCAGTGGTCCTTACCACAGATGCTTCCCTGCTGGGCTGGTGAGCCCATTTGGGGAACCTCACCACCCAGGGACTGTGGTCTCCTCAGGAATCTCTTCTACACATCAATCTCTTGGAACTCAGGGCAGTGTTTCTGGCACTTCAAGCTTTTTCCCAGTCAGTACAGAACAAGGTGGTTCAGGTCAGAACAGACAACACCACCACCATGTGGTACATCAGCAAACAAGGAGGCACTCGGCTCACGGCCTTGCGACAGAAGCAATGACGGAGTGTCTAGGTCCCTGGCTTATTCCCTGCAAATCTCTCTGATGGCAGTTCACCTTCCAGGGAAGGACAATGTCCTAGCAGATGCACTGAGCAGAATATCTCAGGGCCATCACAAATGGGCCCTGGATCCTCTGGTGTTGAAGGTGATTTTTTTCAAGATGGGGCACTCCAGAGATAGATCTTTTTGCAGCCCCAGACAATCACCAACTTCCTCTCTTTTGTTGCAGACCCCAGTCTTGGGCTCAGTCCCCCTGGATGCTCTGATTCTGAACTGAGAAGGAAAATTTCTGTATGCTTCCCCCTTCCCTCTCCTGTTCAAAGTGTTAGTCAGGATAAGGTCACAACCTTGCAAAGTGATTCTGATTGCTCCAGACTGGGCCAGGCAGCCATGGTACCCCTTGTTGCTGTCCCTAGCAGTCCATCTTCACCTGTCTCTTCCCAGGAATTACAGCCTGTTAACCTCCTCTCAGGGGAGGATTTGGTACCCCAATCTTCAGTCTCTCAATCTCAAGGCATAGCTCTTGAAGAGTTAGAGTTTGCAGATTTGCATCTGTCTCAGGGAGTTCTGGATATTCTCAAAGCTTCTCAAAAGCCTTCCACCAGAAAGACTTATAACTCCAAATGGAAGAGATTCAGCATTTGGTGTTCCAAGAGGCATATCTCCCCAGATACTGCTGAATTGCCTACAGTTCTGGATTATATGGTCCATCTTAATAGCCTGGGCCTCAGAACAGCTACTCTCAGGGTACACTTGTCTGCTCTTTCTGCTTTCCTATCAGTAGGCAAGTCTTCCTCACTGTCATCCCACCATGTATTCTGTAAGGTTTTTCAAGGGATTGCTTCATACCAATCCCCCCTTTAGGGATCCTGCTCCTGCTTGTGATCTTAATGTTTGCATTGCTCAGCTTATGCAACCCCCTTTTGAGCCTTTGTCCTCAGCAGAGCTTAAGTACTTGACTTGGAAAACTGTGTTTTTGGTAGCCATTACTTCTGCTAGACATATCGGTGAATTGCAAGCCCTGTCAGTGGAACCTGATTTCATCTCTTTTCACAGACATAAAGTGGTCCTTAGAACTAACAGAAAGTTCTTACCTAAAGTGGTTTCAGATTTCCACCTGAATCAGTCTATGTCTCTCCCTATTTACTTCACTGATCATTCTTCATCAGGGAGAGGAGGCTACAGTTTGGATGTTAAAAGAGCCCTTAGCTATTACATAGAGCATACCAAGGGTCACAGGCTTGATTCCTCCAGTTGTTCCTCACTTATGGAGAGGTAGGAAAGGGCAAACCTGCCACCAAGAGAACTATTGCTAGGTGGATTGTGTCTTGTATACAATTCTGTTATGAGAAACTGGAAAGATTCCACCCTCAGGCCTGAGGGCTCACTCTACAAGAGGTACAGCTGCTTCCTGACTGCTGCCAGGATATCCTCTTAGAAATCTGTCAAGCAGCCACCTGAAAACAGTACATACCTTTACCAGGCATTACTCTCTGGATATCCAGGCTAGGAGTGATGTTCGGTTTGGCACAGCAGTACTTCAGAGCCTATTCCCAAAGTAGGTTCTGTCCCTCCTCCATGGAGGTACTGCTTGGTAGTCTGCACTTGTCAGAATACAGCAAGACTTCATGTTGTTTGAAGAAAAATTACTCACCTTAGTAATTATGTTTCTTCTAGTGGAGTCTTGTTGTAGCTCTGACCTCCCCCGCCTCCCCTCTCAGAACCTGGATTTTTGGGATGTGGGTGGGCAGGCGCAGTGTTGGCACCCCAGGGGTGCCCCCTTACACCCTCTGTTACTCGTGGGGTGATATGTTATTTCAATTTTATTGTTTTTTGTTTTTTGGGTTTCCTGACTTGAGTCTTCCTTTGGGAACCCAAAAGATTATTTTTCTACCAGTTGGCTAGTAAAAATTTTACAGTTTCCACACAGAACACCTAGTGAGTTTTGCTCGTAAAGATCTGATGGTTGCAGTTCAAAATACAACAGGCAGACATCAACTGAGCTCGTGATCAACATTCTATGCCCTGCATAGAAAAGTTAACTCATTGTTCTCTGGGGCTAACTGCACTTGTCAGAATACAGCAAGACTCCACTAGAAGAAACATAATTACTAAGGTGAGTAATTTTTTCTTCTGAGCCAATAGATTAGATATTTTAGGTGTAAACCAGATTGGTATTTTACCTTTTTTGTTGTAAGATGTTTTATTAGGAATATATGTTGTTTCTAATTCAAGTAATTTATTTTTTACCTTTATCCAAATCTCTTCTGGAGAGGTAGATCCATCTTCCCATTTCCATTGTTTGAATTGGTCCAATATTATTGAAAAGTTTGCTCTGTTATAATCTTTAAATATTGTTTTACCTAAAACTTTCTTAGGATTTATTTTTGTATTGAACATTATAATCTGATGGTCACTATTAGCTAGTGGTGGCAGAGCCGTAGGAAGGCATTTGGGTGCCCTGGGCAAGAGACAAACTTTGCGCCCCCCCGCCAAAAAGAGCTAGAAGCTCTGGAGGGTTTACACACTCCAGCTCTGTGGTGAGGTTTGGGGCTTTTCTTGAAGAAAAAAAAAAACTTTTGCTACATGGTTGGTCCCTAAATGTTCCTGCCATGAATCTGAGGTGTGGGAAGAATCAGCATTTATATAGCACTTTTCATATACAGTGTATCCCAAAGTGCTTTAGATGCAATGCTAGACTAGTAGTGAAGTGACTAAATGTGGTGGTGGCCATATCGCACATCAACACCCACACACAGCCTGGACAATTGCATGAACTGGGTTATGGGAAGGGGAATGTTAGGCAGGACACCGGGAATGTCTGCTGTTCTTTGCGAAGAGTGCCCCTGGGTTCTTTTACTTCCTCCTTGACACCCACCAGGACAACGCCAGGATGGGTAGAAGGGACCTCAGTTTAACATCTCATCCAAAGGACAGCACACCCCAGCAGTTCAGTACCCCCTACTACTGCACTCTGATGCCAGCATTTTAGGTGCAAGTCCAATCCCAACATGAGCAGAGGATTCACAACCTTCTGGTCCATAAGTGGATGTGTTACCAACTGAGCCAGGAGACTCTGGCTGGCTAGAAGCACATTTAGACAGGCAGTATTTTTTTATTTTCTTTACAGTTTACTTAAGTAGGGCATATTGCAGCTATGTTTGAGGTCTAGGTTGGGACGTGGTCCCTGGAAATGTGTCAATCTATTGGGGAGGTTAGTTTGATTCTTTATTAAAAGCAATGCACTGCAGATGAATGATTCTTGTAGCATTCATGGGTAAGAGTGACAAACTATTTTTCAGCATACTAAATATTTGAATGAGATAATTGGGCTTAGGAAAACACAGTACATATATTTTCCTATGTCTCCATTTTGAAGATATAGGAATTTCCCATATCTTCAAAACTGAGACATAAGGAAATACACGCACTTGCTGAGGAATCCTCTGAAAACAGAATACTACAACACAGCTACTTCTGTATGTGACTGTTGCTAGAGATGATTTCTGACCCATCTCCATCTTCAGAGGTCATGCGACCAGTCATTCAGAGACGACAATCTGCACAGTGTCTGTAACCTGGCATCCAGTCCCAACGGATGTACAATAAAGAAAAAAAGCACGTACCAACCAACTTGAGGGAGACTAGTCAGTGCAGTGCAATGGAGTTGCAGTATGACTTTGGTCTGACTGCAGGCTTTGCTCTGACTGGGTCTGTCTGTGCCGCCCCTCCACCACCCGCCTGCATGGAGTAGAAGGAAACAGCACGGGTGGGACTGGGGAGCCTTGGTGTGGAATTGAAGTGCAGGAGGAATGCGGGTCAAGATGAGAGAAAACAATGTGGTGGGCTGGAGTGAGGGTGCCTGTGGCCTGCCCACACCATGGCAATCAGTCAGCACACAAGCAGCAGATTGAGGCATGAACGCCTTCACTCCCATCCCAGTCCCATGAAGTACTAAGTCATCTTATCATTCTGAGTCAGGCCTGGGCCGTTAGTCCCTTGGCCCAGTCCCACAATCAAATTAAAATCAGATCCAATCCTTCCTCCCGATCACTGAAGTGCAGTGCATTTTTCAAATTCCAATCAAGAATCCTTCCCCCAGTGGCACCGCCACTGTCACAGCCATGAGATACATACAACGCACTCACACCTCATTCATTGACATTGTCACATAGACACAACAAACTAAACAGTAAACAGATTTGAAGAATTAATTTTCATTTTAAAACAATACGGAATATAGAATCACACAAATACATGGGAGACGGCTGGGACGGACTTGCACACACTGTAGACGGACTACTACAGTGATGTGCTACATTGCTTTGCTTAAAAATCTTCAAGATGGATTTCTTTTGTCTTCTCTATCATCTCTCCAAATCTTCTCTCTCTACATATACTGTATCGCTTTTTTTGCTGCCTGCTAGCCATTCCATTTCTAGGCTCTACTGTCAACAATAACATTGTCTCCGACTCCAAGTTTAGCTGCCTCTCCATGCTACATACACCGCCCATACCTTTTATACTATTGGGCGGGCACTGGCCCACCCACAGTTTCTCTTTCTTTCTCATCGCAGCAACACCACACCACATGATTATTTGCCTGCAGCTCATGTGACCCCCCCAACCCAACCTGCTGGTCTTTGGTCCACAGATGCGCCCCTACTGACAGCCAGACATAATTACAGTTTATCAAGCCAAAATAAATTTAGAAAAAGCAGTAGCACAAGTTAATAAACAAATGAGCTTCAGTTGAAATTGCGCCCCCCTGAGGGTTGCGCCCAGTGTCAGAGCACCACCCGCCCCACCCTTCCTACGGTACTGAGTGGTGGTCTGATTTTAATGTTAGTAACCTGATCCGAGTTATGTGTTAATACTAGAGCTAATATATTACTGTTTCTAGTAGGCTCTGTGACTAGTTGATGCATACCATTTGATTCACATGTATCCTGAAAAGTTTCATCATAAATACTGGTGGCTATTTTATTGGTCCAGTCTATTCCAGGAAGATTGAAATCCCCCAACAATATTAAGTCAGTATTATTGGCTTTGGTGTTAATTTCATTTAGGAGGTTATTATGCACTATAAGATTTGTATCTGGTGGCCTATAACAAAGTCCTATGCACAGATTTTTTTGTTTTTTTTCTAGAGATTTTAACCCACAAGATTTCTAAGTGGCTATTCATATGTGACTCTTAAATTATTTTATAAGTAATATTATTTTTTTATAAATAGGGCCACCCCTTCTCTCTTATTGGCTCTATTCTTAAATAGGGTATTGTAACCTTGTATGTTTGTATTCCAACTAGAGGTTCCCCCCACCAAGTCTCTGTGACTGCAGCATTACTGCAAGTGCGGTGGGAAAATCTACTCCAGTGACGACCACAACATCCTTTTCCACTGTCTTGGAGAGGCCCACAACATTAAGGCCTGTGAGATCTACCTGAAATGTACTCAACCTGCCCAGCAATGCTGTCAGAAAGCCCTGCAGAATTTCCTTCTCGAGCAGCAGGTAGCCAGAATGGGGAGAGAGCTTCAGGTGGGAAACTCCACTGCATCGCCGGCCCACTCCTCAGGCTCCCTGTCCTCCAAGGCCCAAGAAAACTCTTCAGCCGAGCACAAACACTGGAAGAAGGAGTGGAGCAAGAATATCTCCCCCCCCCCCCGGATATGCTCCAGGTCACCACTACACTTGACAACAACAATAGCTGTAGCATTGTTGACCACTTCAGTGGCGATGCCTTTTACTGCTCAGGCTTTCATACCCACAAAGCCGGCTCTGGCATTGAGTTCCACCGGAGCTCCCATCGCCAGTAAAGGCCCATCGACACCAGGGCTGCTGACTCCCCCATTAACATTGCAAGTCCTGCCACTCAGACCTTAGGGACCTCCAGGTCGACTGGCAGTGAGTTCTGCCAGACCTGCTTTGGCTAGCGATGGCTCATCTGTGTCATTGCTCCAGTTGCCCCCATTTATGTCACAAGGTGATTCATCGATGTTGGGGCTCCAGCCAGCCCTGTCAGTGTCGCAAGGCACTTCTGCAGTGCAGGCCACAGTCAATGTTCAGACAGTGCTCTCCTCCTTTGTGGAGACAATGCAGTGCCTTACACCTCCTCATCCTACTCCAGGTACAACGATGATGGGGCCTCACAGACCAGCCCCCTACGACGATGCCTGTCATGTCGACGCACCCCGTACACTCCAGGATGTAGACATCCCTGGTTCCTTCCTTGCGGCCTACAGAGCCTGTCGATGAGGATCAGAAATACGTTCCTGACCTCCTTCCACAGGAGAAAGATGTGGATGGCAGCCCTTCTGACAGGCCCACCATCTCCTCCAGGAGTTAGGACTGTACATTGTGTCCTCTGAGCTCCCTTCCTGAAGACCCCAATGCATCTTTATGATGAAGGAGCTACAGACTGCAATGGGGTTTGATGCTGAGGAACAAAACATCACTGTACTTTTAATTATTCTATATTTGCCATGTACTGGGCCTAGGCCCCCAGGTCACATCTGGAATCGAGCATGTTGCTCAGTATGCCTTCCTGGTAAATCTCGTAAATAAATAAATAAATGAGACACTTGGTAGAGTTTCTAGAGCTACCAAATTCTCCACCTCTTATCATTCCTCCTCAGTTAGCAGCACTAGAGGATGCCATCATGACTGCCTGGCACAGACCAAGCTTGATCCCTGCCATGTCTAGAAACGCAGACAAGCTGTAGCAGGCCTCCTCAGGAAAGTCCTTTCCGGAAGGCCAGCCTGAGGTTGATTCGGTTGTGATTAAAGCAGCCCGTGATAGGACTAAGAGGCCTATGCATCTGTTTTCTCCCCCCAAATAGAGAGTCGAGAAAACTGGTCCTCATGGGAAAGAGAGCCTCTGCCACTGCCACACTCTGCCTCTGCAAACGGCCGGTCGGGAGACGAGAGGAAGAACCGGGTAGAAGGCTGACTTGGTCCCTTAACTTGGGACCCCCTCCAACCCGGCACAGAGCGCGGAGTCCATCGGAGAAGCTCGATTTGAAAAAGAGCAGCAGCGCCTGTAGACCAGTCAGAGCCCTGCAAGTTTTGGGCACCAAATTTCAAACTTTGTAAAGCCAGAACAGGCTTTAAATAGCACCGCAGCAATTTTTGGCCAGCAGACGGATGGTTGGAAGATGAGAGGAGAAACCGGGGAGGAGGCTGGCTTGGTCCCTTAACTTGGGACCCCCCTCCTCCCGGCACGGAGAGCAGATTGCATGGTAGATGCTCTAATTGAAAAAGAGCAGCAGTGCCTGTGGGTCAGTCAGAGCCCTGCAAGTTTTGGGCGCCAAGTTTCAAGTTCAGGTTTATTGTTAAGGGATAGATCCATTGAGCAAGCTCATTGGCAAAGAAGTCCGTTATGCAAACAGAGTACAGATATGTGCAACAGTGATACAAGCAATGCATGGTACAAAATACCAAATAGAGATACATAGTACTAAATAAAATAAGAATAGCAGCTTCTGAACAAGGTATATACAGTATGTACAATACTAAATTTAGCAAGGACATCAGATAATACACTTCCAATAAACATTGTATGTCAAGATAAAGGAAAGAGATGAGGCTAGCAATAAGGGGGTATGATATAGATTAGCAGCAGAGGCAAGTATCAGTAGTGAATTTATTAATGAAGGTTTTGAATGTGTTTAAAGGTATGGGCCTGAAGCTTAAGCATTGTTTGGATTTTATTCCAAAGAGTAGGGAATACATAACTAATGGCAGCTTTTCCATAGTGTGTGCAAATTTTCAGTACCTGTAGGAAAATGTATGAATTATTCCTTAGGGCATACGAGCTAAGGGAGCACTGCAGAAGAGTGGTAATATAAGGAGGCAATTTGTTTAGTAGAGCTTTATTTCAAACTTTATAAAGCCAGAAGAGGCTTTAAATAGTGCCGCAGCACTTCTCGGCCAGCAAACTGTCGATCGGGAGATGAGAGGAAAAACCAGGAAGGAGGTTGGCTTGGTCCCTTAACTTGGGACCTCCTCCACCCTGGCGCAGAGAGCAGATTCCACAGGAGGAGCTCGAATTGAAAAAGAGCAGTATCACCTGTGGGTCAATCTGAGCTCTGCAAGTTTTGGGTGCCAAGTTTCAAACTTTGTAAAGCCAGAAGAGGCTTTAAATAGTGCTGCAGTGCTTTATGGCCAGCAGACGGCTGGTCGGGAGACAAGAGGAAGAACCGGGGAGGAAGCTGGCTTGGTCCCTTAACTTGGGACCCCCACTCCCCCACCCCGGTGCAGACAGCGGATTCCATGGGACGGACTCAAATTGAAAAAGAGCAGCAGCGCCTGTCAACCAATCAGAGCCCTGCAAGTTTTGGGCACCAAGTTTCAAACTTTGTAAAGCCAGAAGAGGCTTTAACTCATTACCTCCAATAGCTCCATATGAAGTCCGAACTATCTATCTATTGTTTACCTGACACAAAATGGCCGCCCAGGAGGTAATGAGTTAAATAGTGCCTCAGCGCTTCTCGCCCAGCAGACAGCTGGTCAGGGGATGAGAGGAAGAACCGGGGAGGAGGCTGGCTTGGTCCCTTAACTTGGGACCCCCTCCACCCTGGCGCAGAGAGGAGATTCCACGGAGGCACATGAATTGAAAGATTCCCACCCACCCGCCCCTCCCTTCATGCGAATTGAAAGATTCTCACTCACCAACCCCCTCCTGCACGACTTCTTAAATGCTCTCGAGGAGCTTCATAGGATTGGACATATAGGGAGAGAGGTGGGGGTTCTTACTGAACTAAAAAAAAGGACAGAAATGAAAAGCCTATGTACCCCTGGAAATCACTTATGCAGTATGGAATGCTTCTGTACCCCTGAAAATAACTTAAGTATCATGAAATTGACAGTATATGTTTGAATATCTTCACAGATAGTATTTGTAAGCCTGGTTAATGTGATAAAACAAATTTGATTGCTGGAAGGAGCATTATTAAGGTAAACTGGGGCAAACAAATTTAGAGGGGATAAATAATTAGATGGTTTACAGATATCTTTACAGATAGTATTCTTTTTTAAGCCTGGTAAAAATGATAAATAGTTACATTGCTGGAAGGGACATCATTAAGGAAATTTGGGGCAAACAAATTTAGAGTTGAAAATTACATTGGGGCAGGGACATTAAAAAGTAAATTTGAGGCACACAAATTTTAAACATACAGGAAATATTAAGCTCTGATTTGCCAGATATTGTACACGTAGAGACAATAAGAAACGAGGGTTGGGGCAACCAAAGTTGAAATTTAATTTGCATTTACAGGACAAGGCAAATTAGAGTATGAGTACCTGGTATAATAAACTCATAGGCATTAAAGGATTTAATATGTATTTTGAGGGGAGATATAGAGGAGAGGGGAAGGGGGACGGATGGGGAAGGGGCAGACTGGGTGGCTGAAGGAGTGCATGGCAGGGGTCATGGGGGTTGACAGCAAGATCAGGGAGATAGTGAGGTGTAATGGATGCGGGGCAGCGGTTTATTTGGAGATGCTGTGGAGAATGGGGTTTTGCCCAATACTTAACAGACTGACACAATTAGAGGCAGAGGTTCTTAGACTGAGGAGAGAGATGGATAGTTCATACATAGGGAGCATGAGCAGGGGAAGCAGTTGGGTGGCTAGTAGCAGATTGGGAGTGGAGTGTTCATTAAAAGAGGGTTAAGGGGTACAGTTCCAGGCAAGGGAACAGTCTGGGTTATTTGTGAAATAAAGGAGGAGGGCAGATGGAGAATAGGATAAGGGGGAAGGACAAAGAGGGGGAGGAGAAGGAGGAAGCAAGAAAGAGGAACAGACGGGTGGAAAAAAAGAAGAGCAACGAGGCTATGGGTAGTGCGGTGAACCTGAAGAATAGGTATACACCCTTAAGGATATTGATGGATTCAGGAGAGCAGGAGGAGGAAGGGGCAAACGTAGATACAAATGGAGCAGGGAGAAGGAAGGAGTAGCTAGAAAGGAACAACAAGAGGTTATTGGGAAGGGGGAACCCAACAAAGGTTTTGGATGGGAGTGCAAGAAGAGAAATTAAGCAGGGGGACATGGACAAGCGGGAAGGTAAGGCCAAGGAAGGGAGGACATCAAACGGGATGGAGAGAGGTGCATATAAGAGAAGTGCGCAAGGAGGAGACATAGAGAGGGGGAGATTGTACCATGGAGACAAGCAGGGCAAAACCAGAGTGGAAGCAGCTAAGTAGGGAGTCCATAAAATGCAAGGGGACTGAGGAATGTAGAGTCCTTTTAGTGAGGGACTCCATAATTAAGGGAATCAAATGGGGGATGTTGGGGGAGATGCAACTATTAGGACTGAGTGCCTGCCGGGTATGATGGTGCTCAAGGCCTCATGCTTAATACACACCTTGGCTAGGAAGCATGGGTGGGGTTCACCCACATCGTGGTGCATTTGGGCACTAATCATCAGGCAGACAACAGTGTAAAGAAAGTGCAGGCTAGATTCAAGGAGCTGGCAAGGATCTGCCAGGAGGAGGGCAAAACTGTCTAGTTCTCTGAAGTCCTGCCGGTACCAAAAGCCAGTGTGGATAGGAAGGGGAGTGTCATCGAGGCACAGGTCAGGAAGCATAGGAAAGTCAGGAGCAGTTTCAAAATTTACAAATAGCATTTTATTTTTCTCAATAACAGCAAAATAAAAAAGAAACATTTGTTCAGTATAGCTATTTACAAAGGCAGTGCAAACAGAGAAAACAAAGTCCTTCTAAGTGTTTTTTTCTCAGTTTCAAATCAGTCTCTCTCTCTCTCTCTCTCGCAGAACATTGCTGTTTTTTATAACAAGTCTTTGCAGGGAACTTTGTTGAGAGTTTGCTTGTCACAAAATGTTCTTGTAAGTTTACAAAATGTTCTTGTCAGTTTCAGTGCTGGTGCAGCAAAAAGAACATAGTAACCCCAAACTGACTTCTTGTTTATATTTCTGCAAGAGGCTTAAAAACTGCATTTCAGGTTAACCCCTTAAGTTCCAGATAGCTTTCTGCAATCATTTCAACAGTAAAACTATATGCAGTTTTAAACAAAGGAATGCAATTTCAAACAAAGGGATCCCAGTATCACTTACAGCTTCACACAAAGATTCGCATATGTTTTTATACCCACAGATATGCAAAGGAAAAAAAAAAAAAGACAAAAATAGCAAGGAAAGGAAGAGAACTAGCGAGAGGCGGAGAATTGCAAAAACCACAGGCGTGATCAGTTCCTAGGTCTCACAAACAAATTTGGTTGCCCAACCAGACAAAAAAGGAGAGGATAGAACAGATCCTTGCATTTAACCTCTTTTTTTTTTGCATAACAAATGGGGCAGGGCCTTATTCAATCCTGTCACATACCCCTCTTTTTAAGAGAGACAGCACAGTTACGTAGGAACTTACTGTAACAGTAGATCTTCGAGAGAGGTTCCTGCAGTAGGTCATCACATATAGGTCTGGCGCCACATGACATCGGGCTGCACGGCAGACTTTTCTAGCAATCCCTGATGGGGCCTCCCAGCCGATGTCACGTGACTGACGTCAGCGTGACTGTATATAGTGGGCGGTCCCCACGCCCGCCCTCCAGTTCTCCTGCCGGAACCAGGAAGAGGCCTGACAGCAGGAGCGAACATGATTTGGAGTCCCTGTAGAATACAAAATGAGGGGAAGGAGGGAGGGAAAAATATGACCTACTGAAGGAACCTCTCTCGAAGATCTACTATTATGGTAAGTTCCTACGTAATTGTACCTTTTTACTTCAAGAGGGTTCCTTCAGTAGGTCATCACATATAGGACAGAGTCCCAAACAGTCCCTCCAAAGAGAGACTGAGAGAAACTAGGGAGGAGGAGAAATAACTCCAAAGGAAAAAATTGGAGTCCACAATGGATCCAGCCTAGGACAGAAGGCCCTGTAACACAGCTAGGCCGAAACCAGCCCTCTGCCTGGAAGCAATGTCCAGATTATAGTGTTTGGTAAAGGTATGGACAGAACTCCAAGTGGCTGCGGCTCAGATATCAGCCGCAGAGACATTTCATAAAAAGGCAGCGGAAGTAGCCATGCCCCTAGTGGAATGACCTCTTATGGTACCCAGCAGAGGTTTCTCATACTTCTGGTAACAATACCTAATGCAGTTGCCTAACCATTTGGAAAGGCCCTGCTTAGAAACTGGTTTGCCCTTCAATCTGGGGGCAAAAGATACAAAAAGCTGATTGCAGCTACGAAATTCTTTAGTTTGGTGAGTGTAACACCGAAGAATCCGATGTAGAGCCATGGTATGGAGGAGTGCCTCACCTTTATTAGAGGGGGATGGATAGTACACAGGAAGCTCTACTGATTGGTTCAATGTGGCTTCTGACACCACCTTGGGAAGAAACTTTGGATTCGTTCTAAGAACCGCCTGGTCTTTATGGAAAATAAGATAGGGCTCCTAGCAAACCAGAGCGTGAAGCTCCGAGATCCTCTGGGCTGACGTGATGGCAACCAAAAACAATGCCTTCCAGGACAGGAAACACAAGTTGCAGCTCATAGCCAGCTCAAAAGGAGGAAGGGTGAGCTTTTCCAAAACGAAGTTCAAATCCCAAGGTGGAGTTGGACTGCGGATGGAGGGTTTCAAATGGAGAATCCCTTTCAGAAAGGTTTTAGAGACTTACAACTGAACCATAGGTTTACCATCCACTAGCTCACGGTACTCCGAAATTGCCAAAAAGTGGACCTTCAATGAAGAATATGAAAGACCGGAGTTTGACAGGTGAAGGAGGTATTCCATGACTTGAGGGGCAGAACATGCGAAAGGGTTCCAGCCCTTGGCGGTCGCCCAGATGGAAAACAGTTTCCACTTCATAGCATAAGTGGATTGAGTAGAGGGTTTTCTGGCCTCAATAAGGACTTGAGCAACTCTGGAGGAGACCCTAAATCGAGAGATCGCTATGTCTGCAGGAGCTGTGCATGAAGGTGCAGAGTCCTGGACCCCAGGTGTAGTACTCAACCTTGATCCTGAGTCAGGAGGTCGTGAGTCACTGGAAGTGGAACCGGTGGTTCCCTGGAAAGCTGCTGCAGCAGTGGGAACCAAATCTGTCTTGGCCAGAGAGGAGCGATGGGATCATCTTTGTCTTCTCTGCTTGAAATTTGAGGAGGACCCTCTGGAGAATGGAAAATGGAGGAAAGGGGTACAAAAATGTCCCTGTCCAAGAGAGAGACAGCGCATCATGCCAGAAAGCACCATACCCTGGAACAAGCGAGCAAAAAGTGGGAAGCTTTGCATTGAATTTGAAGACGAAAAGGTCGATTTCCGGACACCTCCAACGTAGGAAGATAGATTCTGCCACTTCCTGATGTAATTCATACTCGTGAGCTAGGGTCCGAGATCTGCTGAGACTGTCCGCCAGGACATTTAGAACGCCTGCTACGTGCATGGCCATGAGAGCCAGATTGTGCTGGACCGCCCAGTTCCACACCCACATTGCCTCCCTGCACAAGGAGTAAGAGCGGGTTCCTCCTCCTTTGTTGAGGTACCAAACTACTGACATGTTGTCCGTTTGGACCAGCAGTGATCCCTTGGAAAGGAGGGTCTGGAAAGTCTGTAAGGCGTACAGGACTGCCCTCATCTCCAGAATGTTGATGTGTAACGTAGCCTCCAAGCTGGACCACAGTCCTTGGGCCTGATGCTCCCCTAGATGTGCTCCCCATCCCATGTTCGAGGCATCTGTGGTTAGGGATGCTAAGGGAGCTGGGTTCCGGAAGGGGAGACCCAAAGAAAGATTGCAGGGATCCCTCCACCAAAGCAATTCTTTCTGAACTGCTGAGGAGACCAGTACTGGATGGTCCAGGTCGTCCAGGAGCTGATCCCACTGCACGCGCAAGGACCACTGAGTTACTCTCATGTGAAGCCTCGTGAGGGGAACAGTGGTGATGGAGGCTGCCATCAGGCTGAGAAGGCGAAGGATCTCCCGGGTCTGGATGGTCCTGGAGGAAGCCATTCGGGAAGCCTGACGGATCAGTGTTTCCACTCTGTCTGGAGGGAGGAAGGCTCTGTAACGGACTGTATCCAATACTGCCCCAGTGAACTGAAGTTTCTGGGCCGGGTTCATGGTGGACTTGGGAATATTAACAGTAATCTCTAGTCTGTTGAAAAGGTCCAAAGTGAAAGAAAGAACCTCCAGTAAAGAGTCCCTGGACGGGACTGAAATCAGCCAATCATCCAGGTAAGAGAAAACTGCAATACCCCTGCGGCGTAAGTAGGCCGCAACTACTGCCAGGCACTTGGTAAACACCCGGGGTGCTGATGACAGACCAAAGGGGAGCGCCCGGAATTGGAAGTGTTCCACCTGGAACTGAAATCGCAGGAACCGGCAGTGGCTGGGGAAGATGGGATATGCAGGTAAGCATCCTGCGTGTCCAGAGTGCACAACCAGTGATTCTCCAGAAGGAGTGGAAGGAGGTTCTGGAGTGTCAGCATTCAAAAATTTTTGTACTCGACAAAGTGGTTTAGGTTGCTTAAGTTGAGGATGGGTCTGAAATCCCCTGTCTTTTTTGGAACCAGGAAAAAATAGGAGTAAAACCCCCCTTCCCCTTTGCCGGAGGGGAACGCTTTCTATTGCTTCCTTGAGCAAGAGACTGTTCACCTCTTCTTGGATGAGAACAGCCTGGTCCCTTGAATAGGAGGATCTTTTTGATGGAGTTTTGGGAGGAAAGTCGAGGAACTCTATCGTGTGTCCAAACACTAGTTACAGGACCCATTCATCAGAGATTATTGCCCTCCACTCCTGCGTGTGGCGGATGAACCTCCCCCCTAGCTGCTCCCTGTCGAAAGACTGAGGAGGCAGTGGGGATAGCAAGTAGGGAAGTGTCTGGACGTTCAGGGGAAGGGCTCCCTGCGTATCTCTGGTTCTTGGAGACAGGAGGGGTGGCTGTACCCATGGCCTTGCGCTTTCCCTGGGGACATGCCGGGATTTGCTTTCTCTGTCTCCAGGTCCTTTTCAGAAAGGGCTGCTGTTGTTGGTTGCCCGATCGGTATATGGACCTCACCGATCTGCGGGCAAGACCTCTGTCCTACAGGTTGGTGATAATGTCCTTGGTGGCCCCACCAAAGAGTACTGAGCCCCTAAAGGGGGCATCTTGAATCACCGACTGAACTTTGTTAGCAAGTCCAGAAAGGTGAAGCCAGGAGTGCCGTCTGAGAGCAGCAGCAGTTGCCGAGGTGTGAGCCACAGAATCAACTGAATTGTAAGCGGCTCACAAAGCATGCCTACATGAGAATTTGGAGAGGCGAAGATCCTTGACAAGCTCCTCTTTCAAACTCGAGGGTTCCATGGACTGGACCCGAGCTTCCAACCTGGCTAAGGTAGCTTTCTGGTGAGACACCATATGGGCCACATAGTTGAGGGACTGGAGGGCGCATGTGGCTAAAGCATAAGCTTTTCTCCTAAACTGGTCCATCTGCCTTGACTGTTTGTCCGGAAGAGAGGTGCTCATGTGCTTGAGTGCAGTGGAACGGTCATGGGCAGCAGAAATGACAACAGAGTTGGCCTAAGGATGCACCTTCAAGAATGGGATATCCTTCAGCACCCAGTAAAGCCTGTCCGCCCTCTTGGGGACAGTCTGGAGGGAATGAGGCATCTGCCAGATGGTAGAGTTGAGGTCCTGATGAGGTCCAATCCATGGAGGAATGGGGACTGGAGACAGAAGACTCCAAGTCCAGGTGTTCTTCGAGTCTCTGTCTCATAGGGTCCTGATCCTCTGACTCCCAGTCAAAGAAATCCTTCATGGACCTCAGAAGGTCCGAAAAGGCAGGGTCCTCTGGTAGGGATTCCGGGGAAACCTTGCCTGATGGGCCCTCAGGCTCCTCCAAGACATCCTCCGCAGAATCCCTCATCATCATCGTCGTCGTCATCTGCCCCTTCATCAGAATGATGGAGGATATCAGGAAGAGCGACGTCCTGATGAGCATTCACCGAAACATGCACCATAGCCACTGAAGAACTACGCAGGGACGGGGACCTTGGAGACCATGGGAGAGGGAGTCTCATCTCCAGGTCCGACACCAACTCTGACCGTGCCCCCTGCCACCAAGACTGGATTAGAGTCTTGAAGTCCAGTGTAACCGGAGGAGGTAGAGGGGGTGATGGAGGAGGTTGGGGCTGAGGGGGTGGAGAAGGCAGTATTATTGGTAGTTGTGGGTAATGGTAACCCTGGAATCCCTGGTAATGAGGGTAGGGATTGAATCCAGGGTAAAACTGTCCATAGTGGCTCCAGTCCGGAGGGGGGCCAGTTTGGTAATGGTTCCCAGGGAACCCTAATGGAAGAAAGTTCGGGGTCTAGAGTAGATCCCCGTTGTCAGCTCGGACGGCGGTGGTACCCATATCGGACCCGCCGTGGTATAAATAGGCTGGGGGTCCAGCGTTGGGACAGCCCACATCAGGGGAACTGACGTCGGAACCGGCACCACCTGATTCGGCGCCGGGAACGGGTCCAGCGTCAGAGGGGCTGGCATCGGGGCCGGGCGAAGGGGCCCTGATGACGGGACCAGATCTGGCATCGCGGCCGGTGGCTGAGGCCGCTCTCTAGGCCCTGGCTGAGGAGCCGTTGTCGGGACATCGGGCATCAGAGTCAGCGGCTGAGGCTGATCGCTGGGTCCCAGCTGAGGAACTGTAGTGGGGACATCCGGCATTGGAGCAGGATTCGCCAGGTCTGCTGGCAGGATGTTGTCCGGAGTAGACGATAAAGGGATCCCACCCGGAGGAGGGGCCTCCACTGGTAGGCCACCCGGCCAAGGAGGAGTTTCCTTTCCCTTGACCCCAAGGGGAGAGCGTGGAGTAGACCCCACAGATTCGACTACGTAGAGGGGTTTCACGCTGTCTTCGCCGGAGGTACCCACTGGAGAAGAGGAGGATATGAGCAAAGGAAAAGGGGGAGAGGGACCTTCTACCCCTGGTTCCACCGGACTTCGGGTGAGGCGCCGTTAGGCCCCGACGGGGGCACCACATCTGAGCGGCCGTCTGGGATGGGCATCTCAGCAGGTGGCATCGGGCGGGAGGGGGAAGAGCCCCCGGCCAACTTATCAGCGGGTGCCGGGTGGGTCCCCACAGGATAAGGAACTGGCTTACTGGCTGCTGCGCGGTCCCCAGAGTAGCCAGGGGCCGACTTATTGACTGGCGCTGTGCGGTCAATGGGAGGGGCCGATGATTGACTGACCCGCTGCGGTCTTACCAGACTTACTGTCCAATTTCCTGGGTGGCAGCTGGGCCTTGCTCGTCGAGGGCTGCGTGTCATCCACGGGACGCTCCCGCTCCTGAGATTTCTCCTTGTGCTTCTTTGATAGAGAAGATTTATCTGCTGAGGACTCTGTAAATCGATCCATCTTTTTCTCAAGAGAAGCAAAGCAGGCTTTCAAGAGATGGGCCTCCAAAGCCTGCTGTCTCCTTTTCTTAGTGGCCTGGTTAAAGGTCTGGCACTCTGGGCAAGAGGAAACAGGGTGGTCTGGGCCCAGACAAAGGACACATTTAAGATGGCCGTCCTTATTCGGAACCTGCATGCCACAGGACGAGCACTTCTTCTTGGGTGAAGACATCAATGTGAACTGTACAAAAAAGAGAATTTTTAGTGAAGGAAAATCCGATGCAAGACACTTTCACAATGATTGCTATATGGAAGTCTGCAATGCGACTGACACAAGGTGACGGCGGGAAAGAACTGGTGGTCGGGCGTGGGGACCACCCACTATATACAGTCACGCTTGACGCCAGTCACGTGACGCATAATGCTCCTGTCAGGGATTAAGAAAAGTCTGCCGTGTGGCCCGATGCCAGGTGGCGCCAGTCCTATATGTGATGACCTACTGAAGGAACCCTCTCGAAGTAAGATCCTGTTTTACAAAAACAGGTTTCCAAAACTTTTTTTTGATTATTTTTTAACATTAGCTTATAACATTTACAATTCAGTGCATATGTAACATAGCAAACAGAGAAGTTTCAACTCGCATTTTTTTAACCTTTGGAATTTTTAATTCTTGATCCATATCTTGACAGAAAATTAGCATTGACATTCTCTTTTTTAGGTTTGTGCATTACTTTAAATTTAAATGGCTGTAGTGCCAGGTACCACCTTGTGAGTTTAGAATTTTTAATCTTTATTTGGTTAAACCAAACAGAGAGGATTGTGATCTGTTACAAGTACAAAGTCAGCTCCTAGCAAATAAAAGTTAAGGGACTGTATGGCCAATTTTGCCACAAGGCATTTTTTTTAATGGTGGAGTGCCTTTTCTCTCTGTCGTGCATCTTCCTACTGAACTATAGATTGGGGTAACCATCGCCTCAGTGCTTGCGCACAGAGGTTCTTTGTCTTTTAACTTGTTTTTTGTTTCAATTGGGTTCACCACAACATAACCCAGATAGATCATCTTAGGGTAGCTGGTTCATTCCACTGGGGTGTCAGACAGACGAGGCATACTGATGATTCCTGGTAGGACAAAACACGTGTCTATGTCTTCTGTTGGCACCCTTTGCAAACTGTGTGAGAGGCCTTTCAGCACCATGCATTTCTGCTTAAAGTTGAACCAGCATAATATTCTGTAGTGATTTGCATATGCAGCCCATGATGCTTTGCATTATGGGGGCATGTGTTATTTTGTGTTTCTATAGAATGGAATGTTTTTTCCCATCTATATGCTGATTTAAGACTGCATCTAGGCCTGCCTCTGATGCACTAGTCTGTAACAGAAACTGTTTCTCAAAGTCTGGGCTTTTTAAAACAGAGGCTGAACATGATGCAGCCTTGATGGCCCAAAAAGCCTTGTCACACTTTGGTGTCCATTTTATATTATTCGGGAACTGGTTTTTTTATGAGTTTAGTGAGGGGAGTAGCTAACTCGGCAAAGCTGGGAACAAATCTCCGATCATAACTAGCCAGTCCTAAAAATGACCTGACATGTTTCTTGGTTTTGGGGACAAGGCTGTTAGCTACAGCTTTAATCTTGGAAACCTCTGGCTTGACTTTCCCATTTTCCAGAACAGCCCAAATATCTGGTTTCCTGCATGCCCAATGCACACTTGGTAGGATTAATTGTCAGACCTGCCTTTTTGATCGATTGGATAACTGCTCATAGGTGTTCCATGTGGTTTTTCCAGTCTGGACTGTACACCACGACATCATCCAGGTACACAGCACAATAATCAGTGTGAGGGGATAAAATTACATCCATGTACAGCTGGAATGTAGCGGGTGCACCATGTAAACCAAACGGCATGGTGGTGAACTGATAGAATCCTTATGTGGCAAATAAAGTTTTGTCTCTGAATTTTTTAGCTAGGGGGATTTGCTAGTAACCCTTGGTGAGATCAAGGGTACTGATATACTTGGCACTTCCCAGTCTGTCCACTAAATCATCTATTTTGGGCATAGGATAACTGTCAAATTCTGACACTTGATTAAGTTTCCTAAAATCAAGGCAGATTCGTACACTCCCTTTTTTTGTTTGCAGTCACCATTGGTGATGAGCAAGCACTTTTTGACTCTTCTATGATACCCGTTTTTTTTTATTTTCTTAACCACGACAGCTCTTAACCGCTCTGGTAATCTGTATGCCTTTTGTCTAATAGGGTGCATTCCTTGTCACTATTACATGCTCGACCCCTTTTACTCAGCCTGGTACTGTGGTAAAAGTACTGTTAAATGTCTTTAGTAAGTTACAAATTTCTGTGGTTTGTTCGGAGGTTAAGGAAGCATTCACCTTTACAGCATTAGCAGTTACAGTTTGTTCCAGTCTATCATAAACGATATCAATATCTTCTTTATCAGTTTTTGGTAAAACTAGAAAAACAGCCTTTGGTGTTTTTTTTTTTTAACCAATTTTTGGAGGAGGTCAGCATGGTATATTTTAGTAGGATTTTTTTTTTTGTATTATTTCTTTATTCCCCTCATCTGACTGCCACATTAGCCACTCCTTCAGGCGTGCCAAGGACTCTTTCTGACCCATCCTGTCCCCCGAGCCTCCACTCTCAGATGGCAGCCTCCTCAGGGTAATCCAACGTAACCATTCACCAGGTGGGTCCCTCTCCTCCGAGGGGGAAGGCAACAGCCTGGGCAGGGCAGACAAGCTCAACGTCCTGGCCCCGAGGTGCTGCTGAGGTGGATGGCTTCTGGGGCATTGATGGCCTTGGAGAGCCAGGCCACCATCATCCGGCGTAACATGGAGCATTTTTCCGCTTTTCTGGTATGCTTCCCTCCTGCATCATCATGCAGTGCTCCTGGTCTCCACCAGAAGCCGCTGCCGAACAACGTCACTCCATAACCAACCCCAGGAGAGGAGAGCAGTCCTAAAGATGCTCGATCCTCTCCTTCCCCTGCCAGCCCCCAGTGTCCCAAGTCCATTCCCAAACCCAGGTCGCCAGCGTGGGTCAAGGTAAGGCACCAGCGCCTCAGCCCTCTATGCCATCGGGCCAGCCAGTAGGATTTTTTTTTATCAGACTTGGAGTTTAAATGGGAAAAAGAGTGTCTTACGAGTGCTTGGCTGTTACTGCGCTGCTGTGGCATCTGTCTGACCATTTGGTAGTCTTTAGCCAGAGAAACGGCCTTTTCCCCATTTTCTGGTCAATGTTCTTTTACCCAAAGCTGTACATCCATGGGAAGGATGTTGATGAACTGCTCTATTACAAATGTTTTGATGATCTGAGGTAGTGTTTTGCCATCTGGTTGGAGCCATTTCATACGGAGTGCTCTGAGTCGGGTGAAGGCTTTTCAAGGATTGTCAACTGAGTTATACTTCAGGGACCGGAATCTTTGCCTGTAGGTCTCTCCTGAGATGTCATACCTTTTTAGGATTTCGCTTTTCACCAGGTCATAGTTTTCTGACTGTGCAGTGCCCATATTGTTGTAAGCAAGTTGGGCTTTCCCTGTCAGGTAAGGTACCAGTCTGATTGCCCATTGCTGCTTTGGCCACTGGCAGGCTGTGGCAACCCTTTCAAAAGGGTTGTCAGGTATGCTTCAGTATCATCCGAGGGACACAACTTTGTAAGTTTAATGCATTTTAAGTTGTTTGTGTCTTGTTGCTCTGCTGGACCAGTGTCAGATACTCCAGCTTTGATAACTTGCAAGGCATCCATCCATCACTGCATCTCTTCTCTTCCTTGCTGCTCCTTTCGCTGCAGCTCTTCTTTTCTCTGCTTCTCGAGTTGTTGCATTTCTTTTTTTCTCTGTGTAACCCCCCTGCAAATGGGGGTTCCCAAAAGACTTCCAGGAGCTTGCTTGAATGCTCCAAGCCTGAATGGTGTTTAGCATTTAAGCCATTTATCAGTGAGTGTTTTTAGAACCTCTGGTACTGTCTCTTTAAGAGCTGTCTGCTTGCAGACATAATTAGTTGTATGAGGGACTGTGTGCTTCTCTGAGTACCACTCGAGCTGCTGCCAATTCACTTCATTTCTGCAGTCACTAGGAGTGCAAAGGGAACCTATCTGAAAGATGTAACTGTTTGCCAGAAATTATTTAGAGTAATAATGAAATTACAGTTTGTCTAACCTGCTTTCTTTGCAGTCAGAACTGTGTCTGCTAGTTCCCCATTCTAGTTTTGAACTGCTGAACTGGACCAATCAGTGTGGGGTAAGCTAGCTCTAAAATGGTGCCTTGGACGAATCAGAACTTGGACTCATAATCTGAGCCAGCCACAAGAGGATTGTATGGGCAGTGACTCTGGGAGATGTAGTTTAGACTTCAGTGCCTTTTGGACCAACAGCAGCAGTCTATTGTAGTGACACCCAATCCAGTCAAGAACTGGGAGGAACTCAAAGGAAGTGCCGGTTTTGTCGGTTGGAGTTTCAGTTGAGCTTTGGCAGTGAAGAAGGAAGGAGCCCTGTGCTTTTCAGTGTGCAGTTTTAGTCAAAAAACGTGTGTAAGGCCAGAGTTCTGGTCTGCAGCTTGTGTAACAGCTTGTTAGGACTGAATCAGTCCTGTGAAAAGAATCAAAAGGATCTCTGAAGAGTAGAAACCAGGCTCACCCTGTAGAAGACTGGATGAATTGCTGAAAATTGCACTCGGTCTGTCAGGAACTGAATCTGCTGTGTGTTCTCCCGGTATTGTGCAGTAATGCGATCGGGATACAGATGCAGCCTGCCTGGTATAGTGCTTTCTTTTATATGGATGTGTGAAGGTTTGTGTACCTCAAGTGAGCCCTGCTGACATTGAAGGACCCTATCTTATTTGGAGGTCGTGAGTACTAATTCAGGGTCGCTCCCTGTTGAATTGCCACATTAAATCCAAATGGAATTACTGTACTGCTGACTGTTTAATTCTCCTTTTCTCTGTGTGAAAGGGCCCCTACCAGCTGCCACGGTTTGGACTAGCCACTAGGGCTTGGGTACCCAGGGACAGTAACTGATAGGGATAGGCCTGTGCACAGAGCCATAAATAGATTATTAGAGTGATAAGCTAATTAACCTGATTTCCCCTGTCCTTGTTATATCCCCTAAATAAATCAGAGCTGCTTGTTTCAGCAAAGTTATACTGCCTGAGGTATTTGTCTATGTTAAAGTACTGTACTGTGATTGTTGCACTGTATCTCATTTCACAGGAGGTCCCAGTGCGGAACCAGACCTGGGGTAAGTGTATACTGTGAAGGTAATTCTGATATATTGTGTGGGCCACTAGTGGGAAGAAAGGGGGGTTGCAGTGTCCCAGAGGGCTGTGACCAAGTTAGTTTAACTATTGCAAACCCTGACCTCTGGGTGGAGGCACCCGCCATTGGATCCAGGCCCCTCAACCTGTTAGTGGCAAATCAGGCAGGGGAAGTAGCCCCTGGGATAGCGCCATCTAGGGGTTACATCTTGGAGGCTCACCGCTGGGATTGTGTGTCCTCTAGTGGCCATATTTACGAACCACTGTTAAAAAAATGGGTACCCCGACAGAAGTGGCTGTGCACCGGCTGGTGGAGTGGTGTACTGGGGAGGAGATCGACCCCCAAAATGCTATGCTTATCCTGGACATCCCTCTGGGTATCAATACGGACACTGTGCAGGAGTACTTTCCAAGGTGGAAGGTTTACAAAACCCTGTGGTGGTGGTCGGCATGCTAATCTGCTCACCCACACTTTCCTGGCCCTAGTAGAGTTTAAGGATCCCATAGATAGCTCCAAAGTGCCACAGACCATTACCCCAGAGGGAGCCCTCACTGCTTGGAGAGTGATAACTAAGGACAGTAAAGACCGAGGGAATCAGCCCCACCACTATCTGAAACTTTTGAGGAGAAATTTGCTGAATGGTTGCTGGGAGAGGGAAAACTGTGGAGGACTTGAAGAAACTATTCTTGCCACCTGGGGTGTTCCTCCCCAACACCCTCTCTGCTCCAGTGCCCGTAATGGTGGCTGAACCAATGCAGACTCCTATTTCTGCACCTGCCATTAGTCACGACTCTTACCGAAGGTTGAGGATCTTCTCTGGCACCTCCCCACCCCCAAGGGAGGATGACTGGGAGACCTGGATAGAACTATGTTGTCCCCAAGTGCTAGAATGGCAATGCTCGGGCAGCGAAGAGGGTTAGTGAGCCTCCGAGGTCCTGCCCTGGCTACCATCCGTGCTAAGCAGGCCAGTAACCCTGAAGCGACTGCACAGGCCTATCTTGAGGCCTTGGAGAATGTGTATAGGAGCCCAGATTCTGATGAGGACCTATGGTGGAGAGTAAGAGATGCACAACAGTACCAAGGAGTTGTTGTCTGTGTATGTATCTCGGCTGGAAAAATTGTTGCAATGCCTCAGAAAGGTAGTTTGCCAGCGATTGAACTGGACCGAACCAGGCTGGACAGGATCCTTAAGTCTGCCCCTTCTCAGAACTGCTGTTGCTTCAGTTACACCTGGCAGATCGGCTGGAATCCCACCCTCCTATGATGAGTTAATGAGAGAAATCGAGGAGTTGAGAAAAAAGGCGACCTCGGGAGGGACCTGCACCAATAGCTGCAGCTACGACCGAGTGACTGAGGGTGACCATCAAGTGAAGTTCAGGGGCAGAGGTTGGCAGTCAATGAGTGCTCTGACAAGAAAAAGATATGTCACAATGGGGCGAACTGTTGAGAGAGATCCAGAATTCAAAACAGTCCCTTTATGAAGGCCACGCCTGCAAATGCAGGCCCTGACCTATATCCGACTGCATCTGCTATGGGGGTGAGGTACCCACCCATGTATCTTCTGTGATAACAGCTCGAACTCGATTCCTTGACCATGGAAGTGGAGAAACTGGCGAGATGTCTCCAAATGCTTATCACGCCGCAGACAGAGATGGCACCAAGGTTTCCAGTTAGTAATACCCCGCCCTGGCTCCCAGTGTGGCGCCTCGGCCAGCTCAAACTCCAGAAAGTATGTTTTGCTATAATTGTGGGAAAGATGGGCACATGAAAGGAATGCCAGTCCCAAAAGACACTGACAAAGTTGCATATAGGCTACAAGGAGAGCTTGGAGAAGAAATCAGTGGTTAAGAGGTGCACGACATGATCCCAGTGAGGGCACCAAAATGCTAATTCACGTCCTTTTGTGGCAAGGTCAGTTGCCCAGGCCCCCACTACCGCCTCTCAGACTGGTCCAGAATAGTGGGTCCCTCCATGGAGACCACTGTAAAGGTGAATGGAGTGTCTACAAGAGCTGTATTAGACAGTGGCTCCAAGTGACAATTATGTTCCAGGATTGGTATCAGAAGCATTTGTCAGGCGATACCCTTACAACCATTAGAAGGACTGCATGTATGGGGTTAAGTGAGAAGGCCTACCCCTATTCCGGGTATATCCGAATTTGGCTGTCTTTCCCCACCTCCGTGGCTGGAGTGGCCGAACAAGTAGAGACCCTAGCCTTAGTGTGTCCCCCACTGGACTGTATGATGGTGTCCCTTTGTTGATTGGAACAAATGCTCATATGTTCGGAAGGCTGGCACAGTTGTGTTATGAAAACAGGGTCAAAGACTAGTAGAGCTTTAAGAGTTCCGGCTTTAATTAAGAAGGCCTATGAGGCACAGAGAGATGCTGAAAAAACAGAACCAGAGGAACGGTCGGAGTGTATGGAAGAAGGATCCTGAGTCTCTGATCCTGGCGCCAAATGCCCAGTGTACCTTACAGGAGAGGTCCGTATCAGAAAGGATGTTAGAATAAAATATTAATGTTGGATGCACCAGGCGATGGAAAATTGCCAGAGGGACTGCTGGTCAAGCCTAGTATTTTGCCCGCTAGAGCCCATGCTTATGCCAGAAGGGTAATGGTCCAAGTTCATAATGTGTCTGAAAGAGACATTCGAGTAAACAGAGGTTGCATACTGGCTAATGTGCATTGTGCAGACACTGCAGTGCTACCCAGCAGCAAGAGTTCAAGGAAGAATGACAGAGTAACGCCTGACTTGTTTGATTTGGCGACTCCGCTGCCAGCTGAATGGAAAGTGAGGATCAGTGAGAAGCTTGCCCAGAGAGACCAGGTGTTTTCTTTAAAGGAATGGGATGTAGGATCGTGCAAGGGGCTGAGCACAATATCCGCTGCATGACGAAGACCATTTCGTGAGAGGTCTCGACGCCTGGCACCTGCTGACATAGATGATGTGAGGCGGCATCTGCAAGAGATGTTAGCTGCTGGTGTAATACAAGAATCCAGAAGCCCTTATGCTTCCCCATTGTGGTAGTGAGGAAAAAGAATGGAACAGTAAGGATGTGTGTGGATTATACACTCTTAAACGGCGGACTATCCCTGATCAGTACACAATGCCCGCATTCAGGATGCTTGGACTGCCTAAACGGGAGCAAGTGGTTCTCTGTACTGGATCTCCGCAGTGGGTACTACCAGATCCCGATGGCCCCAGAAGACCGTGAGAAGATGGCCTTATCTGTCCGCTTGGCTTCTATGAATTCATGAGGATGCCTCAAGGATTTCAGGTGCCCCAGCCACTTTTCAACGATTGATGGGCGTGCAGTGGGGGACATGAACTTACTAGAGTGCCTGGTATACCTAGATGATGTTATTGTGTTTGGCAGCTCACTGGAGGAACATGAGAGCAGATTATTTAAGGTATTGGACCGACTGAGGACTTTGGCCTTAAACTGTCCATTGATAAGTGTCAATTCTTTCAAACATCAGTAAAGTATGTGGGACACATAGTATCCACCGAGGGAATAGAGACCGACCCAAGTAAAGTTGAGGCCTTGACCACCTGCCACAGCCCAAAAATCTAAAAGAACTGCAAAGATTCCTGAGGATTCTGTGGTTATTATCAGCGCTTCATCAAGGACTATTCAAGAGTGATCCACTTTACTTAACCTTACTCAAGGGTATCCCCAACCCACAAAAATACCAAAAGTCAGCGTCCCTCAAGACTGAAAGAGTGTATTTTCATCCAGTGAAGTATTTGGGCCCGCTGGACTCCTGATTGTGAGACTGCTTTTCATGAGATCATATATCAACACCCATGCTCCAGTGCTGGCCTATGCCGATCCAAGAAAAACCTTACGTCCTGCACACTGATGCCAGCTTGCAAGGGTTGGGGGCTGTGTTGTACAAGAGCACGAGAATGGCCTGAGACCAGTGACCTTTGCCAGTAGAAGCCTGACCCCATCCGAAAAGAACTATCCTGTACATAAGTTAGAGTTCCTAGCTTTGAAGTGGGCTATTGTTGACCAATTCCATGAGTACTTGTATGGGGCTAAAATACTAGTAAAAACTGACAATAATCCTTTGACCTATGTGCAGACCTCAGCTAAGTTGGATGCCACTGGCCATAGGTGGCTTTCTGCATTATCTACATATGACTATGCTCTCGAATACCGAGCAGGTCTGAACCACATAGATGCTGATGCTCTCTCCCGGAGGCCTGTTCCCCAGAATGATTGGGTCCGATTGGCAGAGACTGACATTCGGGCACTCTGCGGAAATTTGACAGGGAGGAACAAATGTCCCACGGACGCAGTGGACTGCATGGTGGATTGCTTGGGAGCCTCTGAGAATGCATACCTGCTGCTTGTTGCCACTTTTCTGCAATAGACATTGGTGCACTGCCTCAGCTGGACAATGACAGTAGGGCGGGCTCAATCCAGCGATCCCATGATCAAAGCAGCTTTAGAAGCCCTCTATGCAGGAAAAGATGTGTCCAAATTACGCCCACTGATTTGAGAACTGCACTGTTATACAAAGAAGGTCCTAAGTTGAAACTGATCAATAAACTGTTATACAGAGAAACAGTAGACAGAGGGGACAAGTAGACAAACAACAACTAGTGCTGCCCACTGCCTTTCGAGACTCAGTACTGAGGTCCTTGCACAACCACATGGGGCACCTTGGTATAGACAGAACACTTGACTTGGTGAGATCCAGATTCTATTGGCCTAAGATGGGGCTGATGTGGAGCAACACATTCAAACTTGTAGATCGCTGCTTACAGAGGAAAGCTTTGCCCCAGAGGGCTGCCCCTTGTTAACATCACCACCAGTGCACCCATGGAGCTGGTCTGTATTGATTTTCTGAGTTTGGAGTCAGATCAAAGAAATATCAGTAATGTGCTGGTGGTCACTGACCATTTCACGAGATATGCCCAAGCTTTCCCCACCAAAGACCAGAAAGCATCCCTGTGGCCAAAGTACTTGTAGAAAACTTTTTTGTTCACTATGGGGCTCCACAAAGAATCCATTCTGATCAAGGGAGAGACTTTGAGAGTCGTCTGATCAAAGAGATGCTTTCTCTGTGGGGTCACGAGTCCAGAACCACTCCTTACCACCCCAGGGGACCCACAACCTGAGCGTTTCAACACTTTGCTAGATATGCTAGGCACCCTGCACCCAAAGGACAAGCCTAGATGGAGCCAACAAATTAGCACCCTGGTACATGCTTATAACTGCACCAAAAGTGATGCCACTGGATTCTCCCCTACCGCCTGATGTTTGGAAGAGAAGCTCGACTACCAGTAGATGTGTGTTTGGGGTCTCTCCTGATGGGGTTCAAGCTGACAACTATTTACAGTATGTGCAAAGTTAAAGGCCCAGCTAACTCATGCGTACTAACTGGCTCAAACCATGGCTGCCAAAAGAAATCTGGCCAACAAAGAAAGGTATGATAAAGGAAAGCACAGGAACTCCAGGAGGAGATCGGATTGCTAAGAAATCTGGGACTGCATGGCAAGCACAAGATTGCTGACAGATGGCACCATCTCCTCACATTGTAGTGGGCAAACTAGATGATCTGCCAGTGTACAAAGTAAGGCCTGAGAATAATTCAAAAGATGTAAAAACAATGCATAGAAATCATTTACTGCCCATTGGACAAATCTTAATTGAGTCTGAGCCCCTAGAAGATGCCCCTCTGGACCAGTGACTAGAGCTGCTGCTAAGAAAAGACCAAGGAAGTCTGCACCTACAGAAGCAGAGTTAAAGTGTTCCCCTGCACAAGTCCCAGTTGAGCATGACTGTCAGTCCATATCAGAAGAAATGAGAGTGACTTTGAATACTATCCTTCTTACGAACTGAGTCAATTGTTTGGGCAATCCCTAGTCAATACTGGAGATGAAGCTGGGCCTTCTGGACTGTCTAAGCCCCCAGCTTCATCCCTGGAGCCAATGCTCCCAGAAAGTGAAGTGCAAAGCATCAGATCAGATGAAATGGAATCATTGTGCATGGTTGAACTGTTTGAGCTTTCAGGGAGGAAAGTGATAGATTGGGGCAGACTGGTGATACACCCGAACAAGAAGAGTATTTTGAGTGCCCTGACAGTCCACTGCCAGTGTCAAAGCTCTCCATCGAGCCAAATGTTGTGGACTCAGAAACTGTAACTCCTGGAGCTGAAAGTGTCCCAAGTTCTAGCCTCTCTACCCCCATGGAGACTCCCTGACAAGTGAGGACAATGCTGAAAATGAGGCTCAGAGTGCAGAGACTATAACAGTTCCCCTAGAAAGACTGGTCGAGCTGTAAAGCCTGTGGTGCACCTCAGTTATGATTCCTTGGGAGGCCTGTGGATTTGCCTCTCAATGTTGTCCATAAAGAGTGTATGTGTCCCAGAGCTCATTGCCCAAACTGAGCGTCAGTGCTAACTCAGTTACTTGTGTTGCCCTCTAAGTATGGTGCCTTGCCCGTCCAGCCCCAAGGTAACTGATAGGGAAGGGCCCCCTCTCTTCAGGTTTCATGTACAAGAGGTAATAACTTGAGTTATGGTACAATGTGTGTGTAATACTGTGTAAAGAGTGACGTACTGCAATGTTTCAGAAATGTGTTCTTGGTAAAATGATATATTGACTGATGATTACATGTGTGAACCTAATGCAAATGTATATGGTTGCAGTTAAAACTTATGGGGGTACTTGCTTGACGCGGACATCAAGCTTTCCCAGGCCAGGAAGGGTGTAAACCCTGCAAATGGGGGTTCCCAAAAGACTTCCAGGAGCTTGCTTGAATGCTCCAAGCCTGAATGGTGTTTGGCATTTAAGCCATTTATCAGTGAGTGTTTTTAGAACCTCTGGTACTGTCTCTTTAAGAGCTGTCTGCTTGCAGACATAATTAGTTGTATGGGGGACTGTGTGCTTCTCTGAGTACCACTCGAGCTGCTGCCAATTCACTTCATTTCTGCAGTCACTAGGAGTGCAAAGGAACCTATCTGAAAGATGTAACTGTTTGCCAGAAATTATTTAGAGTAATAATGAAATTACAGTTTGTCTAACCTGCTTTCTTTGCAGTCAGAACTGTGTCTGCTAGTTCCCATTCTAGTTTTGAACTGCTGAACTGGACCAATCAGTGTGGGGTAAGCTAGCTCTAAAATGGTGCCTTGAGACGAATCAGAACTTGGACTCATAATCTGAGCCAGCCACAAGAGGATTGTATGGGCAGTGACTCTGGGAGATGTAGTTTAGACTTCAGTGCCTTTTTGGACCAACAGCAGCAGTCTATTGTGAGTGACACCAATCCAGTCAAGAACTGGGAGGAACTCAAAGGAAGTGCCCAGTTTGTCGGTTGGAGTTTCAGTTGAGCTTTGGCAGTGAAGAAGGAAGGAGCCCTGTGCTTTTTCAGTGTGCAGTTTTAGTCAAAACGTGTATAAGGCCCAGAGTTCTGGTCTGCAGCTTGTGTAACAGCTTGTTAGGACTGAATCAGTCCTGTGAAAAGAATCAAGGATCTCTGAAGAGTAGAAACCAGGCTCACCCTGTAGAAGACTGGATGAATTGCTGAAAATTGCACTCGGTCTGTCAGGAACTGAATCTGCTGTGTGTTCTCCGGGTATTGTGCAGTAATTACGATCGGGATACAGATGCAGCCTGCCTGGTATAGTGCTTTCTTTTATATGGATGTGTGAAGAGGTTTGTGTACCTCAAGTGAGCCCTGCTGACATTGAAGGACCCTATCTTATTTGGAGGTCGTGAGTACTAATTCAGATCGCTCCTGTTGAATTGCCACATTAAATCCAAATGGAATTACTGTACTGCTGACTGTTTAATTCTCCTTTTCTCTGTGTGAAAGGCCCCTACCAGCTGCCACAGTTTGGACTAGCCACTAGGGCTTGGGTACCCAGGGACAGTAACTGATAGGGATAGGCCTGTGCACAGAGCCATGAATGAATTATTAGAGTGATAAGCTAATTAACCTGATTTCCCCTGTCCTTGTTATATCCCCAAATAAATCAGAGCTGCTTGTTTCCAGCAAAGTTATACTGCCTGAGGTATTTGTCTATGTTAAAGTACTGTACTGTGATTGTTGCACTGTATCTCATTTCACAGGAGGTCCCAGTGCCGGAACCAGACCTGGGGGTAAGTGTATACTGTGAAGGTAATTCTGATATATTGTGTGGGCCACTAGTGGGAAGAAGGGGGGGTTGCAGTGTCCCAGAGGGCTGTGACCAAGTTAGTTTAACTATTGCAAACCCTGACCTCTGGGTGGAGGCACCCGCCATTGGATCCAGGCCCCTCAACCTGTTAGTGGCAAATCAGGCAGGGGAAGTAGCCCCTGGGATAGCGCCATCTAGGGGTTACATCTGTGTCTCTAAATGTTGATTTTTTTATCTCTGCTGCATCTCCTCTCTTCTCTTCTTCTTCATCTCTTTTTGTTGTATAGCCCACCATGTCTTGAAAAAGACAGTCAGGCTTTCAGTTTCTGTCACTGCCTGATCTTTTTCCATAACTGGTGCTAGCTGTACAGTCTCAGCTTGGACTTCTGTCTCTGCTAGTTTGGCTACCATTCTCCTGGTAACCACTCCTGGGCTTGCTGCTGCAGAATTCGTACCTTTCTTCTATGCTTCCCAGGTACTGGGTATAGTACTCACACACAAAACTCCTGGCTTAGAGTATGCATGGCGTAAATCCTACCTCTAAAACCATCTGTCTGTGAGGCACAGGTCAGAAAGTATAGGAAAACCAGGAGCAGTTTCAAAATGTGCAAATAGCATTTTATTTTTCTCAATAACAGCAAAATAAAAAATAAAAATGTTTTCAGTATAACTATTTACAAAGGCAGTACAAACAGAGAAAACAACGTCTTGAGTGTTTTTTTCACAGTTTTAAATCTCAGTCTCTCTCTCTTGCAAAACATTGCTGTTTTTTGTAACAAGTTTTTGAAAGGAACTTTAAGAGAGCTTGCTTTTCACAAAATGTTCTTGTAAGTTTACGAAATGTTCTTATCAGTTTCGATGCAAGTAAAGCAAAAAGAACATAGTGACCCAAAACTGACCTCTTGTTTATATTTTTGCAAGAGGCTTAAAAACTGCATTTCAGGTTAACTCCTTAAGTTCCAAATAGCTTTTTGCAATCATTTCAACAGTAAAACTATATACATTTTTAAACAAAGGAATGCAGTTTCAAACAAAGGGATCCCAGTATCACTTAAAGTTTCACACAAAGATTCACATATGTTTTTATACCCGCAGATATGCAAGGGGGAAAAAAGACAAAAATAGTAAGGAACGGCAGAGAAATAGCAAGAGGTGGAAAATTGCAAAACCACAGAAGTGATCAGTTCCTAGGTCTCACAAAAAAATTTGGTTGTGCAACCAGATGAAAAAAAAAAGGATTAAACAAATCCTTGCATTTAACCTTTTTTGCATAACAAATGGGTAGGCCTTATTTAACCCTGTCACAGGGAGAATTGAAGAATTCAATTTGTGTCTTAGGGGGTGGTAGAAGGAAATTGGTTTTGGACTGGTGGGGGAATGGGGTGGGACATGGGATAATGTAGAGTTTTATTCTCCTGACAGGTTACATTTAAATGGGGGGTACAATGGTCCTGAGGGAAAAATCAGATGGCTATGTAAAGGAGGGTTTACGTTTAAACTGAGCAATGGGGAGCAGCAGGAAATAGCCTAGCTAGGACTACCCCCAAAAATGAGACAGGTAGGACAGGAAGAGTTAGCAAGGGTGATGGGGGTGTATGGTGGAAAGGCCTGTCAGCAAATGCCAGGAGTTTAGGGAAAAAAATGGTGGACCTGGAGACCATTGTGGTGGACGAGGGACTAGACATTGTGGCTATAACAGAGACCTGGTGGTCAGACCACCACTCTTGGGAAGTAGGGGTCCCAGAGTACAGGCATGTCAGAAGGGACAGGGCTAGCAGAAAAGGGGGCAGGGTTGCATTACATGTCAAAGAGAACATTAGGGTGTCGGAAGGGCAGGAGGTGCAGGCCTTGTGGGTCACATTGGAAAAAACATCTGGGGCTTCATTAAGATTGGGTGTGATTTACAGGCCTCCTACACAGGGGAAGGAAGAGAACAGACAGATGGTACAGGAGGTACAACAAATGGCACTCAAAGGGGAGATCCTACTACTGGGGGACCTTAACCTCCCTGACATGGACTGGAAAATCCCTATGCCAGGAGCAGAGAGGTACTTGGAGCAATCCTGGGAGCTTTCCTGCAACAGCTGGTTAGGGAACCCGCTGGGGGATAACATGCTGGACATAGTCCTTACCAACAAGGATAGTGTAGAGGAAGTTGAGGTAGGAGACTGCCTGGGTACAAGCAACCACAACACAGTGAGTTTCAGGATAAAGATGGGGAAGGAAACAAACTGAACCAACACAAAGGTTCTGGACTTCAGGCGAGCGGACTTCACAAGAATGAGGGGGATTTTCAAGGAGGAAATGGAGGGTAAGGAGAAAATAGGGGGTGTAGAGGAATTATGGAAATGCATTAGGGGGGGTTACTGAAAGCCACAGTGTTCTGCATCAAGAGGGTAGGAAAAAACTAAAAAAGAAGGAGATCACTCTGGTTTACCAGGGAGGTGGTGGGGGCAATTAGGGAAAGAAAGATGGCATTCAAAACATACAAAAGGACCCAGAGGAGAGAGGGCAGGGAGATTTATAGAGAGAAGCTGAGGGTGGCAGGGCAAAAGATTCGGAGGGCAAAAGCAGATGCAGAAGAGAGAATTGCTAGGCAGGCCAAAAGGGGAGATAAAACTTTTTTTTAGGTATGTGGGGGAAAAGAGGAAGGCAAGGCAGGGGATAGTGAGGGGGAGCACTGGTGGAGGGAGACTTTGGGAAGGAAGAGGTACAAATTAGCTACTTTTGCTCAGTCTTTATGGTGGAAGGGAAGGAGAAGGGACCTGAGTTAAAGAGGAGAGGAGGGGATGACAAAAGATTGGATCCTAGCCCGTCAGAGAGGACAGGATAAAAGAGGAACTAGGAAGGTTAAAAGTAGACAAGGCAATGGGGCCGGGCGACTTGCATCCTAGGGTACTCCGGGAACTAAAAGAAGAGCTGGCAGCACCACTGGCGAGGCTGTTTAACTTGTCCCTGGATACTGGATGGGTGACTGGAGGATGACGGACATGGTGCCACTACATAAGGGGGGCAGGAGAGGAGACGAGAAATTATCACCCGGTCAGCCTCACCTTGGTGGTGGGGAAGGTGATGGCGGTTTTAATAAAGGAAAGAATGGTAAACTACCTGATAGACAGCGGACTACTAGATGACAGGCAAACATGGCTTCACAAGTGGGAGATCATACCAGACAAACCTGATTGATTTTTTAGATTGGGTAATGAAGGTGATCGATTGGGGGGCAGTGGATGTGTTCTATCTGGACTATAGTAAGGCCTTCGACTCTGCCCCTCACCGCAGGCTGGTAAAGAAGTTGGAGAGCTTAGGGGTGGGACAGAAGATAACTAGATGGGTGGAAAAGTGGTTGAAGGACAGAAACCAGAGGGTGGCAGTAAATGGGGTGCACTCCAGGGAAAAGGGGGTGACAAACGAGGTGTCCCAGGGGTCGGTTCTAGGACCAATACTTTTTAACATCTATATCAGCAATATAGCAGAGGGACTTGAGGGAAGGTGTGCCTATTTGCGGATGACATACAGATCTGCAATAGGGTGGACACCCGGGAGGCGAGGCCATGAGGAGGGCCTGCAGATTCTGGAAAGGTGGTCAGACACATGGCAGCTGAAATTCAATGCCAAAAAGTGTACAGTAATGCACATGGGGTGTAAAAACCCACAAGCCTAATACACATTGGGGGGAGGAGATAATTAAGCAATCGAAGCAAGAAAAAGATCTGGGAATTATAATTTCAGACAACCTGAAGGTGGGTGACTAATGCAGCAAGGTGGTGGGCAAAGCAAATAGAATGCTAGCGTGCATAGTTAGGGGTATAACAAGCAGAAGGAGGGAGGTGCTGATGCCTTTATATAAAACCACGGTCAAACCTCACCTGGAGTATGGGGTCCAGTTCTGGAGGCCTCATCTGTACAAGGACATAGATGGCTTAGAAAGGGTTCAAAGAACGGTAACAAAGATGGTGCAGGGTATGCAAAGGAAGCTCTGTGAGATGAGGTTGCGACAATTGGATCTGTACCTACTGGAAACTAGAAGGGAGAGGGAGGACATGATATAAACTTTTAAGTACATGAAGGGGATAAATAAGGTGAAGGAAGGGAGCTTATTTAAGAGGAAGATGGGGGCAAAACAAGAGGTTATAATCTAAGATTGGAGGGAAGAAGATACAAGGGCAATGTTAGGGGGTGTTACTTCACAGAGAGGGTGGTGGAGCCCTGGAACAAACTACCTGAGGAGGTGGTGGAGGCTAAAACAGTGGAGGGATTCAAGGGGGCATGAGACAGACATAAAGAATTGAGCAGTGGGTGGAGGGGGATATCACCTGACAAAGGTGACAAGTGGGGGGGGGGTAGGGGGCAGACTAGGTGGGCCAGAGTGGTCCTTTTCTGCTGCCAGATTTCTAAGATTCATTCTGTGATTCACAGTGGGCCCCAGAATCGCAAATTATCAGGCCCATATGGTCAAGTACCAGAATACCCTCTGGAGGAAGGCTAAAACAGCATCCCAGGCCCTCCCAGAGTGTTCCCAGACTCAGGAGATGCTCAAGATCCTCCAGACTGGGGCTGACATGCGTAAACACCTCTTAATATCTACCTACAATATTTGAAATGCTTCAGCCAGAGCAGCTATGACTGGCGTCTGCCTAAGAAGGTATTCCTGGTTGAGGGTGTCAGGATTGCTAGTGATGTCCAGCAATCCATTCTGAATGCCCCTTTCAGAGGATGCTAGCTAATTGGGGCAGATGTGCAAGACATCCTCTCTGACCTGCAAGCTTCAGGAAGGGCTCTTAGGTCAGTCCACTCCCTCTGCTCCACACAACCGAGAAGTGGGCAGAGGGTGCCCTTTTGCAGGGCTACCAATAAACAAAGATCAGGGGCCAGGCAACAGAGCAAAATCAGAGAAGCCTTGCCAACCCTACCCTCCTACACAGGTGCCCAACCTAAAGCCCCTAGAGGAGATGCAACTGTGGCCACTGATCTGCTTCAGTATGACTCCTTATTAGACCCCCTCTCTCCGGTACACAGTCTGGAGGTAGTGGTAGTGGGGGGTCGCCTCTCCCTCCACTTAGACTGGTGGAGAGTGAGAGGTTATAACAGATGCTTGCGTCCTGCAGTTAATAGAAAAGGGACATGCTCTAGAAGTTCTGGAGTTGCCACCAGACTTTCCTCCAAATCTGGAGAAAGTTCCTACACTGCTGCGCAAGAGAGCCATATAATCAGTTCCCTGGGAACAAAGGAAAAGGTGGTTTTATTCTCATTTCTCCCTAGTCCCCAGATCCACAGGGGACTTGAAGCCCATTTTGGATCTGAGGGATCTGAGCTTGTATAGTCAGTATAAGAAGTGCAGGATGGTCACTCTGCAAGGTCTGTTGCCCCTCCTGCAAAAAGGGGATTGGATATGCTCCTTGGACATGCAAGATGCTTACCTGCATGTCAAGGTTTACGCACCCCACAGGAAGTACCTCAGGTTCCTGTTTCAGGGGAACACTACCAGTTCAGAGTATTGCCCTTTGGCTTGTCATCTGCGCCATGGGTATTTACCAAATGCTTGGTAGTTGTGGCAGCAGCTCTCAGGAGAGAGGGACTCTATGTTTTCCCCTGTTTAGACGATAGGTTGCTCAAAGCTTCATCCAAGGAGCAACTGCCTCACACCCTAGCACGTGCCAGACAGCTGTTCAACACACTAGGGATCACGGTCAATCTCTCCAAGTCAGTTTTGACCTCTTTTCCACATCTGCAGTACACAGGGGCTGTACTGGACATTGCTCAGGGCTCAGCCTTCCTGCCCCAGGACATGACAGAGGGCCTGATGGCTCAGGCCCAGTTGCTTTACAACAGTGGGTATGTCACAGCCAGGACATTCCTGAGACTGTTGGGCCTTCAGGCAGCAGCCATTGTCATGGTACCCCTGACCAGGCTGCACATGAGGATCCCTCAGTGGACATTAAGAGTCCAGTGGGCTCAGCGCACTGACAATCTAGAACAGAAGATTCTAGTAACTTATGTCCAAAAGGTGCTCCACTGGTGGATGGAACCCATTAATTTGATGAAAGGGGTTCCTATTCTCATTTCCTCCCTTCAGCAGAGTCTCACCACAGACTCTTCAGAGCTGGGCTGAGGGAAACATCTTGGACCTCATCAGACACAAGGAACGTGGGCCAGAGTGGAGACTTCCCTCCACATAAAAGTCCTAGAGATGAAAGCCGTTCTGTTTGTTCTGCAAGTCTTCCAGAATCATCTATCCCTGGGGCATCTGCTGGTGCAGATGGGCGACATCAGTGTAGTCGCTACATAAACAAGCATTGGGGACTATTCTACACTTCGTGCCAGGAAGTGATAAGGGTCTGCATTGGCTTTTGTGAACACGGGTTCAGGAACTGCTGACAGTCTAAGCCGGTTCTAGTCTCACATGTGTGAGTGGGAGCTGCTAACCTTGGTCATAGAAGACCTGTTTAGCAGGTGGGGTCATCCAGAGTTGGACTTGTCCCCACTAAACTCACAGCTGCCGCTTTTCTGCTCACTCGCTCCAGGGTATGGAATGTTCTGGTGAGATACATTGTCCCTTTTTGGAAAGGGCAGTTCCTTTATGTCTTTCCTCCCTTTCCTCTAATTCACAGGGTGCTACTCAAGCTCCACATGGAGGGAGCTACTCTCATTCTGGTGGCTCCCTTCTGGTCTCATCAGCTATGGTTCCCCATGCTGCAGCAGTTAGCAGTGGAACTCCCAGCACCCCTGCCCCTGTGCAAGGCTTGCTATCACAGAAACAGGGCAACCTGGTCCATCTGGACTTCAGGTCACTCCATCTCCATGCCTGGATCCTGAAGACATAGCCACTGCGAGATTTGGAATGTCCCCAAAGGTGGTTGATATCCTGGTGGTTGCCAGAAAACCTTCCACCAGGGCCACTTGATCCATGAAGTGGAAGTGGTTTGCTTTCTGGGCCACTTCCCATCACTTGGATCCCTTTACTTGCCCAGTGAATCAGGTTCTAGAGTATTTATTTCCTTGTCAGACGATAGTACTCTTCTATCAAAGTACACCTGGCTGCTATTTCAGCCTTCCATGTGCCTATTGATGGCTGTACAGTAGCGTGGCTAGATAGAAACATAGAAGTTTTCAGCAGATAAGACTTTTTGGCCCATCCAGTCTGCCCATTTTCCCTGCCTGCTGTGCCACCACAGCCCTTGTACAATCTCTGGTCATCCCCACCCCTTGTGTTCCTTCCAAGGTCCCCTTGTATCTGTCCCATGCATGTTTAAATCCTGTGACTGTTTTGGCACCTACCACCTCTGCTGGAAGGTCATTCCAGGTTTCCACCACCCTCTCTGTAAAGAAATATTCTCACCCCAGGAATTCTTCAGCATGTATTGACAGGTGAAGTATGCCAGCCGGGTTAAGCTGCCCCAGAGAGATGAAGTCAGTGTAAATGAGAAAGATATTGGCCAATCAGAATAGAGAGAAAGAGAAGAGTGCTGCCTACAGTCAGCCTGACGGACCTCAGAACTTTTTCTCCACTGAACTGGCAACACAACCCTGGAGCTTTCTCTCTTCAGAGACCTTCCTTTGAGATATTTCTTACTTTTGAGTGCTGCCTTTGAGGTATTTACTTTTTTTGTACCATTTTTAATGCGGCTTCATTTGGTTCCACGCAGTCGTGGAATTTTTACCATTTTTTACTGTTTTTCCCTGCTTCTGCATTTTTTTCTGAGGTAAAGGTTTACCACGTGCATGATAAAATTGCGTTGTTTTTTTTTTTATTTGATAGTATTTAGTCTGTAAGCTTCTAATTTGACTGTATTTGTGTTTAAATTAGTGCTTTTATTCACACTTTAGCGGTAATTTTTTCCACGCATTAGTGCTATTTCCTGGAACCACTTTTCTCTACATTTAATATAATATAACATTGTTTGAAAAGTAATTCCCCTCTTTTCTCTGTGGTAAAACCTTCTTTTATTGTGCAGTGAGCTACTGTTGGCAAGAAGTGTGGAGGTGGTTACTGTTTCTCCTTTCTACTATTTGTGAGAAAAAAACAAAAGAAATAAAACTCAAGTTTAATTTCAATTGACAGCCTTTTGGACAAACACTCATTATCATTACCTCTCAGTCTGCCTCCTCCTCCTCCTCTAAAAGCGCTGAGGAGGGTACCTCAAGTCAACACAAAAGTATTGATAAGTTCTCCAAGGACTCTAATGAAAAGAAGTCTGATAAAAGTAAAAATTCTAGCCAAGCCTCTAAAAGACAAAGTGAGCGGGGTTCTGACCCAGTCCCTGCTAGAAAGATTAAAAAAGATAAGCACACCGCTGCCCTTCCCCCCGAAAGGCCTAGGGAGACATCAGTGGTTAGTAAAGAGATGCCCTCTGCAAATGAAATACCTAAAGCTTGATGTTTATAGCAGACTTTACAATCCATGGGCAATATTTTCTCAGCTCCTTCGGGACCTAGTACTCATCTCCATGACTCCAGTTATGCCCAAGGCTTTTATTATGAAGGAGAGGATGATGACGATGAATTGCCACAGGCTGACCCATTAAACCCAGACAGCCACCCTGGGGCTGACCTAAATGAGGACAGTGATGACATTTCTTCCTTTTTTACATTTCTTAAACAGATGGTGGACACCCTGAAACTTCCTTGCTAGGACAACACCAGTCAGGAGATGGAGGAGTACTATGTAGAAATGATGGGTCATACTCCTTTAAAGAAACTGAATTTGCCCATCTATAACACATTGAAGAAAGCAATTTTTAACATTCTGTATATGATAGGGGTCGTTCCTGCTACAGAATGGGACCCTTTTTTATTTTCAAACTCTAGGTTGCAACCTCTCTTTTCTCTTCTGCCGCTGTGTTTTCTAATCCAAAAGGCAGGCCACCTTCAGCCAAACGTTTCTCTCTCTGAAACCTATCTCTGTTACTTTATTTTCTTACATCCTCTTTGGTCCAGCAACATGGGAGGTCAAGTGAAACATGACCTCCAGGCTTATGTGAGCTTATATCAGCAAACAGTAAAGAACGGCACTTAATATGCATATGGTTGCCCCTAAACAACTGGTGAAATAAATGATTAGACAGCATTTGGCTGTAAAGCTGGTTTTATGTTCCCCTGGTATGTTATAGATTTTCCCTTAAGTAAGGTTTTCTATGCCTAAGGATTAACTGTCCGGGATCTATGTCATAACGGCGAGCACCAATGGGCGATCGCCATTAGGGCAACGGCACATGGCCGAAAAAATATTTTGCTGATGTACTCCTACGCACAGCAAAACGGCGCCGGGAGTTGGGATTTTATAGCTTCATGTGGGGCCAGCCTCCGCGACCCTCCCTACTTAAGGATGCTCAACTCCAGGGGGTGCAAACCCAATAAAAATAATTTGGGATGGGTGCAACGAAGGTACTCACACCCGACCCAAACCCAGCACTGTTCCCGCTGCAGCCCTGAACCCACCCACCATGCCACAGAAGCAGCTTAGCAGCTCGCCGTGGCACCACCCCCTACAACCCCTCTGTCCCTACCCACCCCATGTTCGGCGTGCTTGCTCCCCCCCTCATGTGTAGGCATGTAGCAACAGGATGTCACTATTTCGCGCACCCCCCATCCGGTCACCCACCTCACCCAGTCGCCCTGATGACAGGCGTCGCGATTGAGTGGCCCTTTTGGTAGGTGTCCAATCGCAATCACCAAAGTTACGGGATACCAAATGTCTGAGGACATCCTCCCCTTCCAATTGGGAATCGTAGGTCACAAAGCCATGTGTTGATAATCTGACCAAACAATTGTAGAGCAGAGAGTCCTTTTCGCTGCTAAAATTGTAGAAATAGGCAGGTTGCCTAGTTAAAAGGAATATGCTCTGTAAAATATACACAGTAGGTTGTATTGCAAGGGTCTTATTAGTATGCCCTATAAGAACTGATGAAAAAGAAAGCTTTAATCAAGAAATGCCTTAAGAGAAGTGAACACTGTATTGAAAATAAAAGGAGGCAGTAGAAAAGTAGGGAGAGAAAAAACAATTATATGAAAAAAAATAAACAGAGAGAGGAAAGAGTAAGTATACAAAACAACAGTTAAGTGGCCACAAATAAGACATGATGGGAGTGGTGCAGTTCAGTGGCTGTGGAGCAGCAGTCTTCCAGGAGACGTTCTGGAGGATGCGGTGTTGTTCCATCTGCAGGCACCTCTCTGGGCTGAGGGAGGAAGTTGCTCATCTCTAAGCTGACTTGGCCAGGATTCAGGGGACCTCCTTTCCCACCTAGGAACCACCAGGGCCACCACTACTGCTCAGAGATTGCCAAGAAAGAGGAGCGGTTGGACCACAGTGGGCTCAGGAAGGGTGAGGGTGGTGGAACAGAAGCGCATCCCTCCAGTTCTACCTCTCCACAATTCATATGTTGTTCTGGCAGAGTGTGGTTCCTCTATGGAGGCATGCGCAGTGGAGACCATGGAGGATGATGGGATCCTCCACAAAGGAGACCCACAGGAGGGTGGCATGGGACCCCACGGGGGAAAGGAAACAACTCCTGGTGGGGGACTCCATTGTTAGGAGGGAAGAACTGGGGAAGGGAGATAAGGTGCCTGCCTGGTGCCAAGGCTTGGAGGGATAGGGAGCGAATCCTCAGGATCGCAGGAGCAGGTGCATGGGGGAGGGAGCTGGATGTCATTGTCCACCTTGGGACAAATGATCTGGCTGGGAAAGGGATCAGAGCAGTGCAGGAGGAGTTTGTGGAGTTGGGGAAGGGCCTTAGACAAGTAGCACGCATGGTAACCTTCTCGGAGGTGCTGCCTGTCTACAGCATGGGTGAGGCTAGGGTGCTCCGCACCTTGGGATTCAATCAGTGGTTGAAAAACTGGTGCAGAGCTCAGGGTTTTAGCTTCATTGGGGACTGGGGGTCCACCTGGAGGGATGTAGGCCTATTCTGGCGCGATGGTCTGCATCTCTCCAGGAGGGGAACCAAGATCCTAGCTGATAGGTTTAAATGCTTCATTGGCAAGCATTTAAACTAGCCAAGAGGGGAGGCACTGAAAAGGAGAAGGGAAATCCTAGCCCCCCCCCCCAAAATAAATCAGGGTAGTTAGTGAGGTAAACACCAAGGTAGAGAAGTCGATAGGGAGAAGGGCAGGGGTAAATGGAGAAAAAGACAAAGGCAGTAAGGACAGGAATGGGGCAAAAAGGGGTAAGGCCATCACAGAATGGAGGGTAATGAGCACCAATGCCTGTAGTCTAGGTTACAAGCTCCCTGAACTGGTGGCTTTGATGGAAGAGGGATGCCTGGATATCGTGGCAGTCACAGAAACATGGTACACAGAGAATCATGACTGGGATGTCAGCATACCAGGGTACACAATCTACAGGAGGGACAGGGAGGATAGAAGAGGAGGAGGAGTAGCTCTCTAAGTAAGGGAAGGGATCAAATCAATGGAACTAAAGGGTAAACAGGGAGGAGAGGAGGCACTGTGAGTCATCCTGGAGACTGGAAATGGCACCACAGTCCGCACAGGAGTTGTATACAGACCCCCATCTCAGGAGGAGGAAATGGACAAGGAAATGATAGAAGGCATCCTTAGGATGGCAGAGAAAGGGGCGATATTGCTGATGAGGGACCTGAATATGCCAGATGTTAACTGGAGCACCTTTGCTGCAGCCACATCCAATAGCAGAGCCATTCTCAATGCCCTACAGGGGGCATGCCTCAGACAGCTAGTGTTGGAACCCACTCAAGAGGGAGCAATATTAGACCTGGTACTCTCAAATGGGGATGGAGAGAGGATCTCAGATCTAGAAGTGGGTAGCCATCTGGGAACAAGTGACTACCAAACAGTGTGGTTCACAATAAACTCAGCTGTGGAGTCAAGCCATACAAAAGTGAAGGTACTGGACTTCAGGAGGGCTGATTTTGTCAAAATGGGAGAGTGCCTCAGAAAAACAGTAGCAAACAGGCAAGAAGGAGGGGTGGAGCAACAATGGGGAAACATCAAAACTGCCATCACAGAGGCAACAAGCCTTTGTGTGAAGCAAATAAACAAATCAAAATGAAAGAAAAAGCCACTATGGTTCTCAAAAGAGGTGGCGGGGAAGGTTAGGGAGAAAAGATAGCATTCAGGAAGTATAAGTGTAACCCCTAGATGGCGCTATCCCAGGGGCTACTACCCCTGCCTGATTTGCCACTAACAGGTTGAGGGGCCTGGATCCAATGGCGGGTGCCTCCACCCAGAGGTCAGGGTTTGCAATAGTTAAACTAACTTGGTCACAGCCCTCTGGGACACTGCAACCCCCTTTCTTCCCACTAGTGGCCCCACAATATATCAGAATTACCTTCACAGTATACACTTACCCCAGGTCTGGTTCCGCACTGGGACCTCCTGTGAAATGAGATACAGTGCAACAATCACAGTACAGTACTTTAACATAGACAAATACCTCAGGCAGTATAACTTTGCTGAAACAAGCAGCTCTGATTTATTTAGGGATATAACAAGGACAGGGAAATCAGGTTAATTAGCTTATCACTTTAATAATCTACCTATGGCTCTGTGCACAGGCCTATCCCTATCAGTTACTGTCCCTGGGTACCCAAGCCCTAGTGGCTAGTCCAAACCGTGGCAGCTGGTAGGGCCCTTTCACACAGAGAAAAGGAGAATTAAACAGTCAGCAGTACAGTAATTCCATTTGGATTTAATGTGGCAATTCAACGAGGAGCGACCCTGAATTAGTACTCACGACCTCCAAATAAGATAGGGTCCTTCAATGTCAGCAGGGCTCACTTGAGGTGCACAAACCTCTTCACACATCCATATAAAAGAAAGCACTATACCAGGCAGGCTGCATCTGTATCCCGATGCAATTACTGCACAATACCCGGAGAACACACAGCAGATTCAGTTCCTGACAGACCGAGTGTAATTTTCAGCAATTCCTCCAGTCTTCTACAGGGTGAGCCTGGTTTCTACTCTTCAGAGATCCTTTGATTCTTTTCACAGGACGGATTCAGTCCTAACAAGCTGCAGACCGGAACTCTGGGCCTTACACACGTTTTTGACTAAAACTGCACACTGAAAAGCACAGGGCTCCTTCCTTCTTCACTGCCAAAGCTCAACTGAAACTCCAACCGACAAACCGGGCACTTCCTTTGAGTTCCTCCCAGTTCTTGACTGGATTGGCTGTCACTCACAATAGACTGCTGCTGTTGGTCCAAAAGGTGCTGAAGTCTAAACTACCATCTCCCAGAGTCACTGCCCATACAATCCTCTTGTGGCTGGCTCAGATTATGAGTCCAAGTTCTGATTCGTCCAAGGCACCATTTTAGAGCTAGCTTACCCCCACACTGATTGGTCCAGTTCAGCAGTTCAAAACTAGAATGGGGAACTAGCAGACACAGTTCTGACTGCAAAGAAAGCAGGTTAGACAAACTGTAATTTCATTATTACTCTAAATAATTTCTGGCAGTTACATCTGTCAGATAGGTTCCTTGCACTCCTAGTGACTGCAAAATGAAGTGAATTGGCAGCAGCTTGAGTGGTACTCAATCAAAGAAACACACAGTCCCCATACAAACTAATTATGTCTGCAAGCAGACAGCTCTTAAAGAGACAGTACCAGAGGCTCTAAAAACACTCACTGATAAATGGCTTAAATGCCAAACACCATTCAGGCTTGGAGCATTCAAGCAAGCTCCTGGAAGTCTTTTGGGAACCCCCATTTGCAGGGGGGTTACATAAGAAACACAGAAGGAGCAGGACTGAGAACTGTACCAGTTAAAGCAAAAGAAAGTGGGGAAGGCAATCAGAATAGCAAAGGCCCAAACCGAGGAAAAGATAGCCAACTCAATTAAGAAGGGGGATAAAACCTTTTATAGGTACATTAGGGAGCAAAGAAAGACAAAGGGAGGGATACTGAGGCTGAATAAAGAGGAGGGTGGGTGGGAAGAGAAGGATAGGAAAAGCAGGGTCCTGGATGAATACTTCTGCTCAGTATTCACAAAAGAAGAGGAGGGGGAGGTACCTAATCCAGTCAATGGAAGCAGTCTGGATTGGGGGGGGGGGGAGTCGATATCAGTCCTTTCACAGAAGAAAGGGTTCTGAAAGAACTCCTAAAACTGAAGGTGAACAAAGCAATGGGGCCTGATGGGATTCACCCCAGAATTCTAAAAGAATTAAAGGGAGAACTAGCAACACCACTGACTACACTTTTTGACAAATCATGGGAGGATGGTGTAGTACCTGAAGACTGGAGGAGGGCGGATGTGATTCTCCTTCACAAAAGTGGGAGCAAGGCAGAGGCAGGAAACTACAGACCTGTCCGTTTGACCTCAGTGGTAGGGAAAATGATGGAATCACTTCTGAAGGAAAGAATTGTGGAGTACCTAAAAGCCAGTGGGGCACAGGACCCAAGGCAGCATGGATTCACAGCAGGAAGGTCATGTCAGACCAATCAATCAATTTTTTATTTATAAAAAGCACCTTTCTAAAATCAAGGTGCGTGTACAACACAGTAAATAAAAATACATCAGTAAATAAACACAGCAGATTAAAACAATAAATACCACAGCGGCATTAAAAATCAGGATATGCTAGATTAAATAGGAAGGTTTTAAGAGCAGCTTTAAAACTTTGGATGGTCAGGCAATCTCGCACCTGATGAGGTAGAGAATTCCACAGGGTCGGGGCCATAAAACTAAATGACCTGGCCCCAGATGTCTTTAAACGGACCATGGGAGTCTCTAGCAATTCCTCGTCGGTGGATCAGGGAGAGCAGGAGGGACAGTAGGGATGAAGGAGATCTTGCAGATAACTAGGTCCCTGGTCGTGTAGGGCCTTATAGGTCAGCAAACCGACCTTGAAGGTGATCCGCCACTGTACTGGCAGCCAGTGCAGTCCGTGGAGCACAGGCGTTATATGACTGGTCCTAGAGGCACCAGTCAATAGCCTGGCCACCACATTCTTCACTAGCGGCGAATATCAACCCTCTGTAGCCCTAGGTAAAGGGGTGTTGCAGTAGTCAAGGCGGGAGGTAACGAAGGCGTGGACCAAAGTTGGAAGATCATCAGAAGGAACCAGGTGCTTCACCCGGGCGATATTCCTCAGATGGTAAAAAGAGGTTTTGATGACTGCCGACACCTGAGATTTAAGGGTCAGGCAGTCATCAAAAATAACACCCAGGTTCTGCACCCGGTCTGAGGTAGTCAACTGAACACCTGCAAGCCATAGTCCTGAAGGTAATCCTGCTGACAAACCCACCTCCCCACAACCTGGGTCCACAACCAGCACCTCAGTTTTTTCCGAGTTTAACCGCAGCCAGCTCACACTCATCCAGTTCTGGATTTTGGCAAGACAGTTGTTAAAGACCAAAACAGCATCATCCTGACCAGGCACAAAGGACATGTACAACTGAGTATCATCTGCATAGCAGTGAAAACTCAAGCCATACCGCCTAATAATCGCTTCTAACACCAGCATGTAAACCACAAACAACATGGGCACCAAGATAGAACCCTGCAACACCCCGCAGGATAGGGGGAGTGGTGCAGAGGAAAAAATCCCAGAAACCACTCTTTGGGTCCTACCCTTGAGGAATGATCTAAACCATCTGAAGACCATACACCAGACAGTCCACAGATGAACCGCTGGCGTTCCAACAGCACACCATGGCCCACAGTGTCAAATGCTGCAGAGAGATCTACATGGACCAAGAGGGAACGGGTTTTTCGATCTCTCGCTATTAGGAGGTCATTCAGTACCCGGACAAGGGCTGTCTCAGTACTATGTCTCTTCCTGAATCTGGACTGGAGAGAATCATAGACATTGTGGCTGGTCAAATGATCATTCAACTGTGACGCAACCATCTTCTCAATAACCTTACCCACAAAGGGCAGGTTAGAGACAGGCCTGTAGTTTACCAGACAGTCCAGGTCCAAGGAGAGCTTTTTAAGGAGGGTCCGAACCACGGCCTCCTTCAGGGGATCTGGAAAGATCCCCCTCTCCAAAGACATCCAGACTATCTCGGCAAGGATCGGGCTGATTTTATCCACACAACCTACTAAGAGGCGTGTAGGGCCCGGATCCAAACTACAGTTGGTTGGTCGCAACAACTGGATGACCATCAAAATGTCATTGATTGTGGGCAGGCAGAAGTCAGACCACACAAACTGGGTGTCCGACATCTCCTGCTGACCACCGCAATTCCCATTAGAGAGGGTCTAATCAATTTCTTTTGACTGGGTGACCAAAGAAGTAGAATAGGGAGGGACTGTGGACATAGCCTACCTTGACTTTATCAAGGCATTTGACACAGTCCCACACAAAAGATTAATAAACAAATTAGCCAGCCTGGGAGTAGGTCCCAGGATGGTAGCCTGAATAAAACATTGGCTGGACAACAGGACGCAGAGGGTAATAGTAAACGGAGTCCACTCTGAAGAAAGGGGGGTTACTAGTGGGGTACCGCAGGGTTCAGTACTGGGTCCAGTCCTTTTAATGTCTTTATAAGTGACATTGCAGAGGACTGGAAGAAATGTATGTCTCTTTGCAGATGACACAAAGATCTACAACAAAGGTTGATACACAGGGTGGGGTGGAAAGGATGAGAAGGGACTTGGCAAGACTGGAGGAATGGTCAAATGTATAGCAGCTTAGATTCAGTGCAAAGAGGTGCAAAGTAATGCACCTGGGAAACAAAAACCCAGGGGAAGAGTACAAATGGGGCGTGAGATACTGACAACAACTAAAATGGAAAGAGACCTGGGGGTAGTTTTATCAGATGACCTAAAGGTGGGCAAGCAACATGAGAAGGCAGTAAGGAGGGGATACTGGGATGCATAGGGAGAGGCATCACCAGTAGAAAACAGGATGTTGTTATCCCTCTGTACAGACAGTTGGTGAGACCCCATCTGGAGTACTGCGTTCAGTTCTGGAGACCCCATCTTCGCAAAGACATAGACAGGGTGTAGGCTGTCCAGAGGAGAGCAACCAAAATGGTGCACAATCTGCACCAGAAGACATATAAAGAGAGACTACCCATGAGGAAAGGAGGGAGAGGGGGGACATGATAGAAACTTTCAAGTACCTCAAGGGAATCAACAAAGTCCAAGAGGGCAGCATCTTTCAGAAAAAGAGATGTGCAAGAACAAGGGGACACAATTTGAAGGTAGAGGGGGGACAGCTCAGAAGTAATGTGAGGAAGTATTTTTTCATGGAGAGGGTTGTGGATGCATGGAACTGCCTTCCTGAGGAGGTCGTGGAGTCAAAGACAGTGGGGGAATTCAAGAATGCATGGGACCGACATAAGGCAATTCTGTTGGGATGGGTAGGAGGAAGTAGGCTGTTGGTTGACTAGGATTTACAGCTTATCCATTAAGTAGGGGAAATGGGCAGACTGGGTGGGCCAAGTGGTCCTTATCTGCCATTAAATTCTGTGTTTCTATGAGCTTTGGAGACAGGAATGGAGAGGTGAGGGTTTTGATGCAGCACTTTGCAAAGCACACTCCCTCTCTCTCGTTCTCAATTAATGCGTGCACTGAGTTCTGGTGCTGCATGTGCAACAAAATAAAGAAAATAGAGCCCAAAGTCAAAGGAGAGAAGAGGGCTTTCTTTTGCAGGGCTACCACAAGAAAAAGCGCTACCTCTCTCTCTCTCCTATTGCTCAGTAGCAAGTGCACAATGCGCACTGTGCGTCTCTTGCTTCCCCGAGACAGAGCAAAGGTCCCCGTAACACAGCTCCAGCAAAAAAAGGACAACATTCAAGAACAGAGAGGAGAGGGGTAGAAAAATAAACATTTCAGTGTATAAACCCTCTCTCTTTTGTTCTTAGCCCCGTGCACTCTACACACCATGCCCCCGTGTCTAGGAGACAAAACAAGTCTCCAAACAACCTGGCATTAATGGAGGTGCTGCACCCCATACGTCGAATGGGAAGAACACCCTCCCCTCAGCTAGTGGTCAAACAGGAATTCAGCGTGTTTGCCATTCATTTGCATCACCAGGTAAGAAAAAAGGTTTGTCTCCCCATACGATGCACAGGGGTAATGCCAAACTTCACCCAACAACTAACACTTCAAAATCTGGCCAATGGAAAATCATGTACACAAATGCTCACAGCCTGGGAAATAAGATCCCAGACCTGCAGGCAACAATGTCAGAGGCTAAACTGGACATAGTAGCAATTAGTGAGACGTGGTTTACCAGTAACCACACTTGGGAGACTTCAGTACCTGGCTATGTATTGTTCAGAAGAGACCGAGGTGCAAAAAGGGGAGGAGTGGCCTGTATGTTAATGAAAATATCAAAGCTACAGAAATTCAGAATACACATAAGGAGCCAGAAGAACTGTGGGTCACCCTGGAAACAGGAAATGGGACAGCCATAAGAACTGGGGTTGTCTACAGGCCCCAGACCAGAGGGAGGACATAGACACATTACTGTTAGAAGATATACAAAACATGACAGCTAAAGGGAGGTTCTGATAATGGAGACTTCAACACGCAGATACAGATTGGTCAATACCAGCAGGAACATCTGCCAGAACTAGACTCATAGTGGATTCCCTGCAGGGGAGGGCCTCAAACAACTGGTACAGCAACCCACAAGAGACAGGGCTATCCTAGATCTAGTACTGACTAACAAAGAAGGGATCACAGATCTCCAGGTAGAAGGTCACCTGGGGGCCAGTGACCATCACATGGTATGGTTCAATTTGGCTACTACATCTAAATCATCCCATTCCAAGGCAAAATATGGGACTTCAGAGGAGCTGACTTTGATAAGATGGCCAACAGAGTTAAGCTAGCCCTGGCAAAAGAAACACAGGTGAGGAGGTACAGGCAAAGTGGGCAAGCATTAGGATACAATATTGAAGCAACATCCCATTGTGTTAGACAGAAACAAGTGCAAAAGAAGACGGAAACCACTTTGGTTCTCAAATACAGTAGCAGAAAAGGTCAGAGCCAAAAGGCTGGCCTTCAGAAAATATAAGGAACACAGCGGATGAAGATAGGGAGGCATACCAAACTGCCCTAAGGGAAGCAGGTAAGGCAGTAAGGCAGGCAAAAGTCCCAAACTGAGGAAACACTAGACACGAACAGTAAAAGAAGGTGACAAGACTTTCTATAGATACATTAGTGAAAGGAGAAAGTCCAGAGGGGATTGCTAAGCTAATGGAGAAAAGGGAGCATGTGAGGAGGAGGACCCTGTAAAGGCATCTATCCTAAATAGATACTTTGCTCAGTATTTACTGAAGAGAAGGTAGGGCAGGGCCCACAGCTCAGCATCATGGACACAGGGGAGGGAGGTGAGCACTACTCCTTCACAAAAGAAAGGTCCTACAAGAGCTTGCTAAGCTCAGGAGTGGATAAGGCAATGGGACCTGATGGCATACATCCCAGGGTACTTTAAGGAGCTAAAGGAGGAACTAGCAGAGCCATTAGCAGAATTGTTTAGTGAGTCTCTGAGCACAGGAGAGGTCCCAGAAGACTGGAGAAGGGCTCATGTGATCCCACTCCACAAGAGTGGTAGCAGGAGGAGGCGGGAACTACAGACCGGTCAGTCTTACCTCAGTAGTGGCAGGATTATGGAGGCACTCCTTAAGGAAAGGATAGTGCAACACCTGGAATCCATAGGGCACAGGATCCAAGACAGCATGGGTTTACAAAGGAAGGTCCTGTCAAACTAATCTCATAGATTTCTTTGACTGGGTAACCAGGTGGTGGACCAAGGGGGCAGTTGATGTAGCCTACCTTGACTTCAGCAAAGCTTTTGACACTGTTCCACATAGAAGATTGATAAATAAGCTAGGTAGGCTCAGGGTGGGTCAGAAGTTGGTCAACTGGGTGGCAAACTGGTTGACTGGCAGAAAACAGAGAGTGGTAGTAAATGGTATATAGTCAGAAGAGATGCAAGTCACAAGTGGGGTACCTCAGGGATCAGTCCTGGGGCCAGTCCTATTCAACATCTTCATTAGTGACCTCATGAATGGACTAGAGGTAAGGCTTGTCTCTTTGCAGATGACACCAAGATCTGCAACAGAGTAGATGATCCAGATGGGGTGGGCAGAATGAGAAGAGATCTGGATAAACTAGCAGAATGGTCAGAAGAGTGGCAACTGGGATTAATGCAAAGAAGTGCAAAATCATGCACATAGGGAAGAGAAACCCTGAAGCCACTTATAGGCTGGGAGGGAGTTGCTAGCAGTCACAAAGGAAGAAAGAGACTTGGGCATCATCATCACTGATGACCTAAAATCATCCAAGCAGACCTCTAAAGCAGTAGGTAAGGCTAGGGGGTGTTAGGGTGTATTAGTAGGGGTATCACAAGTCGTAAGAGGGAGGTAATCCCTCTGTACAAGACATTAGGTTGAGCCCCATCTGGAGTACTGCGTGCAGTATTGGAGGCACACCTTCACAAGGACATTAACCAAATTGAGGCAGTCCAGAGAAGAGGCAGCAAAATGGTGCAGGGACTGCATCAGAAGACATATGAGGACAGATTAGCAGACTCAATATGTATACCCTTGAGCAAAGGAGGGAGAGAGGTGATATGATCGAGACATTTAAACACCTTAAGGGCATAAACAAGGTGAAAAGAGTCTAACATGTTTAAATATAAGAAAATAGCAGGACAAGAGGACACAGCATGAGATTAGAGGGAGGCCGATTAAGGGGAATGTGAGAAATTCTTTTCACAGAAAGGCGGTAGATGCATGGAATGGCTTACCACAAGAAGTGGTGGCTATGAATACAGTGCAGGGCTTCAAACAGGCATGGGATAGGCATAAGGGAGCAATACAAATGACTATGAATAGATAGGTCACTGACAGAGCAAAGGCCGATGGCACATTTATAAGGTAGAAAAAGAAATGGGCAGACTGGATGGGCCTTGCGGTCCTTATCTGCAGTCAACTTCTATGTTTCTATGTTTCTATGTAGGTGAAAGTAAAGCCTCGCCAGGTTTCCTAACAAAGCTGTTTGCATAATTCCAGCTCTCTCCTCCATAAATGGTGGGTGTTTTATTATTGAAAACTGGCCCTTGGCACAGGGCCAATATGAAAAGTAAAGCGACTAAAAGTTGCAGCCATCGGGAAAGATAAAAAGAGCTGTTCCTTTTAATTTTAGTCTTGCAGCTCTGCTCCTGTCTCACAATAGGTACAGCAGCCTGTAGTTGCTTGATTTAAAATATTCTAGAACTTATAATGATATGTATAGAGCCTATTTGAAAGGCCCTGGGTTAAGGCTTGCATGAATCACAGAAGCACATTTTCAAAGCCTCCACAGAAAGGTCATGTGACCTATTATTTTCCTTTTGGTTGAAAACCCACCAAACAGTTGTTTTTAGCTTTACATGTATAACTGAAAAGAAGGCATGTCGGGGGTTAGGTTAACAAGAGAAATTCAGGTGAAGCTGTGCTTACCTGTGTCCAGTCCATAGAGGAGCGCCAGATTAGGTACCCTTTAGGCCAGCAGTGACCTCTAGTGGTCCCTCTGTGTACAATGGCAGCTGTCACTCAAACAGGAGTGGAAAAATACCATGGGCAGGATTCATAAAGGGCATATGCCCAACGCATCTGAGATGCAGGGGTGCATCCCTGACCTGTGCACTGGCGCGATTCTGGCAGGGGGCCGATGCACCGGCGCATTTTTGATGCGCTAATGCATCACAGATGCACTGCATACCACCCGCTGATATGCGGCGCATCTAGAGGGGCTGTGAATGGGGCATGCCCATGCATATGGAGCGCAGCCCCATTCACAGCCCAACTTGGAGGTGCATCCCTGGGGCAAGTCCGGAGAAGCGCCTCCCAAATATAAGTCTAAAGAGAGTAGACTTATATGGACTGCCACCCACAGGCAGGCTGCTGTACCACAGACAGCAGCACAGCAGTCTGCCCACCCTGGCAGTCCAGTGTGCCCCCCCCCCCAACATCTCTAGTACAATGCTGCTTCCTATGGCAAAACAGGTGTCTGGATAGACCCGCCCCACCCTGCCCACATCTCTGGTAATCTGCACATCCTCGCGGTGATACAGTGCAGAGTACTGAACCTCCCTGCCCTCCCTGAACCGAACACACCTGCGCCAGTACTCCACAGGACCTCCCCCCGTAGCTCGGCAGACATCCCACCATCCCACCCACTCAGGCACCCCCTACCAACCCCGCTCCCTCCCGTCACTGCATTCCTCCCCCCATCGGCGGGCAGCACAACCCACCCTCATACCGCCACGGCTGCCCGCCGACAGAGCTGTCTGTGACTGACAGCTACTGTACAGTCTGCGGCCCATTGGCAGACCCTGTCGACCAATGGGCTGCAGGCTGTACAGTAGCTGCCAGTCGCAGACTGCTCTGTCGGTGGGCAACCATAGCAATATGAGGCTAGGTTGTGCTGCCCATCGACGGGGATGGGGAGTGGGGTTGATAGGGGTGCCTGAGTGGGCGGGTGATGGGATGTCTGCTGAGCTGTGGGGGCTTCTGTGGACTACCGTGCAGGTCTGCGTTTGGCTCAGGGAGGGTGAGGGGTTCAGTACTCTGCACTGTGCATGAGAGGAAGCAGCATTTTACTGGAGATGTGGGTGGTGCTGTCCTGCGGATGCCTTTCTCTGCCGAGGGAGCGGCGATTTACTGGAGATGGGTGGGGGTGCACTGGAACTGCCAGGGAATCGTCCAAGTCTGTGCAGGGTGTGGTCGCCTGGGGAGGGCAGGGGTGCCTGTGAACTGGATGGAGTATCACTGTGGATCTCATCCATTGCGGGGTACCTGGCGCATTCGGCTGGGCTCATCCCTGCACGGCGCTTGCAAATGGGGCCATAAAGATACGCAAATGGCCCCATTGCACCTTGCATGCATAATGACCCCATTTGCATATTGTTGTCTCTAAATGACAATTCTGGGCACAGCACATCTTGAGATGCGCTGCCTCATTGGTTTCCCAGCCCAATGAGGGGGGGTGCGCCAGCACATCCAGAGCTGGGTGGAACTGTGGTATTCGCAGAGGGGATGCACCGGGGGCATTCCCCAGTCCATCTTACCACAGTTGGCGCTCGGCGCATCTCATCTGTGCCGGGGCATCTGAGATGCGCCGAGCGCAACTCCTTTGTGAATCTTTCGCCACTTCTTGCTACCAGTTAACTGCTTATCTAGACTAATTTATTTTGTGGAGATAACTTGATTATGTTTGTAGACACGTTAGTAAGCTTTTAGTACTTATATAATTTAAAAAAAGGGCTCAAATCTACGTTTTGTTTTTTTGATGATGCTGGGGTCATATGATCACAGGAGGGCAGGTATAGCTCTCCTGTGCTGCAAAACAGCAGATAGGGAGTCTGTGGAGGACGAAGGTCCTATTGAGATTGTGGGCTCACACAAACTCACTGAGCAGGCTGAGGGAAAAGCCTGGTGACCCTGCTGGGCAGAACAGTGGTTTTGTTTATTTATATGAAATAACTAATCTTTATTTTCTGTACATATTTTTGCTCAGTTTACGCTACAATAAATTGATAAACGCTTCCTACCATTTTTTATGCATCAGAAAGTCTTGTCTGCGTTTTCCTGTGTCTAAAATCTCACGTCCTCTACTACACTGGAAACCCCTTCATCTGCCTCTGGGGTAGACCAAAAGATTGAGAGGAAATACGAGCTCAGTAAGTGTACTGCTGATTTTTCTCTATACACATCCAGATCATAAAGGGGTGGTGCAGGCAGCGGCCTGTGACAAAGTCAGTGTGCCACTGCCTGCTGCCCCTTCAGAGAAAGACTCAAAAAAATTGGATTCTGTGGGTAAGAAATCCTGTACTACTGCTTCTTTGCTGTTATGCTTGTTTTCTTACATGGCATATACAGCTAGATATCAGAGAACTTTACTGAAATCTATCCTTGCCATAGTGCAAGATGGGGGAGATAATATGCTAAGGGATGTCACTGAAACTGTGAAGCGGGCTATAGAAGCTACTAAGTATCAGTTTCACATGGCCGTAGATAATAACGACACAGCCTCGAGGGTCATGACACAGGCCATTTCTCTCACGCAGTTTGCTTGGTTAAGAACTACCAGTCTCACTCAGGATATCCAATCACAAGCTATGGGTTTTCCTTGTGAGAACAACTCCCTTTTCGGGGACCAAACTTGAGGCTTACATGAAAAGAATAGATGAGTTCAAGCTAATGAAGATCGAAAGAAAATAGAACTTACTGCGCAGAAGGTAGAACAGATGGAAAGAGCGCTGAACGATTATACAGCAACTACGGATGTGCATAATGCTACTTTACTAGACCTGCACAAGAGAGGGTTGTTACTGGAGGTGAGATTAGATGAGCTTGAAAACCGGAATAAACGAAATAATGTCTGTATTCACGGACTACCAGAAGGGACAGAAATGAGCCCAGTGCCACAATTTATGGAATCCTTTCTGCAAGAGATCCTAGGCTGGCCAGCTGATAAGCCACTCAGTATCATCCTTTCTCACCGTTCGCTGATACCTAAGCCACAGGACCCGAAAGCTAGACCCAGGTCCCTGGTAATGGCATTCTTGGATTATCGTATAAAAGAGGAGATCCTGAGGATGGCATGGTCCAAAAAAGAAATAGTATTTGGGGACACTCGCCTATACTTTGAGCAGGACTATTCCCCCCAGGTATTAGTTCAACGCAGAAAATTATTGCCAATAGTGCGCCAGTTGCAACAAAAAGGGGTTAAAGCAGTCATAGACCCCCTGCACGACTAAAAGTGATTAATGAGAACAATGTAAAACGATTTACAGATCTACAGGCTTCACAAAAGTTCCTGACCTCGATGGGGATACAGATTCCAGAAGGTGCATCACAGCAGAGGGAGCACTTGCTAGAAAGGGCCTGGCACCAAGGTGGAACTAAAAGAAAAGAGCTGCATGACCGTTCAGGGACTTCCGCTATGTGGGACTCACTTACAGCGCAAGGAGAAGCAAACGTCGCGGAGCCTGCACAAGAAGGTGAACAAAATGAAGAACCAGGAGAGGCTTAGGAGCAAAGGATCTCGACAATGGAACTAGCTACCTGAAGGACAGTGGACATTGGGCTGATGCCCGGGAGTGAGTGACTTTAGGGGAAAGGCAAGGATAATTGCTGCAGAGATTAAAAGATACACCCGCTGAAGCGGGTAAAGGGGGGGATTGAGCCGAATGAAACATACGATATGGAGGGATTCGCACCCTTCTCTTTGTATATAAAAGGTGGAGTACAGCAAGATCATTAGCAGATCCTGAGGCTCGGGCACAATTGGAGCAAGGAAAGTTTGGGGACCAGAATAAGGCAAAAGGGGGGGTAACACTTCGAAGGGTACGGGGTATCAGCAGGTTTGAAATCACAAGAGTGGCAAAGCAACAAACTGGAAGGTAGATCTTTCTTAGCTAGGGAGAGAGGGGGATAGGGAGGGGGTTGAAGGGGAAGAGGGGTCTATAAAATGGGAGAAATTAGAGAGGGGTCAATACAACAAGAGAGCAATAAGAATTATGTGTGGACACCGAAGGAATCATATGGCCCAGATAATAATCAAAGAGAAATTTTGGCAAGCAAACAGGAGGGCCTGGGGTAGATTTAAGTCTGAGAAGATAAGGGAAAGTAAGACAAGAGCCTCGAAACTTAGAACAGGGGATAAAAGGGGGAATGGAAAAGGAGGGGGGCCTCGAGCAAGAGAGGGATCAAGGGGAAAACAAAACTGGATCATTAAAAATCACGGCAGGAGGGGGAGAAAGGGGTTAAAAGGTCAACCAGGTACACTAGTTACTTGGGGGGGGGTTCCCTTGAAAGGGAAATCCCTTTTCATATTGGGGCTCGATATACAGCCCACAAAGTGCCTGGATCACATGGTGAAGGTGCTTAAGACCTGCCCTTCTGGTGAAGGGACTATTGTTGGCCCATAGCCAGGCGGAAGGCCCACAGCTTGGGGTCATCCAGCCACGCTTCTAGCATCAGGGGGTATGCAGAGGGTGGCAAAGAGGGCAATCACATCTTGAAGTCAAGGAGGTTGATCAAGGAGTTATAGGTTACTGGTTTAGAGTTGAGTTATAATTTGTTGGTTTAACGAATTAAAGTTATATGTTAGAAACAATGCACAGATTGAATACAAAATATACTCTGGAAGTATGTCCCCATCCCTGGAAGAACATTAGTAAGCTGTACTTAACACAAGGGAATGAGAATGGCTGATTTAAAGATTGTTTCCCTAAATGTGAGGGGTATTAACAACCCGGTGAAACAGGCTAAAATATTGCAAGACTTAAAAAGACGAGGAGCCACGATAGCCTTCCTCCAAGAAACGCATTTGACAGCCCAAGAACATTTGAAATTGAGAAGAACATGGGTAGGAAGTGTTTATGCCTCACATTATATTGACAGCCCGCACCGTAGGGGAGTGGCAATCCTGATAAAAAGAGATGTCCCCCTGAGAATTTCAAAAGTTAAAACAGACCCAGAAGGAAGATTTGTGCAGATACAGGGGAGATATAGAAGTCAAGATTGCACCCTAGTAAACATATATGCACCAAACGAAGAAGTTCCAAGGTTGGCATTCCTAGAGACAATAATAAAAGAATGGGTTACAGACTCACAAAGTATGGTAATCATTGGGGGAGGCTTCAACAAAGTCATTAATCCGGGGGTAGATAGATCAGGGAAGACCCCAGGAAGGATAACCAGAACCGGGAAATTAGTTCTTAGACTAGGTCAGGAACTGGGGCTGATGGAGTGTTGGAGGTTCTTGCACCCTAGGGGGCAAGACTATACTTATTACTCCCCAAGACACGGTGCCTATTCTAGGATAGACTATTTCTTAATATCTACTAATTGGGTGCAAAAAGTAGAACAGTGTTGCATAGGATCAATAGTTATCTCTGACCATGCCCCAGTCTCCCTTCATGTCTCAATGGCTCCAATAGTGACACAATCCTGTTGGAGACTCAATGTGAGCCTCCTCACCAGGGAAGATTTTAAAGAGTTAATAAAGAACAAAATACAACAGTTTGAGTTAGATAACCCGAAAGGTGACACGAAGGAGGGAATGAGATGGGATGCCCTTAAATGTAGTCTTAGGGGGGAGATAATAAAATATGCTTCTAAAATCAAAAGAGAGAGAATTCAGCAGAGGTTACAGCTTGAACAAAAAATCCTTCAGCTTGAATCCACTCATCAGGTGAGCCAGGATCCCATAGTTAAGCAAGAGCTAGATAAAGCTAGACAAGGGTTAAATAAGATACTGGACACCCAATTTGAAGGGCAACTGCGGTATTCTAGACAGAAATACTATGAACAAGGCAACAGGGCCGGGAGACTTTTAGCATGGTAACTCAGACAAGAAAGGGTAAGCAGAGCAGTGATTCGTTTGCAGGGGGAAGATAATGAACAGACCACCACCTCTCCAGCGGAAATTGTTCAGAGATTTGAAAAATATTATGCAAACCTATATAGGGCAGATAATTTTCTGGGACACAGGGAAGCAGTAGAAACTTTTTTGAATGGCCTTAAATTACCCATATTGCCAGACTCGGTGAGGAAGGAGCTGAATACCCAATTACTACCCAGGAAATTATAAATAAAACAAAAAAACTAAAGAATGGTAAGGCACCAGGGTTAGATGGGTTTGGAGCCGAGTTTTTTAAAGAGTTTAGGACTCAGATGGTGGGTATGCTACTGGCGGCCTGCAATGAGATACTGATAAAGGGGGCCAGGTGCCACCATCCAGGAATCTGGCCCAGATTTCAGTAATACCAAAACTAGGCAAGAACCCGGAGTTATGTAGCTCATACCGCCCTACATCCTTGTTACCAGTAGATTTAAACATCTTTACAGGCATCTTGGCAGATAGACTGCAAAGTTGTATCTCCATTCTGGTCCACCCAGACCAGACAGGATTTATTTCAGGAAGATACCTACAAGACAATATACGACGTCTTTTGAATATATTCACTGCCCAAAGAGGCTCAGCGGCCCTGCAGTTAGCAATTAGCATGGATGTGGAGAAGGCCTTTGACAGGGTGGATTGGCACTTTATGTCATCCACCCTGTCAAGGTTTGGGCTGGGAAAACATTTTGTATCAGCCATTGCTGCACTGTACCGTAAGCCGGAGGCCAGGGTTAAGGTGAACGGTATGCTCTCGAACCGTCTGCCTCTTATGAGAGGCACCAGACAGGGGTGCCCCCTATCACCACTATTATTTGCCCTCTCTCTGGAACCATTGGCAATCTGGATACAGGGCAACCCACATATCAAGGGTATCTGGGCAGGGGAAGTGGAACATAAAACAGCACTCTATGCAGATGATTCTCTCTTTTTTTTGCGAGAGTCACGGTATTCCTTACCCCATCTGTTAAAAGCGTTAGAAAAATTCGGCTCCCTGGCAGGCTATAAAATTAATTTAACTAAATCTGAGGGGATGGTGGTGAGTGGTACCCTTAATAAACAACTATGAGAAATTTTCTCATTCACCTGGGCTAAAAAAAACACATTTAAATACCTAGGAATACAGGTGTCAGTGGACACGTCTAAATTATATCGCAACAATCTTCTTAAGTTGCTCCAGACCCTTAGATCTGATTTCGCCAGATGGAAACTTTTGCCTCATTCCTGTTACGGTAAAATACAGTTCATTAAAATGAATGTATTGCCCAGGCTATTATTTTTGTTTCAGACACTCCCTATCTCCATACCATCCCAGTTTTGGACCCAAATTACAAAAGAAATATCCAAATTTATATGGGGGCACGCCCAAGGATAGCACTTGGTACCTTGATGAAGCCAAGGGAGAAGGGAGGCTTAGGTCTACCACACATGTATCACTATTACCTGGCTGCGCAGGGGGCTTAGCTAGTCACATGGGCTAAACAACGTGCTGGATCGGGGTGGTATCGTATTGAAAATGAATCATCCCTAACAGTAAAATATGGATCTACCCAGCTTGCCGGGTTGACCCACATAATTGGCGGTTAATCTCTAATCCTTGGGTAAAACAATCCCTATACGTCCTTCTTAAACTCAGGAAAAAAACAAATACCCCAAATACCCTGGGTCCCCTGTCTTTAATCAGACATACGTCAAACTTTGTGCCTCCAAGGCTGGATCAGGGATATGTCTACTGGGAGCAAAAGGGTTTAACTACCTTTAGACAGTTAGTAAATGGAGGGTCTTGCTTGGCATATGGAACTTCCTGAAACCTGCTGCGCCCTGCCTGTGTGCTATTTAACGCCCAGTCTGACAGCCCTCCCTCCCACAATGGTACCCCAGCTAGGCTCTTTCTGCCCCACCACCTTGGTGAGGCACCTTACCTGAGGTTATGTTATGTATTGTCTATTATCAACCTAGGGGGGGTCCTATACCTTTGCTGCCCCTAGGCCTGTATGTACCCTATGATATATGACCCACTAGTGTCGCATATATGCTTATCTCTATACTATGTACTACTGCTTTAATAACCATTGTTGTTTCACTCCTGTGTTGGAGCATGCCACTCCAGGTTTGTACTGTGACTATGTATTTCTCTCATGTATACCTTGTAACTATGTATTTCTCTCATGTATACCTTGTAACTATGTATTTCTATCATGTATACCTTGTAACTCTCCCGGGTCGCACCTGAAAATAGGCACCAGCTGTCTAGTGTGCTTACCCGGTTACCAAAAGCAAATAAATAAATAAATAAATAAATATGCCACACTGCAGGAACATTTTGCTTTACGTAAGGAAGACTTCTGTAGATACCTCCAGATCTGACACTTTATTAATACTGGAGAAAATCTTCAAAAAATCAGTAGGGCTGTGACCCCCTGGAGGAGTTCTGTTGGGATTCCAGAAGAATTAAAGATAAACTACCCTACCGTTCCATCCTGTATAAAATACTTATGGAAAAAAAGGAAACCCCTGGGTTAGAAAACATCAGAAAGAGGTGGGAGATAGAATCTCAGGGGACAATACAGAAGGGAGACTGGGAGTGTCACTTACAGAGAGGATGGCAGGTAACTTCAGCTATGACATGGCGAGAATTTAACTGGAAAATTTTAACCCGCTACTTTCGTTCTCCAATGATTACCAAACATTATAATACCCAAGCGTCCTCGGCATGTTGGCGGGCATGTGGGGAGACACAAAGTACTCATTACCATATATTCTGGGGGTGTGTAAAAATGCAGAGATTTTGGTCTCCAGTCCAGGGGGTTATGACCCAAATGGGAGGACTGATAATACCACACACATTTCAAGACTTAGTCTTAGGAATGCTAACCCTCTCCTCACAAAAAAGTAGAAGTGTGGAGCTGTTTCACATACTATGGCTTGCAGCACTAAAATGCATTACAACCAAATGGTTACAGCAGGAACCTCCAACCTTTCAGTTATGGACCTCCAAAGTGGAGGAAATGGAAAGATTAGAGAACATAACATATACTATCCCAGCTAAGAAAAGATAGATTCTTGGAAATCTGGAGACCTTGGTATTGCTGGAAAGAAGGGTTGGATGAAGGGGTGAGAATAGGAGATAGGAACATAAGTAGTTAGGAAGATACATAAATTGCAGAGGAGAGGAAAGAGAGATGACATAAAAACCGAAGGGAGAGGCAAATGACTGGAGGGTAACGGCATATTGAGATAGGAGGGTCTGTCGGGGAAACAGGGATGGAGAGACACACGTATAAAGACATATATATGTATCAGTAAAGGTATGTATATGAATACATTTTTAATATAAGATTAAAGTACTAATCACAGTGCATTGGTTTGAAGTAAAGAAGTTGATGTGGTTGTAAAAATTTTGATTAGAAGGGTTAGATAAAAATAATTGGATAATGATAAAAAAGGCAGTTGATTGAGGAAGTAGAACTCCCAGGAGAGAAATGAAAACAATAAGATGGAAGAAGTGAAGTAGATTCGAAATCTATACTGGGACATTTACATGGGCCACATTATGAAGAACTGAAACTACCAACTAAAAGCCTTGGGCTTGATAATGTGTACCCATAAGTTGATTCTGCTGCTGGATGTGAGGAATCATTAGTATATATAATAAGAGGTGGAAGGATAGAAGATAAGAATACAGTAAAGACTGAATAAGAATGGATTGAAATTAATGTATAGATGTCTCTAAAAGATGTCTTTTGGAATTGAATGTAATAATGACATTGACATGAATAAAACATCAGAAGTTAAAAAAAAGAATAGATGAGTTCAAAACTACTTACAAGAGTAACTTAGCTAAAGAAAAGCCCTCTGCCTCCCAGAAGTCTCAGAACAGAGGCAGGGATTATTTTCCTAGGGCATTCTTTCTATGCCAGTGCCTATGGATTTTTCCCAAATGAGAGTTTTTTCAGAGGTAGAGGTAGGAGGTCAGAGGAGATCAACCCCACTCCTGTTACCTCTACTCAGTCCAGGCAGCAGTTACCATGACTCCTTTTTGGTTGCCTCCCCTCTCCCTGCAGGGGGCAGGCTCTCCCACCACCTCCATCATTGGTGTCAAATCACCTCAGATAAGTGGGTGTTAGAGGTAGTGGAACAGGGCCTCTATCTTAAGTTCAAAAAATGTCCCTTCCTCTGCAGTCCCAAGCTCTCAAAACCTCTCACCCCAACAGAAAAACAGCTGTTGGAGATAGAGGTCAAGGATCTCTTGAAGGCCAAAGCTGTAGGAAGAGTACCTCTTCTCGAGTGGGGAAAGGGTCTTTATTTCATGTATTTCCTAACCCTGAAGAAAAATGGGGAGTGGCAACCTATTCTGGACCTAAGGTACCTGAACAAGTACCTGCTGAAACTAAAGTTCAAGATGGTAACCTTGACTCAGGTCATTCATTCTGTAAAGCAAGGGGACTGGCTAGTCTCCCTGGATCTAAAGGATGCCTACTTTCATGTTCCAATAAGGCAGTGCCACTGAAAATTCCTCAGATTCAGGCTGCCCTCAGGCCATTACCAGTTTGCAGCTATGCCGTTTGGGCTGACATTCGCTCCCAGGGTGTTCACCAAGTGCCTGGCAGTGGTTGCAGCCCATCTCAGAAAACAAGGAATCTCAGTTTTTCCCCTACCTGGATGATTGGCTGATTGTGGCCAGTTCTACTCAGGCACTTTCAGAAGCCCTAAGCCTGACAAAACACACTCTACAGTCTTTGGGCTTCATTATCAACAAAGAAAAATCTCAAGGCTTTCATTCCCTCAGACGGAATTCAGAATTTCCTCACGCTGCTAAATTTGTTCAGTCTAGGCCAACCGAGACTGGCCAGACACTTCCTCAGACTACTTGGCCACATGGCCTCAATGACCGCAGTAGTCCCAGGAGCCAGATTCCAAATGAAGGACATTCAGTACCAACTCAGATCTTATTGGTCCGAGAAAAAAGACACTTGCAAAGCTAGTACCAGTCACAAAAACCTTTCTACGGGCTTTGGATTGGTGGAAGGAAATAGAAAATCTCAGGGTAGGGGTTCCCTTTCAGATTCAGCAACCCTCTCAGATCCTGACTATGGATGCTTCCCTTCTAGGTTGGGGCGCCCACCTAGGGGACCTGTCCATAAGTGGCACTTGGGTGCCCAAATAGTACACACTCCACATCAATCTTTTGGAACTCAGAGCAGTGTTCCTGGCCATCAAGGCTTTTGCCCCACAGCTCAGAGGTCAGTCAGTCCAGATAAGGAAGGACAATATGGCTGCCATGTTCTACATCAGCAAACAGGGGGGCACAAGGTCAACCAAACTCTGCACAGAGGCAATAAGGATTTGGTTCCTGGCCTATTCCCAGGACATGTCCCTGTCGGCTATCCATCTTCCAGGCAAGGACAACACTCTGACAGATGCGCTAAGCTGCATCAGTCAGGGTCACCATGAGTGCACCCTCAACAAACAGGTCCTAGCCATAGGTCATTGACTGGATCCTCACAAACTCCCCATCATGAATATCTGAAGTCAGGGTGCTACCAGATATGCTGAGTGATCACTCCCCTGTCACCTTCAGATGTCAAATAAGTTCAAAAACAGCCCCTTCCCATCACTATACAGAGCAGGATCCTGAAAAGAGGTCAGTTAGGATTGCTTAAAAATGCCCTAGCCCGCCATGACTGGTCACCCATTGACACACTGCCAGACCTGGATCAGGCCCTGAAGTACTTCACAGATGGAGTCAACAATATTTATGACTGATACGTGCCGTTAAAAAGGAGGAAAGTGTGGGGGACCACTAATGGTTGGATCACAGGCGAACTCCTAGGCATAATGAAGGAGAGGGACAACCTCTGGTAAAGACCATGACCACCAGCTACACCGGGCATCTAGAAACCACTGCACACATGTAATACAGAGGGCTAAAGCAGATCACCACAAGGAACTGCTCAATAAAAGGTTCTGGGGAAACATAAAGAGTATCTTGGGGGAGGAAGAAGAAAAGAGAAACCCACAGCTGCTCCACATTAACGGCTCTACTACCACGGACTCACGCCTCATCTCAGAGTCCTTCAGCTCTACCTTCACAGATCTAAACACAATACTCCCTCCTGACTACCTACACCCTGCCAAGGTTCCCTCAGATGACAAAGCACCCAGTACCTCTCACCCTACCTTCTACCTCAAGAGAGTTACTATAAAGGAGGCAGCATTCTACATAAAAAAAAAAAGTGCTTGGGAAAACCAGAATGGGTAGCGATGGAGTAGTCATGAAGCTGGTGTCTCAAACTCTTGACGTGCTCATCAAGCCTATTACAAAACTATTCAACAAATCCCTGACCCTGTCACAATTCCAGGCCACCTGGAAGCAAGCGCTGGTCACTCCTGTCCACAAAAGCAGGGACAGGACCAATGTGTCCAATTACAAGCCAATCTCAATCCTCTCCCCCTTATCCAAGGCCCTTGAGAAGATTGTGGCAGACCAACTAACAGACTACATCAGCAAATACCAACTGCAATGTCCCAGCCAGCATGGGTTCAGGCAGGGGCATAGTGCCATGACTGCCCTTGTAGAGTTCACTGACTATGCTCACAAAGCCATGGACGAAGGCAAACTAGTAGGGGCAGTGTTCATAGACTTAACAAAAGCCTTCAACACCATCAACCACACCCTCTTACTGGCCCAGCTTCAAAGCCTGGGGGTGGCTGCCAGTGCAACACTCTGGTTCCGAGACTACCTGTCCCTCAAGTTACAACGGGTAAAAATAGGACAAACAGTGTCTGACTCCAGGGAAGTCATGCTGAGGGTCCCCCAGGGATCCATCTTGGGACCACTAATCTTCAGCCTGTTCCTAAATAATCTCCCTCAAGCCTGTGATACCAGGATAATCCTATATGCGGACGACGCTGTCATCCTCAACAGCAACTCTCGAATTGAGCCACTCCAAGCAGCACTTCAGCACTCCTTCAGTAAAACAGAAGACTGGTTCTGCGAACACAAACTTCTGCTCAATTACAAAAAAAACAAGACCATGCTCCTATCCAGCCCCCAGCTCAAGAAAACATTCCCCACCATAAACATCACCAACAATGTACTCGTCCCTTTGGAACAGGTACACTCCTTCAAATACCTTGGAGTCCGACGACACCTTATCCTACGCTCAACATATCGACCAGGTGGTCAAGACAGTCAACACCAAGCTTGGTGTGCTTTGCAGGCACAGAAAACACCTTACCATGGCAGCCATCCACCTATCAGTCATGCGCTCCATCCTCTCCACCATTGACTACGGCCTGGTTGTCAACAGTGCAGCATCAGACTTTGTGCTCAAGAGGGTGCATGTAGCTCTCAACAAGGCCTGCAGGCTCATCCTGAATGGCGATCAAATGACCCACACCTGTTCCCTCTACGAACAGACACATCTGCTGTCTCTTGGGTGCAGGACTAAATTCCTCACATGCCTCCTAGGCAAAAAAGCATTAATGGGGAAATCCTCCCGTGGGTAGCAGGCATCTTCTCCCTCCCAGGCTCAGAATATATAACTAGAAACAGAATGCAGGGGGTCCTCATGGTGCCATTCCAACGCACAGCTCTCGGGCAGCGAGCCTTCTCCTGCAGAGCCCCTCTCTGGCTTAACGAAGTACCCGAGTCCATTTGGAACTCCACTAACCTGTCCGGCTTCAAATCAGACCTTAAGCACTACCTGACCTCCAGCTCTCTATGCACCTGCTTCTCCAACAGCTGATAGACTCTGGATGGCAGGGTCTGATTCTGCTAACAGCAACTATTCTCAGCACAAGATAGAAGCCACCCTCCCACATGCTCCTTGACAATGCCTCTGAATCACTCTAAGAGGCTGCTCCTGTACACCCCTCCCCCCATCTTCACGCTGGGATGGGTCTATGCCACCCTGGCCTCAGCCCTGCCTCCTTGAGCACTTTTACTAGAGGTCCCCCCTCCTTCCCTACCAAAATCCTGTCCTTACTGACCCTCTGCCCAACCTTACCTAACCTCTAGTGCCTCTGCACCTTACCTGCATTTGTAATCAACTAAAGTTAGTGTCCATATGCTGTATAGTGTTTTAAATGACTAAGAAACTCTGTAACCTTTTCCTGATTGTTGTGCTGTTCAGTGTCTCAAATATTGTAAAATTCTGTAACCTTTTTAATTGAATGTCTGTACTCTGTTCACATGACGTGGAACCTTTGTAAAAGAGCCTTGGCTCAAAGGTTATTTTCTGAATACAAACTAAATAAATAAAATAAATAGTTTTCAGAAGGTGGGGGGGGGGGTTTCCAGATCTGGACCTATTTGTGTCCAGCCTCAACCACCAGCTGCCTCAGTACTGCTGCAGGCCCCCAGTGCTGGGGACCATCCCAGTGGACGCTCTGACCCTGGACTGGACAGGGAGGTTTCTCTGTGCTTTTCCTCTTTTTCCTCTGATTTACAGGGTCCTTCTCAAGCTTAGGACTCAGCCAGCCACCATGAAGATGGTGACTCTGGATTGGGCGAGACAACCTTGGTACTTGTCAATCAGGAAGCCCATCAGACTGCCCCCATCCCACAGTCTCCTGACTCTTCCTCAGACAGGAATAGTCTTTCCCAACATCCAGTCTCTTCACCCCAAAGCCTGGTTCTTGAGGAGCTAGAATTTCCTGAATCCCAGTTCTCTGAGCAGGTCCTGAAAATTTTGCAAATGGCTAAAAAACCTAGCACTAGGAAAACGTATGCTTCCAAGTGAGAAGAGGTTATCACTGTGGTGCAAGGATAAGGACATAGAGCCCTTGCAGGCTTCTTCTCCTATCTTGCTGGATTATTTAATGTACCTTCAGGTGGAAGTCCTAAAAGCCTCATCCTTAAGAGTACGTCTAGCATCCATCTACGCCTGTCTTTCCACTGGAAAAGAGAAATCTGTCATCTCACAGCCTATTTTCACAGTTTTTTTGTTTTTTTTATATGTACTCTGTACTCTTCTTGTCTTCCCCCCAGCTGTGTCTGCCCCCAGCTGCCCCCTTCTGACCAACCTCCCCAGCCCCGTCACCCCAGTCTCTGTATAGCCAAGCTCATGGAGCCTCCTTTCCAGTCCAGTCCATGGCTAGCGCTGATTTCAAGCTTGTTGCCTGGAAGACTGTTTTTCTGGTGGCCATTACCTCCGCCAGATGGATTTCGGAGTTGCAGGCCCTTTGTACAGATCCTAATTACATTATTTCCCTCAAGGACAAAGTAGTCCTTAGGATGAACAGGAGATTTCTGCCAAGGTGGTCTCTGACTTCCACCATAACCAGTCTATTTCCTTGCCGGTTCTTTTCACAGACAGGCGACTGCAAGCTGCATAGCCTAGACGTTAAGAGAGCCCTGTCTTATTACTTCGACCGTACTAAGCAGTTCAGAGACTCACACACTCAGCTGTTTCTCACCTGTGGTGAAGTGGGCAGAGGGAAACCAGCGACAAAGAGATCCATTTCCCGCTGGGTTGTCTCTTGTATCCAGTCGTGTTACAGCAAAGCTGATAAGCAACCCCTTCTCATGCTCAGAGCCCACTCTACTAGAGGCACCGCTGCTTCTGTGGCAGCCTCAAGAGACGTTCCTCTGCTAGAGGTCTGCAAAGCAGCTGCTTTGAAAATGGTTCACAGGTATTACTTCTTGGATGTGCAGTCCAGACCTGATGCCAAATTTGGCAGAGCAGTACTACGGAGCCTTTTTCCCAAGTAGGTTTCTGTGCCCGCCTCCCAACTGTACTGCTTTGTAGTCTGCACCCATCAATACATGCTAAAGAATTCCTGGGGTGAGAAGAAAAAATTACTCACTGTATTAATGTTATTTCTTCAGCTTTATTGACACTCCCACCCATTCTCCCTTGTGAAAACAGTCTGGGAATGGCTCTGTTATGGTGTTTAGCCAAATTTGGTTAGTTTTACTGCTTTCTTGTTGATTTGTTTCACAGTAGTGGTTTGGAATTGTCTGTTATTTTTGCTAACAGTGTTTTGCCTCTGTTGGTCACAGTTTTTGCTCTTTTTCAGCTTTTAAACAGTTCTGAGGTCCTTCAGGCTGACTGCAGGCAGCACTCTTCTCTCTCTCTCTATTCTGATTGACCAATGTTTTTCTCATTTACATTGACTCCACCTCTCTGGGGCAGCTTAACCCAGCTGGCAAACTTCACCTGTCAGTAATGCTGAAGAATCCCTTGGAAAAAATAACATTACTATGGTGAGTATTTGTTTTTTTCCCTCACATCCCCTCTGAGCCTCCTCCCCCTCCAGCTCCATAGTGAGACCCCTTGTCCTCGAGTGTGTCTTTCGGCGGGAAATGCTACCGTCCTGTACCTTATTAATACCTGTTATGTATTTGAATGATTCTGTCATATCTCCACTTTCTCTTCTGTCCTCCAGTGAGTACACATTCAGTTCTCTTAGTCTCTCCTTGGGCTTTTGATGCAGTCCCTGGACCATTTTGGTTGCCCACCTCTGTAGTGCCTCCACCCTATCCCTATTCTTGTGGAGGTGGGGCTTCCAGTACTGGAGACAGTACTCAAGGTGTGATCTTACCAGTGACCTGTAGAGGAGCAACACTACCTCCTTCCTCCTACTGGTGATACCTCTCCCTGTGCACCACAGCATTCTACTAGCCTTTCCCACTGCCTTTTCACTCTGCTTGGCTACCTTCAGGTCATCAGAAATGATTACCCCCAGGTCCCTTTCCTGTTTGGTGGTTGCCAGTACCTACCCTGCCAATTGATACATAGCCCCCTGGTTTCTGTGCCCCAAGTGCATGATTTTGCACTTTTTAGCATTGAAAGCCAGCTGCTAAACACTTGACCATTCTTGTAACATCCACAAATCATTCCTCATTTTTCCACACACGCCCTCAAGTGTGTCCACCCTGTTGCAGATTTTTGTGTCATACACGAATAGGCACTTTCCCTTCTAGCCCTTCTGCAATGTCGCTGATAAAGACATTGAAGAGGACCGAGCCTAGTACTGACCCCTGAGGCACCTCGCTTGTCACCCTGCTTTCTCCTGAGTGGACTTCATTTACCACCATTCTCTGACTCCTGCAGCTCAATCAACTTCTTACCCAGTTTGCTACTTTCTGTCCCACTCCTAGACAGGCCAGCTTGTTCACCAGTTTCTATGTGGAATGGTGTCTAAGGCCTTCCTGAAATCCAGGTATGTCTCATCTACCACTGCACCCTGATCCACTTCCTTGGTCACCCAGTCAAAGACCTTGATCAGGTTTGTCTGGCAAGACCTCCCTGCTATAAAACCATGTTGCCTTTGATCCTGCAATCCACTTGTTTCACTATCCTTTACTTCAATAGTGATTCCATAACCTTGCCCACTATCGAAGTCAGGCTGACAGGTCTATAATATCCTGCCTCCTCCCTTTATTTATTTATTTATTACTAGGATTACAAATACCTTTGAACCAAGGGTTCTTTTACAAAGGTTCCACGTCAGCAGTGGGTGCAAGAAAAACAGTGATAAGATACAATACAAGGTCAGGAGGTTAACATAGAAGTAAGCAGAGGTAAGATACAATACAGGTCAGGAGGTTAACTTAGTAGCAAAAGACAGTACATGTGTATAGACTAGCACAGTAGCAAACAGTCGGTGGCAAATAACAATGCACAACTAACAATACGGGTGTATATATAGCAAGACACAGATACAAATGAAAACCATCCTAGGGGTAACATAAGTGGAGCAAGGGGTGGGGATAAGAGGGAAGGGGTGGGGAAAGGGGGTAGGCAGTCAAGGATCTGACATTATGCATAAGTGCAAGAACAGAAAGATAAGTGCTGTGTGAGTCTGGGGTGGAGCGACAAGAGATAGGGGTGATGGGGGAGGAGGAGACAGGAGAGAGGAGCAGGAGAGGGGGTGGAATGGTAGGTGGGAGGTGAGAGAGGGTAGAATGGTAGGTGGGGGTGGGAGAGAGACAGGGAGTAGCAGGGGATGGAGGGGTGGAGAGAAGTGGGGAGGGTAGCAAGGGAGGAGAGAAGAGGAGGCTCCTCCCTAGTCCCACTTTTGTGAAGTGGGTACATCTGCCCTTCTCCAGTCCCTCGGAATCACCCGTGTATCCAGCAATAAGTTGAGCAAAATTGCCAGTGGTGCCACCGGCACCTCTCTGAGCTCCTTCAGTATCCTAGGGTGAACCTCATCCAGTCCCACTGCCTTGTCAGCTTTTGATTTTGCTACTGCTCTGAGGACTTCCTCTTCTGTGAAAGGACTAGTGTCCACCTCCCTACCAATTCTTCCCCCGCTCATTATCTTTGGCCCATCACGTACCCCCCTCTATTGTAAATACTGAACGAAAGTATCTGTTCAGTATATCCACCTTCTCTTGGTCCCTTTCCTCACAGACCCCGTCTTTGCTCTTTATCCTTGTTATCCCCCATTGATCTTTCTCTTCTCACTAATATATCTAAAGAAGGTTTATCCCCTTTTTTATTGACTGGGCAATATTCTCTTCTGTTTGTGCCTTTGCTCTCCTCACTGCCTTCCCTGCCTCCCTTTGTTTCTCCTGGTAAATTAACCTATCCTCCTCTTTCTGTGTCTTTTTGTATTTTTTAAGTGCTAGAGTTTTTGCTCTTACTGTTTCTGCTAGCTCTCTAGAGAACCTTAATGGTCTTCTTTTCCTCCTGCCCTTGTAGACCTGCTTGACACAGAGATGCGTAGCTCTCTCAATGCCCTCTTTAATTTGGCCCACTTGTCCTCAACTCTATCTAGCATCCCTGTCCCTGTCAGGGTATCCCTGAGGCATTCTCCCATTGTCTTGAAATCAGCCCTTCTGAAGTCCATGACCCTCGTCCTTATGTGGTTCAGTGCAAACCCAGTTTTTATGCTAAATCACACCGTGTGATGGTCATTGGTCCTCAGGTGGACCCCCACTGTGATGTCAGCAACACTGTCCTCATTTGTCAGCACTAGGTCCAGTACTGCTCCCTCATGAGTGGGTTCCATTACCAGTTGTCTGAGGAACACCCCCTGCAAGGAGTCTAGGATGTCCCTTCTCCTGGAACTTGCCACTGCTGGGAGTCTTCAATCCATGTCAGGTAGGTTGAAGTCTCCCACTACTAACAACTCTCCCTTACGAGCCAGCCTTTGGATTGCTTCCAACATTTCCCGTCCACTTCTTCCATCTGTGCTGGGAGTCTGTATATCACTCCTGTATGGATAGCAGCCCCATATATTTCCTCTAGAGTGACCCACAGCACCTCCGCACCCCCTGTTCTCCTTGTATTTCTGTAGCCTTTATGCTGTTTCTTACATAAAGAGCTGCCCCTTTCTTCTGCCCCTGCCCCTTCTGAACAGAGTAAAACCTGGTACTGCCATATCCCAGTTCTGGCCTTCATTGCACCAGGTCTCAGTGATGGTGACTAGATCCAGGTATTTCCCTGCTATGGTGGCCTCTAGATCTGCAGTCTTGTTGCCCAGACTTCGAGCGTGGCCCTCCAGATATTTCACCTTCCTTTTCCACCATCACCTCTTCTATTCCCTCCCACAGCCCTCCAAACCTTTCGCCTTCCACTTCCATCATCCCCTCTTCTATTCCCAATCCTCATTTGTGGGGGAGTGCCAGCTAATCGCCTACTCCCCCTCACAGACCTCCATGCCTTCCCTAGCCTCGTACTCCCCTTTAATCAGTTTTAATGCAGGGCCCCATTCATGTACTCTACCAGTTTTTCTCTAAGCTCTCTGGACCCCTCCTCACAGAGGTGCAGTCTGTCCTTTGAATATAGTCCTTCATCCTTCCACTTGTCCCCCTACCCTCCAATGCAGATGAACTCTTCCGATGTGCACCAGTCCCTTAGCCATTCATTGAATTCTGTTTCCTTTTTTTTCTGCCTGTACTGACACTGGGGACCTGGATTACCTCAGAGAATGCTATTGAACTCACTGACTCCCTGCAGCTCCCTTCTAGCTCTTTAAACTTCCTGCCAAGACATTTGTCCCAGGTGAATGATGAAGTGGTGTTTGCCCCCCACCTTCCTTATCATTTCCTTGATCCTAGGGTGTGCCAACCCTGCTTCCATCCCTGGTACACATTCAACATTCCTTCTCCTATTTGGGTCCTGTTTCCTTACCCGGTGTATACCCTTGATAATGGAATCCCCATTGACCAACACATTTTCCTCCCCTCCATTCTTTGCCTTTGTCCACGTGTCCACCCATGTTGGGCCAGACTCCTCCCCCTTCACTTGTTCCCTGTTCAACCTATTGGTCCTCCCTTCTGTACCCTCAATACTCTCTCCTATTTCCTCCCCTGCCCCTTGGTGTCCCCTGCTATCCGCTGCAGTCCCCCCTCCTTCCTTGTTCGGCCACTGTTCCATCCTCCCCTAACCCTTAGCTCCTCCCTGACTGTGTATGCCTCCTTCTCCCCTCAGTCTTGTCTCCTCTCATGTCCTCATATTGCTGACCTTTTCCTGTATGGTTTTTCAAGCCCCTGTGCCCCTGGTCTTCCAGACCTGCCAGTACTGTAAACCTGTTTGATGCTAATCTCCCTACTTCTGAACAAACCTTAGCATCTCCTTCCCTTATCCTTCTGCTGCCTCCTTGTGCAGTTTTCCCTACCCACCTTACATTTCTCCTAACCTCCTGCCAATCCCTTATTGCAGTCCTGCCTGGTCTATTGTCACCAGATGCCTTGGCAACCTCTCTGTTCCCCTCCCTTATTCTGCCATCCACCTGACCCATAGCAGTCCTAATCTGTTCCACACTCCACTGTTCCTTCTTCCACCCCACCTCTAATTCCCCTTAACCAATTTAAATGTGCCTTAAGCTGCCCTAGGTGCCTGCACATCAGGCATCCCCCCGCTCCACATTTTTCCTAGAAAAACTGCTGCTCCGGATCCATTGCAATGAACTGCCCTCCCTCTCCCCTCCTGCCCCCAGTAGCCTCTTGTTTTCCTCCTCCACCCCTCCCAGATTCCTCTCTGCCTGTACCAGCTGCCAGATCCCCACATCCTCCCCCCTTTAAATTTGTTTTTGTGGATCTGGTGACCCTAGATCCTACCTATAGACCTGCGTGAGACCTGTAGTTATAGCCTATATGTTTTTGAGAATCATCCTGCACTTGAAGCCTCCCATTCACAATCCAGTCCCGGTTCTGGACCTGCATTTTGTCCTAGAGAAACTCACTTTGTCTCCTTTTGAGCCAGCCGTGACTTGTAGCTTAAGCTTCCTTTCTTGGAAAGCATTGTTTTTAGTTGCTATTACTTCTGCTCGAAGAATTTCTGTGTTTATGTGTGAGCCTCATTTGATTTTCCATAAAGACAGAGTGTCTTTATGGAACAACCCTCTGTTTCTTCCAAAGGTGGTGTCAGAATTTACTTTGAATCAAACTATCCACCTGCCAGTTTATTTCCCTGAGCATGCCAATCCAGGGGAAGCATTGCTCCATACATTAGATGGACATAGAATATTCAAATATTGTGTTCATCATACAAAGGACTGCAGGAAGTCCTCACAGCTTTTTGTTTCTTTTTCTCCTGGGAAAGAGGGTGTACCAGTTTCTAAACAGTGCCCAGCCAAATTGTTGGCCAACTGTATTATTTTTGTTATAGGAAGTGAGGTAAGGAACTTTCTGGGGTTGTTCATGGCCATTCATTCAGAGCCTTGGCCACTTTGGTTGCTTGTTTCAGCTGCAGAAATTTGTGCTGTTTCAACTTAGAGTACTGTGCACACTTTCACTAAGTACTATAATCTGGACATTGCCTCCAGAAGAAAGGCAGGCTTTGGCCTGGATGTGCTTCAAGGCTTCCTTTCCTTGGCCTGTAGCCTCTAGCCACCCAAACTGTCTCTCTGTCAGTACTGTTTGGGACTCATTCCATAGGTGTGGCCTGATGAAAGAGATATCCTCAAAGAAGATAGAAGAGTTACATACTTACTGTAACAGTAGATCTTCGAGAGAATCTCTTTCATCAGGCTATGCCGTCCCTACCCTCCGTCCCCCTTAGACTCAGAGCTTCTTCGCTCCTGTCTCTCTCTTCAGGATGGTCTACTAGTATCTTTATAAGTGACATTGCAGAGAGACTGGAAGGAAAAGTATATCTCTTTGCAGATCTATTTATTTATATTTTTGTTGACCAAGTAAATGCACTAGACAAATCCTGCCTATTTTCAGGCACGACCCGGAGGAGGGGGATACAGATGAATGCAAACTGACCTTGAACCAGATTAAGCTGTTGGTGGTATTTTTAATGAATGAGGGAAATTTGGCCAGGACACTGGGGAAATTCCCCTACTCTTTTAGAGAAGTGCCATGGGATCTTCAACATCCTCCCATGCTGCACTACAGTGTCAGTACTGGGATATTAAGCTAAGTGCCAGATGTGGGAACTGAACCCACAGCCAAAGATCTGCAACAGGGTTGATACACAAGGTGGGGTGGAAAGGATGAGAAGGGATTTGGCAAGGTTGGAGGAATGGTCAAATCTATGGCAGCTTAGATTCAACACAAAGCAGTGCAAAGACTTGGTTTGCTGGCCAAGGCACCTAGCTTCACCTGAGCTCTTTCCTTCTAAGACTGCTTGAAAGACAGAGTAGAGAAACTTACCAGAGCAAGGGAGAAGGCTTAAGACTTAGTTTGGCTAAGCAGATTTACTGTGTGGTGGTGTTTTTATTTTCTACTCACAGGGATTGCTACTGTTTGTTGCTAACATTTCATTGCTTTTATTTTTCTCTGATTCAAATTGTTGTTGCTGGTATACCTTCTTCTGCATTATTACAAGGTGTAACTACGGGTATGTGCTAACAGATTACTGCTGTAATCTTCTGATTCAAATTGTCTTTTGCAAGGTATATCTTCTGTTACTGCTTTATTTTTCTCTGGAGCAAAGTGTTTCTTACAGGGTATATCTTCTCTGAAATTATTACAGGTGGTGCTTTACAGGTTTTACAGTTTTATCTAACATTAGGATAAGCTTTCAGGTTACTGCATTTGTTGTTGACTGATTTTCTGCTCTTACCTCCTTGTTCTTTTCGTCCGTGGTTCTTCTTTTTAGGCAGGGAAGAGGCCCAGCCACCCACCCCATCCCCAACCACCCCACACTACACTCCTTTATAGGGTACCACAGTTGTGACATTTCCTGTGGCAGAGCAGGAAGAGGCGGATCAGTGGGGCCTCCACAAAAGTGATCTCATTTACAGGGGCACTAGTAATTTAACTTGTTATAACAAGTTAAACAGCTACAATTAAACCATTACTTGCATTTTTTTCCTTTTTTTCCTTCTAATTACTCTGACTAGGTTACAAACCCAACAACTTATTTGGAATGGATTTCATTAACTGCAGGTACTGTGGAACAATTTTCAGAAGGACAGTCTTACAGGATTTAGGACACTGTCCTACATGCTGGGCCTTTGGAGATCTTAGGGCTCAGCTCCGGGCAGCATGGGCAGAGATTGCACGCCTCAAATTTCATATTGAAGAGGAAATACATTATAAGAACCACCCGCCATTTCCCCAGCATCCAACAGAAAAACCTCAACCGCAGAGGGTAGTTGGTCCAGGAGGTTGGCAGGTGGTTAGGAGGAGCAAATCAGGTGCCCCATCACTCTCTGCCTCCATCACATTGCCTCCAAAACCATATAAACACTACAACAGGTATCTGCCTCTATCTCTGAAATCAAATAAAGAGGCAGAAGACACTGCAGAGCAGGACACTGCAGCACAGGAGCTAGCACAACAAAACTCACCCAAATCAGGAACCAAAACTAAACAAGCACAAAGGAAATCCAAAAACTTCTGATCATAGGAGACTCCATGATTCGGGAGTTGATACCCATCTCCAGCTGGGTGATGGTCAGATGTCTCCCAGGTACATCAGCATGGAGAGACACTGACCGCATTGCTAAAATTGTTCACAAAGCAGGAGAAAACATTGATGTCCTAGTACATAGGACTATGATCTCGCCAGCCGGTCAGTTGTGGAGACCAAGGAACACCTGACTAGGCTGGGTGACAAACTATCATCTATTTCATCCGGCATCTCCTTCTCTGAGATCCTGCCAGTCTGGGAGAGGGGAGCAGATGGACGAAGGTCAGAGAAGGGGAGATAGGGAGCTAAACATGTGGCTCAAGGACTGGTGCCAGGAAAGGACACAGATTTGTAGGAACTGGCAACAGTTCTGGGAGCGAAGTTCTTTAAATTTGATGGACTGTATCTGACTAAAGAGGGAGTCAGTGCATTGGGAGAAGTTTGACGTCTTTGCAGAATATTTAAACTAGCAATGGGAGAGGGTGCAGCACCCCACGTCGAATGGGAAGAACACCCTCCCCTCAGCTAGTGGTCAAACAGGAATTCAGCGTGTTTGCCGCTCATTTGCATCACCAGGTAAGAAAAAAGTTTGTCTCCCCATAATGATGCACAGGGGTAATGCCAAACTTCACCCAACAACTAACACACCAAAATCTGGCCAATGGAAAATCATGTACACAATGCTCACAGCCTGGGAAATAAGATCCCAGACCTGCAGGCAATAATGTCAGAGGCTAAACTGGACATAGTAGCAATTAGTGAGACGTGGTTTACCAGTAACCACACTTGGGAGACTTCAGTACCTGGCTATGTATTGTCTCAGAAGAGACCGAGGTGAAAAGGGGGAGGAGGGCCCTGTATGTTAATGAAAATATCAAAGCTACAGAAATTCAGAATACACATAAGGAGCCAGAAGAACTGTGGGTCACCCTGAAACAGGAAATGGGACAGCCAAAAGAACTGGGTTGTCTACAGGCCCCAGACCAGAGGGAGGACATAGACACATTACTGTTAGAAGATATACAAAACATGACAGCTAAAGGGAGGTTCTGATAATGGGAGACTTCAACATGCCAGATACAGATTGGTCAATACCAGCAGGAACATCTGCCAGAACTAGACTCATAGTGGATTCCCTGCAGGGGAGGGCCTCAAACAACTGGTACAGCAAACCCACAAGAGACAGGGCTATCCTAGATCTAGTACTGACTAACAAAGAAGGGATCACAGATCTCCAGGTAGAAGGTCACCTAGGGGCCAGTGACCATCACATGGTATGGTTCAATTTGGCTACTACATCTAAATCATCCCATTCCAAGGCAAAAATATGGGACTTCAGAGGAGCTGACTTTAATAAGATGGCCAACAGAGTTAAGATAGCCCTGGCAAAAGAAACACAGGTGAGGGGTACAGGCAAAGTGGGCAAGCATTAAGGATGCAATACTTGAAGCAACATCCCATTGTGTTAGACAGAAAAGGAAGTGCAAAAGAAGAAGGAAACCACTTTGGTTCTCAAATACAGTAGCAGAAAAGGTCAGAGCTAAAAGGCTGGCCTTCAGGAAATATAAGGGAACACAGCGGGATGAAGATAGGGAGGCATACCAAACTGCCCTAAGGGAAGCAGGTAAGGCAGTAAGGCAGGCAAAGTCCCAAACTGAGGAAACACTAGCACGAACAGTAAAAGAAGGTGACAAGACTTTCTATAGATACATTAGTGAAAGGAGAAAGTCCAGAGGGGGTATTGCTAAGCTTAATGGAGAAAAGGGAGCATGTGAGGAGGAGGACCCTGTAAAGGCATCTATCCTAAATAGATACTTTTGCTCAGTATTTACTGAAGAGAGGTAGGGCAGGGCCCACAGCTCAGCATCATGGACACAGGGGAGGGAGGTGAGCACTACTCCCTTCACAAAAGAAAGGTCCTACAAGAGCTGCTAAGCTCAGAGTGGATAAGGCAATGGGACCTGATGGCATACATCCCAGGGTACTTAAGGAGCTAAAGGAGGAACTAGCAGAGCCATTAGCAGAATTGTTTAGTGAGTCTCTGAGCACAGGAGAGGTCCCAGAAGACTGGAGAAGGGCTCATGTGATCCCGCCTCACAAGAGTGGTAGCAGGGAGGAGGCGGGGAACAGACCGGTCAGTCTTACCTCAGTAGTGGGCAAGATTATGGAGGCACTCCTTAAGGAAAGGATAGTGCAACACCTGGAACCATAGGGGCACAGGATCCAAGACAGCATGGGTTTACAAAGGAAGGTCCTGTCAAACTAATCTCATAGATTTCTTTGACTGGGTAACCAGAGTGGTGGACCAAGGGGAGCAGTTGATGTCGCTACCTTGACTTCAGCAAAGCTTTGACACTGTTCCATAGAAGATTGATAAATAAGCTGGGTAGGCTCGGGTGGGTCGAAGTTGGTCAGCTGGGTGGCAAACTGGTTGACTGGCAAAAACAGAGAGTGGTGGTAAATGGTATACAGTCAGAAGAGATGCAAGTCACAAGTGGGTACTTCAGGATCAGTCCTGGGGCCAGTCCTATTCAACATCTTCATTAGTGACCTTGCAGATGGACTAGAGGGTAAGGCTTGTCTGTTTGCAGATGACACCAAGATCTGCAACAGAGTAGATGAGCCAGATGGGGTGGGCAGAATGAGAAGAGATCTGGATAAACTAGCAGAATGGCAGAAGAGTGGCAACTGGGATTTAATGCAAAGAAGTGCAAAATCATGCACATAGGGAAGAGAAACCTGAAGCCACTTATAGGCTGGAGGAGTTGCTAGCAGTCACAAAGGAAGAAAGAGACTTGGGCATCATCATCACTGATGACCTAAAATCATCCAAGCAGACCTCTAAAGCAGTAGGTAAGGCTAGGGGGTGTTAGGTGTATTAGTAGGGGTATCACAAGTCGTAGAGGAGGTAATAATCCTCTGTACAAGACATTGGTTAGGCCCCATCTGGAGTACTGCGGCAGTATTGGAGGCCACACCTTCACAAGGACATTAACCAAATTGAGGCAGTCCAGAGAAGGGCAACCAAAATGGTGCAGGGACTGCATCAGAAGTCATATGAGGACAGATTAACGGAGCTCAATATGTATACCCTTGAGCAAAGGAGGGAGAGGTGATATGATCGAGGCATTCAAACACCTTAAGGGCATAAACAAGGTGAAAGAGTCTAACATGTTTAAATATAAGAAAAATAGCAGGACAAGAGGACACAGCATGAGATTAGAGGAGGCCGATTAAGGGGAAATGTGAGAAATCCATTTTCACAGAAAGGGTGGTGGATGGCTGAATGGTTTACCACAAGAAGTGGTGGCTATGAATACAGTGCAGGGCTTCAAACAGGCATGGATAGGCATAAGGGAGCAATACAAATGACTATGAATAGATAGGTCACTGACAGAGCAAAGGCCGATGGCACATTTATAAGGTAGAAAAAGAAATGGGCAGACTGGATGGGCCTTGCGGTCCTTATCTGCCGTCAACTTCTATGTTTCTATGTTTCAAAGTAATGCACCTGGGAAACAAAAACCCAGGGGAAGAGTACACAGTGGGGGTGAGATACTGACAACAACAAAAATGGAAAGAGACTTGGAGGTAGTTCTGTCAGATGACCTAAAGGTGGGTAAGCAATGTGAGAAGGCAGTAAGAAGGGCTGGGGGTATACTGGGATGCATAGGGAGAGGCATCACCAGTAGAAAACAGGAAGTTGTTGTCCCTCTGTACAGACAGTTGGTAAGACCACATCTGGAGTACTGCATGCAGTTCTGGAGACCCCATCTCCGCAAAGACATAGACAGGGTGGAGGCTGTCCAGAGGAGGGCAACCAAAATGGTACACAGTCTGCACCAGAAGACATATGAAGAAAGACTAAAAGAGCTTAATATGTATAACCTCGAGGAAAGGAGGGAGAGGGGGGACATGATAGAAACTTTCAAGTACCTCAAGGGAATCAACAAAGTCCAAGAGGGTAGCATCTTTCAGAAAAAGAGATGAGCAAGAACAAGGAGGCACAATTTGAAGATATAGGGGGGACGGCTCAGAGGTAACGTGAGGAAGTATTTCTTCATGAAGAGGGTTGTAGATGCATGGAACACCCTTCCTGAGGAGGTCGTGGAGTCAAAAATAGTGGGGAATTTAAAAATGCATGGGACAGACATAAGGCAATTCTAGTGGGGGGTAGGAGGAAGTCGGCTGTTGGTTAACTAGGATCTGCAGCTTATCCATTAGGTAGGGAAATGGTCAGACTAGGTGGGCCAAGCGGTCCTTATCTGCCATCAAATTCTATGTTTCTTGCTGTTTCTACCTTGCCTGGTAGCAGGAACCTTCATCTCTCTCTCTCTCGGTTCCTCAGGAGGAGGTGTTTTGAGTATGATCTCTTGGCAGGGAACTGAGGAGGGTGTAGGGCCACCCACGTTTATATAGAAAGTACATTGACATAGGATGTCATTGTGGGAAGCCCCTAGTAGACTGCTTGCAAAAGAGTTTCTGTGTGGTCCTAGTGCCTAACGGCTATAGTTCCATAGGTGTGGCCTGACGAAAGAGATTCTCTCGAAGATCTGCTGTCACAGTACGTGCGTAACTGTTCCTTCCAATATGCCTTCCCATTATTCCCACTCATACAGAAAGTGCTCATGATGCTCAGGAACAAGCCAGCAACAATGATCTTGATAGCACCAGAGTGGGTCAGACAGGCTTGGTACTTCATGCTCCTTGTTCTGTCCAGTAGGACTTCAGTCAGCGTGCCAGTGAGGCACAACTTGCTGACTCTGTCTCTGGGCAGAAAAACATTCCCTGATCTCAGAACATTATGCCTGAGGGTATGGTTCCTGAGGAACTAGAATTTACTAGCTTAAATCTATCAGATGTGTTGATGATAGAAAGTTTTCTAGAAAGCCAGCAACAAGAAAAACACATACCTCAGAGTGGAAGAGTTTCTCATACTGGTGTACCAAATTAATACCAAACATTCCATACCAAACAGGAAAGAGACCTGGGGTAATCATATCTGCTGACCTAAAGGTGGCCAAACTGTGTGACAAGGCTGTGGGAAGAGCCAGTGGGATGCTGGGGTGCATAGGGGGTATCACCAGCAGAAAGAGGGAGGTAGTGATAGCGCTGTATAAATCACTGGTGAGACCTCACCTAGAGTACTGTGTCCAATTCTGGAGACCACATCTCAGGAGGAACATAGAGTAGAGGTGGTCCAGAGGAGAGCAACTAAAATGGTGACGGGTCTGCTTCAAAAGCCCTATGAGAAGAGACGGAAGGACCTCAACATGTACACCCTGGAGGAAAGGAGAGAGGAAGGGGGGGTATGATAGAGACTTTCAAATACCTCACCGGTATAAATAAGGTTCAAGAATAAAGCCTTTTTCAGAGCAAAAGATGTTCAATAACTAGGGGCCATGCCATGAAGCTGGAGGGTAGACTTGGGATATATAAGAAAGTACTTCTTCACAGAAAGAGTGGTGGATACCTGGAGCAGCCTTCCAGAGGAAGTGGTAGGAGCAAAAAATGTAATGGGATTCAAGAAGGCATGGGACAGGCATAAAGAAACCTTGTGGCAGTGGGGGGGGAGGGGGGATAAAGCCGGAGATCAACTAGGATCTGCGGTGTTACATTAGGTAGGGAAAATGGGCAGACTGGGTGGGCCAAGCAGTCCCTATCTGCTGTCAAATTCTATGTTTCTGTGTGGCCCCAGAAAGATAATCCCTATACAAGCAGGACTACCTGCAGTCTTGGATTACCTGATACACTCCTTAGGCCTGAGGCCCTCAACCCTGAAGGTGCATTTGGCAGCAGTTTCAGCTTACACATTAGCTGGCAAGCTAAGTCATTGACCTTACAACCTGTGTCTGAAAGGTTCTATAAAGACCTCAGTTAGTTGTACCCCGCTCTGAGGGACCTACATGTGTGCATTACTCAGCTGATGGGAGCACCTTTTGAGCATATGGCTACTGCTGACTTGAAATATGTTATATGGAAAACAGTATTCCTGATTGTTATTACCTTGCCAGGTGGGTAAGCGAGCTGCAGATCCTCTGCACAGCTCCAAACTAGGTTGCATAGGTTGGGAATCAAGTCAGTAGCTTTTGCTAAGCCTTGCAATTTTAATGCTGCATATTTGTTCTTTGGTATTTGCCAAGCCTTTGCTTAAATGTAGTCATTGTTTTGCTGTTAACAATTTCATTGGGCAAATTATTCCATGGTTTTACTACTTGCTGATTAAACCAGGTTCCTCTCTTGTTGGTTTTATATATTTCACCTTTTAAGTGATAGTTGTGTGTCATTGTGGTCTTACTTTGTATTTTGTTTCTAGTCCCACACATTCCCACACATCATTGTTTCTAAATGACCCATACACAAGGCATAAGTCCCTTCTCTGCTTCCTGTAATCCAACGTGTACAATCCCAGTTATTTAAGTCTATCCTCATAGATTAGGTTTTTGACTTGATTTATGCTTTTCATCGCCCTTCTCTGTACTCTCTCTCTATCTGGTCTTTATCTGCCTTGTGTGATGGGCTCCAAAATTGTGCACCATGCTCAACTAGGGGTCTGACTGGTGATCTATATAGAGGCAAAACTACATAATCTTCTGAAGGGATAAGGTAGTCTTCAGGACAAAGAGGTGGTTTCTCTGTAAGGTTGTGTAAGAATTCCACCTGAACCAGTCGAGTTGCCCTTCCTCTGCTCTGTACTGAGCACTCCAGTGCAGGAGAGCAAAAACTGCACTGGCTAGATGTGAAAAGAGTACAAAGTTACTAACTGAATCACACACAAGATGTCGGGTCCAACAGTACACATCTTTTTGTCACCTATGGTGAAGTGGGCAAAGTTAACCCAGCAACTCGGAGGACTGTCTCATGGTGGATAGTCTCCTGCACACAATTCTATTACTGACAAGCATTTGTCAATGTCAAACATTGGTTGCTTGTTAAACAATTTTATGTTTTTCTAGAGAGAGGAGCCAAGAAACGAGAGTAATTTTTGGGACTCGGGAGTAGAGCCTGAGGGTAGGGTGGCTGGGTTAAAGACACTGCTACAGTCTGTCAGTGAGAGTAAACCTACCTCGACTGGGTCTGGCCTTGCTGGGCCTCTGCTGGTTCTACTCCTCTGGTGGGCCGTTCACTGGGCTGGCAGGCTGCAGGCAGCCTAGGCTGGCAAATGGACATTCGAGCATCTTCGTGATTTGACTTCAGTAAGCCTCTGTCTCTTAAAAGATGCTGTTCCTAGGGGGAATTTCACCACTCACTGGCATCCTCAGATGGCCTCTCCAATAATGTAGGGAAAAGGATCTTTTAGAAATACTCTCTGTGGATGGGGCCAGGTGGGAATGCACAGTGGTGGATTTGATTGAGCTGGTGTGCACTCAGTTTTGCTAGCAATAGCTTGAGGGTTTGGCCTGGAAGCCAAAGTGGGCAGAGCTGGCTGCTCTGCCAGTAATAGAGGACGAGCCACTTGATGAATGAGGAGATGGATGTGATGACAGAGATCAGTAGGACTGTGATGGCAGATGGGCTGTAGATAGCTGGCAATAAGCCATGGATGTGGAGGAAGTGTCGGAGGTGTCAGCAGCGTGGAGGGCTGGAGTGGTGAGCTGGTGAACAGCACCAGCAGACCGGAGACATGGTGCGCACTCCACTCCTAACTGCAGGTAAGAAGTAGCCGTCAGCGACAGTGAAAGCCAACACTGCAGGGGAAGGGCACTGGAGCCACCGCAAACTGTACCCCACAGTGCCCAAATCTCAAATGTGAAGAGCAATTTGCTTCCAGCTGACATGCACGTGTAACTTTTTGCGGTCTGAGGGTCAACAGAACAAGCTCAGCTGTCGCTGCATTTGTCCCGAACTCAGCAGTGTTGACGTCTGTTCAAAAACACATGCTATGAAACTATGTTACAGTAAATGTTCTTGGTATTATTATATAGGTCATAATTTGCTGTTACAGAGTTGTGAGTAGTATTGTTAGGGCTCAACAAATGGCCGGGTTTTACTGAAGAGATAGCACAGAAGAGCATAATACATTACAATGTTTTCACATACAATATGCAGGTATAAAATATTAATACACCTTACAATGTGTTGATTAGTTTCACCAGTACAACTTACAAATGATTATACATGACAGAGAGAAGTCAACATGGGTATACACCAGCAGATCTTACAAGAGGCTACATAAGCTAACAGGCCAGTAAATTCCACTATGGAAGGGCTGTCCCCAGTAATGGTTGAAACCATACTAAAATATAAGTGTAGTAGTACACTTAGACAACAATATGCTACATTAGAAGGGACCTGTAACACATAATAGAACATATCGTTATCATAGGCTACTATATAAGCCATGTGGTCCTGTTCCTAAAGACAGCATAGAAAAATAAACTGTGCTGCAAAGCTACCTAATCCCTCAGAGCTTCATAATACCACCAGCACTGCATATCACTGCCCATCTGACAAGACCTGAACCCCTCAATATAAACACCACATGTGAAGTGCTGGTGGCTAAACAGTGAACATGAAAGGTTAGATATAACAAACCATCATACAGAACTCTGTCACAAAATGGAAATTATTTGATCCAATGGAACTTAGAATGAAATCCAACATGTAAAATATTCCATACAGTCCAGAGTAAAATTGATACCACATGCTTCCCTTAGTGACTCAGTCTAAATATATCAGTCCAGCCTGTCCATAATACACTGCCAGTGCAAGACTGAAAATCAACATAATGTGGAATCTAGCAAGTCCTGTTAACCAACACGCTTATCAGACAGGGAGAGGATGGGGGAATGCCTAATTGCCATGTGGCCAGAGCCATCCTGCTAGCATATAAGTTGGCAAAATTAAACAGGGATTGATGTAAAAAAAATATACAGATCTTTTCAACATCTTTATCTCATGGAGAGAGACAACCCCCTTGCGGGCCTTAGCCCCACAGATGAGCACCACTGTTGCCGACCTTCCCCTTACAACCACAGGCCCCACAGCGCCTCTACCTGTTATTATACTATACATTACATGATAAGCCAGCCCATTTTTTTCTGAGCAACTGCACCCACCCTAAAGAAAAAAGCCACCTGATCTCTTGGTCATCTCTCTCTCTCTCTCCATTCTCAGGTCAGACTCAAAAAGTTGCAGAAAAGCAGTACTTTACACACTAGTCTGAGACCACCCAGCCTGGCCTGCTGCAAGCGTGCCACCACACAGCCCAGTACTTTCAAGCCCCCGGCCCTCGTTCTTTGCCAGCAGAAGCTGCCGCCTGGAACCATCCATCCCAGGTCCCAACCACCGACTCGAGTCACCACTCACCTCACCTCACCTCCCTGCTGCTTGCTTGTTGGCTGCTGCCATGGTAGTGCTGTGCTCTGGCTGCTACCAGACCTGCGCTGTGCTAGTTTTTCTTATTTTTATTGCGGTGATGCGAAGCAAACCTAGTTTGAGAGGACAGAGCTAGCTAGCTCACCCCCTTGCTCCTTTTAACCACATACTGATGGAGTTAGTCTGACTGTCGAGTTATTTGCGCAAAACAATTTGCCACCAGGCGCGCTGCTTATCGAGAGCTCACTCAGGTCACCGATTCAACTCCTCCAAGCTAGTATGACAGTAAAGAAAACAGTGTAGCATGACTCAGGTTCTCTTGCTCCTCTACAACATCATGTGACAGCGGAGGCACCTGCCGTTGCTGATAGGTGGAGAGCCAGAGACTGAAAGTGAGAGTGCTGTGGAGAACTGTCTACTTAGGCGCATGGTGTTACTAATTAGTACCACTAGGATTTTGTTTTGGGGGGTAGGGATGGATGAAAAGTGAAGGTGGACATGTACTGGAAGCCATGGGAGCATCCCTCCATTCTCAGTCTGACCCTTGTAATTCAGGGGGCATATCCCCTACCTTAACTTCCCAGAAGCCCCTCCCCATAGTTTGCATCTATGTGTTAGGGTAGGTATGAGTTGCTGGCGGGTGCTCTGCTGGGCGCTTATTTTCCCCGTCTGTCCCTCCGCTTTATGCAAATCAAAGGGCTGAAGCCCTCTCTGATTGGAACAGCTTTTCGGTCCTTTGAAGTGCATGACCATTCAGCCCACCCAGCAGAGAATTGCGTCAGGACCACACTGAGTGGTCATTGGTGTAGACTGCTGAGCCCCTAGTTTTGTGTACTGCAATGGGCTCAGCAGTGACACACACCCCAAAATCCCCTATTGTCACAATACAATGGCTTGCGCATGTGCGCAACCAGCCTAAAAAGATGCCGCAGAGGTCTATAGGCATATTTCACAAGGGGCACCTCTACCTTTGTGGCAGCTGCCAGGGCTATCCCCCTTCAAGAAATCTGTAAGCAACTACCTGGAAGACAGTATACACCTTCAGAAAACACTACGGTCTGGTCACATAGTCCAGGAGGGATGCTAGTTTTGGAACTGCTGTCTTGCAGAACCTTTTCTCTAAATAGGTTCTGGCCCAGCCTTCCAAGATCCTGCTATGGAGTCTGCATATTGTAAAGCATTATTAATGGATTCCTGGGGTTAAAAGGAAAAATTGCTTACCATAGTAATGTTATTTCTTCTGAATGGATCCATCTTTAAGATTTACAGTCCCTTGCCCTGGCTCCTCTTCTTAAGAATCACTCCCCATTTTAAGTTGTTTGAGCACTACTTGTTACAGTTCCTGTACAATTATTGGGAGGTGGTCAGTTTACAAAAAGTTTTCTCCATAATTATTGTTGTCTGCCGTAAAAATATTAATGTTGTTCAAAATTTGGTTAAAAATTTCAAAACATGTTTGGTAGCCATTTAGCTAGTGGTCATAGCTCCCCCTAGCTTTAGAAACAAATCTGACATCAGGCTCCTGGGGAGAGCATGACCACAGTGCAGAATTTGAACTTATTTCTAATTCTTAAGTTTGAAAATTAGCATAAGTTCTATCCCTGGGGTGACTCAATCGACTGGACTGATTGCATATTGTAAATCTTACTGATGAATACCTTCAGAAGGAGCAACATTACTATGGTAATTTTTCTTACCATGCAGTCGCAGCAGATTGCTGATGCTCATTTTTGCTGCCTAGCGGAAACTGAATCAAAACTCAATGCAAAAGCAAGAAGGCCAGTTTCTCAATGCAACTGTAGTTCCAAATAGAATAATAGCTTTTGCACAAAAGCATAGAGCACTGTGGCCTTCGGCAGACTATTTTTCATAAAATGAGAACTGCAAAGTGTACTCTGTACTCAAAAAATTTGAGACAGTAGTGCTGGTACAGCAGAGCAAATGGTCATTTCCAGCTGTCAAATTCAGTACCTAAAACAACAGGCAAATTGTGAAAGTGATCCAGTATTTCATTTAAGGGTCCTGGGAGGGCTTGGTTTAGCTGTGATGCAACTAAGGTTTAACTCGTGGATAGAATAACATACCACGTGTGGGCAGATAAATTAGAAAAAAGTAATTACTGCTTCCTTGGGGAAGGGGTGATGTGCCATGAATTGTTATTGTGTGGTGGAAGTAATAAGGCAACTTTTTTATTAATTTATTTTTATTGCATTTTTAGTACATTACATATGAATTCATATTGTCCAAGAAAAGGCAGTAATACATCAAAGGTAATTACAACCAGTGACGCAATCCAGGTATGATTATGTCTCTTTTTATTGGTGCCACAAGATGGGTTAGCACTTCAGTTAATAAATCAGAATAAAATAATACACAAAAGGAGCTGTAAATGCAGCCAGTGCTGTGACTCAATCCCAAATATATGTTAAAGTCCACCAAATTAAAGCCAGCCTTCTCGGCTTATAGATTATACTGCAGGTAAATTTTATTCCAATCTGGGCCCCTCATTTAGCTCCCTCAGACTGCCAGGTAAATAGAAAACTGCTTAACCTTGTGGAAAAAAAACATACTGTTATCTAGAAGAGTATGTGTCAATTGGTCATTCCAGCTGTAACTAGATATAACATTAAAGAATCAGTGTAAGAAAACCAATTTGAGAAACTGCTCACATGCTTAATGAGGAGGTATTATCAGCTGGAGAATCTGCTTATTGCAAGGAACACAGGCTGTGTACCTGGTAGAAAGGCCCCCCTCCACCACCACCACCACTTGGCTATTCAGATTCCTCAGAGTCCCAGCAAAGAGACCCCATGCCATTTTGTCATGTACCAAATGTGAATGGCACATGTAGCACCAGACCCTCTTGCAGTCGCCATTGCCTCCTCCATTCCCCAGAAAACATTCAGAGCTGGCCAGCCCAGTGGTGCTGAGGGCTGAGTCACTGTTACTGCCTTACCTCTTGCCATGCTGACGACTCCAGTTCGGGCCGCTGGAGGCCAGCTGGGGGTGGGCCGAGAGGATTGAGCAGCCGCCACAGCATCTCCTCTCTCGGGTTGGGGAGGTGTGCCATACTGGCTCTTGGCTGCCCCCAGGTGGAGGCCTTGGGGCAGTGCCAATGAATGGAAGGCAGACAGTAATCAGGGAGGGTGGAAGAAGCCATGGTCTCGGAGCACATACGCGCCTCCATACACATGCATCACTTGAGCATGCCGCGGCTTCGGGAGTACCAAAGAACGGGAAGAAAAAAACAGCAGGAGGAAAACGGAGTAGACCAGGCTCTGTGAAGCCTTGTCTTGATGCCTTGACCCACCCCTTCACTCCAACTTGTAGGTCTGTGTGGATTGTATGCTCTGGGGAAGGTGGGAAGGCCCTCCCTCCCTGGCCCTGCCAGGTGGGGAAATCCACGAGGGAACATGGCCTCCAGAGTGGAGGGAGGAGGGGAAATGTCAGAGGTGTCCAGGGACGAGGCTGAGTAAGCTGCCTGGCCTGGCTGGCAGGATAAAAACCTTTATTAAACAAAAAAGAGAAGAAAACATTCAGGGTTGGAAATATCAACTACAGTAGCAAGAGTTCTGCTGCTGAATGTAAATGAGATATTGCAGTAAGTGGAAAAAAATCAGAAATCAATCAGCATCTTACAGCATATTCAAACATGTGCCACAAAGACTCTTCCCTCTACAATAAACAAAAGTCACAATCAAACATAAACATTATAGAATGCTATCTTGTGGAACAGTCTCTATATGAACCCAAAGTAACAGTTCCAAGAGCACAGAAACCCTGTTCTCTCGGTATCAGTTCCACTGCCTTCTTGTCAGGCTTGGTTGAATTTCGTACTTATGATATACCACTGCACAGTAATAAAGTCAACAGTAAGATTTCAGTGTCCCTTATCTGGGCCGGGAACCCTAGATAAATGCCAACACCAGCATCTTGCAGCTTGGATGTTATGACCTCGAAAGCCTTCTTCCTCCGATGCGTGGCAAAAAAGTAGTCCAGAAAAAATAACATGCCCGATTCCCTAGAGCCACTTGGTTCTGGTTCTTCACCTCCCTAAATACCTGATCACAAGCCCTTGATGAGTCTATAATCAGCAGGATTGTCCTGGGTCCATCTTTACCCGACATGGGCCTTCTTGTCTTTATGAGGTTTGCTTTAATAACAGGCACCGTATAGCCCAGACCAACTGCATCCAGCAGTCACCTTTCTAAAAATTCATACGCTATCATCCTTTTCAGTGCCTTTAGAAATACCAAGGATTCGGATGTTTGAGGATTGAACTGCATTTTCCAACTGTTCAAGTTCATTTCTTATAATGGCTCAATCTTTTACTGTTGTGGCTACCACTGCCACCCCTTTAGCGGTGGCTTGACTCCTCTGCTTTTCCCATTACCCATCTGTTTAAGTTTCCATTAAAGCCAGTCCACCTGCATATTGATCTGTTTTTTGTGTATAAGTTTAATCGACTTTGTGAGATAATTGATAGCACACTGTAAGGAGTCTAGGGTGTCGGGAGTGTTTCCGGCTTTGCATGAAGGTGGCTGCTGCGGACTTGGTGCAGTTGACAGCCCCACCTCTGTAGAATCAGTTGTATTTGGATTCCTTGGACAAACCTTCGTGAAGTTTGGTATTGCTTGATTCCTTGTTCTGCATACTGTCTAACTTTTGAATTTTGAGAACCAGCAGACCACTAGTAATAATAAAGTATATATGTCTGACGACAGCTGTGTCAGGAGTTGGTGGGCTACTAGCTCTGCCCCCCAGTAATATAGCAACTTAACAGACAATTAAGGAGTTCAGCCTTCTTTCTTCATTGGATTTCATACTGCACCGTAAGTGAACTCCACTGACTGAATCCCTTCTTATACCTAATACAGGGTAGTCTGCAACCTGTAATAATCTTTCCCTTCTACAGACTGGAAAAATATTTGCCAGTTTTGGCTCCTGGTCCCAAGACTGTTGATGGCCTGGGGAAAGAAACTTCAGGTCTTCAGCAGTGGAGCAAAGAGTTATACAGGCCCCTGTTCTATGTTATCTCAACAGTCTCCTCTGCACGGAATATTTATATGTCTGAAACTCCAAGTAGTGCTCCAGCTAATCTACCCGATCACAGGTGACCCTCTCTCTGGGGACAGGCACACCCAGATATATTCAGACATCCTTCACAGAACTTTAGAGACTAGGATGCCCTGTCTTACTTACAGGATTGAGGAAGGTAAGGACAGATGGGCAAAGCAGCCTATAATTTTCATGGTGCCATCTCTGTTCAACAATCTGTACTCCTTCATTTGTATGATATGGTCAGGGACTCGATCCCAGTTAGAAAATTGTAATTAGTTTTAGTGCAGAGCTTGTGCACCAAAGCTTCACCCTTTGTGCTGAATTAAGGATACTGTGGCAAGTAAACCCCATAAGTAAAATTTTATGTATAACCCCCCTACAAATGGGGGTTCCCAAAAAGTCTTCCTTGAGCTTGCCTAAATGCTCACTGCCAGGCTGGTGTTCTGCATTTTAGTAGATTAAATGTGTTGCCAGAGAGTGCCTGTATAGCCTCTGTGTACCATCTCTTTAAGAGCTGCCTGGATTACAGTCTTAATTAATCTAAGAGGGAGCTCTGTTAGAAGAGGTGCTTGTTTGCTGATCATTTGTTAGAGTAGTAATAATATTGCAGTTTGTTCTAACCTGCCTTCTTTGCAGCAAGGACTGTTCTGTTTATCTCCACCAACTTGGCCCGGGACTGTCAGAATGGGCCAATCAGTACTGTTGGGACTCTAAAATGGAGCCTGCCTACAGGGGCTTGGTGGGGTCAAAACTTGTAGGAATTGTAGTTTTTGCATTTTGGCTCCTAAAATAACCTGGAGGGGGAGCCCTTGTTGTGACTGACAGACAGATCAGCCAACCAAAACTTTTGGATCTTGGGGAAATTCCCAAGCTGCTTGCAGCTAGTTTCAGTTCTGAGTTGGGAAGTGAAGAGATAACAGTTTGAAGGAAAGGCCTGAATTTTGGCCTGCATGCCTGCCTGCTGTCCCTGAGAGAGAACTTGTGCCTTTTTCAGACTGAATCTGAACTTGGAGAGCGAATTAAGCCACTGAATTGTGACTAGGCTCCTACCTGAAGAAGACCAAAGATTTGCTGAATGCGATCGGCCTGTCTGGACTTCCAGCCACCTCTGAACTCCCGGATTGTGCAGAGACTCTGTAATTGCGACCGGAGAGCCTTTTGCCTGGTACAGTGGAATTTCCTTACAAGTGAATGTGTTGTGTGCTTATAGTGGGTCATGATTTGGTTCTCCACTGTGGTTTGAACTGTATTCTGCTTGCTGGAAGCTGCATCCAGCCTCGCGGACTGAATCCAAAATCATCTCCATTGGGCCTGGGCCTTGCCACACTGGCCCAGCCCAACTACCCGCTGCACAGAGAAAGCCATCGGCGAGAGTCCTGCCTGGGGATCAGCCCCCTGCTCAACACTTGAACAGGAACGATGCCTCGGTGATTCATGTGGGCCCCGCTTCTCCGGGCACTCCAGCTCAACAACCTGCAGTCTCGATTTCATCCTGCCTGTGTTCAGTATTGGGTATCGTGAGTAAACATCAGGGTAGCTCCCCTGCAACAACAGCTAAATCTAAAGTGTTGTCATCTGATTGTCTGGTTGCTTTTCTCTTTCATGAACTGAGCCCTCCAGCTCCGGATTACAAATAGTGTGTGTTGTGCATGCAGTGTTGGGTAAGTTACTTTTTCTATTACTTTCCATTACTTTTGGAAACTTGTTCCAGAAAGCTCTGTGCAGTCACTAGCAAGGATGGAGAAGTACTGGAACAAGTAATACACCTTACAGGTACAATTACTTATGTCTTTTTATACAGAAGTAATATGTAACTGTAACTGATCACATTTATTTGAAAGTAACTAGTAACTAACATATGACTTTTAAATAAATGTCATCAGTTATAGTTTTTTTATTATATTTGTATTGTTTTTGTATAAAAAGAAATAAGTAACTGAAACTGTCAGTTGTATTACTTTTTCTAGTACGTCTCCATCCTTACTAATGACTGCACAGAGCTTCCTGGATCAAGTTTCTAAACTAAATAGAAAGTAATAGAAAAAGTAACTTACCCAACACTCTGTGCATGTCACTTTCTTCCATCACAGGGCCCCAACCAGCTGCAACATTCCTGGCTAGCCCATCGTCTCCCTACCTGGGTACCCAGAGGTGTGACTGTGTGGGGACTTAAAGCGCATGCGTAACTGTTTGATTAATATAGCCTTTAAGCCAATCAACCTGATTACGCCCCTTCCTTGTTCAAGTCCCCTGAATAACTCCGATTTAACTTTTTCCTGCATTTAACCTGACTGTGGTTCCAGTGTGTGCCAAGAGTACTGTACTGTTGCTATTTGCTTTGCATAACCTTGTTTTACAGGGGGTCCCCAGGGTTGAGCCAGAGGAACCAGACCTAGTGGTAAGTGCAAACAGCGTGGGTACTTGTATGGTGTACAAGGGGGTACTGTGAAAGTGATTATTGTATATTGCTCAAGACACTAGAAGGGAAAGAGGGGGGTTACAGTGTCCCGAAGGGCTATGCCCAAGTTAGTTTGACCACTACCAACCCTGATCTCCGGGTGGAGGCACCCGTTGCAGAACCTAGGCCCCTTAACCTGCTACTAGCCAAGCAGGCAGGGGTAGTAGCCCGTGGGATAGCACCACCTAGGGGTTACCTTTTCTTTCCTCTATGTAAGTCTCTTGCACTTAACCATTCTGTCCTTTGGTCTTTCTTTGTTCCCTGCTAGCTGATCTCTGTTGGAGTGTTTATCTTTTCCTTACATCATGTCTTGTTTTTTTTTTTTGCCTATTCTGTGACTACACACACACACACACAACAGGCGTACTGGTCTGCAGAGATGACAGCCTTGTCAGAAAGTCACTAGAAGTGGACTATAGGATTGCTGTAATTTTTTTTATAAATTTATTTTTATTAAAAATGTTGTGCACTGACATAACGTACATACAACTGTTTCACAGAATTGTCAGTGAAAATACATATTACAGGAACTACATCATGCTTAGGGTAACTAACTGGGCTCTTTCCTCCTCCCAGTACAGCAGCGGGGGTGAGAGAACACTCGTAGGTTGGTAGAGGTCCTGTATTTGTAGCTCTGTATCAGTGGAGAGAGAGAGAGAGAGAGAGAGGGTCCTGGGGTTAGCCAGGTGGGGAGGGCTTCTGCGAGCTGACCTGAGAAAGAAACAGCTGAAGAAAGCCCTTCAACCTCATTGGCAAGAGGTTAGGAAGATCCCCTTAGTGCTAGCACAACTGTCTCATTCCATCCCAATTCCCTTTTTAGGGGACAAAGCTGGCATCATGGGACATAACATACATGACCCAGGCATGCCATCTGGATGTGAATATATCAGTTTTCTCATGCAGGCCAAAAGTTATCGTTTCCATTTTACATATAGTGAAGTCACACAGAATGAAGCACAGTGCTGCAGAATTCTGCAATAACATTACTGCAGTAAACAATAGAATTTCAATGGGAGTTAATCCTTTTTGTCACTCAGTAAACCTGGCTGACTTATCTGTGTATGTATGTGTATCTATATTATAGGGGCACAGCTGCGCCCCTATAGTTAGGGTTGAGTAGCCTGTTTAATGTTAAACCTCCAATTTTGCACTTTAATAACTTTGCAACCAATCAAAGGATTTGCACACAATTTGGCATGCACTGTCCTGTGGGGTAGATCTCTTGATGTGGCAAGTTTCGTTCTGGTTGGATGTGCAGATTCTGAGGTCCGGTTAGTGCAAAAACCTTAAAATTCACAATTTTTTGCAGTTTTTTCCTCATCACCTTGTACCCAGATGGTGAGGAATTCTGGTGTGATTTGTTTATGGTAGAAATGGCTTGGGTAACAGAACTGCCATGGTGAAAAAATATTGATCTGTTGCAAAGTTATTCAGTTTTAAGTTGCCATTATTTTCAATGGGAAGATCACTCTCCAGGATAGAGGATAACGTTTGAAAAAGGATTTGGCCTCACGAAAAAGGATTTTTTTTCATGAGGGGCCAATACTTTTTCATTAGCCACCATCTTGTTTTCTCTTTCTTCACACAACAAACTGTCATAACCCTGCCCAGGGATGTCATCTACAGACATCCAAACATGTATGTTGCTCATCGTGAGCTGATGAGTTTCACTGCATAATTTTATTTTACAGTTGCCATGCCCTCCGAATGTTTTTTGTGAACTATTTAAATCCTTTTTCGCCACTTGCTAAGTTACATAGAAACATAGAATTTGACGGCAGATAAGGAATGCTTGGCCCATCTAGTCTGCCCATTTTCCTACTTAACAGATATGCTGCAGATCCTAGTTAACCAACAGCTTACTTCCTCCTACCCCCATGAGGACTGCCTTATGTCTGTCCCATGCATTCTTGAATTCCTCCACTGTTCTTGACTCCATGACCTCCTCAGGGAGGCTGTTCCATGCATCCACAACCCTCTCCATGAAAAAATACTTCCACACATTACCTCTGAGCCGCCCCCATCTTCAAATTGTGCCCCCTTGTTCTTGCACATCTCTTTTTCTGAAAGATGCTACCCTCTTGGACTTTGTTGATTCCCTTGAGGTACTTAAAGTTTCTATCATGTCCCCTCTCTCCCTTCTTTCCTCAAGGGTATACATATTAAGCTGCTTTAGTCTTTCTTCATATGTCTTCTGGTGCAGACCCTGCACCATTTTGATTGCCCTCCTCTGGACAGCCTCCACTCTGTCTATGTCTTTGCAGAGATGGGGTCTCCAGAACTGCACACAGTACTCCAGATGGGGTCTCACCAACTGTCTGTACAGAGGGATAACAACTTCCTGTTTTCTACTATTGGTGCCTCTCCTATGCATCCCAGTATCCCCAGCCTTCCTTACTGCCTTCTCACATTGCTTGCCCACCTTTAGGTCATCTGATATAATTACCCCAGGTCCCTTTCCATTTTACTGTTGTCAGTATCTCACCCCCATTGTGTACTCTTGCCTTGGGTTTTGTTTCCAGGTGCATTACCTTGCACTTCTTTGCACTGAATCTGAGCTGCTACATTTGACCATTCCTCCAACCTTGCCAAGTCCCTTCTCATCCTTTCCACTCCATCTTGTGTATCAACCCTGTTGCAGATCTTTGTGTTGTCTGCAAAGAGACATACTTTTCCTTCCAGTTCCTCTGCAATGTCGCTTATAAAGACATTAAAAAGGACCGGTCCCAGTACTGAACCCTGCAGTACCCCGTTAGTAACCCTCCTTTCTTCACTGTGGACTCCATTTACTACTGCCCTTTGCGTCCTGTTGTCTAGCCAATTTTTTATCCAGGCTACCACCTTGGGACCCACTCCAAGGCTGGCTAACTTGTGTATTAATCTTTTGTGTGGGACTGTATCAAACGCCTTGCTAAAATCTAGGTAGGCCATGTCCACAGCCCTTCCCTGATCTACTACTTTGGTCACCCAGTCAAAGAAATCTATTAGATTGGCCTGACACGACCTTCCCATCGTGAATCCATACTGCCTTGGGTCCTATGCCCCACTGACCTTTAGGTACTCAACAGTTCTTTCCTTCAGAAGTGATTCCATCATTTTCCCTACCACTGAGGTCAAACTAACTGGTCTGTAGTTTCCTGCCTCTGTCCTACTCCCACTTTTGTGAAGAGGAATCACATCCACCCTCCTCCAGTCCTCAGGTACCACCCCATCCTCCCATGATTTGTTAAAGAGAGTAGTCAGTGGTGTCACTAGTTCTACCCTTAGTTCTTTTAGAATTCTTGGGTGAATCCTATCAGGCCCCATTGCTTTGTCCACCTTCAATTTTATTGTTCTTTCAGAACCCTTTCTTCTGTAAATGGACTGGTATCGAGCCTAGATCTTCAGAATGTTTCTCTTGTTTGGTTTAGGTATCTCCTCCTCTTCCTTTGTGAATACCGAGCAGAAATATTCATTCCATTATCCCTGCTTTTCACTGTCACCCTACTCCACATTCCCTCCCCTATTAAGCCTCAGTATCCTCCTTTGGTCTTTCTTCGCTCCCTAATGTACCCATTAAAGGTCTTATCCCCCTTCTTAACAGAGTTGGCTATCATTTCTTCGGTTTGGGCCTTTGCTATTCTGACTGCCTTCCCAGCCTCTTTCTGCTTTAACTGATAAATTTCTTCTGTGTTTCCTTGTATTTCCTGAATGCTATCCTTTTCTCCTTAACCTTCCCTGCCACCTCTTTTGAGAACCATAGCATTTTTTTCCTTCATTGTGTTTTGTTCATTTGCTTTACACAAAGACTTGTTGCCTCTGTGATGGCTGATTTGATTACTCCCCATTGTTCCTTCACCCCTCCTTCTTGCCTGTTTGCCGGTGCTTTTCTGAGGCACTCTCTCATTTTCCCAAAATCAGCCCTCCTAAAGTCCAGTACTCTTGCTTTTGTATGGCTTGATTGTATGGCTGTGTTTATCGTGAACCACACTGTTTGGTGGTCGCTTGTTCCCAGATGGCTACCCACTTCTAAATCTGAGATTCTTTCTCCGTCCCCATTTGAGAGTACCAGATCTAAGATTGCTCCCTCCCGAGTGGGTTCCAATACTAGCTGTCTGAGGAATGCCCCTTGTAGGGCATCAAGAATGACCCTGCTTTTGGATGTGCCTGTAGCATAGGTGCTCCAGTTAACATCTGGCATATTCAGGTCACCCATCAACAATATCTCCCCTTTTTCTGTCATTCTAAGGATGCCTTCTATAATTTCCTTGTCCATTCCTTCCCCCTGAGATGGGGGTCTGTATACAACCCCCATGCAGATTGTGGTGCCATTTCCTGTCTCCAGGGTGACCCAGAGTGTCTCATCTGCTCCCTGTTTACTCTTTAGTTCAGTTGCTTTGATCCCTTCCTTTACATACAGAGCTACTCCTCCTCCTCTTTTACCCTCCCTGTCCCTCCTGTAGATTGTGTATCCTGGTATGTTGACATCCCAGTCATGGTTCTCTGTGTACCATGTTTCAGAGACTGCCACAATATCCAGGCAACCCTCTTCCATCAAGGCCACTAGTTCAGGGAGCTTGTTACACAGACTGCGGGCATTGGTACTCATCACCCTCCACTTTTTAATGGCCTTACCTCTTTTAGCCCCATTTCCTGTCCTTACTGCCTTTGCCTTTTTTTACATTTACCTCTGTTCTGCTCCCTAATGACTTCTCTGCCTTGGTATTTACCTCACTAATTGACATATTTTGTGGGGAGAGGCTGGGATTTCCCTGCTCCTTTTCAGTGCCTCCCCCCTTGGCTAGTTTAAATGCTTGCCAATGAAGCATTTAAACCTCTCACCTAGGATCCTGGTTCCCCCCCCGGACAGATGCAGACCATCACACCAGTATAGGTCTGCATCCCTCCAGGTGGCTCCCCAGTCCCCAATGAAGCCAAAACCCTGAGCTCCACACCAGGTTTTCAACCACTTATTGAATTCCCTGATGAGGAGTACCCTAGCATCACCCTTGCCATAGACAGGCAGCACCTCCGAGAAGGTTACCGTATGCCGCTACTTGTCTAAGGCCCCTGCCCAATTCTACAAACTCCTCTTGCATTGCTCTGAGCCCATTCCTAGCCAGGTCATTTGTCCCTAGGTGGACAATGACATCCAGCTCCCTCCCTCATGCAGCTGCTCCCACAATCCTGAGGATTCGCTTTCTGTCCCTCTAAGCCATGGCGCCAGGCAGGCACCTTACCTCCCTCTCCCCTTCCTCCCCCATTTCTACCCCTCTAATGATCGAGTCCCCCACCAGGAGTTGTTTCCTTCCCCTGTGGGATCCCATGCCACCCTCCTGTGGGTCTCCTTTGGAAGGTTCCCAGCATCCTCCTTGACCTCCACTGCAGGTGCCTCCATAGAGGAACCACTATCCACCAGAAGAGCGTATGAATTGTGGAGAGGTACAGCTGAAGGGATGCAGCTCTGTTCCACCACCCTCTCCCTACCTGAGCCCACCCGGTCCAGCCTCTCCTCTTTCTTGGCAACCTCTGAGGTAGTGGCATTGGCCCTGGTGGTCCCTGGGTGGGGGAGGAGGTTTCACGAATCCTAGCCAGGTCAGCCTGGAGACGGGCAACCTCTTCTTCAGACCAGAGAGGTGTCTGCAATAGGCAGCATCGCAGCCTCCGAATGTCTCCCGAACACTGCTGCCCCACAGCCATTGCATTGCACCACTCCTATCATGTCTTATTTTGTGTCCCCTCTCCTGTTTCTCTGTATGCTTACTCTCTCCTCTCCTTACAACTCTCACCCTTCCTGTTCTGGGACAGCAACTTCCTATATTCTTCAGTAGCCTCCTTCTTCCTTGCTCAGTGTCAGACCACCAGCAGCTGGGGGGGGGAGAGAGCGAGCTACTTTTTTCCTTTAGAGTTGATAAAACCAGTGTTTCTCTATGATCCTTCCCTTCCTACTGCCAAACAGGAAGTTCCCATTGTCAGTCAAATCCAGTGGCTATAAAAGTAGAACTGGCTTAGGGTGGGTGGGATGGAGGGCAATGAGAAAGAAAAATGGCTAGCAACAGGAAGTTGTAATTTGAGTCACCTGCTTTTATATTGTCTAAGCCACACCCCCAATTAAGCTCTCTCTCCTCCTACTGATTTAGCAAAGTAAGTTAATACAGTACCCTTCCCAGCACAGAACACATACTTACTTTCTTTCTTTTCTTTTTTTTAACCCTAAATAAGACCCCTTCTACTTCTAATAAAGTATCTGTCTGCTTAATCTCAACAGATACTTGAGTCCTGCTGAGATAGAAGTGTTAAATTATTAAGAAAATGGTAGCTTCTTTTAGTTAGCTGCTTTCTGCTCTACAAGCAAGGCTAGCAACAGGAAGTTGAAATTTGAGTCACCTGCTTTTATATTGTCTAAGCCACACCCCCGATTAAGCCATCTCTCCTCCTACTGATTTAGCAAAGTAAGATCTTACTTCGAGAGGGCTCTTGCAGTAGGTAATTACATATAGGACTGACGCCGGCTGGTGGCAGGACCCCACGGAAAAATTTCTAGCTAGCAGTCCAGGCGAGGGACCGCCCCATGTCAGGTGACCAGCATCATACGACGTCGGTATAAAGGGGCGGTCCCGGACGCCTGCCTTCCAGTTCTTTCCCTCCACAGGCCTGGAAGGCCCGGACGAGAGAGAATCAGATATTTCCCTCAATGGAAAAGGAGCTGAAAAAGCCTAGGGGATGGAGGCCGGGAAGGTATTACCTACTGCAAGAGCCTCTCTCGAAGATCTACTGTTACAGTAAGTTCTTACGTAACTGTACTTTAATACAGTACCCTTCCCAGCACAGAACACACACTGACTTTCTTTCTTTTCTTTTTTTAACCCTAAATAAGACCCCTTCTACTTCTAATAAAGTATGTCTGCTTAATCTCAACAGACACTGAGTTCTACTGAGATAGAAGTGTTAAATTATTAAGAAAATGGTAGCTTCTTTTAGTAAGCTGCTTTCTGCTCTTCCGTTCTCACGGAAGAGGAAATTGTCTGGCAAAAAAAAATTTAACTGTGCCATCCTCTTATAGAGAGACCAAGTTTCACAGTCTCGAAGTTGGCATGTCACAATGATGCCCAGCCTACATTCCAAGGTGAATCGCAAAGAGATTGTTTTTAATTCAGATCCACCATTTTTATCCTGTTTTGTGCCCTACATTTTTTTACTGGTTTTCTTTCTTTGTTCCCATTTCGCACATACACGGTGTCCCCATGTGCAAGTAATGTCAGCATAGGGATGCTGTTCCTACAGAGCTCCTTGGTCCTCGCACAGACGTCATTTCACAAGATCCGGCGAGCAAGGCTTACATTCTATTTTGGCAATATTATTCAAAATTTAAACTTACGTTTGCCAATTTATCAGTGAAACCCCTGCTGAAGTAGGAAACTCGATCTTAATCTAGTGGAGGGGCTGATAGAGCTGTAGTAATATTAAAAGTGGTGCAGTAGTTTTGGTCCTTTCATAGGAAGAGAAGACAGTGGTAAAAGGGGATGACTGATTGACCAGAAGCATACAGCAGACAGTATATTTTATATGCTCTGGTATGCTACCCGGTATGTGCAGTGAGCCAGAAATGGCAAGGGGATAGGTACTTATAGGTCTATCATGTCACCACTCTCCCTCCTCTTTTCCAGAACGTAGGTATTGAAATTCCCCCAGTCTATATTCATAGGGCATTATGATCAAGGCCACTGATCCAGGGTGACTATAAAATAATGAAATTCCATTTACAAGACTTGAAATTCAGGTAATTGTGACACGCCCCCATGACTTGCTAATTAACAGTAACTGCAGCTGTGGCTCTGGCTCATTGCACAGCATTGTGCTGTCCTGCACCTTTATTATTCATACTTGTTTACAGTTTATATCAGTATAATTTTTATATGCAGCACAATTACGCCTATCAGGGTCCGGGTTAGCAGCGTCTGCCACAAACTGGTTCAGTGCCTACCCACTTAATAGAACACAATCCACTAAAATAGCTGACCACATCTCCCCCCCCCCCCATCACCACCGGCGTTCCCCAAGGATCAGTTCTTGGCCCCATCCTTCTAAATGATCTGCCTATTCTTGCTCCTCCACCGCAATCCACATGTATGCAGACGACACGGTCCTTTTTACATCCGGCCAGACCCACGAAGAACTCACTTCCAAACTTCAAACTGACTTCAACAAAATCCAACACTGGTTCAGTACCAACCAACTCTCCCTAAATGCCAAGAAAACTGTCTCTGTGTCTCTGTCTTTCAGCACAAGACAGCATCTATCCAAACTCACCTCCTCCCTGATCTTCCATACCCTAAACAACACCATCCTTGATGAAGTGCCCTCCTTCAGGTATCTAGGGGTTTGGCTCGATCGCCACTTCTCCTTTTCCACACATGTAGATGCCATCATTTCTAAACTGCGCCCTAAACTGGCGCCCTCTACAGGAACCGCACCTGTCTCCCGCTACCTGTCAGACACGATTTAGTCCTGAAAATGATTCTACCCACCTTCGACTACTGTGATGTAGTCTACAGCCCTACCAAAGACCACCCTAATCAGGCTTTCTGACCCTCTTTAATGCGCTCTGCCGCTTGCCCTCGATGCCCCCGCCACATCACTGGGCGAGCTCTTCCGCCACTGGCCATGCCATCCCTGGAGCAACTGGCAACTAATTCATAGTGTTAAATTTGCTTCCAACCTCTGGCTTGGCTCCCTCCCGCCCTACCTCGCATCCTCCCTATCTTCCCCACCTACCCCCACCCACACCCTCAGGTCCACTGACACTAGGCTATTAGCCATCCCCCACTGAAGGACCACCGCCGGCCAGTCGGCCTTCTCTTACCTCTTCCCTAAACTCTGGAATGGCCTGCCGGCCCAGATCCGCCATTCTTCATCCAAATACTCCTTATCCACTGTCTCTCTAACTTCCTCGCACCAAATTTTTTCTGATGGTTTTTAGAATTTTATTGTTATTATTTGTTATATTGAATGTTTACTTTATTGTACAGTGCCTTGGTATTTGAAAGGCGCTTGAGAAATCAATTTTGCTTTACTTTACTTTTACTACATTTGATACTGCCCATATAGCTCTGGGGTGGGATGCAGCATTGTGCATGGCATCGTGAAGGCTGGGATTGGAGGATACTAGGCCATGCACTGCGGCCTCCACAGAATGGGTCCCCATGTACAAACCTAAGAGCTGTCAATCACTGGAATCTTAATGACTTTCATTCTCTCCTGGCTTCCACCCCGGCAGAGTTTACAATAGTAAATCTACCCCCTCACACCGGAGCCCAGGGCAGTGGATTGGCTCATTGGTTTCGCTGTCATAGCTCTATTGCCCACAAGCAGTTTTGGTATTTGCTGTTTTGTCTGTGCCATAATTGACCACATGGTTTTGCCAGCACCATGTTCACCTAGTACCATGGGACACACCTTAATTAGTTTGAAAGGCATAATTAGGATCCTTGATTCCAAAAGGATCTTCCTCACCCATTTGGGAGGGTTGCTCATTACCAATAAATATGGAACACCATCTGCTTTTAGAAATAAGAGAATAAGCTCAGTCTACTGAACTAATAGAGCAATCTGAGCAGGCTGGTGGGATGCAGAGCAGGAGTAGTAAAAGAAATGTTCCTATGTCTGCTAGTAATCAGATATGTAAAGTAGGAAACAAGGCTAAGCCTAGCAGTAAATCTAAAGTCAAAGATAATAAAAAGAAAAAAATCATTGATCATTCCTTTATTTTAGTTTTTTTAAAAAAAAAAAAAGAGTGTATAGTGTTGGAAGCATTACATTATCTTTTTACCATTTTGGAATTTGCGCCTAAAGTGTACCTCTGATGTAGGAAGCTGACATCAGATGCCACAAACAATGACTTAGCAAATCAGTTCCATCATGCATTTCAGATCTCAGTGTGAGACAGAGCCGGATGGAACACTGGTGCTTCTGGCAACAGATAGTTTGGATCTCTAAACATGAGACAAAGCAAACTAAAGAAAGACATTCCTTCGTCAGATTCTTTTTTTGTTTGTTTTGGTTTTTGTTTTGGGAAAGGTGTGGTTATGATTTGACTTGGAAGCTAAAGAAAGGGAAAAAAAGTGTTACCCAGTAAATTACAGGAATTTTTATAGCGACCTATATTTTTACCACAGGACTTAGAGAGCCAGTATGTCTAGTGGGGATAAACAAGATTCCAGCCAGTAATTTGAAATTGCTAAGACAAGCTGAATGGAGTTCTGAACTTATAATGGTAGTTTTCCTTTTTGCTTCTGTTTTTATTTTTATCTCTCTTTATTGAGCAGTATTTCAAAAAAAATATATCTAAGCAGTTTATGTCTCCTCTGGTTTGAAAATTATTACCCATATGTACATTAAGTCTGTATATTCAGTATCCTATCAGGAATAATTTAGTTGTAGCATGCTGTATATATTTGGGGTTAATAAGAGTTTTATAACATATAATTGCACAAACATTTAATGTGCTCTAGTTTAATTAAAAGGGCCCCTGGGTGTTCTGGCAGTTCAACATCAGCAGAAAGAAGTCTCGATAAAAAGAAGTTGGACCCTAAGAGAGACCCACAATGAAGAAAAGAAAGCAAGCCTGCAAAGGTCACCACTAAGAACATCTACAACATGTTTTAAGATGTGCAAGGGATAAAGAAAAAAGAAGTTGTATATTTGTTAGATATTTCAGTAGTATAGCCTATAGGTTAGAGTAACGAGCTATGAATGAGCTTAGTACCTGCAGACCTGGGTTTGATTCCCACAACCTCCACTTGCATACCGTGTGACTCTGAGCAAGTCACTTAACTAGTTCAAAGTTCCCAGGTCACCCCTGAAACCAGGCACTTGCACCTAGTGAGCCCTACCCTGTCAACAAGGACTAGATTTGAACCTGTACTCTTTTTTTTTAGCACGTATACACGACTCTTTTACCAAGTAACTGAATTCTTCTTGACAACTACACTTTTAAATAGTCCTGATTTTTAAAACTTTCAGTAATTTATTAATATCTGCTTGCTATATATAATAGAACACTTTTTCATAGATTTCTCCATTGTTTCATTATTATAGTGTTATCTTTTTTCTCAGTTCTTCCCCAGAAAAATTGTGTTTTGATATACTGAGATTAAGTTCAGGACTGTTGGAGTTGCAGTATGACAGGAAGAAAAGTCATCTCCAAATGGGGAAAATTAAAAAAAAATAAGAATGAAAAAAAACAACAAATTTAGGCATCTAACACCGAAAAGATAACAAATTACTTTGTAACACCTGGGACACGGTGTTGCATGAAATGAGTGAGTGAATTTCAGCGAGTGAAAAATAGCAATTGTCAGATGAGCGAGGTGGTCTTTATAGTGCATGCTTACTTCAGCGCTGTATGTATTTTTGTACGTCTCAGTTATGGTTTGTTTTAGTATTAAGAACAGACTGTTTTTGTGTGGGTTGCTAGACTTGTGGTCATCATGGCGTAGAGGGTAGAGTAGCATGTAGGCTACATAGGGAGTGCTTCTACTCTGCAGTAAGCTGTGTGGGTTTGAATCTGGCTGTTGGAAATTGCCTTTTTTTGGGGGGGGGGCTTTGCAAGCATCCCCCCTCCCCCGTACAGCAGTTTCCAGCTCAGTAATCTGAATGGTGTGCTCAGTATAGTTATAACAGACAAGAGGCAAATACCAACACCACCGTTGTGGTGCTATAAGGCTTTATTTACTCTTCGAACGTGAAGATAAAAACAACAAAACGCCACAGCTCAGGTACAGGTCCTTGACCAGTTTCATAACAGAAGCTATGTCATCAGGAGTGTTTATCTTCATGTTTGAAGTGTAAATAAAGCCTTATTGCACCACATCAGTAGTGCTGGTATTTGCCTTTTTGTTCTCCCTCCACCTGACTTCGACCTCCGGAGTTTAGAATAGTAAATCCCTCTCACCAGTTTTGCCACCAGTGGAGTCTGTAATAATAAATCCCCCGCACTACATCTTAAAATGCATTGGGAGCACAGAGTCCAAGTTCCGCGAGTAAAATAAAGATACGATTATACTGTCTCAAAAAGTAAGAAAATGAGTTGCAAAAAACTGTAATGCTCCGGTTAGGGTCAAAATGACAAAGGCTTGGAAATTTGGTGTAAAAGCAGGCAGGAGGGGCAGGTGTGGGTGTGCCTTGGGCTTCTCAAGACAAACGCTCACCCCGCTTTCATAAAGTCTACACATCTGACCTTGTTTGCAAATGGAATGGGATGAGTGTTAGGCTTGAGAAGTCCAAGGCACACCCCACACCTGCTCTCCTGCCTGCTTTGGTTGGGGTGGGGGTTGTAAACCCTAATGCCACATTTCCCAACTTTTGTCACTTTGACCCTAACTGGAGCATTAACAAAGTTTTTGCAATATATTGTGTATGTATATATATTCTATATATATCTATATATATATAGTGGCGTCCCACAGGATGAAACCCAACTCTGAAGCATTTTGCAGCACTCTGCAGAATGCGTTTGCAGACTTACTGAATAAAGCAATGTAATTTAAATGGCAATTAGTCCCTTTTGTCATTCAGAAAAATGTGACACTGCCAGGATGAAGTGAATGCCACAGTTTCCTGCATGACAAAAGGGACTAATTGCCATTGAAATTACATTGCTTTTTAAAGTAAGTCTGCTGCAGCATACTGCAGAGTGCTTTAAAAGTGGCTTTCATCCTGGGGGAACGCCACTGTCTATATATATATATATATATATATATATATATATATAAATATATATATATATATATGGATTTGCGAAATAATACTACTGAAAACGATGAAAAAAATCCCTTGTAATCCATCTCACAGGACTCAATAATACCACACTTCACTCTCAATAATACTATCGTTCTAACGAACGATAGTATTATCACTGAAACAGCACAGCGCAAGCGCACCCTTCAACCTCGCCCCGACCACGAGCCAGCTTAATCAGCTCACAACTGTAATACTTTTAAAGTCATTCGCGGGAAAGTAACGCTCGCTTCACTTTCTCAGCATAAATCTCCCGTTGCCATCAACATACAGAAGTCTCCAAACCGAAAAAAGAAGATCGTAATGTACTCAGACTCAGAGTCTGAGTAACAACACTCAGTTCGCACCCTAAATTCATCGTTTTTTGCCGCAATCATTGGCTATTTAAAAAAAAAGTATGCATTTTCATGTTTTATAAGGAACTTTTACGGTTGGCAAATTCTTCTATCAACTTCCGGATTCAGCTTTCAAGCCATTACAGGTAAGAACTCGCCAACTTCCTTAATCCATATATTACAAAAATAACAAATGGTTAGTTGATAGTTGGTTGTAGTTTATCGAAGCTTTTGGGACATGAAAACCTCTCAGCTTCGCCTCGAGGGTACTCTATGTCCCCAGAAACTCTCGAAGGAAATTACAGCCTTGTAATACACACTAACCCATCTATTATTCTATTTATATATATATTTATGTAACAGGAGTCATGCTAGAAACTGTAGAATAAAACCATTTGTCTAGGATACTATGGTGATAAATGTATTTATCACCATAGTATCCATTTATCCACACAGTTACTATGTCACAAATCTCTTCAGCATTCATTTAGAATGTTCTGCTTCAGAAGGAGTGCTAACCATATTCAAATGGGAATAACTTTAAAACGAGAAAAGATAGCATGGTACTGTGAGCACGAAAATTGTACAGCACAAAATTGTCTACAAAATGAGTGGTGTTTCATTGATAGATACCGTATATATGTTTATAATTAACAAGAAAACAGAAGAAAATGTAATTTTTTGTTCGCTTTGTTGACGAACAAGTGTTAATAACTTTAAAACAAAAAATTATAGCATAGTACTGTGAGCACGAATAATGTTCAGCACAAAAACATCTACAAAATGAGTGGTGTTTCATTTATAGATTCCATTTTGGTTTTTTTTATAATTAGCAAAAAAAACAGCATAAAATTCCATTTTCTTTTCCCTTTTTTGACAAATTATTTACACCTATCAAAATCAAAACGTTTACACAACATCTAAACCCGTTGCATAAATGGAATATGTAGTGGCTCAGTGTATGATGATGCATTTATCTTGTACAGTTTCCAGTGACCACTTGTGAGGTTACTTGAGGTCACTGGAAACTGTACAAAATAAATGCATTATCACACACTGAACCGCTGCATAACTCATATATTTTTTCATTGCAAAAAACTTTGTTAATGCATCAGTTAGGGTTGATAGCACAGTGACAGAAGTATGGAAATGTGATGTTGGGTTACCCACCACCACCACTACTACCCTCACACCAACAGATGGGGTGTGCCACGGGGTTGTCAGGCCCAACTCTCACCCCATTCCATGTGTAAGCAAGCTGACATGCTACAGTATAGGAGAATGGGATGAGAGTTAGGTCTGACGACCCCATGGCACACCCCGATGTCTGTTCGTGTGTGGAGGGTGGGGGGCTGGTGGGGGGGGTAACCATGACATCACATTTCCATACTTTTGTCACTGTGCTATCAACCCTAACTGATGCATTAACAACATTTTTTGCAATGAATGTCCCTTCTTTTTGAGAAAGTGTAATGTAACTGGTAACTGGCATGTGTTTGTGGGGGCATAGGCCCTCTGAGCCCTGCGCTCACACTTAAACATACGTATGGAGCCATACAACAGCCCCATAGTACTGAAAAGGAACCCTTGTAACCCTTATTTGGCAATATCTCAGTAACCGTAGCAACTAAGAAAGAAATTCCACTGTATTTGTAATCATGACTTTGAAATCTCCACACATATTTGTCCTCCTAAACTGCGGGTGGTGAAAAATCCGTATCCCGAATCATGTTTGAGATATGGGCACCGAAAGGCACCATGGGTGCTGCAGTGTTATCTTATGGGAAATTTCTCAACTTTGGAATGCTGTAACTATGGGCCCATTAAAAGTTTTGGGACCAAACCATCAAAAGACACATCTGTGAGACCATGGTTTGCAACCCTGCAAATATCAGCCCAAAAGTACAGTCCACCTTGGCACAATGAAGTGACAAAGAAAACAACACATGGGACAATGTTTTCGAGCATTGTTTTTGTGAAAACAAAATCTTTTCATGCACAAAAATATGTTGTAGAACCACCTTTTATTTTGTGTGTGGCTATTGTCATGCACACAAAAAATGTTTTTGTGAAAACAAAATGGCAAAATGTTGGAAAAATTTTGAAAAACATATTTCCAGACTACCTGCACAAAAACTGATGCCAGGCGCAAGTTCCTCAAGGCCCGAATAGGTAAACGCAAGTGTTGGTATCTAGCAAGAGGCACTATTTTTTGATTTACAGTGTTTTTGGTCTCTCGCTAACTGAAAACAAGATGGTGGCAGCATGAAAACAAAAATCCAGAGCACGAAAACAAAAATGTTTTTGCAAACATTTTCATGTTGCCCATATAAATTTTCACATAGGCTAAAATGGGACATGAAAACCTTCCGTAACTTTTGAAAGGATTAATATTTTTTCACCAAATCTTCAAAAGGCACCACCCTGACCTAGACCACATATATAATTGTAAATTTGAAGCCAGACACACACACACAGTTCGCTCTCTGGAGCCTGTCAAAGAATGGTGGCCACGCTTGGCTAGCTGTCTGCATGTTACATTATTTTTAGATTTACTTTATTTTATTTAACACACTAACATACGAAAATGTCAGCAGAATAAGCCTAACGGCCTTTCGTATCTGCTTGTTTGGTCAGCCCCCAACCTGGGAGCTGACCTTGCTGCCCCCCTCGCCCTCTCTGGCTTCTCCCTTCCCAGTTCCAGATATTCTCGCTGCACTGAATTTTGCTTCCAGAACCCTTCCCCTGTACCTCTCCCACCCCTCTTGAATCCCTCTACTGTCTCTTGCCTCCACCAGCCCCTGGGCAGTGCATTCCATGGCTCCACCACCCTCTCAGTGAAGTAGCACCTCCTCCTTTCTCCCTGAATGTCCCTCCAGCTTCCACCCATGCCCTCTAGTTGCCCCCTTCCTTCAAAGCACCCTGACTGCTCCTCCCCTATTTACCCCCTTCATGTACCTGAAGACCTCTATCATGTCCCCCCTGGTCCCTTCTCTCTTCAAATGTGTACATATTTAGCTCTTCGAGCCTCTCCCCATAGGTCCTGTCCCCCAAGCCCCAAATCATTTTGGTTGCCCTCCTCTGGACCCTCTCCAGGAGTTCAATGTCCCTCTTTAAGTGTGGCCTCCAAAACTGCATGCAGTACTTGAGGTGCGGCCTCACCAAGCAGTTATACAGAGGGAGTACAACTTTCCTCCTTCTGGAGATGATCCCCCTAGTGATGTATCCCAGCATCCTGTTGGCCTTGGCAGCTGCCCTCCTACAAGTCTCCGAGTTGTTCATCTTGACATCTACCACCACCCCCAGGTCCCTCTCAGCCATCGAGACTTGTAACATTTCTCCCCCCAGGGTGTACACTTGGCCTGGGTTTCTGGCCCCCAGGTGCAATACCTTGCATTTCCCTGCATTGAACCTCAGCTTCCACCTTCTAGACCATCTTTCCAGAGCCTCCAGGTCCCCCTGTAGGGCCACTCTCCCCTCCTCCCCATCCACCACCACCCCCAGTTTTGAGTCATCCGCAAAGAGACTCATCTCACTCCTGATACCTGTCCTTATGTCAGAGACGTAGGCGTTGAACAGGAGGGGCCCAAGGACTGATCCCTGCGGGACCCCACTAATGACCCTCCTTGGGGATAAGACTGTTCCACCAAGACCCTCCTTGGGGATGAGACTATCCTGCTAACTTCGACCCTCTGGGTCCGGTCCTGGAGCCAATTGCCTATCCATCTGATCATCTGGTTCCCCACCCCCATTTCTCCCAGCTTATCCAACAGGCCCAATTTAGCTTTTATTTGTTTTTGTAAGTTTAGTATTAGTTTTTAGAGTTTAGGTAGTTAGGGTAAACGAGTGAGGTAGTAAGTGATAGTCTGATTTACCGGGTAAGAGGAGAATGCATAAGCGATTATAGATAGCCTTAAAGGCTAAAGTTTGTCAATGCTCTGCTGCTGCTGAATTTTGTTATTATCAAGTTCTGGGTCTGAGAAGATATTTTTTTCGTCTTCCTTGCTTAGTGCGCTGGCACTTGGCTCTTGGGAGAGAGGGAGCTGGTGTCGGCTGTCCGCTGGAAGTAGGAACTGTGGAGACTTGTGATTTGTTGCTTAGAATGGAGGTGCACTTGATCCTGTGGAGTGTGATCGGCCTAGGGACATGGTTCGAAGGGTGTCATTGGTTCTTGGTTCCAGACAACTTCTGTCTCCTGTTTTCCATTCGGATCAGTGGGAACTGTGGTGGCTCCTGATTTCGGGTCAAAATTGCTAGCATTCCATGAATTGCTGAGCTGACTGGGTCTTAGGCCTGACCTGAACCCAGGGGACGTTTGCTGGGGTTGTCGGCTGTGGGGAGGAACTAGGTCCGGTGCCCTTGAAGGACAGACACCAAGTACCTGAGATTCCTTGGTTTAGGTGGGCAGGCTGGAAAGCCTGCTCGCTCTGAGCTGGCTACGGTCAGAGCTTGCGTCAACTCCTCAGGGGGCAGCTGGGGTAAGTAATTAATTCCCAGACAGGGAGCTTCCCGTTTATTGGAAGCCGGAGTAAAACCTGAAGTGTGAAAGGAGTACTGGTTGCAGTGGATGCCTTGTCTCTCATCCACTGAAGATTCGGCAGCAGTGAGAGTGTTTTAACTTCTTTGTTGTTGATTGATGAGAACCTGCCCTGCCTATGTGAGAGATAGGCTGGGGGATTATGCTATTATGCCATTATGGACCGCGAACTGAAGACATTTGTTTAAGATTTCTTGCCTATCAGCACACGGCCAGACCTTAATTTTTTTTTATTTTGCCTGACCTATTATTATGTGACAAGCAGTGAGAGTGCCTGTATTTTTTACTGGTTCCCCAGGGCATGAGAGAGCCTTGGGACTGGAAGCATTTATAATTTCAGTACTATTCTTCAACAGACAGTGAGAATGTCTGTATGTTACTAAATCCCCGAGGCAGTGAGAGGGCCTGGGGAGCTGAAGACTGTTATCCAAAGACATTTGTTACTTATACTTGTTTTTTTTTTTTTTGTATCTAAATTTTATTTATAATATCAGTGTTCTATTATCCATCTGTGACTGCACTTTGTTTCAGGCAGACTCACCTCTGCCCAAGACATTGAACTGTTTATATTTTAGAATTTAGTATTTTTTGTCTGGGGACGGTTAATTGAGGGTTATTTATTTTATGATGGGGGAATAGGAGTTTTTGGGTTATTTATTTTGTTTAAATAAGTGCTTTGGGTTTATGCTTTGTTGTGTTTTTATGTTATTTTGTTTTGTTTTTTAGTTTTATTAGTTGTGGGTTAGTTAAGTGTGAGTTGCTTGATAAATTGATTGTTAGAATGTACCGGAGGCCTGCCCCCATGGTCATGCGCTATTCACCCTCTGCTGTCTGCGCCCTCCATCTCTTTATTCCCCCCCCATTACAGTTTACAACATACCAACACTGTAGGGCGCTGGGTATCACTCGTAAGGGAAGGAGGGGGCCGGGGGGATGCGAACAGTAGAGGGTGAATGAGCAGGGCCACCACACTGGGGTCGTGAGATCCAGGAAACGCCCTGGGGTGAAATTGAACCAAGAATGTGGTTTGCCATGTCTGGTTTCCATACCCAAGGGCACCACCAGTTTTGGTGGGCAGGTGGTTCGGGTGGCCCTGGAGGTTCATCCAACTCGGGCTGTGTTATGCAATGCCAGGTCCATTAAAAACAAGACTGCAATTATTGCAGATCTTGTAGAAACAGTGGATCTGGCTTGCATCACCGAGACCTGGCTGGATGAGAACTCTGGCCTCATCTTGGAGGCTCTAAATCCAGCCGGGTACTCAGTGATTCGCTGCCCAAGATTGGATCACGGGGGTCATGGTCTGTTTTAAGACCAAACTTAATCTCATGAGTGTATCAGTTGAGGAGACTGAGTCATTTGAGTGTACCGTGGTGGCAGGTGTAGGTTGTAGGATCGCCCTCATCTACCGTCCACCCAGAGATGAGAAGCAGTTCCTTCAGGAAGGGCGGACTTCATAGTCGACATGGCATTTGAGTTGCCCAGACTGATGGTTCTGGGCGACTTCAGCACCTGGGTCAATGACGAATTCTCGCAGTTTGGACAACACTTCTTCCAACTGATGTCATCTCTGTGCCTTACACAGATAGTTACCACTGCTACGCATAAACATGGTCACTCCCTTGACTTAGTCTTTCTTCTGGGGATCGAGGTCTCTGATTTGGGGATGGAACCAGTTGGATGGTCCGATAACTACATGGTGGGGTTTAGTTTTAGCACCCACTTCATATGCCTACCCCTGTGGAAGTGGTCAGGTATCGCCCTTTACGAGATGTTAGCTCTGAAGGCCTGGCGGTGGTATTTGACCTATTGACCCTCCCAGTGGCAAACAGTGACCCAGAGGCCCTCGTGGTAACCTATAATATGGCTGTTTCAGTGGCCCTGGATATCGTTGCTCCTGTCCGTGTTTGCCCTCTCTGCCTTTGCCCTCGGTCCCCATGGTTTGATGGGACCTTGAGGGAGATGCGGCGACTAGGACGAAGGTTAGAGCATTGCTGGTGGAGCTCCTCCCTTGATGCCGACCACCTTAGATTGATGGAGCATTATCAAGCTTATCAATCTGCAATCACCCGTAAGAAGGCAGAGTTCCTATCCGGGGAGATTGCGGCAGCTCAGAATCGACCAGCTCAGCTTTTTCGCACTGTAGACAGACTGTGCAACCCAGCCTGCCTACAAGTTCGAAAAGCCTTTTCGCAAATAGAGTGCGACAAACTTGCTCAATTCTTTGCAACTAAGGTGGCCGACGTCAGGGCAGTGTTCCATCCAGCACACTGTAAGGGTATTGCTCTGGATCAGCACGCGGCTGCTGCTCCTCAGCTTCCCTGGAGTACCTTCGCCCAACCGGAGTTCATGGATATCGTGCGGATTGTCCAGGGTGCACGTCCTACATGCTGTAGTTTGGACCCTGGACCAACTTCCCTTATTTTGGGTTGTATTGATTCCATTGGTCTGGTCCTAGCACGGATAGTCTGGTGCTTCTTGGAAACAGGTGAGCTTCCTAGCTCCCTGAAGGAGGTGGTGGTAACACCCCTCTTGAAGAAAGCTTCCTTGGACCCCAACTGCCATGCAAACTACAGACCAATCTCAAACCTTCCTTTTTTAGGGAAGGTGATTGAGAAGGTAGTGGCCATACAGCTGTAGAACCATTTGACCAGCCATGATATCTATGAACCCCTCCAGTCCGGTTTTTGAAAGAGGCATAGTACTGAGACAGCGCTGGTTTGGGTGCTCAATGATCTCCTGATTGCTAGAGATCAGAAGAATCACTCCATCTTGGTTCTTCTAGATCTCTTATCAGCCTTTGACACTGTGGACCACGGGGTCCTACTTGAGTGCCTGAGGTTCATCTGTGGACTATCTGGTATAGTCCTCAGGTGGTTTACATATTACCTCACTGGAAGAACTTAGAGAGTGGTATTCGGGGTTAAGTCCTCGGACCGTTTCTCTGTCTTGTAGGGTCCCTCAGGGCTCAGTGTTGTCCCCCATGTTGTTCTCAGTGTACATGCTGCCCCTCAGAGACATTTTAAGAAGGTATGGACTGAGGTTTCACTGCTACACTGATGATACCCAGCTCTACCTTTCTTTTGCACCTGACCAAGACGGAGCTCTCTTGGTCTTTAATAACTGCCTCACAGAAATCCAGGAGTGGATGGACTCGAGCTGGCTGAAGTTGAACTCGGAAAAGACAGAGGTGCTGGTTGTGGATCCGGTGCGTCAGGTAGGGGGCCCGGGGGTTGGTTCACCCTCCGGGCTTTACCTTGTGGGTGTATTACTCCTGAACTCTGAACACGTGCGTAACCTGGGGGTAATTTTTGACGGAGGGCTGACTCTGCGCTCGCAGGTGTCCGAAATCGCCAAGTCCTCACTCTACCATCTGAGGAATATCTCCAGGATTAGGCACCTTGTTCCACCCAGTGATCTTCCTATGCTGGTCCTTGCCTTTGTGTCCTCATGCTTGGACTATTGCAATTCCCTTTACCTGGGGCGTAAATCCGGCACCTGCAGCTGGTGCAGAACGCAGCGGTCCAGCTTTTGACTGGAACTTCCCGGTTCAGACATATTTCGCCGGTGCTGCGTGGACTACACTGGCTGCCAGTACAGTGGTGGATCACCTTTAAAGTCGGTCTTTTGACTTTTAAAGCCCTACATGGACAGGGCCTGGACTACTTGAAAGAGCTCCTGGTTACTTTACTACCCTGGGCGATCGCTCTGCTCAGCTGATGAGGGGTTGCTAGCGATCCCAAGGCTGTGTTTGAAATCTTCTGGGGCCCGTGCATTTATGCATGTGGCCCTTGTACTCTGGAATTCTCAACCCCATCAGTTACGGAAGTGCGCGACCGTGGAAGGATTTAAACAGGCCCCGAAAACATATCTATGGTGTCAAACATTTGGTGGTTGATTTCTTTCTTCTAATTGTATCAGCTGTTTTATATATTTTAAGATTTTGAAATGTCTGATGTGTTTTTAAACTTTGTTAGGCGTCTTGGTTTTTGAAAGGCGCCATAGAAATAAAGACTATTATTATTATTATCGTTCGCTCTCTGGAGCCTGACAAAGAATTGCACAAAAGTTGAGGATTTTTCACATTTGTGACACTCTGCAGCTCCGCAACCATACATCTGACTGGAATTAAACTTTCCAGATCCAGAGATCTATGGTTAGACACCGCGCATGCAAACTCTCAGGCAAATTGGACAAACGGTTGCAAAGTTATCAAAGTGCAAACTGTGGGGTTTAACATAGACGTGGCCTGCCAATGAATCTGGTGTTCTGATTGGCTGTTAAATGTAGGTGGGCGGGCTGGAGAGTTTAAGAAAAATGGAGGCTGTGATTGTTAGCGAGTAAACAGGGCTGGAGATCGTGTTGCCGCTACAAACGTTAGGCACCGTTGTTGTTTCGTGTTATTTTTAAAGTATACTTTTTTTTTTTTAATCTGGTTGCTCTTGCATTTTTTGTGAGAACTTTGAGGAGTGAAGTGGAAGAGATTGAACATGTTAACAATGCCAGGGGAGAGACTGCCAGCAGTTCGAGTACAAGTGGATTCAGAATCTGTCAGAAAAAGAGAAAAGGTACTGTTTTGAATTTTGGGAATGTTAAGTTGCAATTACTTAGTGCAGCAGGACATGAGAAAGTCATGGCTGCAGAAAACGAGCAGAGAGGGACTGGAGTGGAGCAAGAGAGAGAGAGCGAGGGGGTAGAAGCATTAATAGCAGAACTGTAGTGGAGAGAGAGAGAGAGAGGGGGTGGAAGCATAAACAGTCCTGTTTAGTAAAGGAATGTGAAATCAAATGTTTTATATAAAAAAAAAAATATTGAATGAGAGTGTATGCTGTTTTTGAATGAATTTGCACTTTAGTTATTGACTGTCGGGGGAACGGGATGGGAGGTCTGGAGAATGGGCCATTGAGAAAGGTGGCAGTGTAGTTCTAGCACGAGGGGGCTTGACTGATGCCAGGGTGTTGAATAAACGGTGGTTGATTGATGGTAGGGTGTTAAAATAAATCTTAGAACCACTATTTATTTAACACCAGTGGGAATAAATGAATTTATTTAACTGTTTATCCAGCTACACCTAATGCATAAAAAATATATATATATATATATATATACACACACACATATACAGTGTATATATATATATATATATATAAAATATATGTAATATATAAATGGCAGTGTGTTGTGGGGATAGCCATTATCTGGTGATACATTTTTGGCAGCCTGGAGCATAATTCACAATAGGTATTTAATATGTCTATCCCTTAGCCCTTTAAGATATATGTGAACGAGTTAGGCCTGAGGGGTTAGGTGGACCAGGGAGTGGAGGACTTCAGTAATAATAGCATGCTCTAAATTCACTGTAAATTGGTGGAGTTTGGGGCAGGGCCACACAATGTGCCAGTGCACAGCATGCATCTCCCCACATTGCCTCCAACATGCTGCATTACTCCCTCACATAGCTGGCGGTGACCGCTAGGGTACAAAAGTAGCATACAGGTATAACTACAAGGTCCTGAAACTCTGTTTCCCTGAGTTTCAGGATCCTGACACCAAGTGCCTGAAACACATTTGCCTGATGGGTAAAGTTTGCCACACAGTGGGTTAGAATCGAGAATTACGAGGGGTGTGGGGCAAAGCCCTGGCCTTATAACAAAACTCCACAGCTGGAAAACTTGCCCGCTGGGCAAACGCTTTTGGGCACTTGGTGTCGGGATCCTGAAACTCAGGAAACAGAGTTTCAGGATCTCGTAATATATCCAGCATACATGGTGTTACCAGGCATATTCGTGCCAGATGTGCAACTTGGTTATCCTGCTAACCTGATAGCACCCCCTTTCCCATTTTTGGGCTATGTATAATGTTTCTACTTGCTGTATTTCTTGTAGTTCCCTGTAAGTAGTACATATAAGGTGTTTCGTTGTCTCAGTCCTAATGTGCAGTTACAAAGCTTGTATTAAAGCAGGTGCTTTGGTGAGGTCACTTGTTTCCGGGGGTGTGGGCATGTGCTAATGGCAGACTTGAAGATATCGGAAAAAGTCTCTATGCTGTAATCCATATTGTGTTTGTAGTTCTTCAGAGGATTTCAGAGCACCACCATTGCACAGCTGTTCAAAGATTATGATATTTTTGTGACACTATATCTGATAGGTGGGATCCTGGCAGGCTGGAATGCAGTCCTCATGGGCTGCCAAGGGGCAAGTCCATATTAACTGAGCTGTAAGATCCATGCCATTCACTACTTCCTGCCAGACTTTCTGGACACTGTTAAGTCAGGGGTTCTGGTCTAGCTGAGCCTGAGTTCCAAGGTCCATGATGAATATGCAGTGTGCCACGTCCCAGAAGGGTAAGAGATCCCTCTCTATTTCCAGCCACTCTTGGCCACCTCCCTGTGTATGCAATTGGAACAGGATGCAGAACTGAGCTACATGTAGTATAATCTGAGGTCAGGGAGGCCTAGGTCTCCACTTCCTCTAGGCTGCATCAGTGTGTGAAGCTGTATTCTAGGCCTCTTCCCCTGCTGGATGTAGCAGGATATGCCAGCTTTTATTTATTTATTTAAAATTTTGTTGACCGGGTGAAAAGTACTGGGCCACATGACGCTTTTAAAGGCTTGACCCGGTTTAAAGACAAAACATACATTACAATGGACATACAGTACATCTCTAAAAAAAATATAATAAACATTCGAAACAGTGTAGACAATCTACAGTAGATCAGCTTGCCACTGTTTCCAGTCAGCATGGGGGACAGGAAAGGGTACATTCTGAAATATGTACAAAGATCTTGGCAGAACTACCATTCTGACAGAGTCTGTCTGTCAAATCCACCTACGAGGTGGGGTGTACCATTGTTGTAAGTCCGCCATCATCTGTCCGGACAGCAAGCCATAGTTAACCTCATACAGCCTATCTAGTTGAGAGAGGATGTCAATGCCTAGATATTTTATTTCACTAAGTTCCTAGCAGACTGGAAATTGTTGCCTTAATGTTGTGCTGGAGGTAGAGAATAGGAGAACAGCCTCCGTTTTAGTTATATTTGATTTATAGGCGAAAGTGCCACTGATGCTCTCCTGGATATGAAGGACTTCTAGGAATATTATCCCCAGGTCCATTACATACAGGAGGACATTGTTGGCATACAAAGCCACACAATGTTTTCTTTAGCGGACCAGCACACCCAAAAAAGATCATACTCACTTGAGTGGCTTGCGCTAGTATGTAGAGCGCGAACAGAAGTGGAGATATTGGGAAGTCCTGCCATGTGCTGCGGCTCAGCTTAAAAGGGAAAGGGGAACTTGTTTAACCAGGAAAGGCACTCTATTTATTTATTTATTTGCTTTTGGTAACCGGGTAAGCACACTAGACAGCTAGTGCCTATTTTCAGGTGTGACCCGGGAGAATTACAAGGTATACATGAGAGAAATACATTGTCAACAATACAAACCTGGAGCGGCATGCTCCAACAGTGGAATGAAACAACAAGGGTTTTTAAAGCAGTAGTACATAGGATAGGGATTAACATATATGCAACAACAGTGGGTCAAATAGCACAGGGTACATACAGGCCCAGGGGGCAACATGGGGGGTATAGGACCTCCCCTAGGCTGATTAGTAACAATACATAACATAACCAATAGTATAATGCATCACAAAGGTAGTGGGGCAGAAAGAACCTAGCTGGGGTACCATTGAGGTTAGGAGGGCTGTAGGACTGGGCGTTAAGGGGCACACAGGCAGGTCGCAGCAGATTTTAGGAAGTTCCAGAGGGAGGTTTTGAAGGTGGAGTGGGAGGGGGAGGCACAAACTTGTGACTGAAGGGAGTTCCACAGTTTGGGGGCGTGGGTAGTGAACACCCGATCGCCTGTGAGGGTGCGGGTCTTGGAGACCAGGCGAGTCTGGGACATGCAAGACCTGAGGTGGTAGATGGGGGAGGCGTGTTTCGGGAAGGGCAAGCGAGGCAGGAATGGCCGTATGAATTATGTTGTCAGTGAAGTTTCCCATGATGTAGGTCCGGTGTTTTTCAGGGGGAGCCATTCCAATCGAGAGTAGAGCGTACATCGGTGAGTGAGACGGGGAGCCGAGAGTGCAAAGTGGCAGATGTTGTTATATGTGGTATCCCACTTTGGGATACTTGAGGATGGGACAGAAGCAAAGGCAACGAGACCATAGGAGTGGGTGGGAAGTAATATCCCTCTAGCTATAGCCAGCCGGGCAGCGGGGATAAGGCAGTCTTTAGCCCTATATGCTAGGCCAAGCTTGCCATCTGTAGCGTTACATATGTTTCTGATATGTCCGGAGAGGTCTAGGTGAGGATCGAGGGTGACTCCCAGGTACTTAGCAAAGTCGATTGTCGGCAGGAGGGAGTCGCTGGACCCATGGATTTTAAGGGGCGTTGAGCAAGAGGAGATTTTGGCCGCAGTGCCAAAGAGCATGGCCTGTGTTTTCTTCATGTTGACTGTGAGTTTGTGTCCATCTAGCCATGCTCTGATACGGGAGAAGTCAGAGTTGAGCTGGGTATTGATGCTGGTGGCATCGGGGCACTGGCTAAGATGACCAGGTCATCCGCATACAGGATTAGGTGCCCTTTTGTGGCAACAGAGGGTAAATCGTTGATGAACAGGGAGAACAGGATAGGTCCAAGGACGGATCCTTGTGGTACCCCACTGTTCATGGGTAAGGGTTGAGAGAAGTGCAGTTGAAACAGGTGAGTTGCTGCCTGCCCCCGAGGTAGTTGGTGAACCAGTCAAGGGCACGGAGGGAGAAGCCAAGGGTCTGTAGTGTGGAGAGGAGGAGGGGATGGTCCACACGGTCAAATGCTTTGGATAGATCAACAAATATGGCCCCCGTGAACTTGCCCTGGTCGGTTGCGGCCCTGATCCTAGTGGTGACCTCAGCAAGCGCAGTCGAGGTGCTGTGGCCTTTGCGGAAACCATGCTGAGATGAGGAAAGGACATCGTATCCCTGTAGGTAGTGGGATAGTTGTGAGGCAACAGCTTTTTCCAGGAGCTTGCAGGCAGCCGATAGTATGGCGATAGGGCGATAATTGTTGAGATCCTTAGGGTCACCATTTTTCAAGACGGGGACAACCCTGGCAACTTTCCATATGTCAGGGATGACCCCTGAGATAAGCGAGGCGTTGAATATGTGGGCAAGAGGTCGGGCGATGAAGGAGGCTGAGTAGCTTGGGTTCCAGGCTGTCCTGACCCACTCCTGTGTGGTGAGAGAGACCAGCAAGGAGTGATCTTTTTCAGGTAGAAAGGCGGACGAAGGGGTGGAGACCCACAAGCGCGTGCTGGGGCAGAGGACTGTGGGGGGGTGGTGGCCGGCAGGTCCGTGAAGAGGCGGTTAAAGGAGGAAGCAATGGTTAGGGAGTTATTGAAGTTGGCCTCGCCAATGGTCATGTCAGTGACTTGCACTTTGGTCAAACCACCGACTAGATTTTTTACCTTCTTCCAGAAACGTCGTGGGTCATTTGCAGCAGCAGTCAGTGCTGCACTGCAGTACTCGCTTTTTGCGGCACATATGGCCCGTTTGCAGGAGTTCCTTAGCTGTCGGTACTCCTGGAGGTCTTTTTGGTTGCGAGATGCCCTGTATTTTGCCCAGGACTTGTCTTGCCATTTCATAAGGGAGAGGAGCTCGCTGTGAAGCCATTTCATGACCGAGCCTCTGACTCTCCTCTTAGATAGGGGAGCATGCCTATTTTGGAGTGGGGCAAATGCTGCAATGAAGAGGTCTAGGGTTTCGACAGGGTGATGTGTAGCCATGACGCGGGACCAGTCAGCTCCCTGTAGGTCCTCGAGACAGTTTGGGATTATAAGTTTTCAGTAGTCCCTCATTTGTATCACTCTGCAGGGGACTTTGGGTGGGTTCGAGCACCACACACAGTAGATCTGCGAGTGGTCAGAGATGGAGTCAGGAAGAAGCCCCGAGTTAACAGTTTTGTCAAGACAGTTGCTCAAGACCCAGTCGATGAGCGTCCCCTTGTCACCACGATGGGAGAGCCTGGTGGGTTCCGTGATGACCTGACTGAGGGAGAGGCCTGAGAGCAGTGGCTCAATCAAGTTGGCGTTGGGCCCCAGCCAATTTAGGTTTAGGTCACCAAGGATGAGGAGCTCACTTGAGCCCACCTTATCCCGGAGTAGCTCTATGAGCGTCGAGAGTCCTGACAAACCCCCCTTAGGAGGGTTGTATGCGCACACTATGTGCACCTTCTTTGTGTTAACAAGTAGAAGAAGTGTGTGGAGAAACTCGCAGGGTGTGGGTCGCTGGGTTTGGTACGACACAACGGAGATGTTTAAGTGGACCTTAGGTAAATAAGTACTCCCCCACCTCTTTTACTGCCAGCCCTGTCAAGTCGGACCATGCTGTAGCCCGAGAGGGAGCAGGCAGAGTCAGGGGTATGAGGTTTAAGCCACGTTTCTGTGATGCACAAGACGTCGGGCTTGTAGAAGGCAGCCCAGGCAGTTAGTTCCACATGATTTTGCAGGAGACTGCAGATGTTTAAATGGGCTATCTTTAACCCCTTGGCCGCCCCCCAGGCAGGGGGAGGACTGAAGGAGACCGGGAGCGCAGGAGGACCCTGGCTGTTGACTGAGTGACCAGCCTGAGCGAGGGGGGCCATGTCACAAGGTAGCAAGCTGCCCTGACGTGGTGCACCTCTCGGGAACGGACCCAAGTAGAGCGTCAGGACAGGGGAGGAGGGAAGGATAGGGGAGAAGCCGAACAGGAAAGAGACCAGGAGGTAGTCTAGAGCGATGTAACTAGAGACTGTGGGTGATGTGTGGGATTTAGGAGGGAGCAGCGGGTGGGAGTGAGCTAGTAGTACAGAGAATTTGGAAGAGGGAGTGCTCTCGAGTGGAAGAAGCCCCTAGTGGAATGACAGGAGCTTACAGTTTTGTGGGCTGCTGGGATTTGGGAGAAAATAACGCGAGATGAGGTTAAATGCCCCTAGTGGATGAATTGTATAGCCTGCTTATGGAGAAGTGGGCTGATGGGTTTTTCAGCAACACGTGACCACCACTATATCAGGGAGTGACGACCATGGGTGGTGGCGGGGGCGATGGGGCAGCCGGCGGGGCCAGTGCTCTGCTCAGCACAAGCACCAGGAATGCAGGCGGAGAGGATCGGACTCGGCGCACTGGCGTTCCTCGTATCCAGGTAGGAGGCACCACGGTCCCGATATAATGCAGAGTTTAAAGTCCAAAAGACGGGAAAAGTCCAAGGAGAACAGTGTCTAAGGGGAGTCGCTTAATCAGTGCCCCCTCTCCGGCCCAGTGGCTATGTTACCTGCAGGTTCTGAGTCGGCGATCCATGAACGTGTTCTCGGGGGTTAGGGGTGGTGGAGGGCCAGTTCGGCAGCCCTCACGCACCACAGGACCCTCAGGTACGACCTGGGAGCACAAGGAAGTTAAGTGACTTGCTCAGGGTTACAAAGTATGCAAGTGGGGGCTGTGGGATTCAAACCCAGGTCTCCAGGTTTGCAGCTCAGAGTCTTAAGCCACTGCACTATACCGCCTCCTTAAAAGTTCCAGAGGTGTGGCATTCACATTAGTATAGGCTTGGGGGGATATACAGACCCTCTGAAGGAGTGCAAGGAAGTCCGATGGCAACCCTATTCGGTCTAGTGCTGTGAATGGATATGGCCATGAAACCCTATCAGATGCCTTTTTGGCATTCAGACTGACTAGAATGGTGGGGGTGATTCCTCAGAGGACATGATGCAAGAGGTGTAGTGCGGCGAGTGTTGTGTCTGGTTTTCCAGGCCCAGACAAAGTCAGTCTGGTCGTAGTAAAGCAGGGATGGCAGTAGCAGATCTAATATCTGAGTCAGTGGCCATAAAATAACTTAACCTACTGCTCATTTTGGGTATCATCATATCTGATGACCTGAAAGTAGCAAAGCAGTGTGTTAAGGCGGTGGGAAGGGCTAGTAGAATGTTCGGGTGCATAGGGTGGGGTATCACCAGCAGAAAGAGGGAGGTAGTGTTACCTCTGTATAGATAAGTGGCAAAGCCCTACCTAGAGTACTGTGTCCAGTACTGGAGGCCCAATTTCAGAAAAGACATAGATGGAGTGGAGTCGGTACAGAAGAGGGCAACCAAAATGGTGCATGGCCTCCATCAGAAGCCGTAGGAGGAAAGACTCAGAGAATTAAATATGCACTTTGTAGAGGAAAGGAGGGAAAGGGAGAACATGATTGAAATGTTCAAATACCTCAAAGGTATTAATAAGGTACAGGAGGGTAGCATCTTCCATAGAAGGAGATTCTCAAGGACTAGGTGTCATTATATGAAGTGGGGGGGGTGCCGCCCAGAGGGGATGTAAGAAAATACTTCTTCACAGAAAGGGCGGTGTGCATCTGGAACAGCCTCCCAGCAGAGGTGGTGGGTACTAAAATGGTACCAGGATTCAAGCATGCATGGGATAGACACAAGGGTACCATAGCAGTAGGGCAAGGGGGGTGGTAAGGCCAGAGAACAAGGAGGGTCTGCCATAGCATAGTAGGCAGGGAAATAGGCAGACTAGGTGGGCCATGCAGTCCTTATCTGCTGTCAAATTCTGTGTTTCTATAATCTGCATTCAGGACAGGCAATGCAGGGGGTCCTTCCTTCCCTGGCTTAGGGATTACCGAGATAGTGGCATATTGCTAGGTGCCCAGGATCTTGCCAGTTGTCAGAATTCATTACAGACCTTCAGGAGTGCGGTTAGCAGGTATTCTTGTCGATTTTTGTAAACTCTGTGATATAACCATTAGAGCACATGGCCTTCTGATTCTTGGCCTTGCACACTAGCCACTTCAGTTCAGATAGTTGGATGGGTTTCTTGAGCAGGTGTAATCTGTGCTTTTGCAGGTGTAAGCTGCAGGAGTGTTCATGACACTAGAAAGGCATTCATTGCCTCAAGATTTTGGAGAACCTCAGGGCTATAAAAGGCAGAGTAGAAGGTGCAGAAAGCATCTGTTATCTGTCGTGTCTCCCTAAGTGTGTGAGTGGTACATGGGTGGCCTCAGGCTGGTCACCATAGACCTGGCCTTCTGTCTCTGAACTTGGTGGAACAGTAACTTGGTGGCCCTGGGTCCCACTTCATAATATTTGTGCCTTAAGTAGGCCAAGACCACTTCAGTCTTGTGTAGAAATCTACTATCTATTTAATGGCACTCGTTGTCCATTTGTCCCTTCATAGAGGTGTCCCCCTGCTTATGGGCATCCTGGAGGAAATGATAAGTCTCCTGCAAGTCCTAAATGGCCCCAGAGGAGAGTTTTGATAATATCCTGAAGTAGTGGCTCAGAGTGGTCTCCTCCCCCAGTTGAGGTTTGGATTTCTGAAATTTTGTCAGTCAGAAATTCCTCCAGTCTAAGTGCAAGGCATTTAAATGCCATTGCGTCCTTGGTTTCTCTTGCACCAGATACAGGAGTGTCCACTCTGGAGTGTGGTCTGACATCAAGATGTCACCCAGCTGGCAGCCTATCATGTAGTGTAAGTTCTCCTGCTGGGTATAGCTATAATCTATACAGGTATACACTTCTTGTACTGCTGAGTAGTTGGTGTAGTTTTTGGTCCTGGAGTGTAGCTACTGCCATATTTCCAACCACTTAATGTCTCTCAGGAGGGAAGTGCAATATTTATGTGTGGCAGGTTGACAGGGAGGAGGGCAAGGATTAGATGTATGCCAGGTATCAGATCTAAGCATGTTAAAATAGCCTGCCAAAGGCCAGCCCAGTAGTGCAGAGGGCTGAGGCGCTGGACGCCTTACCTCACAGTACGCTGGTGACCCGGGTTCGGGAACAGCCTCGGGTAGTTGGGGAGCAGGCTTGAGCAGCCTCACAGCAGCTCTCCTCTCCTGGGAGAGGTGGTCACCCTCTTGTAGTCCCACCGCCACCGGATGTAGGTCTGTTCTTGGTGCAGGCGGATGTGGCGGCACAAAGGGAGGGCATCGCAACACACAGCGTGCGCATGCCTCCACATGTGCATGTGTGCGAGAGAGATGGGTGTGGGAGTAAAATGGGGTAAAAAGCCTACAAAATATATATAGAAAAAAGTCCCTTGTCAAAAGCAGGACTCATGAAGTGATGGTAAGCAGAAGGTTCAGAAGCTGTCTCACCTCTGGAGTTTTTGTTCCCGGGGGTATGTAAATAAAAGCCAATGCAACTTCAACCTGCTAGAGGGTATTCTGTACTATTATAAGTCTTGCCTCATTATCCTGGATGATCTTGTGCTTCTGAAAGGGGGTGCTATGAGAGATCAGTACAGTTTCTCCTGTACTTTTACCCCTAGGGAGTTCAGAGCAAGACACCATGCTGAAACCAGACTTTTGCAACTTCCTGTGTCCTGTGTCATCTAAATGCATCTTCTGCAGTTAAATCAAATCAGGGCACTCTTTTCTAATGTTAGACAGTACTTTGGCCCTTTTGACTTGGTTATTTAACCCATTGACATTTAACAGGTACCAAACAGTGTTGGTTCCCATTTTACAATCCTATCAGGTGATACTCTCTCTCCCCCCTGGCAAGAACAACACTTTATTTCTGTAATCTACATAAACCTCAATTTGTGTGCAATAAATAAACATATACAAACAGTAACTGTGAAAAGCTTGTGAACCATGAACCTGTAGGAAAAAGAGGTGCCAACAGGTGCCCTTGAAACATTTCGTGGCAGTAGTGGGCCTCCAAGGTTGGAGCCCCATGAGAGGGCTCTGTGTACACAGGAAATAACTATGGCTGGGGTAGTCTCTCCCACTGGCGGAGAGGCTCCAGTAATGTGACCACTATATGGGAAGGGGTTTACAGGAGTGGACATCAAAAATATAGTGTGGGGCTAGGCCCCCCAACCTCGCCAATGAGTTGAATAAGCTGTGCTGGGGCCTAGGTCAGGAAGCTTCCATATGTCCTTTTCTGCATGTCAGGGAGGTAAATAAAAAAAAAAAAAAAAACTTTCAACACTTTTTTTCCTCCTACCATACCCTTGCCCACCCATCCGGCTACGAGCCAGATCCGTCAGTCATAAATCCCTCTACACTTGAGCTGGTGTGTGGTGCCAAACTTAGGAGATCCAGAATGGGAGCAGAGGGTATACTAATGGTTAAGAAACATTAGCCTCTGTTGAGTCCACATGGGCCTTCAGGTGGTATGCAGAGGTCCTTAAGAAGACAGTCTGCCCAGACTGAAAAAGCAGGATGTGTGAAAGTGTCACTGATCTGAGCAGGAAAGTACAGCTACGTAAGAACTTACCGTAACAATAGATCTTTGAGAGAGGCTCTTGCAGTAGGTAATTACATATAGGACTGACGTCGGCAGGCGGCAGAACCGCACGGAAAAATTTCTAGCTAGCAGTCCTGGCGAGGACCACCCCACGTCAGGTGACCAGCGTCCAGGAGATGTCGGTATAAAGGGGCGGTCCCTGACGCCCGCCTTCCAGTTCTTTCCCGTCACAGGCCAGAAGAAGTCAGATGAGAGAGGAGCAGATATTTCCATCACTGGAAAAGGAGCTGAAAAGGCCTAGGGGGATGGAGGGTGGGAAGGTATTACCTACTGCAAGAGCCTCTCTCGAAGATCTACTGTTACGGAAAGTTCTTATGTAACTGTACTATCTTACTTCAAGAGGGCTCTTGCAGTAGATAATTACATATAGGACTGAATCCCAAGCAGTCTGGAACAAAGAGAGGCACCGGGAGGAGGAAAACTACTCCAAGAAGCAGTTCTAGCTGTGCAAGCTTCAAGATAAGAGACCTTGCAGAACAGCCAGCCCGAAGCCTGCTCTACGGCGAGAGGCAATATCCAAACTGTAGTGTTTAGTAAAGGTATGGACGGAAGTCCAGGTGGCGGCAGCACAGATATCTGCCGCTGACACATTCTTGAAACAAGCCACTGAGGCAGCTACTTCTCTAGTGGAGTGGCCTCTTACTTGACCCGGGAGGGTCTTGTTGTATTTGTCATAACAGAAAGTGATGCATTGAGCCAACCACTTAGATAGGCATTGCTTAGAAACAGCATTGCCTTCCCGTTTATGAGCAAAAGAGACGAACAATTGATCAGTCTTTCTGAGATCCTTCGTTCTGTTGGTGTAGTATCTCAGAATCCGGTGAACATCCATAGTATGGAGTAAATACTCCCCTTGATTAGAGTACTGCGTGAAAAAGGCGGGTAACTCTATGGACTGATTTAGAGTAGACTTCGCTACTACCTTAGGAAGAAACTTAGGGTTCGTGTGCAGAGCAACACATTCCTTGTGAAAAATCAAGTATGGAATTTTACACATCAGGGCCTGGAGCTCGTAAATTCTCCGAATGGAAGTAATGGCCACCAGGAAGAGAGTCTTCCATGAAAGGAACTTCAATTCTGCGGAAACTGCTGGTTCAAAGGGAGGCAGAGTGAGTTTCTCAAGAACAAAGTTCAAGTCTCAAGGGGGAGCAGGAGTACGTAAAGGGGGTCTCAGATGGAGGACCCCTCTGAGAAAGGTCTTAGAGACCTCCAATTGAGCAAATATCTTGTCTGCAAAGGGGACATGATAGGCCGAGATGGCCGCCATGTGGACTTTCAGAGAAGAATGACTGAGACCCAGGTCAAACAGATGACGTAGATACTCCAGCAGAAGCCCCGCTGAACAGGAGAAGGGTTCCACGTTCTTAGAAGCAGCCCAGATAGTGAATCTTTTCCACTTCATGGTGTAGGTGGATCTAGTGGAGGGTTTTCTAGCCTCCACCAAAATCTCCACCACTTGGGGAGAAACCCCAAAACGGGATTGAGCTAAGTCTGCAGGAGCCATTCGTGCAGCTGAAGAGATTTGAGGCCTGGATGGACCAGGGTCCCCTGATCCTGAGTCAATAAACCTGGAGATAGAGGAAGAGGAAGAGGATGATCCTCTGAGTATTGTTGTAGAAGAGAGAACCAAACTTGCCTGGGCCAGAAAGAAGCAATCAGAATCATTCGTGCTCCTTCTGAAGCTAGTTTCTGCAAGACTCGTGGGATAAGTGGAATTGGGGAAAGGCATAGACAAATCTGTCCTTCCAGTCTAGAGACAGAGCGTCTCTCCAGAAAGCGGCGCTCTGGAACGAGCGAGCAGAAGACTGGAAGCTTTGCGTTTAGAGGGGATGCTAACAGGTCGACCTGTGGTGTTCCCCAAAGTCGGAAGATATTGTCTAGGACCCCTTGGTCCAGTTCCCACTCGTGAGTCAGAGCAGAAGAGCAACTTAGCTTGTCTGCCAGGGTGTTGTCGACTCCCGGAACATGAATTGCCATGAGGTGAAGATCGTGTTGTGTTGCCCAATCCCAAACCCTCATTGCTTCCCTGCAAAGAGGGTAGGACCAAGTCCCCACTTGTTTGTTGATGTACCAGACCACACACATGTTGTCCGTCTGGACAGCTAGGTGGCCGGGAAGGATGTACTGGTGAAGGGCTTGGAGAGCGTACAACACTGCCCGAAGCTCGAGCACTTTGATGTGGAGTGTTTGTTCGAGCTTGGACCAGGAGCCCTGGGTCCGATGGGGACCTAGATGGGCTCCCCAACCTTCGCCCGAGGCATCTGTGGTTAGAGTCTGGGAGGGGGGAGGATGAAAGAAAGGAACTCCCCGAAGCAGGTTCTCTCGAACCATCCACCTTTGCAAGTCTCGAAGCATTGGCGAGGAGACTAGAACTGGGTGATCTAAGTCGTCCACTAACTGATCCCATTGGGAGTGGAGAGTCCACTGAGAAACTCTCATGTGGAGTAGAGCATGAGGAACTGTCGGGATAGCAGCCGCCATGAGCCCAAGAAGGCGAAGGACTGACCTTGCACTGACCCGCCTGCGGCCAGACAACAGACTTATCTGAGTCTGGAGGGTGGACGCCCTGTCCGGTGGCAGGAAGGCCCTGCCCATGGTCGTGTCTAGAATCGCCCCGATAAACTGTAGTCTCTGGGATGGGATCAAGTGAGACTTGGAATGGTTGATGGTAATACCCAGGTAGGCAAAACCCTGCTGGGTAAGGGTGAGGCAGCGCAGGAGTTCCTCCCTGGACGAGGCCGCCAGGAACCAATCATCCAGGTACGGGAAAACATGCACCCCCCTGGTACGCAGGTAGGCCACCACCACTGCCAAGCATTTGGTAAACACTCGGGGTGCCGAGGATAGGCCAAACGGAAGTGCCTTGAATTGGTAGTGGTCCCCCTGGAACGCAAAACGAAGATATCTGCGGTGAGACTTGCGAATGGAAATGTGCAAGTAAGCATCCTGCATATCCAGGGCACACAGCCATTGACCCAACTGGAGAAGGGGCAGAAGGCTGTGCAACGAGAGCATCCTGAACCTTTTGTACTCCACAAAAAGATTCAGGGAACTGAGATCCAGAATTGGTCTGAGATCTCCTGTCTTCTTTGGGGCCAGGAAGAAATGGGAATAGTAACCCGTCCCTTGCAGATGAAGGAGGACGGGTTCTATTGCTTGTTTCAGAAGTAGAGCTGAAATCTCCTCCTGGACCAAGAGAAGGTGTTCCCTTGAATATGACGACTTTAGAGGGGGGTGGCGAGGTGGTTTCTGCAGAAATTCTATTGAGTGTCCTTCTGCGATCAGCTGGAGCACCCAAGAATCTGATGTTATCCTCTCCCAGCCCGGAAGGTGCAGGGAAAACCTCCCTCCTACCGGTTCCTCCAGGGAGTCCGGAGGCTGTGGGAGAGGGAAAGAGTCAGGTGGTGTGGGGTAGTGCCGCAGCTGAAGCACCCGCTGCTTTTGGGGGGGGCTTAGCAGCTGTGGGGCCCTGCGTTTCTTGACCCGCCTTCCTGGGGTTTCACCTTGGGCCGATTCTGTCTGCAAAAGGGACAGCGCTGTGGCTGGTGGGGGCGGTACATGGAGTCAACAGACTTTAGTGCCATCCCCTTCTCCTGCAAATCGGTGATGATGTCCTTGACATCACCCCAAAAAGCACAGACCCCCGGAAGGGCGCTTCCTGGATAGCAGATTGCACTTCTGGGACCAACCCTGACACGCAGAGCCAAGCATGACAACGTAAGCCTACAGCGAAAGCTGAGCTCTGTCCAGCAGTGTCCACTGCATTGTAGGTCGCACGAAGCATGTGTCGACTGGCCAAATGTGCAGAGTGGACAAGATCAGCAAACTCCTGCTTGACTTGGGAGTCTGGCAAGGAGTGCAGTTTGGCTTCCACCTGAGTAAGAATGGCCTTCTGGTAGTCCCCATATGGCTGACATAATTCAGGGCCCTAATCCCCAGCGTGGAGGAAGCAAAAATCTTCTTTCCATACTGGTCCAGTAGGCGGGATTCTTTGTCTGGTGGCGATGAGCTGAGATGTTTTGGGTTGGCCGACCGGCCGTGAGTGGCGCTAATCATGACCGAGTCGGCACGAGGGTGAGACTCTAGAAAATCAACACCTTCGGGAGCCTGGTATAGCCTATTCGACTTCCGTAGAAGTGGGACTAGAGCCGACGGCTGTTTCCAGATGGTGGTGACAAGGTCGGCATGAGGCTCTATCCAGGGTGGCACCGAAGTAGGAGCTGTCATGGGCAGATCCAGATGCTTGGCGAGTTTCAAACGCTGAGGATCTGATTCCAAAGAGTGCCACTGATGAACCTCCTGGATTTTCCTTAGCAACTCCGTAAAAGAAGGATCTTCCGGAGGAGACTTGGAGGAGTCCTTGGCCTGGGCTTCGACGGAGAGTGTGGCTCATCGTCCCTTCCGGAGCAACCATCGGAGGAGTCCGAGGGTGTTGAGGAGGAAGAGGAAAAAGACTCCCTTTCCCGACCGGGGGGGGGGGACGGACCCCTTGGGAAGCCCTCAGGGAAGCGTGTCCTGCCCCTCTCTGGACCCAGACGGGAGAGTCCTGGAGTCCAGAGGTGGTGAGGGAGTGTGCCGCCTCAGACGGACGGGAACCTGAGACGGCACCATCATCGGTAGGCGGCTCTCAACTCCCTGGTGAGCTGAGCCTTGGCCTCAGCCCACCAGGAGGCCAGAGTCTCCTGCAAGTCCACTGGCGGCTGTGGGGGCGGTGGAGGAGGAGGAGGAGGCGGGGGATAAGGATACAGGTTGTACCCATGTAGAGAGTATCCAAAACCCAGCTGTGGATAGCCCGGCGTCTGGTATTGTGGCGTCGGGTACTGCGGCTTCGGAAAGACCAGCGTCAGGTACTATGGCGCCGGATACTGTGGTCTCATGTACGTCGGCGGCAGATAGGATGGAGGGTACCCGGGAGTAGGAGGAGCTGCCGGAGCAGATGGCCCGGCCGGCGGCCTCACGGGCGGATCCAAGTTGGAGGGCCCAGAGAGCGGAGGGCCTGGCGGTGGGGCGACATCCGGAAGCGGGATGTTGGCCGGAGTCAGTAAAACTGGCATCAGGGACCCCTGCGGCGGAGGTACCGGCGTCGGGGCCGGCGTCCAGGGAGCCGTCAGATCTGGCACACCTACAGGAGGACGGTCTGATGGAGGAAGGTCCCAAGCGTCACCCAGGGATGGAGGGGGAAAAATCCCGGGGGTTGGGCCGGGGAACTCTGGGTCCCCGGATGGCAGTGAAGGCTGCGGAGAACCGGGGACGACGGACATAGGGAGGTCCGTCATTGGTTCAGTCACCGACCGGACGTCGGACGAACCGATGTGCGGTTTTACGGCGAGCTCCCGGAGGGCGCCGGAGGAGCCAGCATCCGACTTATGGGAGCCTTCACCAGAGGCAGACCGAGGAGAAGGATTGGCCTGGTCTGGTGGGAGAGGGGATGCGCGCCACCCCGAAGGGTCGTGCGTCTTACCGGCTTTCTCCATGCGGACGTTGGAGGAGCCGACGCCTGGCTGACCGGAGTCGCCCACACCAGTAGGCCGTGAATCTGCGGCCGAACCAGGGGTGGAGACCTCCAACTACCCGGAGGCACCCGAAAGGCCCAAGCGTGAGCCAGAAGGGGCCGCCAACGCCTGAAAACCTCTGAGGCGGCCGCCATGAGCAGTCTCTCGGAGGGGACGCTACTGAGACCCGCGGCTCCTGAGGGAGACGCGTAGAGGAGCCTTGTCCCGGTGCCTCTCTCCCCTTCTTCTTCTGATGGCCTTCGGGGGAAGTGGACACCTGCCTCAATTTTTTGAGCTCCTTCTCCATTGAACTTATCTTTTTCTTCAAAATGTGGGCCTCCAGGGATTGCTGCCGCCTTTTCCGGGTAGCCGTGTTGAAGCTGAGGCAGTGCTGGCACTTCTCGACCGGGTGATCGGGTGCCTAGGCAGAACAGGCACAGGGAATAGCTGTCCTTGTGCGGGAGTTGGACGCCGCACAAGTCGCAATTATTTTTGTGCTCGGAGGTTGTAGGGGGTGACATACACCGACGATGACCTGACGTTGATCGAAAAAAATCAAAATACTTTAGTAAAAACCAACGAAGGGTAGGCTGACAAAGAAACAAACTTTTCCGCGAGGAACTGCACGAGCTAACGGCGGGAAAGAACTGGAAGGCGGGCATCAGGGACCGCCCCTTTATACCCTCCTGATGTCTCCTGACGCCGGTCACCTGATGTGGGGGCAGTCCCTCACCAGGGACTGCTAGCTAGAAATTTTTCTGTGGGGTCCTGCCGCCTGCCAGCGTCAGTCCTATATGTAATTACCTACTACAAGAGCCCTCTTGAAGTAAGATAGTCAAACACTGAAGTACTACATGGCCCCCAGAGTCTCAGGGGTGCAGACCTCTACTGGTTTTGAAATAAAGTGTGCCCCATGATGTACAAGCGCCATTAATGAAGGAGCAGTAAGCATACATTTGATATCATGAACTAATTTATCACAGCCCTCTGCAAGCTACACACACCACAGTGGCAATACCCCCGGTGTCAGAGGTCTTCCTCTTCTGGCTGAAGTCCCCAGCGCATCTGCCACTAGACAGGGCAAAATTGCCACAGCATGCCTGCTGCAGCGTGCGCTGTAGCGATTCAAAATAATCAGTGATGCAGTGTCCTCTGGCCTTTACTAGACCTCAGCTGTGATCACAGCCATCCCATGGGCAGCAGGGAGTCAACTCCACCAATCTTCTGCAAGCTAAGTATGGACAAGTGGACACCCACCAAGGATATACTGCGTTGTCTGCATCCATGTGGTGACATTAAATTAAAGGCATGCATTCAGTTCGAAAATGGTACACTGTGGTAGTTAGATAAGGAAAAAAGTGACTTCTAGAATCACTACCTTAGGTGAGTGAAACACAGCCCTGGACAACTGGGGAGGGGGCAGGAAGCAATGAGAAGGTGGAGGCCTCACTGTAATGGAGAGCCCCCGACATGGGCCTGACCTGAGGTCTGAGGGCCAGCGGGAAGGGAGGGAGGCTATATTAATTCTGCTGCTTACCTGGGATCAATATCAAATCAAATCAATTTTATTTTTAAAGTGCTTTTCATAACCAAAGTGCTGAACAAACAATAAACAAATATCAGATAAAACAGCATTAAAACAGATTAATACAATAAAATAAAATAAAATCACAACAGAATTAGAATTAGCCAAACTTAGGGAAGGCTAACTCAAATAATAGGTTTTTAATTCGGTTTTAAAACTATCAACGGTCAGGCACTCTCTTAACCGACGAGGTAGAGAATTCCACAGGGCTGGTACAGAAAAAGAAAAGGCACAAGCGCTAGATGTCTTCAAGTAAACCTTGGGAATCTCCAGCAATCCCTAGTCGGTGGATCGGAGGGGAAGGATGGGGCAATAGGGTACAAGGAGGTCTTGCAGATAACTGCGTCCCTGATCATGTAGGGCTTTAAAGGTCAGTAAACCAACCTTAAAGGTGATCTGCCACTGAACAGGCAGCCAGTGCAGTTCGCGGAGCACAGGCGCAATATGACTAGACCGAGAAGTCCCAGTCAAAAGCCTGGCCGCTGCGTTCTGCACTAGCTGCAAGCGGCGGATGTCAACCCCAGGTAACCCTAGGTATAGGGAATTACAGTAATTCAAGCGGGAAGTAACAAAGGCATGGACTAACGTTGGGAGATCGTCAGGGGGAACCAGGTGTTTCACCCGGGCAATATTCCTCAGATGGTAAAAAGAGGTTTTGATGACAGCCGACACCTGAGACTTAAGTGTCAAACCCTTGTCAAAAATAATAGCCAGGTTACGCATCTGGCCTGAGGTAATGAGTGGGACGTCGTCAAGGAACAAACCCGACGGCTGCCCAGCCCTCATACCCACCCTGAGATGACCACATTCCACTACCAGCACCTCAGTCTTATCAGGATTCAGCCTTAGCCAACTGGTATTCAATCTCAGCAAGGCAATTATTTAGCACGGAGAGCGCATCATTCTGTCCAGGTAGAAAAGACATATACAGCTGAGTATCATCTGTACTAATATGTCCATTAGTGGTGTTAATCAGGTCGATAGCAGAGTGTATAGAATTCAGGTAGATGTGGTCAATCTGGTAGGAGTCTGGGATCCCCAAAAGAGTTGTTTGAGCTGCTTCAGCATATGCTGAAGGGTGGCTGCCGTCTGTTGTTTCTTGGCATCTGCCAGTTTTGATGCCTGATGCACCAACCTCATGGCCAAGGAAGTAGACTTGGTGGGCAGCTTTTTTGGGGACCTTTTCTAGATGAATACTTCTAGAATTCAATTCTGTCTGTGGTGTTGAGAGTCTTTTTGTCCTTCAGTAAATGGATCATTATTTTGGCCAGGTAGGGGGCGTAAAGCTTAAGCTCTTGTGAGCAGTATGCTTTCATTATTACTGGAATAGGCACCATTGATGCTAGCATGTTAGGATCAATGGTGCCTATTCCAGTAATATGGGTGTGGCCAGTGGTGTGCCGCAGGGATCAGTTCTGGGCCCAGTACTATTCAATATTTTCATCTCAGACATGCAGATTAGCTCCAGGAACATACTTTTGAAATTTGCAGACGATACAAATTTAGGTGGTAGGGTGGACGATATATAATATGGACTTTTTAGTAAACGACCTCTCAGTATTAGAGCATTGGGCACAGAAAAACAAAATGACATTCAGTACAGACAAATGTTCTGTTCTCCACTTAGGTTACAATAACCCAAACAAACTTATACATTATACAATATTATCATTAAATCTTCAATATGTGAAAGAGACTTGGGCTTCCTGATAGATGACAAATTATCCTCCTCCAGTCACTGTAATTATGAAGCTAAAACCACTAATTTACTACTTAGGCTCATTAACCGTATGTTTATATCTAAGACGGAGGAATGTATTATCCCATTGTTTAAAGCATACATCAAACCATATACAGATTATGGGTCACCAGTGTGGAGTCCATACATGGTCAGGGACATTCAAGTGATTGAGAGAGTTCAGAGAAGGGCAACAAAAATGGTGCCCCATTTAGCATCACTACCATATCCAGAGAGGCTTCAAAAAACAGGCCTACATTCACTGGAGTTTAGGCGCTCCAGAGGTGATCTGTTCTTATATAACATTCTCAAATCGCCCTCTCTGATGGACAAATGTGGTATTGTTAAAACACAAAGAAAAATAGTACCTAGACTTCACAATCAACAACTAATGGTGTGTAAAGCAAAAACAAACAGGAGGCTTCATTTCTCTCGATCAGAACATCAAGGCTCTGGAACCAGCTACCACAAGAGCTAGTAGACTGTACCTTTGAATCCTTTAAAAAGGGTGTGGATCATTGGCTCTCCAAAAGCTTCAACAAAGTGTAATTTCCCACAAATGTGGGGGACAATCAAGATAGGCTTCATAGCTTCCTTTTGTCCTCACTTATCTAGTAAACCTAGTATTATAGAGATATAGGCTTTTCTTTTCACTTATAAAATGGAGGGGTAGTCGTCAGAGAAAATGTTATTTTTTTTTTTGTAGCGCACAGTTTTATTTCTTCACACCTTTGACAAGATTTCCTGCTTCTCATAGCAGAAGAAGTGGACAGTAATCGACCTGGGGCAAGTGTCTGGTGCAGTTGGTCGAGGGTAGAGGGCTCGATGGGCTCTTTCTACCTCCATAGTGAACGTGCCTGGGAGATCGATCAAGAGCCATTTTTAGGAACTGCCGCAGGAAAGGAATTATTGTGATGCCCCCCTCTCCCTCGGGTATGGAGTAGAAATGGAGGTTATTCCTTCAACTTCAACTCTGGGCATCTTCCATTTTCTCCTCGAGTCACTGAACCACAGAGTGGACTTGGCTTTAGCAGCATCCACCGAGGCATGCAGTGAGCACTGCCTGAATTTCATCTAGCAGTTAGTCCTCTCAGTTGCAGGCTCCTTCTGTAAAAGCTGTGTGAGGGGGAACTCGAGAAGCCACCCCAGCATGGACCATGACAACAAGTAGGGGAAGGGTCTCAGAGTGCCAGAAACAACAGGGGAAGAAAAGATCCATTGCGGTTGCAGTGAGCAGCCCAGGCATTGTGCCCACCACTTCTTTGGGGCAGGCAGAGAGGTTGCATTTGAATCAGGATATACTGGATCTTGTCTGCAGGGAAGGGGGCAACTGTGACTGGCCTATATTCTCACAAGTGACCTAGGGATGGTAGCCACAAATGCAGCAAGTCTCCTTCCATATAGAGCAGATCTAGGAGCAAACTGTCATGCTGTCAGCCACAGCCTTCAAACACAGAACCTACTGGACACTTCGAACGACACCACTAGAATAGCAGTTGTAATGGCTAACATTGTGGCATAGTCTAAAGTCTAAATTAATGGCAGCCAATACCCAATCTGTGTTCCTTCTCTTTCAGGTACCATACACTGGGAAACTCCTTTTTGGTGACACCCTGCAAAAAGCAGTTAAGGAATTGTCCAAGATCCAGACAACCAAGAACCCAAGACCTCAAACTCGGGCAGGCCTCCCCCAACCAGTACCAGCCATTTCATGTTAGGAACCGTGGGAATAAGCCCTTTTGTGTCTCAAGATCTTTAGGGGTGAAGCCCTACTTCAAGGGCTGCCAGCAGAGGGATTATGGTGGAGAAGGCAACAGGAGCAGAAACCATAACAACTCTGATCATGCGTTCCCCTCCTTTTTCTGCAGCTATATATAGATACATAGACAGTATCAGCAGATAAGGGCCTATGGCCCACCCAGTCTGCCCATTTGAGCTTGTAAGTTCAGTTTATGTTTTCATAGAAGTCTGTTGCCCCTTACCCCTGACCTCTAGAATTTCTTTATGTCTATCCCATGCATTCTTAAATCCTGTGATTGTTTCAGCCCCACCACTTCCTCTGGCAGGGTGTTCCACTTGTCCACCACCCATTCTGTGAAGAAATTCTTCCTCATGTTTCCTCTGAATCGTCCTCCTCCAACTTCATCCCATGCCCTCTAGTCCTGGAACATCTTTTCGCTTAAAATAGTGTATTCCTGCACCCTGTTCCTCCCTGTAAGATACTTGTATGTCTCTATCCTCTCTCCCTCCTCTCCTCCAGGAGTACATATTCAGTTCCTTCAACCTGTCTTCATAGGACTTGTGATGCAATCCATGCACCATCTTTGTTGCCCTCCTCTGAACCTTCTCCACCCTGTCTATGTCCTTACGTAGGTATGGTCTCCAGAACTGTACACTGTACTCCAGGTGGGGCCTCACTAGTGTCTTGTATAGCAGAATTATGACCTCCCTTTTCCTGCTGGTGATGCCCCTTCCTATACATCCCAGCTATGCCAGCCCTCCCTGCATCTCTAATCAGCAGAAGACTACAGTTCTGTGCAGGGTACTGGGCCATAATTCGCTCAGATCCGTGAGCACTGAAATTTATTCAGTTCGGCTACTTAACCTTCACATCTCCATTTCCTAGCCCTTCATGTGTCATCCAACGCTCAGAAGGAGCCAGGTCACAGAAGTGATCTAACACCTGGTCAGCCTATAACTTTTAAACTGCGGAGCCAACTGTTACCAAATTGAAAATGTCCAGAGATCCTGGTGCCAACTACGTGTGTGCCAAATTTCAGGCTATTCCATCTAGGGGCAGTTGCATTATTAAAGTGCAAAACTCAGGGTTAACATAGACGTGCCTATTCACATCTATTTCAAAGTACCCATATAATGCATTTTATTAAATTAAATTGCCAAAAAAAGAATACTGTTTGAGTTACTCATACAGTACTAGATTTATTTGCAGAGCCACTATTCTGGAAAGTTTCTGCATGAACAAAAACTTGATGAGATGTCTGGAGTACCGGGCATTAAAAAAAAACACGTTCTACACAGGGCCCCATGATTTTGAGTTATATTTGGAGAAGGCAGGGTGAACCGTTTCTTTTACATTTTTAAACAACAGCAGTGTTAAAGGCTAATGGGTTATACCTCAACTGTGTTGGAAGACTTGAAACTCATGGGTCTTTGCCATAGTGTTCCAGTGCTATCTACCAGATACAATGCTCTTCTTTCTAGGTTCCAGACCAAGACGCCGAGGAGGTGAGTAGAACATGTGGCCGTCAAGAGCTGCTGTAAATTGATAATTCTGAGGGCTGCTTTCTGTGAACTAAGTTTGCTGGTATTTCTGAGGGCTGTTTTCTGGAGTGGGGAGCTGAGGTAGTCACCTGATAGGAGGGCTATAAGCTCTACAGGGAGCGTCTCGGTTAGAGAAGTATTGTTTACCTTCTGGGGCTGCTGTTTCTAAACTTTGTGCTGTATATTACAGTTTAATTGTTTGGGCTTCAGATTTTAACTTGTTGCTGGTGCTTTTTAAATTGTTGCTGGTGCTTTGCTGGTACTTTTTAAATTGTTGCTAGTGCTTTAACCCTTGTTTTTAGCCCACCCTTCCACCCTCTCATTATTAAATGCCCTGGTGAGCCGGATTGGCAGCAATAAGACTCAGGCAAAAAACAGAGTCTGCTGAGTGGGAGGGGCATTAATGGGAGTAAGCATACCATCAGAAAATCAACTGTTTTCATTGGTTAAGGGTTTATAAGCAGATACTTTGACTCTGACTCTTGCATTAGGATCCTTTTCTGGAAATATAAGTTAATACCACAGGAACTGTATAACACAGAGGGTGTGGAAGTCTTTGTGAAGAATAAAGAGAGAGGGGAGGGAGGAATAGTAGGAGGAACAGACAGAATAAAAATGGGGGAACTGGACAAGGTATAGCAGGGAAGAGCAGCAGAAGGTACAGGGCAGTAAGGGGCAGTTAGGGCAAGGATAGGAGAAAGAAGATGATGGGCATGGTGCTTTGCAGTGGATGTGGGGCAGCAATGTTCAGGAAGACGTTTTGGACACTGCGGTGCTGCCCTATCTGCAGGCACCTTTCTCTATTGAGGGAGGAGGTAGCTGGACTCCGAGCAGAACTGGAGAGAATAGAGGCGACCCCCCCCCATAGAGAAGGAAGGAACGATGGAATAGAGTGGGCTCGGGGAGGGTGAGGAAGATGGGATGGAGGCACATCCCCCAGCTGGTGTCACATCACAACTCGTGTGCCATCCTGGCAGAGCATGGAGATTGTGCAGCATCTCCGGAAGTGAACACCATGGGGGGTGAGGGGGTCATCCAGGATGGAATCCTGAGGGCAGAACACACAGGAGGAGGAGGAAGCAAATCCTGTTTGGGGACTCTACTGTTAGGGAGATAGAGCTGGGGTTAGGTAGCAACGGTGAGAGGGAGGTAATGTGCCTACCTGGAGGCACAGTTTGGAGGGAGTGCAAGTGAATCCTAAGGATTGCTAGGGCAGTAGCAAAGAGGAGGGAGCTGGACATCATTATTCACATGGGGACTAATGACCTGGCTAGAGAGGGGGTAGATGTAGGAAGAGTGCAGGATGAGTTCAGGGAACTAGGAAGGAGTCTTGGGAAAGTAGCACACTCTGTGACCTTCTCGGAGGTGCTACCTGTCCACGGCAAGGGGGAAGGATGGGACATCCACATCACTGAATTCAACAAATGGCTGAAGAAATGGTGTGGAGAGGTGGGGTATGGCTGCATAGGGGACTGGAACCTGACCTGGAGGGATAAAGGACTGTATTCTCCAGAATGCCTGCATCTATCCAGGGGGCCAAAGGTATCCTCTCTGAGAAGTTTAAGTGCATCCATAGTGATCATTTAAATTAGCCAAGGGGGAGGCATAGACAGTCAAGGGGATAATCATAGCCGCCCCCCACAGGACATATCTGAAAACAGGGAGGACCAAATAACTAGCATAATATGTAACCAAAAAACTACCATGGATACAAGGGAGGAGAGAACAGAAGGTATATCTTTAATGTGCAAAGACCAATAAACGAGGAATCTTAAGGGGGTACACAGAGTGGAAGGTAATGTACACAAATGCCTGCAGTCTGGGAAACAAAATCCCAGACCTAATGGCACTGATGGCAGACACACACCTAGACAATGTGGCTATTACGGAAACATGGTATGCAGGAAACCATGACTGGGATGCAGCCATACCAGGGTATACACTTTTTAGAAAGGATAGGGAGGGGAGGAGGGGTTGCTATGTATGTGAAGGAGGAGATTAAAGCAGAGGAGGCTTAGGGACCCAGAGAAGAAGCAGAGGCATTGTGGGTCACTCTGAAGTCTGGGAACAAAACAACCATTCGTGCTGGAGTAGTTTACAGGCCTCCTACACAGGGAGAGGATACAGATCAAGTATTAGTGGAGGCCAGACACAAAATGGCAGTCAAAGGGGAAGTACTACTAATGGGTGACTTCAGCATGCCAGATGTGGAGTGGAACACCCAGACTGTGGGTACATCAAGGAGAAGGGACTTCATGACTACCATGAATGGGGCAAACCTAAGGCAGCTTGTGGTTGAGCCAACCAGGAAAGGGACTATACTGGACTTGGTGCTGACCTACAGGGACAGAATTATTGATGTTGAGGTGGGCAGTCCGCTTGGAACCATTGACCACAGGACAGTGTGGTTTAAAGTCAACACATTGGCAGAAGAAAGCCATACAAATATTAAAGTCCTAGATTTCCAGAAGGCCAACGTCTTGGAGATGGGGGAATAGCTTAAAATTTCCCTGGCAGCAGAAGGTACAGGGGGAGAGGTAGAAGAACAGTGGGATAGGCTTAAGAGATCCATAGCAGGAGTAACAAGTCAATGTGTCAGACTGCTTAACAAAAGCAAAAGAAAGAAGCGGTCACTGTAGTTCTCTAAGTCAGTAGCTGAGAAAGTGTGAGAAAAAACGAAGGCATTCAGGAAATACAAAGAGACACAGAAAGAAGAAGACAGAGTGAAAGATCTGGAGAAACAGAGAAAAGCTGGGAAAGCCATCAGAGGGGCTAATGCAAAAACAGAGGAAGGAATAGTACAGGCTGTTAAGAAGGGAGACAAGACTTTCTTCCGATACATTAGCCAGAGGAAGAAAACCAGAAATGGTATTGTTAGGCTAAAGAAGGAAGAGGGTGGGTGGGTAGGTGGAGGATGACCTTGAAAAGGCTGAGATATTGAACAAGTATTTTTGCTCAGTATTCACCAAGGAAGAGGCAGGCAAGGGGCCAAGATTCACAAGGAAAGATTTAGGGGAGAAGTGGACACCAGCCCATTTACGGTGGATAGAGTCTTAGAGGAACTTGAGAAAGTAAAGACAGACAAGGCAATGGGGCCAGAAGGGATTCGCCCCAGAGTTTTGAAGGAACTCAGGGAAGTCCTAGCAGGACCATTGATGACCCTTTTCAGTCAGTCACTAGAAACAGGGGAGGTACCTGGGGACTGGAGGAGGGCAGAGGTGGTCCCCCTACACAAGAGTGGAAGTTGGAAGGAGGTAGGCAATTATAGACCTGTGAGCCTGACATTGGTGGTGGGGAAGCTGATAGAGTCCCTGCTTAAAGAGAGCGTAGTGAAGTTCCTGGAGTCAAGCGGTACAAAAGACCCAAGGCAGCATGGACTCACTGAGGAAAGGTCCTGTCAGACTAATCTTATCGATTTCTTTGACTGAGTGACCAGGGTGGTGGATCAGAGAGGGGCGGTGGATGTGGCCTACCTGGATTTCAGCAAGGCCTTCGACACCATTCCACATAGAAGGTTGCTTAACAAATTGAGGCATCTGGGTGTGGGCTCTAAGATGGTAAAATGGGTTGGAAATTGGCTAAAAGGCAGGACCCAGAGGGTGGTAGTATATGGCATAAAATTCAAAGAGAGGGAGGTGACCAGTGTGGTGCCACAGGGATCAGTGCTGGGCCCAGTCCTATTCAGTGTCTTCATCAGCGACATTGCAGAAGGGCTTGAAAAGAAAGTCTGCCTGCTCACAGACGACACCAAGATATGCCACAGAATCAACACACAGGAAGGGCTAGAAAAAATGAGAAATGATCTGCGACTTCTTGAGGAATAGTCAAAGGTATGGCAGTTGGGTTTCAACACTAAGAAGTGCAAGATAATGCGCCTGGGGCACAGAAATCCAAGAGAGGAATCCAGGATGGGGGGGGGACAGGTTCTAGCCACAAGTCAGGAGAGAGACCTGTGGGTTATCATATCCGATGGCCTGAAGTCATATAAATAATGTGAAAAAGCAGTGGGGGTAGCAAACAGAATGTAGGGGTGCATAGGAAGGGGTATAACCAGTAGGAGGAGTAAAGAGGTAATGCCACTGTATAGATCACTGGTGAGGCCTCATATGGAATATTGTGTCCAGTTCTGGAGATTGCATCTCAGGAAGGACATAGACACAATGGAAGCAGTCCAGAGAAGAGCAACAGAAATGATACATGGGCTGCAGTAGAAGCCTTATGAGGAAAGACTCAATGAACTTAACATCTATTCACTGGAAGAGAGAACGGAGAGGGGATATGATAGAGATTTTCAAATACCTTAGGGGAATAAACGGGGTACAGGAGGGAATCATATTTCAGAGAAGGAAGTGCACAAGGACAAGGGGGCATAACATGAGGCTGGAGGGAGGGAGGGAGGCTTAGGGGGAATGTTAGGAAGTATTTTTTCACAGAGAGGATGGTGGATCCATGGAACAGCCTTCTGGCGGAGGTGGTGGAAATGAAAACAGTACGGGGGTTCAAAAGTGCATGGGATAAGCATAAGGGCATCCTGCTGGGAACAGCAGTCCAAATAAGGTTAGAGATTGCCAAACCGAGTTGGGAAATTGGCAGACTAGGTGGACCGGTTGGTCTTTATCTGCCTTCATATTCTATGTTTCTATTTAATTTATGATGTCAGTGTGTGTGTGTGTACACATCCAGCAGTGATGGCCCAGTGACAACACTGGAAATAGCGGAAAAAGAAATTCTGGTAAGTCTGATAGAATTTCTTCACTAATTATTTTCGAGTTCCAGACCCCGGAGATATCAGTTGAGAATAAGCCTAGACTGAAGATTTCCATGCAGGGCATCCTCTCAGCTAATGTCAATGGGTTCTTGAACTGATAAGTAATTTAAAAATATATATATATTTGGTGGGGAAAAGACACCATTAACAAGGGACCCTAAATGAGGAAAAAAGGACTGTTTCAAAATAAACACATAAAACAGTACATTTGGGAGTTGATTAAACAGACTTCACATGTGCCCAAATTTCCAGTTATATTAAAAATGTAAAAAAAAAAAAAAAAAAAAAGCTTAGGTTTCCTGTAATAAAGTTGAGTTAAAAAAATGAAAACAAGAACATTTTTGTTTGATAATACTACCAAGGCACTCCAGGGTTTAAGTTACCTTCACTAACCCTATGGGCATAAGGCACTTGACTTCACCTTCTGCTGTATGCCCACTCTACAGTTGGATTAAATCAAGGTAGCCCAACCTCTGGTTGTGCCCTAATACTCAAATATTGAGCACTGTAAATAACATATTAAAATAAATTAAAAACGGTATTTTGATAAATATTCTGTTTTGCTAAAAAAAGTTGCTGATAATTAGACTTTATATAATTTATAAACTCTGGTGATAATCTCATTGGCTGAGTGTTCTGATTTAGAAACATTTAATGAAAGCCCTCTTTGGGTACATTGGATCAGAAATTATAGCAGAGAGCAATTCCAGTAGTCTTCTTAAGTCTTGACACCAAAAAAAGCCTTTGGCAGGGTCTCCTGGGGCTTTCTTTGACATACTCTGGAGTCACTTAGCTTCCCGGTTCCCTTTCTCATGTGGCTACAACACAGTTATAATAAATAACAAGCATACTTTCAATGATATGGCACCTGTACACCTCCCATATTATTTCAGTATGATACGAGACAAGGCTGTCCCCTTTCACCTTCATTATTTGCCCTATATATAGAGCCCTTAGCAGTAGCCATGACGGGGAGGTACAGAATATAAAGTGGTGATATACTCAGATGACAGTTTGTTGACCCTGATAACCAGGGCCACTGGGAAATTGCGGAATTTTTTAGCAGATTTTGTGGTGAATTTTCGGAACTTTTTTCTCCCAAATTTTGCAGGACTTTGCTTGTATTTTGCGGTGATTTTGCGGGCTGCTGGGCACACATTTTCCTTTGTGAGGTACAAGTCTGGGGTTTTCAATTTCAGTTGCTTTGTGATGCATATCAAAGTCAGCCATCAGAAAGGTATAGGTTTTTGTAAAAATAATAAACAAAAAAACACGCACACGCACAAAAGGTACAAGTTTTTATTGAAACACCTACAACTGATCAAAAAACAATATACATTATAATAGTAGCATCATTGTCAAAGCAGTACCGCCACCACCACCTCTAATAATTCAAACAATAAACATTAGTATTCTACAGTAAAAGTATAGTACCACCACCACCACCACCACCCCAGATCGTCAAGAAAGGATTGTTACATTATAGAATGAGCAGCACCAATGGTTATCCAACAAAGGTCTTTAAAATGTCTTATTGTACTTCAACATAAGAAGTAGTCTAGTGTTGTCATCTGTCAAACTTCGCCGATTGTCTTTTAAAAGGTCTGTGTACAGCGAAAAAGTCCGTTCAACGTCTGCTGTGCTTACGGGAAGCCAGATATATCTTTTTGCCACAGCAGCAAGATGTGGAAGTGTATCCCTTTGTGCTTCCCACCACTCAGCAATATTAAAATCATCACTGGGTACTGACTGGGCAAAAGTTCTGTACCCATGCCATTCAAAGTTTGAAACACCAGCCAGAGATGGTGGCTCCTGGGTGTGTTTTACTTTTTCCTTGTCCAGTGTTGGCAGCTGCTTTGGGTCCAAGATTCGGGCAGCTTTGAATGTGCCGACTGAGGGATGAGATTTTAAAATTTTGTCCAGTTTCTCACTGCTGTCCAACATAACCTTCTGAAAAAGGTTCACACAGTTTTGATTTTCAGGTGACTGACAACAGGACATTTCTACTGTATTTGGTCTGTATTCAGTTTCCCCTGCGGTGGCACAGAAGTCCAAAAACATATGCACATTTTGCACCCTTCCAAATATGGAGTGTCTCTGTGGCTGGGTGCTAGACTACAATTGTAGAATAAGGTTAACAAGTTCAGACGAGTGTTCCACAACAAAAGTGGCTTGTGTTACCAGCTCTGCTGCTTTGCCTTTCAATAAGCACTTCAGGCTTCAAGGTTGCTGCATCAGATTGTAGCGTTTCAACAAATTCTGTTAACACAGGCAAATAGTCTGCCAAATGCGAACAGCATTAACCCAGGAGCACCACCAAGTTACCTGCATATACTGGCATCTTGGAAATGCGATGACCTGCTTGGATTCCATGAATGCAAAGTACTGATGCCTACGCATTGGGCTCTGGCAAAATATTTTTTTAACAAGGGAAACAGCAGTGTTTAAGTCATCCAGTGTGTCTGCCCAGACTTCCAAGACCAAATTGAGGAGGTGGGCAATGCAAGTGACATGCACTGCATTTGGTAGGACACAGGATAGCAGTTTCAAAAGCCTTGTGCATATAACTTGCATTGTCCGTGACAATGGCAAAGACTTTATTGAAGTTCACCCCATTGGTGTTTAGCACTTTTAGTAGAGCTTGGGATACTGTGGTGTTGTTCACATGATGCAAAAACTCAACACCAATTAGGAGTGGCTGCTCCCCAACATTAAGCAATGGTTGGGCCAAAATAGCCAACACGCTACGCCCACAGGTATCTGTTGTCTCATCCAGAAAAATGAAGACATCTTGATCCTCTACCACCTCTTTCAAGAACTGTTCATGATCAGGTCGAAGTTCTTGGAGGTACATGCTCTGAAGCTGTGCTGGTCCCGGAAGACTACCGCCTTAGAAACATAGAAACATAGACTTTGATGGCAGATAAGGACCACTTGGCCCACCGAGTCTGCCCATTTCCCTACTTACTGGATAAGCTGCAGATTCTAGTTAACCAACAGCCTATTTCCTGCAACCCCCCACTATAATTGCCTTATGTCTGTCCCATGCATGTTTGAATTCCTCCACTGTTTTAGACCCCACAACCTCTCCAGGAAGGCGGTTCCATGCGTCCACCACTCTCTCCGTGAAATAGAATTTCCTCACATTACCCCTGAGCCGTCCCCCCTCTAACTTTAAATTGTGCCCCCTTGTTCTTACACATCTCTTTTTCTGAAAGATGCTACCCTCCTGGACTTTGTTGATTCCTTGAGGTACTTAAAAGTTTCTATCATGTCCCCCCTGTCCCTCCTTTCATCAAGGGTATACATATTAAGCTCTCTCAGTCTCTCTTCATGTGGTTTCTGATGTAGACCCTGCACCATTTTAGTTGCCCTCCTCTGGACTGCTTCCATCCTGTCTATGTCCTTGCGTAAATGAGGTCTCCAAAACTGCACGCAGTACTCCAGATGGGGTCTCACCAACTGTGCTTCTTTAAGAACTCTTAAAAGCCAGATGCCTTCTCCAGTGGTATGTCTGCACGGGTCAAACAGCGGACGAAGTCCAGAACAAATTCCGTCCATTCAATGGAAGATTCCGTTGCTCGACTGAAACACGAAGTCAGCGACTGTTGTCGTAGAGGTGTGCATAAAAAAAACAAAACAAACAAAAAAAAAAGATATAATATGTTACAGGGAAAAATAAACTGTGCCTGGAAAACAAAACAAAAGCAAACAAGATTTAATATTTTACAGGCCAAAAACAAACTGTAGGTCAGCCCAGTGTCATGGAGGGCTGAGGAGCTGTGAGCTTTACCTCCTGCCAAACTGGCAACCTGTTTGAGAACAACATCAGATCAGCAGGGAGAGGAGAGGATCGAGTGTCCAATTGGCTGCTTTCCTTTCCCGAGTGGGGTTGGGAATCTGCTGTCTTGCTCTTAGAGGCCAGGTGGTAGTTTTGAACTCTAGCAGCAAGGAAGGAGGATGCAGGAACAAGGCACATGTGCATGGTGGGGGGGGGGAATTGGGTTCCACGGTGCCAGAGAGAGATGAGATGGACTTGGGAGGCAGGACAGAGCAGATACCAGTCACCCAAGGGGAAAAACAAACCGATTATGTAAAAATAAAATAACTGCAAACATCTGTGCAACTAGTACTTACTTTGCATGTTTTTCTTTGCAGCTTCTTTTCTTTCTAGATGTCTCTGCGACTTTATGTGCATGTCAACTGTATGCTTCCGCATGAAGTCGAGTGTGTGGGTACAAGCACGACAAAACAGCAATCCTCCATCCTCATAAAGATCCTCCGGATATAACTTAACCTAATCCTGGGCACGCACAAAATATGAGACATGACAGTCCTTGGCCTCTTCGCGAGAAAGACAGAAGCACTTTGGTGGCGGTGTAGACATGGTGTAATTTAAATAAACCAAAATTAAACCAAAAAAAAAAAATTAAGACTTCAATGAGAGCATCAGTGCATAGAGAGCTTTCCTTGGGATACTAACATACTAAAATGCCAGCAGAATAGGCCTAACGGTCTTTCGTGTCTGCTCGTTTGGTCAGCCCCCACCCTGGGTGCTGACCTTGCTGTCCCCCTCGCCTTCTCTGGCTTCTCCCTTCCCAGTTCCGGATATTCTTGCTGCATTGGATTTTGCTTCCAGAACCCTTCCCTGTACGGTCCCACCCCTCTTGAACCCTCCACTGTCTCTGCCTCCCAGCCCCTAGGCAGTGCATTCCATGGCTCCACCACCCTCTCAGTGAAGTAGCACCTCCTCCTTTCTCCCTGAATCTTCCCCCCTCCAGCTTCCACCCATGCCCTCTAGTGGCCCCTTCCTCCTTCCTTCAAGCACCCTGACTGTTCCTCCCCTATTTACCCTCTTCATGTACCTGAAGACCTCTATCATGTCCCCTGGTCCCTTCTCTCTTCCAATGTGTACATATTTAGCTCTTCGAGCCTCTCCTCATAGGTCCTGTCCCCCAAGCCCCAAATCATTTTGGTTGCCCTCCTCTGGACCCTCTCCAGGAGGTTAATGTCCCTCTTTAAGTGTGGCCTCCAAAACTGCACGCAGTACTCAAGGTGCGGCCTCACCAAGCAGTTATACAGAGGGAGTATCACTTCCCTCCTTCTGGAGGTGATCCCCCTAGCGATGCATCCAAGCATCCTGTTGGCCTTGGCTGCTGCCCTCCTACAAGTCTCAGAGTTGTTCATCTTGACATCCACCACCACCCCCAGGTCCCTCTCAGCCATCGAGACTTGTAGCATTTCCCCCCCCAGGGTGTACACTTGGCCTGGGTTTCTGGCCCCCAGGTGGAGTACCTTGCATTTCCCTGCATGATGCTTGATCCTCCAGTATCACACCACTGGTTTGCATCCCATACATGATGGAAAAAAATTGTTCTGTGCCACTCTGGTCGCCCGCCTCACCCTGCACCCTCACCAGAGGCCAGAACAATTTTTTTCACCATGAGTGCCAGTCCGCCAGGCCCACCCCTCCGCTCCAACTCCGAGGAACCACAGCAGCGAGTCAAGGACACACCACAGGAGCGAGCGACGGATGCTGGCGACTGCCAGACATGATGGAAAAAAATTGTTCTGTGCCACTCTGGTCGCCCGCCCCACCCTGCACCCACACCAGAGGCCAGAACAATTTTTTTCACCATGACTGCCAGTCCAACAAGCTTTTTTACAGCCCCATACATATAAATAAAAAAACAAATTACCATAGCTGGCCCCTGCTAGACTCCCTCCCTGCCTCCCAACATGCCACCCTCAAGTCATCAAAGAAACATTTGCATAAAAACTTAACTGTTTGGCACAACAAGTGATTCAGCTCTTTTTGGGATATTCTGACTGCTGCAAAACCAAGAGTGGGAACAATCCTCACTAAGTAACATCTAATAACACTGAGCTACCATAAACAGATGTAAACATGCCCACATCACCCCTTCCACGACATGAGGCCACACATTTTGGTCCCTATAGGATCAAGGACAGAGGTCCTCCTGACCTTCTCCCATAAAAAACAAGCATTCCGATTCACTTGGAGCCAGGGACAGTTATGCAAACTGCATAAAAACGTACCTGTTTAGCACAAAAGAAAGAGTGATTCAGCTCTTTTTTGGGTAATTGATTGTCGTAGCAGTGATCCTCTGCTTCTTCTCCTAGTCCTTGAATTCTGCAGCACCGGTCACTCTGACTCTCACCGTGATGGTCGCTCGTCTTCAGCTTTCGGATTCTGCAGCTCCCGGTGATGCACTGATGCCTTCAGCTCCTGCTCTTGCTCTGTAGCCCCCCTCACCTGTCCACGCACATTTACCTTGGTTTGGCGGACCTGAGGGGGGCCTGAGCTAATGGAAAAGAGTAGGGACTTTTAAAAAATAACAGCCTGGCGTGATTGGCCCCCAGCTAGTGTGACGCGCTGCGATGGTGTCACTAGCGCATCACACGCCAGGACAACAATGCAGGCGAAGAGATCGGGCCGGAGAGGAGTCGCGAGTGAGATTCAGCATACAACAAGAGATGGCTGGGGAGTCTGTGGGGAGTCGGGGACACATCACATCACATCAGGAGGGATACCATATGGGCAGCAGCTACTGGCAAGTAAATGAGTTTTTGTGGGGCCGGGGAGCTCGCATTGAGCACAGTTGTGGCAGGAAGCAGAGATGAGCGATTGATTAAGCTCAAACTTTGTTGAAATATGTCTGGAAGCCCAGCGATTTTTCGGTCAAATCGGCGCTTTCCGCTAAATAATCGCGGCCAGCGATTTTCCAGTGGCCCTGCTGATAACTCTGGATGATTCTGTCAGGGCTGCCTGGGAAGAAATAGAGAGAGTTAGGACTGTGGCAGGTTTTCTTTCGTCTTCATCTTATGAAGACGAAGACAAACTGCAGTTCAGTTATACCCCAAGACAAGACATCAGACAGCATTGTAGTTTTAAATGTAACCAGAATATGACCAAATACTTGGAAATTATTATCCCAAAGGATTTAAATAACTTTGAGCTTTTACGCTATGAATCCTTTCTTAAACAGCTAATGGCAGATTTAGTTACCTGTAGATCTCTGCCATTGTCCTTCCTTTCTAGAGCAGAGGCAATACGTAAGAATCTGTTGCCTAGGATATTGTATCCCCTTCAGACTCACCTCTTTACACAGGCTATTATTTTTTTATATCATGGTATCTCTTAATCTTCAGGTTTCTTTGGGAGGCCACCATCCTTGTATATGTTATAAAATCTTACAACTCCATCATGATAGAGGTGGATTAAACCTCCACAATCTTAAAAATAATTCAGTAGTGGCCCACTTACTGATTCTCTACCCCTGGCTCACTCCTTACTGCAGTGCACCTTTCAAGGCCATATAATTTGCTTGTAATGACTTGTATAACATGATAAATACCTCTTTGCTTACCTTTCGGGATCCCAAAGTAGATTCGTGCAATATGTTGTGGCAACTCTGCAGCATTTGAATTGGTTACAGAATAACTCCAAAATACACTGCATGCTGTATTATTATTGAGTCTTGGCTCATGACCAGGATTCACTACCTCCTCTGCATCAGATTGACCATACCTTTTCCAAATGGCACAGGTTAGGGCTAATCTGCTTGTATCAGTTAATGAACACACAGGGTATCCTCCCATTTGCCAATTTACAGGACAGATATCAACTTCCTAGTTGGGAACACTTTCGCTACCTTCAGGTGTGAGCTTACTTACTACACAGAGGGAGGGCATACTCACATGTCCCAGACCCACTTCCGCACTTTCTGCAGTTAATTATGGGGGCCCTCAGATGGGAAAGTTGGCAGCACCTTAACAGACATTTTTATAAAGGGCTTCAGAAATTAGATACTTATAGTACACAGTTTGTTCTTAATCGTTGGAACACGGTCCTGAAAAATAACCTCCTCAAATCTACATAGGAAATTTGCGTGGAAATGCAGGAATACGTTTTTTGTACCCCATTGATCTTAGCTAAATTCATGGCCACCAATTATGGTGACAGCTGGTGGGGTTGTGGGCAAAATACTGCAGGACAGGCACATATATTTTGGGATTGCTCGATCCTTTCCCCTTTTGGGGGGGAGCTGAGAGAGCACTTTCAGCAACATTCTTATGACATGGCCTCAGTTCAAGACTCAATGGTGCTACTCTGTGTCTCCCCAGAGTGGGTGAGGCTGTCCTCATTCCTTAGTACTGATAGGCGGCAGTATAGTACAGTGGTTTAAGGCTCTGAGCTGCAAACCTGGAGACTTGGGTTTGAATCCCACAGCCCCCACTTGTACACTTTGTGACCTTGAGCAAGTCACTTAACTTCCTTATGCTCACAGGTCGCACCTGTAAACAAGCTTCAGCTTAATGTGTCTCTCCTGGTTAAAAAAAAAAAAAACTTCTGCTAGCAGTCAAAAAGGCTGTCAATAGACACTGGAGGCATAAGCAGCCACCCACAAATAGTCAGTGGCAGATGCTAGTGCTTTCAGTATACGCAATGAAGAAATGTTCTTACATGTTGCAGGGTCAGCAGCATCTCTTTCAACAGTGATGGCAAGGTTGGCTTCTGTATATTATGGATCAAAGTGATGGTACTGTCCCATAACATAGTTACTAGTCAGTGGAGGAGAACTGAACACAAAAGACAATACCGTAAAATGTGTTTATAATTACTGCCCTACTTGCTTAGCTGAAGAGATATTTCTATGAAAGATAGTACATATTGTTATGATAATGTTATGTGCATTCATGGGCTGAGTCCTTGAAACAGTGCTGGGTAACCCACAGGAGAGAGCCATGTGCGGGCAGGAAGTCTTCTGTTCAGCCATGGGGTACCTGCAATGAGGACAGTTAAGATTACTAATCTGTACTGTATAATTCTTTGTTAATGTTTCCTGTTTATTGTTCATAACCTATCTATATGGCAGTACAAAGGGGAACTTTGGGAGTATTCTCAGTGGGGAGCCTATTGTAAGTATGAAGGAAGTTGGATGCTATATTGGAGTTTTGTCATTCCAAGTCAGTGAACAAGAAAGGGTTTGAGATGTCTCAAATTTGTTTTAACTCTTCTTGGAGGAGCACAGTTAAGTCTCTGCAAAAAAAGCACTCACACAGCTGTCTCTAAGGATGCCACAACAGTTTACCATGTATTTACTTTTACACTTCTTAATATTCTCCCACACTGTTCAGATGATGCTTGTATCTGAAATTTGAAAAATGTATCTTTCTTGTCCTGTGTTGTAAGTTATTGTTTAATTTTAATGAATAAACTTTTAATTAAAAAAAATAAGTTCTTTAAATACTTGTTAACTGTTTGAATAAGGTCAACCCAGTGGCTTGGTGTCAGCCGTGTGAGAGACCAGTCATACGGGAGACCTGGGTTCAGGAGCAGCCTATAGTCTGTCACTCACTAGGTCAGTGGTACATAAATGGAGGGAGGGCTAGAGTGCATTGCTTTGCAGCACTCCCTGTCACCAAGCAGTGAGCAGTTCTTGCTGGGGTCGCAAATGGCACAACTGCTCATGGCAAAATTGGGTCACAGTTGATGTGCTCTATGAGCTTAGGGGACATGGGAGAGCAGTACTGGGTGCCAGACTTGGTGGGGAGGAGGACCTAGCTGAATTTTGCCTAGTAAATCTTGTGCATTTCCCTTGGAATGGGCAGTTAATGATATCAAGAATAAATAACTCCCAAGTGTGAAGAACAAGCTAGTTCGCACACTGAGTAGATACAGTGACATCGTAAAGCATGAGAGTGAAGCTTGAGTGCTCCGTGATGTCACTGTACCTCCGAGGTGTGAGAACCAATCTTACTTTTTACAGTCATGAGTATCTTTTATAATATAAACTAATCATCTTTTTTTGTAACTTTTATAGTTTTAAATTGTAAAGACAAAAATTGCTACACTCATGGAGGGTCCAGGTTTGGTTTTGGCAAAGTGTTTGGAAGGAATATCAGTATTCTCTCTAGACGGGATATGAGTGTGAGCTGTATCTGATTAATGCTCAGACAAGATATAAGGGGACAGCTGCTGTATTTGTGATTGTTTTAATGAACTAACGCTAAGAAAAAATTTTTAGAAACACTGAAAAAGGTTGCTTAGCATATATTATAATCCCTTTACTCTCTGGCTGGTTCCACCAGCCCAGCCGCATTCTGCTACCTTTTGCCGCTGTTGCCGTCTTTTGCCGTAACCACCTGTCACCCTTTCTCCGCTTGCCGTCTTTCGGCTCCAATGACTCGGCCGCAGGTTGGAACCTTGTATCGCCGCTGCCGTATTGGCCGGCTTTCTTTTAACCCTCACTCCCCTCCCTCCCCTCTCCCGGCCATACCTCCTCTATTCCCTCCTACCTCCCTATTCCTGCCACCGCCTCTCTGTCCTTATATTCTTAGCCATTTCTTTAGCCCCCCCTTTGGCCCCCTGCCTCTATCCTTCCTCTATCCTTTCCTCACCTCCTCACCTTCCCTTTTGTCATTTTCCATCTTGTTTCTGGCTTACCCTACACCTATCCTCCTTCCTAGGTCCTTCAATGCACTTTATGTATCGCTCAATGGAAAATGTCCTTGAAATGTATTTTGCCTTGTATTTTCCTTTGTCATGCATTGTATCCTGCCATATGTATCTTCCTGTATTTCTGTGCATCATGTATTTTCGTTATCCTTACTGTATCGTTATGTTCTGTAATTTTACCTCCCGGGTCGTGCCTGAAAACAGTCACTTGCTGGCTAGTGCACTTACCCGGTTAACAAAAACTAAATAAAAATAAATAAATAAAAATACAGTTGTACAGTACTTGACACTGCCTAAATGGAATGATTCAGTGTTGTGTTTTGTTTTAGGTTTTGCACTGGAGCTGCTGTAACATCACCACCACCCACAGGTTTGCAATTTCTTCAAAGTATTTATAGACTGAGTACCAAATTAGAGGTAGATGTAATGTACAAACTGTGACCAGACATTTTACTTTACTTACCTAAAAGATCTGAGATTCTACAAACATGAATGAGAATGACATAGTCAGACTTGTGCATCATCTCCTGCTAATGTGTTACAGGTATACCCCAGAACATAGAATGTATGTATTGTTAATACTGCCAATGAGACCATTCTGTCATAGAGGCACTGCTTAGGAAGCATAGGCAAAGCAGGAGAAGTTATAAAATTTGCAAGTAGTGTTTTATTATTATCAATAACAATAACATAAAACAAATTAAAAATTTTACAGGATTGCTCTTCATACAGGCAGTTCAAGCAAAGTTCTGGATCTGAGAGTCTCTTTAAAATATCTATCTCTCTATAACTAAACAGAAACATTTTTCTCTTTTTATAAGACGTCTTTTCCTGACAGTTTAAGTTATGCATCCTGCTGGTGTAAATCAATCTCCTGTTTCTCACAAAATGTCTCAGAACTTTGTTAGTTGCTTTTCTCAGGCTAGCTTGCAGGTGCAACAGAATAGAACTTTCTGTCCCACAGATGGTTTCCTGTTAACAGTTTTGTAAACAAGCTTGTGTTCCAGACTAATATATTTTCTAAGAAACCCAACAGCTTTCTGCAGTCATTTCAACAATATAATTATACATGTTTGCAAACCAAGGGCTCCCAGTTTCACACAACGATTCACATGTATTTTTTAACCACAGCAAAGCAAGGGGAAAAAGACAGAATAGAAAGAGCAAGTGAAGGGAGATAAAAGGGGGAAATTGTGGGACCATTTGGAGCGGTCAGTTCCTAGGTGCCACAAGAAAACTTGATTGAGCAATCAGACAGGAAAGAGATCGAAGTGGCAGAAATAGGAGAGGACAAAATGGATCCTTGCTTTTAACTCTTTCTACATAACAAAGGGGACAGGGTTTTATCCAACCCTGGCACACACTCTCTTATAGGTGTAACAGTGGTCTTGTGCGCATTCTCAGGTTATGAGACCTATGAACCAAAGGTGAGCTGTTCCGATACCCTAAGAATGTGCAATCACCCTTACAACCAGAACAGTGGTCTTGGTAATGGTATTAATATGTTATTGATCGAGCTCAATCAGTAATTATCTATTTTTTTTAAACTTACTCGAACATGCCGGTTTCCAGGGAAGCACTTGAGGCACTTTTCACAGAATAAGAGTGTCCCACATGCAGAGGGAGGGAGTATTCATACTGATTGGGACCACTCCTTTGATCTGTAATGTTCTGCATTGTGTTGATCTCAAGCCTTCTAACATTCCAATGCTAGATCTTTAGTTTCCACTGAAGAGAGTGGTTGCCCTGCACACACTATCTAACTAATTGACAGGTAGAAGGGTGTTTTACATGAATATTTCTGCTGTTCTCATCAGTTTTCAGTTGTTCTGCCTCCATGTGACAACAGGTATACCATGTAGGGTTCCTGTCAGTCAGGGTGGAGTTTGTCTTCTTTTTGTGTCAGAGTTTCCAGATAGCTCTAGCTCAGGTTAGGATTAGGTAGAAAGTATCAGTCTCTTTAAAGAAAGCAGCAATTTTGGCAGCTGGAGTGAGACAGGACAGGGTCACTAGATTTGCAGATAGTGTTGGCCTAGCAACACGGGGGGCCTTCAGTTCATCGTGGGGGACTGCTGAAACCTCCTTCCAGAACCAGCCCGCCACTGCTAATTAATTAAGTCTCTATCAGACCCCCAAAAGCACCTGCTACAACTGCTCTCCAGAAAGAAAACCTCATCACGCTATTGCACCAACATAAAACCCCCTTAGCCTTGAGCAAGGATGGTGGCAGCAGAAGGCATGGCAACCAGGTCATCACGCTGCAAATACAGAAACTGTGGGGAGCTGATGAACCCTCCTTTATTGGATCCTTTTGAGATTGTAAGGCAGAAGATGAGATTGAATTGGAGACGGAGATAAGTGTTTTTCTTGACTTCCCTCAATGTAGCAGTGATGGCTTGATGATTAACAACCAGGAAGAGGGGAGGGTCTGATTCTGATTTGGGTAGGAATGCACCCAACACTCTCCCTTTCTTCCTCCCAGGGGCCATTGAATTTATTATTTTGGTCTTTCTAAATGTGCAAAAAAAAGTGGATGCCAAGGCTTAGTACCTTAAGAAAGGGGCACCCAGGGGGGTGTGGCCTATCTGGGAATGGAGTAAGACACATCTGAGCTGAGCTCCACAACCATCCATTTCAATCTTTGACCATCCTGCATAAAAACTCCTTTTTTCAAGCTAATAAGATAAGTCTGTAGTACTATCATGGCAGCAAGTATGAAATCTTCAAAATCTCAAGCAAAGATTAACTTTAAACAGGCAGGGGAAGGAAGCACAATCTCCAGCTAGCTACTCAAGCCACGAGGGGCTCGGCTCGTCACCAGTAAGATGAAAGCAACCAGCCTGACAAGGACAAAAACCAATGTGAATCATCTTATAAGGTGCTCGAAAAACTGCTAAAAGACCTAAAATATGAGCTGACAATGAAAATGCAGGCGGGATTTGAAAATGTTACATCGCAAATACAGCACCTACAGCAGACGGTAAACTCAGTCTCAGAAACAGTAGAATCCCATGATCAGCGCCTCATGGAGCCTGAAGCCCGTACAAGCTCACAGGAGGATACCCTTGCAACAGTAACTACCGACCTACAAAAAGCCAACCAGGACATCACTCTCCTGAAACAGATTATAGACTATCATGAAAATAGGGAGAGAAGGTGTAACGTACGAATAGTAGGATTCCCAGAGGGCATAGAGAGGAGCGACTGTGCAGCATACCTAAGAACATGGCTCCAAGACAACTTACCCTTGCCAGCAACATGCTCCTTGGAGATCCAATGAGCCCATCACTCCCCGAGCCCAAAACCACCTCCTGATAAACACCCCAGACATATCCTGATCAAGTTTCTGTGGTACCAGGATAGGCAGTGGGTTTTGGAGGCATCCAGAAAAAAGGGTCACGATCCAAGCAAAAGGGGCAAAAATCAGAATTTTTCTAGACTTCTCAAGGCTCCTGCAAAACCAGCGTCAGGTTTTTACTGTGGTTAAATGGAAGTTGCATGAGCTTGAATGGCCATTTGCCTTAATATACCCTGTCCAACTGATCATCCATACCCCGGGAGTCATGCAGCGGGCACTCCTAGACCCAGAGGTGGCTATGTCTTATATAGCCGAGGAAACAAAACTGAGGAAAATGCAGGGGGAACAAGAGCCTGAAACCCCGGATTGATCCTGTATTTAATAGCCCGAACTAAGGTACTGTGACCTGTCTTAGCCTCTCTGGAGGATGGTTGGGGAGGGAGGACTGTTAATTTTGTGACATCCATAACACCTCGGTGACCTATAAGGCAGGCTCACATCTCCTCCCTTCCCAGATCACCAGTGAGTTAAATTGTAGGGCTTGGTGTCCGATTCCACTCCCTTCAGACATTCAGTTTACTAACTGCATCTGCCCTTCACTCGAGGTAAGGACCCGGAGAACAACCTAGCAGCACTCGTAAATAGATTCTTTTTCCATCGAAGGTGGACTTATTTAAATGAGGGCATGTCTGTTCTCCACTGCTTGAAAGTCGTTTTGTCGCAACGAGTGAGGGTTTTAAGTGTCTCCAGATTGTGGTGAAGTCAAATGTTACTTTGGGGAACAGTTTTCTTTCATTTCATAACAGGTGTGTCTTCCAGTTGCCACCAGAGATGAAGGAATGTTGCTGTTGGGCGGGGGATTCTTGGAACAGGACAATTGACCAGCCTCGAAGTTAAAGTGTTTTGGTTTCTTAAGTATGGTACTATTGGGTTTAAAAGAAGAATGTACTAATCATAATGATACTCATTTGTAGATACTATGTTTAATGCTTCTGTATTGCTATTAGTATAGTTTATTTAAATAAGCTTGTAAGGGAGATTGAGGGAGTTGACTATCCACAACAGTGGTTTGGGTGGGGGGGGTAAGTCAATTTACTGGATGAGCAATATACTACAATCTGTTAACGCATTTTTCACCGCAGTGCTCCGTGCCGAAGCCATTTCCGCCCTAGCCCACCCAAGTCTATGGATAATTTACATTTGGAAAAGAGGGGTGGACTTCCAGTTCCGGTTGCCTGAGAGACAGAAGCCTAACCAGAGAGCTCTCAACAAATAACACTCGATCCGCTGGAATCTAGCTCCATCTGCTTGGAACTTCGCTGTGATCTTAACCCTCCTGATAACTTACGATGCCTCCTAAATCCAAGTACAAAGATAGTTGCTCAGCTCCCCACCTGAAGCTGAAATTTCCATCTCAGAGCGCACAATCACAGGCCGTGCTGCATACAGAGTTAGCGGACCTAATCCAGCAAACCCCTGCTGTTATACACAATACAGAAGGGGAATTCACTATAACATCCAAAACGCTATGCAGTACTCTGCAGCAAATGAATGAAACACTGAGCAGGCTAGAACAAAGAGCTAAAGAAGATAGACAGACCAAAACGGACGTCACTGATCGCACCGTACATTTAGAGGAGGTATTAACTGAAAACACAAACGTCTCAGATGTTCACAACACAGCTTTGAGAGACCTTCATCGTAGAAAATTACTACTCCAACAACAATTAGAAGAGCTGGAAAATCGGAATAGACGTAACAACTTACGTTTGCACGGCCTCCCAGAAGGTACCGAATCAGGGCCCATGGTTCAGTTCATGGACAGTTTCCTGAAAGAACTGCTGGATTTGGAGAAGGAGAGAGATCTAGGCATAATCCGTGCACACAAGTCCCTCGTGGCTAAGCCCAAAGATCCTAAGGCTCACCCAAGATCAATAATAATGGCCTTTGTCGATTTCAGAATTAAGGAGGAAATTATCAAAACAACATGGTCCAAAAAAACAAGTCTTATTTGGAGACACAGAATTCTTTTCTTGAACAAGATTATGCTCCTCAAACGCTAGCAAGCAGACAAAAGGCCTATAATATAGTTAAAATGGTTAGACAGGCTGGTTTTCCTGCTCTGCTTGAATACCCTCCGAAGATAAAGAATTAACACCATCAAAGGATAGCAGAGGTTTCAAGATATTCCTGATGCAATTAAGTGGGCCAAAGCACAAGGTATCTCAATCCCAACAGAGGGCGCTGAAACCATTGAAAGAGCCCTTTCTAGGAAGTCGTGGCAAGTGAAGGGAACGAAGAACTCCAGGATGTCGCGTGTAGGGGGAACTAAAACATTGTGGGACAAAATGTACAAGCATTCTGCCCCCAGCACGAACCATCGTGCAAAATCCAACCTGCAGACTTACCATCAGAAGAAGTAACAACATCCAGTGGCTGAGTATATCTTCCCTCCTTTTCCTCATGCTTTCTAAACTCACTGACAGAGACTGAGTTGAGCTACTCTTTTCTTATGGACCTTAGACAAGGCATAGAGACAGATTTAAAGGTCTCAATCTGTTTGGGCGGGGAATACGGAAGGGTCTTGTTACCCAGCTACATTTCAAACTATTATGTACTATTTATTTATATATTTTTTTTGTTTCCCAGAGGCTTATTACAGACATTTTGTTGAGTTCCTGGAGTTGTTTTATAGGGGACTTTAGGCATTTTAAAGGTTAATGATAATTTTAAATTAGCTCTGAAGGGGAAATAATACTGGGTCCCAATCCATCCACAATCCTGATGTTTCTCTCCACAGGAGTCCAGATATGGAGATACTCTGCGTTGTGGAGGATGGATCCCAGAGAGGCACTAACAACCAGTGCTTGGGATGGGTTCCGGTGGGTCGAACAAGTGGGAAGGGAGGGGCAGTGGGGCCCTCTCCAGCCTCTCGGGGGGGGGCTTCCTAGTGGGGTGGGCCGTGCTAGGGGCCATAGTTGGTTAAAGAGATTGTCTACCTCTGCCGCACGTTTGGCAAGGTCGCTGACTTTGAATAGGTGGGGCCTTTATCCTCCCTCATGGTTCTGGGTGGAACCTCCCCAATGGACACAGAAGGATGTAGTCTGTGAGATTTGGCAATGCCTGTGGGGCGAGATGGTAAATTCCATGTCACAAGTGAATTATGGACTTGAGCTTTCCATTTCAGACCAAATGGAAAATTAGTATATAAATTGTCTCTGGTGGGACTGGAAGTGGAGCGCCAAAGGGTGTCCCCAACCACCCCTCCAAAGTTAAATATAAAGCTACTGGATGTGCCTGAGGAAGCTAGATGGCTAAACCTAGTAACTTGTCATCCCCCCTTGTGCTTCATTGTGCCAAAGGCCTATAGACTCTACAAAATGTGTTGGGGAGTGGAACCTCCTAAGATTAAATAATATAGAGGGAGAGATTGAGGGCCCCATCATAGATTGTTAACGATGAGCAATTGGCTACGAAGGCTGAGGTAATTTGCCCAGCGGCCTAGATAGTCTCTTGCATCTCTCCACCTTCTTTTTTGGAATGGGAATCAAACTGTTGGCTCCCTTAGAAGGATGGGATAGAATGGCCTCAGGCCGGCCCGTGGAGCTGGGTGGTGTTCACCTCCGGATTGGGCTTGGGGAGGGCGTGGTCTGTTCCTGCCCATTATTAATCCCACAACTAGAGAAACTAACTAAACCATTAAGTCAAACTTTGGTGATGGGTAGACAAAGGTTTTACATAGGCAACTAATCACAACTCAGTTGGGACTTCCCACCATTATATAGTGTGGATTAGTTCTGATAAGGGGACTAGAAAATTAGTCTTCTGCCACGTCTCGTTGGTGGTTCCCGAGAGGTGGACAAGGGTATATACACACCTAGAAGTCCTTCCATTGTTGAATATGTGTTTTTGTTATGATGTTCATGTTATATGACTTTTATATTCAGCTTGTTCATACATTTCCACAGGCATCAAAACGGCTGATGGAGCTTGTATATTATAGTAATGTGCTTTCATGGCAGACCTTAAAATAATCTCCTGGAATGTTGGGGGAATAAATAGTCCTGTTAAGAGGACCAGAATTATATAGCAACTGCAGAGACAACGAGCCACCATAGCCTTTCTACAGGAGACACGCTTAAATCAGACCGAACACAGGAAATTACATAGGGGTGGGTTGAAGATGTATATTCTGCCGAATACCACCAGCAGACTAACAAGAGGGGAACGGCCATACTGATTAGAAAGGACACTCCCCTCACAATAACCCAGATTGTATCAGATCCAGAGGGGGAGATTTGCGAGATTAGTAGGCGAGTATAAGGGCCAAAACTGTGTCTTTTTAAATATTTATGCCCCAAATGAGGAGCAGGAAAAGATTCCCTTTATAACTAAAACACTGACAGACTCTATGACAGATACTGACAGTTAAATTTTTATAGGGGGAGACTTTAACTCGGTTCAGGATCTTGGTTTGGACAGGGTGGACTCCAGGTCCTCAGGCCCGGCTAGATCCAGTAGAACCCTTACTAGATTATGTTCAGAGTTATCGTTGGTAGATGCATGGAGGTTTATAAATCCTGAAAAAAGAGACTATACTCATTATTCTCCTAAATACAAAATGTACTCCAGGATAGACTTTTTTCTAATATCTTCCGATGTCCTGCCCTGTCTTGTAAGCGCAAACATAGGTAATATCTTAATATCAGATCATGCCACTACTTCTTTGGGAGGTAGCTTTAGCACCAAAGCCTCCAGAATCTCTGTGGCGTCTCAGTGTCAGCCTCCTGAACCATGAAGAATTTAAGCAATTAATGCAGCAGTCTATTAAACAATATTTAGAGGTGAACCTGGTGGGGGTTACATATGCTGGGATTAGATGGGACGCTTTAAAATGTTTATTGAGAAGTATTATATCGTACGCCTCTAAATACAAAAAAATTATAATTAAGAAACGTTTAGAATTGGAAAAAAATATTTCCTAACTAGAACTAATCCATAAAAAAACTAGGGATCAACATATAGAAGAGGAACTATCTAGGATTAAAGCCAAACTAAATAAAATCATAGAATTACAAGTGGATGGCCAACTCCCCTATGCCAAACAAAAGTACTACGAGCATGGCAGTAGAGCCAGGAGACTACTAGCATGGCAGCTCCGCAAGGAAAGAGCGTCCCGGGCGGTTCCTAAGCTTAGATCTGAAGCGGAGGGTGCTTTGCTCTGGTCCCCTCAACAGATCACAGCTCAGTTCAATGAATATTATAAGAACTTATATTCTGTAGAGAGAGGCCCAGAACATTATAACAAAATTTCAAACTTACTTGATAAAATTCAGTTCCCCACCCTCACGGTCGAGCAAAGACAAAGTCTAGATGCCCCTATCTCTAACTTAGAAATAACCCCAAAAATCAAAACAGCTTAAAAATGGGAAGGCTCTGGGGACTGATGGCTATACGGCCGAATTTTACGAGGCATCTCAGACTCCTTAGTACCAGTGCTTTCTGATACATATAACGAGCTACGGAGGAGGCAGCCCCTGTTTCTTGGAACCAAGCTCACATCTCAGTGATTCTTAAACCAGGGAAAGACCTGGAAGACTGTAAGTCTTATCGCCCTATTTCATTACTCCAGGTAGACCTTAAAATTTTTACCGGAATTATGGCCGACTGGCTACAATTAGTAGCCCTCTCCTTAATACACAGGGACCAAATGGGCTTCATATCTGGTAGGTATCTGCAGGACAATGCTCAGCGAATGTTGAACATCATCTCAGCTCACAAGAACACTAAATTCTTTCAATTAGCCATTAGTATGGACGCTGAGAAGGCGTTCGACAGAGTCGACTGAGTCTTCTTGGAAGAAACCCTGAAGAGATTCAGATTGGGGGACAGATTTATCAATAGCATAAAGGCACTATAGAAAGCTCCAGAAGCTAGAGTCAAGGTGAATGGTCATCTCTCTGGGAGATTTCCCCTGTTGCTGGGTACGAGGCAGGGTTGCCCTCTCTCCCCGCTCCTTTTTGCATTGTCTCTTGAACCACTGGCGACTGATATCAGGGCAAGCCGGCATATTCAAGGAGTAGAGGTAGAGGGACAAACCCAGAAAATAGCTTTATACGCAGACAATTCCCATTTCTTTGTCTCCCATCCGGAGACCTCGGTCTTCCAGACTCTGGATAATTATGGCACTTCAGCTGGCTATAAAATTTCTTTCTAAATCAGAAACTCTTTATTTTGAGTGAGTCTCTTCCTGAAATGTTTAAAAAAGCCTTTTCTTTCGCATGGTCGAAAAGAAACACAATACAATATTTGGGCATTGAGATCTCAATAGATTTGTCTCGGTTATATAAAAATAACTATCTAAAACTATTCCAGGAACTTCAAGCAGATATAGCCTGATGGCAGTTATTACCTCTGATTCTCTACGGAAGGATACAGGCTCTCAAAATGAATGCCTTACCTAGGTTTCTTTTTATATTCCAAACTCTCCCAATACAAACTCCCGGGGAGTTCTAGGTGGAACTGCTGAGGGAAACCCAGAGGTTTATCTGGAACCGGAAAAAAACAAGATTACACAGAAACATACTACAAACACCTAAAGACAGAGGCGGATTAGCTCTCCCTCATTTCTACCTATATTTCCTGGCGGCCAGAGGCGCACAGTTGACTATTTGGGCTAAGCGCAGAGAGGACTCTGGATGGTACCATTTAGAAGAGTCTACTCTTAGAGGCTGGGCTGTCCCAACGAATGATATACCCCGTAACATATTGAGGTTGGAAACAAATCCCTGGGTTTACCAGTCTCTATCAAACCTCAAGAAACTCAGAAAGATTACACAAACCCCAGATGGGCCGGGTCCCTTATCTTTAATACGCTTTGAACCAACGTTCCCTCCCCCCAGGTTGGACCCAGGTTATAGATACTGGGCTGCAAATCATCTTTCTACATTTGCACAGTGTATAAACAATTACCAATGTTTATCTTTTGCATAGTTAACGGAAAAATTCCACCTTCGCAGGGAAGACTTATTCACATACTTCCAAGTCCGACATTATATTCTGTCAGAGAATAGAATACCAAAGATTAATAGAGAAAAGATTCAGCTTGAAAACTATTTTTATTTCGGTATCATAGTTAAAAATGATCTGCGTCCCCTTTCCCAACTTTATAAAGTTTTGATCAACACTAATAACACTAACTTAGATTTAGTGAAACAGAAATGGGAAGGGGAATTATCGATCTCAATTTCCCAACAATCATGGGATAAAAGATTAAGCTGGGGATGGTAGGTAACCAGCTCTCCAACTTGGAGAGAATTCCATTGTAAGATACTCCTAAGATATTTTCTTACTCCTTCTATAATGAAACATTACAGTCCGAATCAATCAGAACTTTGTTGAAGGGGTTGTCGAACCAAGGGGTCCACAACACATATTTTTTGGGCATGTCCAGTTTTGTTCCAATTCTGGGGGGGAGTACATGATCTCATGCAAACCATTACAGGACAACAGATCCCTTTCATGGGCGAGGACCTGGTCTTAGGCCTTACAGCTTTACTCTCAGGGCCAAGACAACCCAGGAAATTGTCCCACATAATGAGAGTGGCGGCGTTGAAATCAATTACATCGAGATGGCTTTCTCCTCTCCCCGCCCCCTCCCCACAATAGAGGACTGAAGGCCAGAATGTTCCAGTTGGAGTCATTGAAACAAATTACATATACTTTAAGGCAAAGTAGAGAAAGTTTGATTAATATTTGGTCACCTTGGCAGAGATGCACACAAGTTTAACTAAATGTCCCTTAATGATTCCCAAGGGACTTTAATGAAAGCAAGAAAAACTTAAGAGAGAAGCTCAGACTCCCAGAATGCCTAAGTTTACCCGGTTGAGTTACATTGAAATGCACTTTACTTTTGTATTTGGAAACATTTTAAAATGATTAAAATAAGTTTTAAAATGAGTTATCATTATATCAAACATTGTGATACCCTTTTTCTGGTTAACCATTGTATTATCAGGTTTATAACGTAAGAAATGTCAACTCATACAGTGAATGTATTTTCTGAAGAAGTTAAGATCTCTTCTACTAATCAGATGATAGAATTTGTATTTACTGACTTTGAAACAATTGTTATGTCCATCTGATGCACAATAAACTTGAAGTTATAAAAAAGGAAAAGGGGGTGGTGTATCCCCCCCCCACCAGAGGACCCCCCTACATATCTCTGGAATTGAAGTAGAATATTAATGCAGGTATATTGTTCTCAGTTGTTTCCCCACCAGGGGAAATCTTCTGCATAATAAAATTATAATGGATGGATTAGCGCCTTCCTTGTGAGTAGTGGGAATGAGTATCTCTACAAAGGTAGGCAGGAATGGGAAGGGAATGGGGAGCAATGAGGGACTTTTTGGGGGTATTTTATGGTTTTTGGGGAATCTTTTTAGGAGCCATGAGTCTAAAGGTTAAGACTCTGGTCCTGAGAGAGGGAGTAATTAGTGTTACGGTTTTAAAGACAAGGGTTGGTTTTCCTTTAAATGGGACACAGTTGTTGTTGTTGATGGGGGGAGGGGTTTGTTGAGGGGACTGCTAGGTTAAAAGTTTAAAATTGAGAAGGCAGTGGGAGACCTATGTGCGTTTGGTTTGAATGAAAAATCAGCTGAACAGTGTTTGGAGTATGTTTTTCACCGATCAAAATGGAAAGTTTGAGTTCTAGGGACATGGATATGTTGATCATCCACACTGTCTGGCAGGTTCCTTGCTGCTTTAAATCTTAAGTCTTCAAGCTGGCTCCTCCAACCCACCCGGGTGGTAAAACTCTCAGCTCCGCCCCATGATGTCAGATCTTCCTTACCGCTTGGAAGCTCAGGTTCCCTCCTTACTCTGCATGATAGACTGGATCCAATTCTTGGTTCGTCAAAACTTCGTTTTAAAATTTTCAAGACTTGGTCTTCCCTTTTCCCTCGCTGCTGCGATGGTCAAATCACTTCGGTTTCGGCGGTGCCCTTGTGGGCAGAAGATGTCCAGGACGGATCTGCACTCCACGTGCGTCTACTGCCTCGGCCTAGAACACGACCCGCAGGCCTGCGAGTCTTGCTGTTCGTTCTCGGCCAGTGTCTTGGAGGACCGCGCTGCCCGGTTAAAGCTTGGGCACCCCAAGAAGCGCTACCCGCCGGTAAAGTCGAAAGAGGCCCATTGGGTGGTTACCGCGGCGGCTGGCTCGGCTGAGCAGCTCGAGCAGATGATCACCCTCGAGAAGGAGGCGGCCCAGGCCGCGTCTTCCTCCTCCTCCTCAGTCGCAGCATTTATCCCGTTCTCTTTGGGTACCTCATATTCTGCTTCGTTCAAGGAGCTTTGCCATTCCCTTTCCACGAAGGGAGAGGGGCCATCGGGACATTCCTCTCGGTCCAAAAAGAAGGATCCCAAGGGTAAGTCTCATCGTCAGCATTCATGGGAGCGGGAGAGGTCCCCTTCCCCGGACAGCCGAGCGTCGACTTCGGTCGAGGTTGCGGTTAAGGCTGCTGGCTTCACGGTGTCCCCGTCAGGTCAGCCGGCCGAGACAGCCGTCGACGCGGTCAAGATTTTTCTCAACCCATCGGACGGTTTGTCGACTGGTGAAGCTGACAACCCTTCTTCGCTGGTTCCCCCGGTGGAAACCCAGGATTTGCCTGTGCCATCGGTGCAGCAGTCCCCGGTTAAGACGTCTGAGACGAGGGAGGAGCAGGTGTCCCCCGCTCCCTCCCAGGCCCGGACTCGGACACACCAAAGTTCTCGGTCCAGTCTCGGACCTCTTCTCAGTCGATCCCACGACATCGGCGGTCTCGCATCTTCCGAGGTAAGCGGCGCACGCCTCCGCCTCCTCCTCAGATGAGGAGAGGCTTTGGCGCAATTGCGCCGACGCACAAGGAGCTGATGTGGCAGCAGTTACTTTTGTCTGGGACTAAGTCGACACCGACACCTTCCCCGGCCATCAAGTGGCTGTCACCCGAACGGCCGAAACAGCCTCTCGCTGCAGTTGAGATGCCCAAGCCTGGGCCGGTTGTTCGGCTGAAACCTGCTGCCCCACCAATTGTGGTGGAACCTCTGCCTCCACAACCGAAATCGGGGGCACCGACCAACGATTCTCGGTCGGCCCAAGTCCTGCCCCACAGGTTGTTGGTCACCCTCACTCCCAACTGTCCTCGGCAGGTGGAGGGTGGCTCAGGCCCTAGGCAGCTCTTCTCGGACTCTTTGGAGTCCGACGATGACTCCTCCCTGTTCTCCAGGCAGGTTGACCTGGAGTCCTCTGGGGGCCAGTCACTGGACGAAAGTCCATCGTCCTTTATAGGTCTGCTTCGGCTCATCTCGGAGTCCACAGGATGCAGCTCAAGCCTGTTTCCAAATGGGCCAAGTATCCCCTGACGGAGATACTGGACCGAGGGGATTCACCCACGGAGGCCTTTCCTGTGGCTGAGGCCATTGTCGGCCCAGCCTTGGAGCTTTGGCAGCAGCCTGCTTCCTGTCCTGTGCCCTCGGCCAGGATGGCCAGGAAGTATGCAGTCCCTACCATCTCTTTGCCCGGGTTTTCGGAGCACCCCTCTGCCGAGTGGTTGGTCACCGACAGCGTTTTCCGGCGTTCCGGGAATGCTAGGGACGTGGATAGCCCCCCTACAAGAAGTCCAAAAAGCTGGACTACGCCGGGCACAAGGTGTACGCTGCTTCCTCCCTTGACCTCTGCCAGGCCAGCTCGGCTGTGCTGATGGCACACTTCTCCCATGCCCTCATGGGCTCCCTGGATGAGGTGATCCCTCATCTCCCGGCCGACCTCCAGACCAAGGTCCGGGACCAGGGTAGGGCGGTGGCGAAGCAGCAACTCCAAACAGCTCTGGACATAGGGGACTCCTGTGCCAGATCGGTTGCGGCCTCAGTGGTCTTGCGCCGCAGAGCATGTATGAGGATATCCACCTTTACGGTGGATACCCAGCACAAGTTGGCGGATGTCCCCTTCTTGGGGACCAACCTCTTCGGCCCTGGAGTGGAAGGTCACCTCCAGCGGATTGAAAAGTCCAGTGCCACCCTGGACTCGGTCACCTCCACCCAGAAGGACAAAGGCCACCGTCAGCAGCAGCACAAGCCCTTTCGTCCTTCTGCGCCTGCGGCACGTCCGGCCCAACAGCACCAGCATCAGGGCCAGCAGGCTTGTGCTTGGCATCCAAAACCCAAGCCCATGGCTTCCTCCAACAGGAAGCAGGGAGGTAAAGGCCCAGGAGGTCCCTCGGCCAGTCCCTCCTCCAAGTCTGCCCAGTGACGGGTTAAGGGGTGTCGCCCCCAGCCTCGTCACTCCCCCCTGGGTTCCCCTCATGGGGGGGATGGCTCTGCCACTTCCTTTCCGCCTGGTCCGCTATCACAACGGATTGCTGGGTATTGGAGGTGGTAGGAAAGGGCCTGCCTCTGGAGTTCGAGCAGACCCCACCCTTTCGAGCCGTCACCCCTCGGGGGGCTATGGGGTTCGCAGCCTCGCTGTCGGCCCGTCGAGCCGATATTGCCCTGCTTCTCGAAAAAGAGGTGATCAGGAAGGTGGCAGATCCTCCTCCGGACCCGGGGTTTGTGTCCAAGTATTTCCTGGTCCCAAAACGGACGGGGGGCTGGTGCCCCATTCTCGACCTGCACGACCTGAACAGGCTCCTAAGGTCTCGGACCTTCAGGATGGTCACTCTGGCTCAGATAATACCATCCTTGGAACGAGGCATGTGGTTCTGTTCCCTGGACCTCCAGGATGCGTTCTTTCACGTCCCAAACCATCCGTCTCATCAGAGATTCCTCCACTTCAGGGCGGAGGGATCGCTTTACGAGTTCCGGGCCATGCCCTTCGGCCTCTCCCTGGCTCCCAGGGTCTTCACCAAATGCATGGCAGTGGTGACAGCATTCCTGCAGCACCGAAGGGTCCGGGTGTACCCCTACCTGGACAACTGACTGATTGCAGCCCTCTCCAGAGTGGAGGTGGAGCGGTCCAGAGATCTGGCCCTCCAGGTTTGCTCTCAGATTGGCCTCCTCATCAATGAGGCCAAGTCGGAACTCATGCCAAAGCAGGTGATTCTTTTCATCGGGGCAGAGCTCGACTCTCTTCGAGTCAGAGCATGGCTCCCGGTGGACAGGGCTGAGGTTCTTTCCTCCTTTGCCCAATCATTTCTGGTTGGGCAATCGTGCCCTACCCAGGACTTCCTGCGCCTCCTGGGCCTCATGGTGGCCTGCACCAGCGTGGTCCATTGGGCCCGCTGGTACATGCGTCCCCTTCAGTGGGGACTGGCCAGCCAGTGGTCACAGCACTTCGATCCCTTGAATCAGGTAGTGACAGTGACCCAGGGGATGTGGAACGCTCTCCAGTGGTGGACCGTTCCGGCACATCTGCAGGAGGGCATCCCATTTGTCCGCCCCGAGCCGACAGTCTCTCTATCGACCGATGCATCTCTGATTGGTTGGGGTGCCCATCTGGAAGAGCACAGAGCACACGGTCTCTGGTCCCCTCGGGAGTCCCGATGCCACATCAACCTGCTGGAGCTTTGAGCGGTTCGTCTAGCCCTCACCGCCTTCGCTCCATTTCTACGGGGTCAAGTGGTTCAGGTCCAGAAGGACAATACCACGACCATGTACTATCTAAACCGCCAGGGCGGGACGTGCTCCATGCCTCTGTGCAGGGAAGGTCTCCGCATTTGGTCACTCGTGCGCAGCCTGGAGGCGGATCTCCTTGCCATTCACATGGCAGGAGCCTCCAATACCCTGGCCGATGCCCTATGCCAGATAGGGGCTGCGTCATACGAGTGGTCTCTCCTGCTGGAGGTAGTACAAGATCTCTTCTCCCACTGGGGCACACCTCAGGTGGACCTGTTTGCCTCCAGGGAGAATGCGAAGCTGAGACTGTTTCATGACCGCCCCCCTCAGCAGGGCTCGCTGCAGGGGGATGCCTTCTCGAGGCTGTGGACCCCAGGCCTCTTCTACGCCTTTCCCCCATTTCCCTTGATCCACACGGTGCTCCTCAAGGCAAGGAGGGACAAGGCGCAGGTGATTCTGGTAGCCCCAGACTGACCCCGTCAGTTCTGGTATCCTGATCTCCTCAGTCTCAGCTCCAGGCTCCCGAGGTGGCTTCCAGCCCGCCCGGACCTGATCTCAGTCAATCAGGGGAAGGTATTCCATCCAGATCTTCAATCCCTGCACCTGACGGCCTGGTTCCTGAGCGGCTAGAGTTCCAGGCCTTGGGTCTTTCCGACGAGGTCCTCAACATCGTTGAGGCATCCCATAAGGAGTCGGCCAGAAAATGCTATGCCTTCAAATGGAAGAGATTTTCCATTTCGTGTCAGGGCAAGGGCCTGGACCCTTCCTCCTGTTCCTTGGCAAGCATTCTGGACTACCTGTGGTCCCTTTCTCAGCAAGGGTTTCGGTCGACGACCCTTAAGGTGCACCTGGCAGCCATCTCTGCTTACCAGGCGTGGGCCGGGAAGCAGTCGGTGGCACAGGAGAAGGTGGTCTGGCGCTTTTTCAAAGGCCTTGATCACATATCCCCTCCGGTACGAGAACCTCCACCTCCGTGGGATCTACTGCTGGTATTGGCTAAGCTCATGGGCAGGCCATTCAAACCAATGCACAGGTGCGATATCTCCCACCTGTTGTGGAAGACCGCCTTCTTGGTGGCTATCACGTCAGCCAGAAGGATGGGAGAGCTCCAGGCACTTTCCATCGAGTCTCCTTATCTGGTCTTCCACAGGGACAAGGTTGTCCTGTGCCCCAACCCGAAATTCCTTCCGAAGGTGGTGTCGGAGTTTCACCTTAACCAGATGTTGACTCTGCCGGTGTTCTACCCCAGTCACACCTCGGAGGCCGAATATAGGCTCCATACTTTGGACCCTGGAAGAGTGCTTGCTTATTATAAGGAGCGGATGGCTGAAGTTCGGGGAGAAGTTCTCCAGCTTTTTGTCACCTACGCTGAAGCCGCACCTGGCAGACCTGCAGCCAAGCAGACGATAGGCAGGTGGGTCACCTCCTGCACAGATCTCTACTATAGGTTGGTGGGCATGGAGCTTCCCAGAGGGATAAGAGCTCATTCTACCCGCCATACCGCTGCATCGGTAGCTGCTTCCAGGGACGTCCCTATCCAGGAAATCTGCAGGGCTGCTACCTGGAAGTCAGCACATATCTTCATCACCCATTACCACATCGACCTTGAGTCACGCCGGGATGCTGGTTTTGGGGCCTCGGTTCTCCAGTCTTTATTCCCTAAGTAGGGGGTGTGCGCCTTGCCTCCCTCCTCCCGGAGAACTGCTAGGAGTCTGCCAGACAGTGTGGATGAACAACATATACATGTCCCTAAGTACAGGTTACTCACCTGTAACAGGAGTTCTAGGAATGGTATATGTTGTTCATCCTACGATCACTGACCTCCGGCCTCGACACACAACCTGGCTTCCAGCGGGCTAGATCTGGAGGCCATGAGTGGAACCTGAGAGTTTTCCACCGATGGATGGGTGGGAGACCAACTTGAAGACCTTCCGGCAAGATTTCAAGTGGCAAGGAACCTGCCAGACAGTGTGGATCAACAACATATACCATTTCTAGAACTCCTGTTACAGGTGAGTAACCTGTATTTTTTTGTTGTGGAATGTTAATGGTCTAAAAACTGTGGTTAAACGTAAAAGAACCTTAACCTATATAAAAAAGAAGCGGGATATTTTTTACAGGAGTTGCATGTGACCAAACAGGAAGCAGACAAACTAGCTGACTCCTTGGGGGGGGGACTTTGCTGGCAGCACCATTCTCTTCTAGGGCTAGAGGAGTGGGAGTCTGGTTGCGGCCTAACATAAGGAAGGAGGTCTGTAATATTATGGCAGACAAGCAAGGTAGATATATAATAGTGAATGCCTCTATTAAGGGTACTAAATATACCTTGGTTTCTTTGTATGGACCGAATTTTGACTCCCCCCTGATTTCTTCCACCAACTGTCGGTGGCACTGGCCCGTTTTCCAGGGACTTTAATAATTGGAGGGGATTTCAACTTTTACTGGGACCGATCCCTTGACCATTCAAGCTCCTTGCCAGGGCCTCAGACCAAGGGGGCATCCGCACTGTGGGATATGATGGAGGAATGTAATTTAACTGAAATCTGGAGATCTAAGCAACCTACAGACAGGGAATACTCATACTATTCACACTCACATAAGAATTATTCAAGGATCGATTATATTTTTGGCCCTAAGGCAATCATGGGGGGGGGGCAGGATAGTGAGTGCTGAATGTGGTCCAATCCTGGTCTCTGACCATGCCCCTTTAACAGTCACACCCGATGGTCACTGGCACCCCTTCCTCATCTAGGCAGTGGAGGATGATACCACTCTGCTGACAGATGACTGCTTTGTCAGACTAATTTCTGAGAAATTAGAATTCGTCACGAAAGAGCCGGCCCGTCGGTGCAGCGGTTGGATTTCCGCATGCGACGCCAGCAGCGGACCAGGGTCGCTGGAGGGCCAGCCGGGGGAGAAGGATGGAGCATCCTAGGGACTGCTCTCCTTCTCCTGGGGGAGGGTGGAGAAGTGCCCGGAGCATTGATGACCCCTGGCAGAGGCCAGGAGTCACATAGCTACCGGCACTGGCACGTATAGGAGGTGGGGCAGACGCAGGCGTCATTGCACGACCCCGCTTCCTGGAAAAACGGAAAGAAAAAAAAAAGTTAGCTGCCAGCCGCTGCTAATGAAGCTTGCCACGGCTTCGATTTGCTCCCCAGGCCAGCCCTCCGACCTAGTTTGAAGTCTGCGGCATGCGAGGGGTGTGCCGCAGCCCCGCTGTGAGGGGGGAGCTATGGGTATCGGAGGACCCGAGGCCGATTTGGGGAGTAGAAGCCCGTGGCCCGTGACCAGGCTGACAAATACATCAGGCGGCAGGCAGCTCGGGGCGGAAAAAGAATAAATAGAAAAAAAAAAAGAATTTGTTACGAAAAACAATACAGGGGAAGTTTCTGTCCAAATAGTATGGGATGCTGTGAAGGCCTTCGTTAGAGGGGAGTCCATTTCATACGCTGCATATGCAAAAAAAAACTAGCCTCCAGGAGGAGGATAACTTGTTAATGAAAATAGAGGAATTAGACAAAAGGGGTATGAAAGTGGGACAGGCTGACAGGAACCATCTAAATGCCTTGGAAGGGGAAGTTAAATCAGCTAGTATCTAAACAACGAGAAAGGGACTTACTACTTACCCAATCCCACCACTACTTTGAGGGAGACAAGGCTGGTAAATTGCTAGCTTGGCAAATTAGAAAGAAACAGGCAGACAGAACCATATTGGAAATTGAGAGGGAGAATGGGACGACCACAACAAATCAGGAGGAGAGCAACTCAGAGAATAAACATTTTTACCAAACTTTATATACTTCCCAGGCCCCACTAAATTCTGACCCAGCCTCTTTCCTAAATACATTAACACTCACAACCCTTTCAGAAGAACGAAAAACACTAAACGAGTCTGATATACAATTGAGGGAGCTGAGGAGAGCGGTATTCTGTATGTAGGCCGGGAGGGCACCAGGCCCAGATGGAATTTCTGCTGAATTTTATAACAAAACATGGGATATTATAGGGCCGTTCATGCATACTGTGATTCAGACTGTATTATGGGAGGGGAAACTCCAAGAATCGCAGAAATTAGCTACTATCACGGTACTCCCCAAACCGGGCAAAGATCCCAGGAAGTGTAGTTTCTACAGACCAATATCTTTGCTGAACGTGGATTATAAAATAATAACTAAACTACTGGCTACTCACCTTGAAGGGCTTCTCCCTCGGTTGGTGCACGGAGATCAGAGGGGCTTCGTAGGGGGTAGGGAAGCAAAACACAACCTAAGAAGGGCAATGAACATCATACACCGGTGGTCCAAGAGAAATAAGAGGTGGAGTCAAGGCCTTTTGGCTTTGGATGCAGAAACGGCATTTGACACAGTTGAGTGGCAATATATGTTCGAAGTATTAAAAAAATACCAATTTGGCCCTCTATTTACTGCTCGGATAGGTGCACTTTATGCAGGCCCTAAAGCACAGGTTTTGACAAATGATACAGTGTCCTTCCTTTTTCTGCTTACAAGGGATACACATCAGGGATGCCCCCTCTCTCCCCTTCTTTATGTATTAACTATTGAACCCTTGGCAGTGGCCATCAGAAGCCACAATAACATGAAAGGCTTTCACTGGCGGGGTACCAATCATATAATGTCACTATTTGCAGATGTCATTTTGTTTTTTATAGAAGAACCTAAAATAGCCCTGCAAATACTAACAGAACTCTTCTCCATATACGGCCCGATATCAGGCCACAAAATTAATTGGAGCAAGTGCGAGTGGCTTCCTCTGGGGACGAACATCTCCCCTTATTGCCTTGGGTGGTACAGTGGTGCAGCCCTCAAAAGATATAAAGTATTTAGGTATAAAACTTACAAAAACAATCTCTAAAATGGTACAAATCAATTACAAACCATTGGTGGTCAAAATGAAAGAAGACTGCACAAGATGGCAGTCTCTACCCATTTCATTAATAGGGAAAGTTAATCTGGTGAAGATAAACTGGCCCGGTGGCTCTGAGGGTTGAGGTGCTGGACGCCACACCTCGCGCTGCCCCGGCAACCCGGGTTCAGGAACGGACTCGGGCGCCGGGGGTCAACAGGGGAAGGGTTGAGGACTGAGCTCCCGAGTGGCGCTCTCCTCCCCAGTCTACAGTGGATGGGATAGCCCAGTGAGCCAGGGACCCCCGGTGGAGACCCGTGGTACTGCAGCAAGCCAGGCTAGCACGTAATGGCATGGCTGATGCTGGCAGGGATGCCATGTGCCAGAGCGTCGGGGCGTGCCCACTCATGGGAGGGGTAACTACCAGTAAAATACCACTGAAGGCAGGATAGGCGACGGCATCCCAGTGTCTCAACTGCCACACGCCCAACACTGGGCCTCTGCCTCTGCCCCTTGATCTCCCCGCAGGTTTGGGTTGGGGGCCCGTGGGGAGCACTAATGCCTTTGAGGGAGCAGATGGTCACAGTGGGTGGTAGAAGCGGGAGGCGAGTGGATTGCCCGAGAGAGTTCCAGTTCTCCGGTGAAAAAATAGGGGAGAAAATAGAGTAAAAAAAAAAAAATCTGGTGAAGATGAATATTCTCTTCTGCTGCCTATATGTGTTTCAGTCCATCCCAGCCCAAATTCCCCACTAAAATATAAGAGCTCTGGAGGGTGCCATCACATCTCTCCTTTGGCGAAATAAATGCCATAGAATCAAAAAAGCTTCTTTGTGGCCTTCCACGAAGGAAGGGGGTCTTGGACTCCCAAATCTGAACTTGTACTATATGGCTGCACAGCTGGCACATATAGAAGATGTAATTGCCCCAAATGTCACTCAGAAAGCTTGGGTACAACTGGAGGAAGAGGAAGGTAACATTTACCATGATATCCTGGCTCCCAGTGTATGGCTCGGAAAGCAAAATGTTAGTAACCCCTATACCAGAAACTTAACCAAAGTTTGGACTACAGCACACAAAATCCTTGGAACTCAAACCCTCCTATCACCTGGGACCTCGATAGAAGTGGTGGCCTGACAGATGAAAGGTAACCTGGGTAGACATGATTTGAACATATTGAGAGAATGGTCTAGAAAGGGGCTAAAAACTATTTTGCAACTTTGCAAACAAAAAACCTGAAAGACTACAGTGAATTGAAGAATATATATACAGCATTGGTGCCTCAGGTTTCTTTTTGTACTGTAGGATCAGAACAGCACTGATGGAAAATCCTGAATTAATGAAGGGAAGCTACTCACCACTGGAGAAGATGTTAGTCACCAGACCCCTACTACATAAGTGGAAGTCATTTAGCAAACTCTATAAAACACTTCTGGGGCATTGCTTGATCCCCGAACTAGAATGAAGTGGGTATGGGGAGAAGATCTTAACCCAGACACCCTTATAGCTGGAGATTGGAATAGAGTGATGAAAGCAGGGATAGAGTGTTCTGTCAACAATAAGTTAAGAGTGATCCACCTTAATTTTTTGCACAGGGCCTATTTTACCCCAGAATTAGCTCATAAAATAGATTCCAATACTTCAGTCAGCTGTCCTAAATGTAAATCCCAGCAAGGGACATTCTTTCACATGGCATGGAAGTGCCAAGGGGTTATGACCTTTTGGGGGCAGATGAACAGAATTCTCTCTCAGACTTTATTTCTCCCAGCAGGATTAGACCCAGTGGAGTTTCTACTGGGCCTCCCGATGGATTTACCTGGGAAGGTAAAGATTAGAGAACCCCTGTTTGCCCTGGGTTATGTGGTGGGGAAAAAAGTATTGGCATTACACTGGTATAAAGAGACAGTGCCAACAATGGCCCAATGGGCCCAAACCCTCTTATACTGTATGAAGCTAGAACATACTCAGTTAAAGGTGAGGGGCCTGCTGGAGAAATATCAGAGAATTTGGAAACCTCTGGAACTAGCCATAGAGAGGCAAGTTTTCTCAGCCTATTGATGACTTATGAGGGGAATTTAAGGGCAGCTGTCCCACGATGGTTTCTGGGTCAGACTTCTTTCTGGGTCTAACTGTTTTGGTCAAATCATCATATTTTAGTTCTGGCACAAGTTACTTCACTCTGCTTTATCACTGGTACTCACCAGACATTCCCCTAAGTAAACTTTTACTCAAAAGAGATCCCAGTCTCAATATAATATGAGACGGGTCCTCTTACTATGCTAGTATGATTGATAGGTAAATGTAATACTGTATATGTATATCAGGTTCAGCTTTACTCTAAACCTTGTAATTGCCCAGCTGTATAATGTATACATTTTTACTGGTTTTCCTACGCTGTCAACCTTCTCCTAAATAAAGTTTACAAAAAAAAAAAAAAGAAAGGGCACCCAAGAGGGGACTGGCAGTTAACACCTGCAAGAGGAAAATTGTTTCAGGGAACAAGGACCCCAGGCAGGAGAAAGTGCAGATGGCCTCATGCCCCTCCTCATCCGCCTGCTTTTAAAGACACAAGGCAGCAGAAATGGTGAGACTGTCCAGTAACAGGTCTCCACTGGAGTCTTATGTAGCGTGTTCCTCCTGGTCACAGGAGTCCTTGACCTGGAGGAAGAGTTATCCAAGGAGGGTAACTTTAACTCAGCAGATGCTGCCAGCCTAATTAAACATGTTTCTGCCCTCCTAAACCTGCAGAAACCGAGTCCACATGTTGACAAGCAAGGAAGGCTGTTTGCATCTGGGAAATCTCAAGAACGGGCATTTATGGTCTATCTGGACCTGGTCATCAGAATTAGGAAGGAGTGATTGTCTTTAAGATTGGGAGGGTGTCACTAAGGCTCTTTTCAGAATTTATAAGTTTGAAACATGGAATTTGACGGCAGATAAGGACCGCTTGGCTCACCTAGTCTGCCCATTTTCCTACCTAACAGATAAGCTGCAGATCCTAGTTAACCAACAGCTTACTTCCTCCTACCCCCCACTAGGACTGCCATATGTCTGTCTCATGCATTCTTGAATTCCCCCACTGTTCTTGACTCCACGACCTCCTCAGGGAGGCTGTTCCATGCATCCACAACCCTCTCTGTGAAAAAATACTTCCTCACATTACCTCTGAGCTGTCCCCCCTCTATCTTCAAATTGTGCCCTCTTGTTCTTGCACACCTCTTTTTTTGAAAGATGCCACCCTCGTGGACTTTGTTGATTCCCTTGAGGTACTTGAAAGTTTCTATCATGTCCCGTCTCTCCCTCCTTTCCTCAAGGGTATACATATTAAGCTCCTTTAGTCTTTCTTCACATGTCTTCTGGTTCAGACCTGCATCAATTTTGGTTGCCCTCCTCTGGACAGCCTCCACTCTGTCTATGTCTTTGCGGAGATTGGGTCTCCAGAACTGCACACAGTACTACAGAGGGATAACAACTTCCTGTTTTCTACTATTGATGCCTCTCCCTATGCATCCCAGTATCCCCCAGCCTTCCTTACTGCCTTCTCACATTGCTTGTCCGCCTTTAGGTCATCTGATATAATTGCCCCCAGGTCCCTTTCCAATTTTACTGTTGTCAGTATCTCACCCCCCATTGTGTACTCTTGCCTGGGTTTTTGTTTCCCAGGTGCATTGCCTTGCACTTCTTTGCATTGAATCTGAGCTGCCATACATTTGACCATTCCTCCAACCCTGCCAAGTCCCTACTCATCCTTTCCACTTCATCTTGTGTATCAACCCTGTTGCAGATCTTTGTGTCGTCTGCAAAGAGACATACTTTTCCTTCCAGTTCCTCTGCAGTGTCACTTATAAAGACATTAAAAAGGACCAGTCCCGGTACTGAACCCTGCGGTACCCCGCTAGTAACCCTCCTTTCTTCACTGTGGACTCCATTTACTACTACCCTTTGCGTCCTGTTGTCTAGCCAATTTTTTATCCAGGCTACCAACTTGGGACCCACTCCAAGGCTGGCTAACTTGTGTATTAATATTTTGTGTGAGACTGTATCAAATGCCTTGCTAAAATCTAGGTAAGCCATGTCCACAGCCCCTCCCTGGTCTACTACTTTGGTCACCCAGTCAAAGAAATCTATTAGATTCATCTGACACGACCTTCCCATCGTGAATCCATGCTGCCTTGGGTCCTGTGCCCCACTGGCCTCTACAGTGGTGTGAAAAAGTATTTGCCCCCTTCCTGATTTTCTCTATTATTGCATATTTGTCACACTGGATGTTTTCAGGTCTTTAGACAAAATGTAATATTAGATAAAGGGAACCTGAGTGAACAAATAACACTTGTTTTTTTTTTTATTTCACTTATTTAATGAAAAAAGTTAACCAACACCAATTGGCACTGTGTGAAAAAGTAATTGCCCCTTACATATACTAACTGGTTACGCCACATTTAGCTGCAATGACTGCAACCAAACACTTCCTATAATTCAATATCAGTCTTTCACATCGCCTGGAGGAATTTAACCCACTCTTCCTCTGAGAACTGCTTTAATTCAGTAACATTTGGTAGGTTTTCGAGCATGAACTGCTTGTTTCAGGTCCTGCCACAGCATCTCTATTGGGTTTAAGTCTGACTTTGACTAGGCCACTCCAAAACTTTAATTTTACTTCTTTTTAGCCATTCTGATGTGGACTTGCTTTTGTGTTTTGGATCATTGTCTTGCTGCATGACCCAACTACGCTTCAGCTTCAGCTGACGGAAGGATGACTGGACATTCTCCTTAAGAATTTTCTGGTACAGAGCAGAATTCATGGTTCCTTTAATTATGGCAAGTCATCCAGGTCTTTAGGCAGCAAGCATCCCACACCATCACACTACCACCACCATGTTTGACTGTTGGTATGGTGTTCTTACTGTGGAATGCTGTGTTTGCTTCGACGAAACATTATGGGATCCATGTTGTCAAAAGTTCCACTTTGGACTCATCTGCCCATAGAACATTTTCCTAAAGGCTTGTGGATCATCCAGGTGCTTCTAAATGAGAGACGAGCATTTATGTTCTTCTTGGTTAGCAGTGGTCTCACTTTGCTACCTCACATGAAGCCCATTTTGCCCAGTCTCTTTCTGATTGTGGAGTCATGAACACTGACCTTAGCTGAGGCAAGAGAAGCCTGCAGTTCTTTGGATGTTGTTTTAGGATCCTTTGAGACTTCTTGGATGATTTTGCACTGCACCCTTGGAGTAATTTTGGCAGGCCGCCACTCCTGGAAGGTTCACTACTGTTCCAAGTGTTCTCCATTTGGAGATTATGGCTCTCACTGTGGTTGATGGAGTCCCAGAGCCTTAGAAATAGCTTTGTAACCCTTTCCAGACTGATGAGGGAGCAACAAAATGTTTTCTCAGTCTTTTCAGGAACTTCCTTTGATCATGGCATAATGTGCTGGTTGAATCTTTGTGCTGGCAATGTGACTCTGATGGTAAGGGCCAAAATAAGTGAGATTTATATTGAGCAGGGCTGGCTGTAATCAAGCCTGGCTGTGTTCAATCAGCTGACTCTAATTATCCCTTTAATTGGGTTGATTTAACTAGGGGGCAATTACTTTTTCACACAGTGCCAGTTGGTGTTGGTTAACTTTTTTCATTAAATAAATGAAATAAGTAAAAAAAAAAAAGTGTTATTTATCCACTCAGGTTCCCTTTATCTAATATTATATTTTGTCTAAAGACCTGAAAACATCCAGTGTGACAAATATGCAATAATAGAGAAAATCAGGAAGGGGGCAAATACTTTTTCACGCCACTGTAGGTACTCAACAGTTCTTTCCTTCAGAAGTGATTCCATCATTTTCCCTATCACTGAGGTCAAACTAACTGGTCTGTAGTTTCCTGCCTCTGTCCTACTCCCACTTTTGTGAAGAGGAATCACATTTGCCCTCCTCCAGTCCTCAGGTACCACCCCATCCTCCCATGATTTGTTAAAGAGAGTAGTCAGCGGTGTCATTAGTTCTACTCTTAGTTCTTTTAGATTTCTTGGATGAATCCCATCAGGCCCCATTGCTTTGTCCACCTTCAATTTTATTAGTTCTTTCAGAACCCTTTCTTATGTAAATGGACTGGTATCGACCCCCGTCTTCAGAGTGTTTCTCTTGTTTGGTTTAGGTACCTCCCCCTTCTCTTCCTTTGTGAATACTGAGCAGAAATATTCGTTCAGTATCCCTGCTTTTTCATTGTCACCCTCTACCCACATTCCTTCCCCTTTATTAAGCCTCAGTATCCCTCCTTTGGTCTTTCTTCGCTCCCTAATGTACCTATAAAGGTCTTATCCCCTTCTTAACAGAGTTGGCTATCCTTTCCTCGGTTTGAGCCTTTGCTATTCTGACTGCCTTCCCAGCCTCTTTCTGCTTTAACTGATAAAGTTCTCTGTCCTGCTTCTTCTGTGTTTCCTTATATTTTCTGAGATGCTATCCTTTTCTCTAACCTTCCTGCCACCTCTTTTGAGAACCATAGCATTTTTCCTTAGTTGTGTTTTGTTGATTTGCTTTACACAAAGGCTTGTTGCCTCTGTGATGACTGTTTGATTACTCCCCATTGTTCCTCCACCCTCCTTCTTGCCTGTTTGCTAGTGCTTTTCTGAGGCACTCTCATTTCCCAAGTCAGCCCTCCTAAAGTCCAGTACTCTTGCTTTTGTATGGCTTGACTGTATGGCTGTGTTTATCGTGAACCACACCGTTTGGTGGTCGCTTGTTCCCAGATGGCTACCCACTTCTAAATCTGAGATTCTTTCTCCGTCCCCATTTGAGAGTACCAGGTTTAAGATTGATCCCTTCCGAGTGGGTTCCAATACCAGCTGTCTGAGGCATGCCCCCTGTAAGGCATCAAGAATGACCCTGCTCTTGGATGTGCCTGCAGCAAAGGCTCCAGTTCACATCTGGCATATTCAGGTCCCCATCAACAATATCTCCCTTTTCTGCCATTCTAGGAAGCCTTCTATCATTTCCTTGTCCATTCCCTCCCCTGAGATGGGAGTCTGTATACAACCCCCATGCGGATTGTGGTGCCATTTCCTGTCTCCAGAGTGACCCAGAGTGTCTCATCTGCTCCCTGTTACTCTTTAGTTCTGTTTGCTTTGATCCTTCACATGAAGAGCTACTCCTCCTCCTCTTTTACCCTCCCTGTCCCTCCTGTAGATTGTGTATCCTGGTATGTTGACATCCCAGTCATAGTTCTCTGTGTACCATGTTTCTGTGACTGCCACAATATCCAGGCAACCCTCTTCCATCAAGGCCACTAGTTCAGGGAGCTTTTTACACAGACTACAGGCATTGGTACTCATCATCCTCCACTTTTTGATGGCCTTACCCCTTTTAGCCCTATTCCTGTCTTTACTGCCTTTGCCTTTTTTTACATTTACTTCTGTCCTGTTCCCTAATGACTTCTCTACCTTGGTGTTTACCTCACTAATTACTGTTGTTTATAGGGGGAGGCTGGGATTTCCCTGCTCCTTTTCAGTGCCTTCCCCCTTGGCTAGTTTAAATGCTTGCCAATGAAGCATTTAAACCTCTCACCTAGGATCCTGGTCTCCCGGACAGATGCAGACCATCGCACCAGTATAGGTCTGCATCCCTCCAGGTGGCTCCCCAGTCCCCAATGAAGCCAGAACCCTGAGCTCCACACCAGTTTTTCAACCATTCATTGAATTCCCAGGTGAGGAGTACCCTAACATCACCCTTGCCATAGACAGGCAGCACCTCCGAGAAGGTTACTGTATGCACTACTTGTCTAAGGCCCCTCCCCAACTCTACAAACTCCTCTTGCACTGCTTTGATCCCATTCCTAGCCAGGTCATTTGTCCCTAGGTGGACAATGACATCCAGCTCCCTCCCTCATGCAGCTGCTCCCACGATCCTGAGGATTCGCTACCTGTCCCTCAAGCCGTGAAGCCAGGCAGGCACCTTACCTCTCTCCCCATTTCTACCCCCCTAATGATTGAGTCCCCCACCAGGAGTTGTTTCCTTCCTCTGTGGGGTCTCATGCCACCCTCCTGTGGGTCTCCTTTGTGAAGGTTCCCAGCATCATCCTTGGTCTCCACTGCAGTGGAGATAGTGCACCACTATCCACCAGAAGAGTGAATGAATTGTGGAGAGGTACAGCTGGAGGGATGCTAATCTGTTCCACCACCCTCTCCCTCCCTGAGCCCACCCTGGTCCAGCCTCTCCTCTTTCTTGGCAACCTCTGAGGTAGTGGCATTGGCCCTGGTGGTCCCTGGGTGGGGGAAGAGGTTTCACAAAATCTAGCCAGGTCAGCCTGGAGACAGGCAACCTCCTCCCTCAGACCAGAGAGGTGCCTGCAAATAGGGCAGCATCGCAGCCTCCAAAATGTCTCCCGGAACACTGCCGCCCCACAGCCATTGCACTGCACCATTCCTATCATGTCTTATTTTGTGTCCCCTCTCCTGTTTCTCTGTATGCCTACTCTCTCCTCTCCTTACAACTCTCACCCTTCCTGTTCTGGGACAGCAACTTCCTATATTCTTCAGTAGCCTCCTTCTTCCTTGTTCAGTGTCAGACCACCAGCAGCTGGGGAGAGTGACTACTTTTTCCTTTAGGGTTGACAAAACCAATGTTTCTCTATGATCCTTCCTTCCTACTGCCAAACAGGAAGTTCCTGTTGACAGTCAAATCCAGTGGCTATAAAATTAGAACTGGCTTAGGGTGGGTGGGTGGAGGGTGGGATGGAGGGCAATTAGTAAGAAAAAGGCTAGCAACAGGAAGTTGTAATTTGAGTCACCTGCTTTTATAGTGTCTAAGCCACACCTCCAATTAAGCTCTCTCTCCTCCTACTGGTTTAGCAAAGTAAACTGATACAGTACCCTTCCCAGCACAGAACACACACTGACTTTCTTTCTTTTCTTTCTTTTTTTAAACCCTAAATAAGACCCCTTCTGCTTCTAATAAAGTATCTGTTTACTTAATCTCAACAGACACTGACTCCTGCTAAGATATAAGTGTTAAATTAATAAGAAAATGTAGCTTCTTTTAGTTAGCTGCTTTCTGCTCTACAGGCAAGGCTAGCAACAGGAAGTTGTAAGTTTGTCGAGAGAAATCCTAATGTCTTCATTACAGTGCCTAATGCCGACACAGCCATGGTATCTCTGGAACACAGATTAGCGCTTCCAGTTGAGAGCAGTATCTGCCCGAAGACCCACACAACAAACAGATAGACGCACTGCTCTGCAGGGTCCACAACATTGCTGCCATGCCTAAAGGGAAGGGGGGGTTCTTGGCGTATGCAGCCAGAGCTGAAGAATTATGGGTTCAGTCCCTGTATTTAGCTTTAGATAAAAGAAAAAGGACAAGGGCAGGCATAGTCAGTAAATAGGTCTACCTCTTTTCTAGCCAAAGCAGCCCTGGATACTGTTTCACTAGCCGGTAGGTCAGCAGCCATTAGCCTCATTGCTAGGAGGACTGTTTGGCTGAAGCCTGTGGGCTATTAATCAGACATAGGAATATCAGCCAGTTCACCTTTTGATGAGTTTAATCTGTTTGGAAAAGCATTAGATAAATGCATAAAGACCTGGAAGTCTGGAGAAGGTGCATAAGAACCCAGCTCTGGGGTTTTGGAAGAGCCAATGGTCCTTTAAGAAGCAGTAGTTTGGACAAAGGAAGTCTTTTTGTGGGGCAGAGTTTGTTAAAAACAGAGGTGGTTTCTTCCAGGGCTTCTGTGAAAGAAAAGGCAGAAACTCTGACTCTGCCAGCTAAGGAAGTCATCAGGGAAGGCAGTTTCGTAAGGTACAGCAGCCGACTCCAGGAGCAGCCTGATCATCTGCATCACTTTGCACTGGAGTGGGCTACATTCAGCTTGGACTGCTGGACCCAGAAGGTATTGACCAAAGGATACTCCATAGAGTTCCTGCCTCACTGATCAAAGAACCATTTCTGTTTCTAATTGCTTTCAAGAGATCTGAACAAGAGGGTGGCCTTTCTGCAGTATATACAAAAACCGTTGGCCATGAGGGCCATTTACCCAGTTCCATGGCAAGAATAAGGCAAGGATGTATACTCCATATTTTCAGTTGTTCCAAAAAAAGATGGGTGGAGGGGAGGTCCATCCAGTTTTAGATTTGAAATATCTAAACAGATTTATCTAAAAAAGAAGGTTCCTCATAGAAACCTTTTGTACACTCATCTAGGCAGTCCAGCTGGGAGAGTACCATGACAGGGTTGAATAGGACCTTGTCCCAGTTGTTAAGGAGAGTTTGAATGCAGGGATCTGTTCTGTTCTTTCCTTTCCTGTCTCTTGTCTGTCTGGTTGCGCAACCAAATTTTCCTGTGAGACCTGGGATTTGATCATCCCAACAGTCTCACAATTATTTGTCTCGCTATCTCTCAGTCTTCACTTGCTGTTTCTGTCTTTTCCTCCCTTGCATATCTGCTGGTATAAAAATATATGCAAATCATTATGTGGAAATGTAACTGATATTGTGATCCCTTTGTTTAGAAATTATATAGTGTTGCTGTTGAAATGTATATAATTATAGTTTGAGATGACTGCAGAAAGCTATTGGGAACTCGAGGGATTACCTGAGAGCAGGTTTTAAGCCCTTTTTCAGAAGCTGTGGAGAAGGGGCCTCAGTTCTGGGACATTATGTTCTTGCTGCACCTGCCTTAAACTTACAAGAACATTTTAGAAAAAAACAGGATGCTTGCTAAGGAGGGGGGTTGCAAAGAATTATAAGAAGAGTGGCTGCAATGTTTTGGGAGACACAGAGATTGAAGGAAAATTCAGATGGATCTTCTCTGTTTATTCTGGCTTCGTAAATAGTTATACTGAACAGGTTTATTTTTTTATGTTATTGCTGGTACTAATAAACACTTTTTGCAAATTCTGCAGTTGCTCCTGGTTTTTCCTATGCTTCCTGACCTGTGCCTCAGTGACAGATGGTGTGAAAAGTGGGATTACACTGTGCATGGATACTGGACCTAGTACCAGGGAAGCACAGAGAAAGGTATGGATTCTGCAGCAGCAAGTCCAGGAGTGGTTACCAGGAAAATGTCAGCAAAACTGACAGAGACAGATGTCCAAGCTGAGATTGTGCAGCCAGCACAAGTTATGGAAAAGGAACAGGCAGTGACAGAACCTGAAAGCCTGACTGCCTTTTTCAAATGGTGGGCTATACAACAAAAAGAGAAGGAGACACAGAGAGAACAAGAAATTCAATGTTTAGGAGCACAGAGAAGAGATGCAGCGACAGGAGCAGCAGAGGAGAAAAGAGAAGCAGCAGATGAGAAAAGAGATGCAGTGACAGGAGCAGCGATGGCTGGATGCCTTGCAAGCTATCAAAGGCTGAGGATCTGGCACAGATCCAGACGAGCACTAAAACACAAGCAACTTAAAAGCCATTAAACTTACAAAGTTGTGTCCCTTGAATGATATCGAGGCATACCTGACAACTTTTGAAAGAGTTGCCACAGCCTGCCAATGGCCAAAGCAGCAATGGACAATCAGACTGGTACCCTACCTGAGAGGTAAAGCCCAACTTGCCTACAGCAGTATGGACACTGCACAGTCAGAAAACTATGACCTTGTAATAAAAGAAATCCTGAAAAGATACGACATCTCAGGAGAGACCTACAGGCAGAGATTTTAATCTCTGAAGTATAATTCAGTTGACAATTCTTGAGAAGTCTTCACCTGACTCAGAGAACTCCTGATAAAATGGCTCCAGCTAGAGGGCAAAACAGTCCCACAGATCATCGACACATTTGCCATTGAGCAATTCATCAACATCCTGCCTACAGATGTGCAGCTTTGAGTAAAGGAACACTACCCAGAAAGTGGGAAAAAGGCTGTTTCTTTGGCCGAAGACTACCAAATGGCCAGACAGATGCCACAGCAGCGACGTAACAACCAAGCACCGGTAAGACACTCTTTTTCCCATTTAAACTCCAAGTCTGATAAGAACTCTGGTGGGGTAACAAGTCTGTTCCCAAAGACATTATTTGCTATAACTGTAATAAGCCAGGTCATATTGCAAGAAATTGCTGTAAGAAGAGTGACACTGGAGCAGAATTCTCCTTAGCAAATTGGGGCAAGTACTTAACAGATGTGAAGGTGGGGGATAAGACTGTAAAGGGACTCATTGATTCGGGAAGCAGACAGACCCTAGTGCATGTTGAAGTTCTGGGAAAACACTGTGCAAAAGGACCAGGTACTGGTGTCATCTGCATCCACATGGACTCTCGATACTATCTCACCAGCCAAGTGACTCTGACTATTAATGGGGTGTCACACCAAATAAAAGTGGGGGTAGAACCCAAGTTACCTGTACCTGTGATTATTGGAAATGTCTTTCCAGAATTTACTGAGTTAATCAAAGAGGGAGTAAATCCTGATGTTTCAGCAGCAGTGGTGACAAGATCTCAGGCAAAGAAAATCTCAGATGTCGGGGAATCTTTCCCTTTCACTGATTTTGATTCGGAATTGTTTGAGCACACCTCCAAGATCCAGAAATCCAGGAAAGAAAGACAATACCTGAAAAAACTGTGGCAACAAATGACTGATGGACATAAGGGGTTAACATATGAAAATGCTGAAACTAAACTGATCACTGATTGTGATTTTCTTTCAGAACAAGCTAGCGTTGTTTCTCTCCTGGGTTATTTTAAGCAGCTGGGGGTAAAACCAAAACAGGGTGAACCTATGTTTAAAAAATGGAATGGGCTACTGTACTGAGTTTGGGTTAAACCTCAGACACAGAACCAGATAGAACAATTGGTTATACCACAAAAGTATAGATCTGAGTTGTTACAAATAGCACATGATAGTCCTATGGCTGGTCACTCAGGAAGGGATCGCACCCTTGCCAGATTGCCATACAGATTTTACTGGCCTGGAATTCATGAAGATGTTGCTACCAGTTGTAATTCCTGTTCTGAGTGTCAGAAAGTAGCCCCAGTCACTAGAAAAGACTAGGTGCCCCTGGTGCACCTACACTTGATAGATGTGCCTTTTGAGAGAATTGCAATGGATGTGGTTGGTCCTTTAGACAAAAGTAAAAAGGGTAATAGATTTATCCTGGTAGTATGCAACTATGCTACTCGATACCCAGAAGCAGTTCCAGTGCGTACTGTCACAGCTTCAAAAGTGGCAACAGAGCTTACAAAAATGTTCAGCAGAGTGGGCATACCTAAAGAAATTATTACTGATCAGGGTAGTAATTTTGATGCTGCATTACTTAAGGAGCTGTACAGACTACTAGGTATCACTGCCATACGAACCTTCCCCTATCACCCTCAGATGGATGGTCTTGTTGAGCATTTTAACCAAACCCTAAAACGCATGTTAAAAAGGTTTGTAAAAGGGGAAGGGAAAGACTGAGACCAATACTTGCCTTACCTACTTTTTGCTTGCAGAGAAGTGCCACAGGCATAAACAGGGTTTTCACCATTTGAAATGCTCTATGATAGACAGCCAAGAGGGCCACTGGATGTGATAAAAGAAACATGGGAAGATAACCCCACTAAGAAATAATCTATAATGTCTTATATGTGTGTTCTAAGAAAGAAGCTGGCAAAATATGTTGAAATTGCCCATAGTAATCAGGAAGAGGCTCCAAACCAGCAGAATGTATTTTGTGACCATAGGCTAAAAGAAAAGGTTTTTGAGCCAGGTAAAAAGGTTTTGCTACTGTTCCCCACAACAGAAAGTAAACTGTTAATGAAGTGGCAAGGGCCTTATAGAGTGCTTAGACATACTGACACCGTTAACTATGAGACTGAGATCCCTGACAGAAAAAAATCCTACTAAGATATACCATGCCAACCTCCTCAAGAAATGGGTTAAAAAATGCCAAAAGCTACTTTAGTTTTTACCAGAAACTGATAAAGAAGATATTGATGTAGCTTATTATAGACTGGAACAAACTGTAACTGCTGATGCTGTAAAGGTGAATGTTTCCTTAACTTCAGAACAAACTGCAGAAATTCGTAATGTGCTAAAGACATTTAACAGTATTTTTACCACAGTACTAGGCTGAACAAAAGGGGTCAAGCACATAATAATGACAAGCAATGCTCGCCCTATTAGGTAAAAGACATACAGGTTACCAGAGTGGTTAAGAGCTGACGTGGTTAAGGTATTCCAAAAAATGAAAGAATTGGGTATCATAGAAGAGTCCAGGCGTGCTTGGTAATCTCCAATGGTAATTGTAAACAAAAGAGAAGGGGGTGTTAGAATCTGCCTTGATTTTAGGAAACTTAATCAAGTCTCAGAATTTGACAGTTGTCCTATGCCCAGAATAGATGATTTGGTAGGCAGACTGGGGAGTGCAAAGTATATCAGTACCCTCGATCTCACCAAGGGTTACTGGCAAATCCTTTTAGCTAAAGAATCCAGAGACAAAACTGCATCTGCCACTCCTGTTGGATTCTATCAGTTCACCACCATGCCATTTGGTTTACATGGTGCGCCAACTACATTCCAGTGGTACGTGGATGTAATTTTATCACCTCACACTGGTGATTGTGCTGCGTACCTGGATGATATCATGGTGTACAGTCCAGACTGGAAAAGCCACCTGGAACACCTTCGAGCAGTTATCCAAGCTATCAGAAATGCAGGTCTGACTATTAATCCTACCAAATGTGCATTGGGCATGCAGGAAACCAGATATTTGGGCTATGCATTGAGAAATGGAGACATAAAGTCAGAAATTTCTAAAATAGAAGCCGTAGCTAAAGAGTCCTGTCCCTAAAACAAAGAAACATGTCAGGTCATTTTTAGAAGTGGCTGGTTATTATCGGAGATTTGTTCCCAGCTTTGCTGAGTTAGCTTCTCCCCTCACTGAAATCAAGAAAAAACAGTACCCAAATAATGTGAAATGGACCCCGGAGCGTGATGAAGCTTTTCAAGCCATTAAGGCTGCATTATGTTCATCCCCTGTTTTAAGAAGCCCAGACTCTAAGAAACCATTTGTGTTACAAACAGATGCATCAGAGGTAGGCCTATGTGCAGTCCTGAGTCAAAATGTAGATGGGACAGAACATCCTATTCTGTACATAAGTAGGAAGTTGCATGACAGAGAGAAAAGGTACTCCACTATTGAAAAGGAATGTTTAGCAGCAGAGTGGGCCATGGAGTCCCTCAAGTTTTATTTGCTAGGAACTGACTTTGTACTTGTAACAGATCACAATCCTCTCTGTTGGCTTAACCAAATGAAAGATAAAAATTCCAGATTCACAAGGTGGTACCTGGCACTACAGCCATTTAAATTCAAGGTGATGCACAAATCTGGTAAAGAGAATAGCAATGCTGATTTTCTGTCAAGATATAGATCAGGAATTGAGGGTTCTGGAGGTTGAAAAACAAATGTGTGAGTTTAAACTTTACTGTTTGCTGTACTGTTATAGGAAAATGCTACTGCTCATGTGCTTAATTCCTGAAAGTTAGAAGCTAATGGTAGTAGAAAGTTTTGGAAACCTGTTTCATAAAACAGGTTCCCTCTTAAGGAGGGGGGTGTATGTGACAGGGTTGAATAGGACCCTGTTCCAGTTGTTATGGAGAGTTTGAATACAGGGATTTGTTCTGTTCTTTCCTTTCCTGTCTCTTGTCTGTCTGGTTGTGCATCTAAATTTTCTTGTGAGACCTAGGATTTGATCACCCCGACAGTCTCACAATTCTTTGCCTAGCTATATCTCAGTCTTCACTTGCTGTTTCTGTCTTTTCCTCCCTTGCATATCTGCTGGTATAAAAATATATACAAATTATTATGTGGAAATGTAACTGCTACTGGGATCCCTTTGTTTAGAAATTATATAGTGTTATTGTTGAAATGTATATTATTATAGTTTGAGATGATTGCAGAAAGCTATTGGGAACTCAAGGGGTTAACCTGAGAGCAGGTTTTAAGCCCTTTTTTTAGAAAAAACAGGATGTTTGCTAAGGAGGGGGTTTGCAAAGACTTTTAAGAAGAGAGCGCTGCAATATTTTGGGAGACACAGAGATTGAAGGAAACTCGGATGTTTTCTGTTTATTCTGCCTTTGTAAATAGTTATACTGGACAAGTTTATTTTTTTAAGTTACTGCTAGTACTAATAAGCACTTTTTGTGAATTATACAACTGCTTCTGGTTTTTCCTATGCTTCCTAACCTGTGCCTCGACAATAAGTACCATTGCTCATTCGACCTCAAAAAGCATATCTGCACATTCTAATTGCTCTGTCCCACTTCAGATTCACAGTGAGTGGACATTTTTGGTACCAGAACCTCCCCTTTAGACTGTCTTCATTCCCTTGTGGTTTCACAAAGGTGCTGATGGTTCCAGCAGCCAGGATTGGGGAACAGTGGCTCAGGTTCCACCCTTGCTTGGATGACTGGTTATTGAGGGCATCCTCCCTGTCTTAGGTCTAGGGGGACACTCATAGGTTAGTGAAAGAACTAACAAACCACAGCCTAGTAATAAATTGGGGAAAGAGTTCTGTTACTCTAAATCAGAGCCTCGTGTATCTTGTATGATTATTTCACAGACCTGGGACTGGTGGGTCTCTCAGTAGACAGAAATGTCAGCAGTCAGGGCTGAGATAACTATTGGACAAGTTGAATCCCTCTTTTCCTGGGCCTCCAAGTCCTGGGGAAGATGATAGCTCATCTGGATTGGGTCCCTTAGGCATTGGCTCATTGCAGTGGTCTGCAGATTTGGCTCATGTGGACGGGATGACACTCTCAACCCTTCTTCTTGAGAGTTATGAAGATTTTGCATGGTTGGTAGAACAGCTGTGGTGGCAGGTCAGGGAACAAATATTAATGAAGGGAAAATGCGTCAGTCCTCCAGTGCCTATAGTGGTTTAGACAAATGCCACCTTCATAAGTCAGAGAGCCTTAGTGGGCACCAAGTGAGTGTAGGATAAATGATTATGGTTCCTGGTAAAGTCTGCGCCAGCGAAATAGAGCAATACAAAACCACATGGACAGTACCGGCACCGACCACCACCACCTGGCAGTAAAAATATACATTTCTGCATGGGATTATGCCCCTCGCATCCGCCTTATCTAATATAACCAACTCCAAGGTGGGCAGCATTGGGGGCCACTACATGGATGGCACAGTTATGTCTCACACAGGCAGCCAGGTGATTTACACATTATTGTCCGCTCAGTTTTGTACCGCGTTGTTTTGCCTGCACAAACTTGACCGGACACCAATGGTTATTGATGAAATGCAAGAAGAGTATCAACATTCTGCAAGCAAGGGTGATCAAAAAAGCTCTTCTCCACTTTGGGCCTCAGATCAGAGGAAAGGCAGTAGTAATCCAGTCAGACAGTTGCACAGCCATAGCATATATTAGACATCAGGGATGGATACGGAGCCATGTGATGATGAGAGAAATTGGTCCTCTGCTGACCTGATTAGAGTCCAAGTTCCTCTTCATAGAAGCAGCCCATCTCCCAGAGGTAGAGAACATGAAGGCAACCTGGCTGAACAGGGAAACATTCTCCCCATCCAAATGGCAATTGCATCCAAAAGTATTTGCATGGATATGCAGAATACGGGGCACCTAACAATTAATTTGTTTGCAGCAAAGACAAATAGTATTTTGGAAACTTTTTGCTGCAGGACATGGAATGCAGCATCTGGAAAATGGATGCCTTGTCTTTCAGATGGTCAGGAGTGAAGTTTTACACATTACCTCCTCTGACACTGATGTACAGAATGGTTTAGAAACTTGAGCAGGACAGGTCACGCGTCGTGCAGGTAGCACCGTATTGGCCCAAAAGACCATGGTTCCCAAACCTGATGGAGCTACCAAAAGAACCATGCATTCAGCTCCCAGACAGACCAGACTTGTTTTGGCAAGGTCTCCTGTGGCACCTGAATCTAAAAATACTCAACCTCAGGGACTGGTGGCTGAAGGGAGGACATTCAGACCCTTAAGATATTCGAAGAAAGTAGATAACAGCCTTGTTAGAGCTAGGAAGGGCTCAATGACTAGGGTCTGTTATTGTGGCATCATTTACAAACTGGGCCTCCAAGAATTAAATAAGGGTACCAAAGGCTAAAATTTCTGACATCCTGGAATTTTTACAGGAATGTCTGGACATGGGTTTAGCCTGGTGACCTTAAAGGTGCAGGCAGCAGCCCTGACAACTCTACTGCCAGAAGTGAGTGGAGTTCCTGTGGGGGCACACTCTTCTGTGGTAAGGTTTTTAAAATCTACTTCCCTTCAGAAGCCAAGAGTTAAGGACATTGCTCCTAAATGGGACCTTAACCTGGTGTTGGACAGGCTAATGGTATCCCCACTGAAACCCCTTAGCTCAAGAGGCTTTCCTCTATTAACCCTAAAAGTGATCTTTTTTGTGGTGTGGTCTCTGCTAAAAGAGTTGGTGAGTTGGCACCTTTCAATCACATTGACTCGTACTGCAGAATTTGCTCAAAGCAGTTCTGCAAACAGTTATGGGCTTCATTCCCAAAGTGTTTCTTCCAACTTTATGTTCCAATCCTAAGCATCCATTGTAGAGGAAATTTCATACCTCCAGTGTTCACAGAGCTCTGAAATGCTGGCAGACAGAAAGAAGGATTGGGAACAGACTCCCTATCCATTCTTCTGAAAGGTAAAGCAAAAGGGAAGAAGGTGTTGTCCTTGATCATATCCAGATGGTTCAAGGAGACGATTAGACTGCCATACCTCAAAATGGGCAAGTCAGCCCTAGAGGGTCTGAGAGGGCCTTGTGCCACAGCAGTAGCAGCCTTCTGGGCAGAGAGAGTTATGACTTCACCACTGGATATCTTTTGGGCTGCTCCCTGGACTTCCATCCATACATTTGTGAAACAGTACTAGTAAGATGTTGGGTTGTCAGCTGTGGGTTCCTTTGAACAAAAGATTCTTTAGATGTTGGTTCACTAGTAAATGACTCAGGTTGGAATACTGGGGTAAGGAACTGACTGTTTAGTTGTCATTTTGTGTTTTAGTCACCCACTCTGGGCAGCTGTGTTAAGTGTAAATGAGAAAAGACTGCTTGCAACATCCATGTAGTGACAGTTGCTGGGATGTAAAGATATGAGGATAGTGAGGAATGGAAAACTTCTTTCCTTCAGAAATTCTGTTTCCTTGAGTTCCTCATATCCTTCCATCCTGTTGCTCTTTAATGTAAGGGAGCTGGAGTTGTTGCCATGTGGAATTTGTATTTTGAGATGGCCATTTCTCAGTATTTTGGTTTTGCAGTTAGGGTTTTTCCTATGTTTGGGTTGCATGTGATGCTCTGCGGATTATATAATTATATGTCCCTTAAATCCAGGAGGCACACATTGTGGCAGCTGTATGTTTTACCCTATGATTAGTAAATCTACCACTTCTAAACATCCAGTGACAAGGAGCATTTCTGAAATCAGAGATTTGATTAGCTATAATAGCACTGCATACACTTGTAACACCTTTTATATGGGGAAAACCAAATGAAAATTTAAAATGAGTGGGAGAGCACTTGGTGGACATTAACAAAGAGAACAAACTGAGTGCCCTGGCAGCACACATGGCCAATGTTGGTACCCTGCATAAATTTCAGTTTGTGGGTTTGAAACAAGTTAAATTGCGGGGGGTGAGATTTGGAAATACTTATATTATAGAGGGAGAGTTTCTAGATCTGTAAACTAAGGCTTATAGTCCACCTGGGTTGAATGAAAGGCTGGATTTATAGCCATTTCAGGGTTGACTGATTAATTATGTAAACTGTACTAATAATATTCCTTTTTTCCTTCCACTGTATGTTAGGGACTTTACATTTATCATCTGTGTATGAGCTCCCGTATATATTGACTTTCAGACAGTTGGCCATCTAGAAGACAGCAGGACTGTAGCCCAGGAACCAAAAATGCAGTCTGACTTTTAAAGACTGAATAGCAGAAGTCTATGTTTAATGTCTGGGCTAAAATGATGCCTGCAAATGTAATTAACCCAGGAACAATAATTCAAAACCATCTTTCTCCCACTGTTAAGAAGTGGGACTCTAGCCTTTACAGGGATATAACCTGGATAGTGTAGTTATCTGATAACTGACTTGCCACCTTTTTGTCAGTGGAATGATAGACTCCTTCTTCTGCATAGCCAATAATCTTGAATTCGTGTATTTAATTGTATAATGTTGTTTAGGTGGTGTTAGAGGTTTGAGAGTTCAGTGTTTTTGGCAACAGGATGTGTTACAAAAAAGTCTTCTTTCTAAAAGTATTATGATTATTTTATGTTTGCACCCGATATATATCTGGCATATTGTCACGCACGCAGCATCTTGGCAGTGCAAGACTCTAATGTGTGTGACGTGACAGAGAAAGTAGTGGGGATCGAACCTGATTTTTAATACATACCTGTACATCTGCCAATATAGCATGCATAAGTGGTCTGTGATTATAGTGTTTTAGGCAATAGGCTGTGTCACACAAAATTCTCTTTTCTAAAAGGTCTGTAATTACAAACCCAGTATATGCATCATAATGCCACACATAGAGCATTTTGATAGTGTGAGACTTTAACCTTTGTGGCTTGTCAAAAGTAGCAGGTATTGAACTTGGTATCTAACACATTTGCCATTACCGTAAGAGAGAGCAACCATTCTATTCTTCTGTCTAGGTTGTTGGAGCTACACCTCTCTCCAAAAGTAGTGGAGTGGTTTAGCTCCTATATACTAGATAGGCAACAGTATGTCTCCTTGGGCACTTCAGTTTCCTCTTTGAGATATGTACAATCTGGAGTGCCCCAGGGGTCGATACTGGGACCTTTACTCCTCAATATTTATATAAATGAACTTAAAGTTTGTGATGTGGATGTTGATTTTCATCTTTACGCGGACGACACAGTGATTTATGCTAGTGGGAAGTCTATTAAGTTGGTTCAGGATAGGTTACAGGTAGCTTTTACATATATACAGAATTTTTTTGAATCACAGTGTATGAAACTAAATGTGAAAAAAACAAACAATCCTGTTCAGTAGATCTAATGAACATAAGAACTATGAGTTAAAAATTAAAACTAAAACAGGAGATAAAGTAAAATCTACACCATCATATAAATATCTGGGTATGTGGTTAGATGGCCGTCTAAAATGGGATGTACATATTAAATCTCTAGTTGGTAATATTAATAAAAGAATTGGAGCTTTGTATAAAGTGAAAAGCTATCTCAATACCAAATCTGGACTTAAGTTAGTTAATAGTACAATCATCCCAATTATAGATTATGGAGACTTTTAATATGCAGGGACAACTAAAACAATATTGGGTTCCATCGATTTGGTTTATAACAGACTAGCCCACTATATCTTAGATGCACACTTCAAAACGCACCACTGCTTGATGTATCAAAAATTAAGTAGGCTAAGACTAAGTGAAAAAAGAGAATTAAATACATCTCTTTTTATGGTAAAAGTTCTGGAAAGAAAAGTTCCTCAATACATTACTGAGCTTTTCTTACTTAGGCATATACCATCAAGCCTGAGGTCAGCTGTTGGATTAGAATTCAAAGTTCCTAAAACCGGATTAGATATAGGGAGATCCTCAGTTAGATATAGGGGTGCAGTAGTTTGGAATCTACTCCCCATTAAAATAAGGGAAATTACTGTATTAAATAAAAAGAAACATATTAAGGATTGGTTCAAGCTTCAAAGTCAGCTGCCTGCTCTGTACTGTCCTTTAACAACTGTTTAGAAGTTTCTTTGAAACTTCTTAGATTGCATCTAAATTTTTTTTCTTGTAAGTAATGTATTTACTTGTATTTTATAAGTTCTTTTGTATATATTATCTATGTATGATGCAAGTGAGAAAGAAAACTGTATGAATGTTTATATGGACCACCTTGAAAATGAGTTCGCTCAATGATGTTTTATCCATTTCATGGCATATTTTTGAATAAAATATATTACTACTACTTAAACTTAAACTTGAGTAGCGGATTCAAATCTGGTAATGAATGCTTATATTAGTTTGTAATTCCCATATAAAAAGGTACACCAGATCTGCCTCTGCTGAAAATGTGTCTCAATATGCAATTTAATTTCTGCTGGCAGTATAGCCTAGAGGTTAGAGGAACGAGGTGTGAACAAGCTTGATACATCCAGCAGATCAGACTGGAGTCTGATTCTCACAACCTCCACTTGCATACTGTGTGACTCGGAGCAAGTCACTTAACCGCCTAGTGCTCCCAGGTCGACCCCTGAAAACAGGCACCTGTGCCTAGTGGGCCTTACCTGGTTACCAATAACTAAAATAAATAAAAAAAAAAAGAAAAATTATTTTACCACTAGTTTGCATATGCAAAGATGCAAAGGATCTTTAACAGTAACATCCACGTAATGAAACTGGTGCAGTTAATCCGTATCATGGGTTGTTATAGAGCAGAAAGAGACTTACGTTCATAGTGCTCACCTACTGAATTAAGGGGAAATCTTAGACTTTAACAGCATCTAAATTTCATTTAAAGCAATCCATAGAGGGGCTGTTTACTACAAAATGAGGCAGTGCGTTCCAAGCTGCCACCACTCTTTGACAGAACCATTTTTTCCTTTTCCAGGTTCTGCAGTTCTCACTTTTTTAGTTGTTAGTAATGAGAATCCCAAAATCCCTTTCTTCTGTGACAACTTTCAGCACTGTTTTACCTAACAGATAGGGCTGTTTGGGATTTCATGTACTCAGATGCATGACTGTGCACTTTTCGGGATTTAAAGGAGGATTAAAAGTGTTACACCAATTTTCAATATGATTTAGGGCCTTCTGCTTACTAGCGTTTGTTTGCAGGTAGCCCACCCCACCCCCGGCCTGCAGTCATCGGCAAATTTGGTGATCCAAATCCCCATCTAATCGCACTTACATTGCGAAACATAAATATTAAAAAGACAGGAACCCAGCGCTGATCCCTGTGGTACCCACTTGCAATTCTGGTCCAGTTAGAGTAAGTTCCTTTTATACCCACTCTCTGTTTCCTGTCAGTAAGCCATGAATGGATCCAAGAGTCTATGTTTCCATGTATCCCCATAGAACTTAAAGTTTGTATTATTTGTTGATGTGGTAGTTTAACGAAGGCTTTTGTGAAGTCTAAGAAAATGACATCCACAGGTTTGCCTATGTCCAGACATTTGCTGCCTTGTTATAAAATTCCAGCATATTTGTCTGGCATGATCGTTCTTTTGTAAACCCGTGTTGTGTAACATCACTTAGCTGGTTTATCTGAATGTAGTCCAATATATATACTCCTTAATAATTCCCTCCAGTATTTTGCAAAGTGTGTTTGTTATGCTCACAGGTGACAGGTCTGTAGTTTGAAGGGAATTTTTTGTCTCCTTTTTTGTACAGAGGTGTGACAGTGGCTAATCTCCATAACTCTGGTATTTCTCCCCTGTCCAATGTTTGCTGAAAGACATGGCCAATCAGTGCTGCCAGTTCCCTAAGTATCCTTGGGTGGCAACCATCCAGGCTGGGTGATTTATTCTGGTCTAAGGAGCTCAGTCTATCCTTAATATGCTCGGGATCAATACATAATGGACTTTGGGTGATTTTAGGTTTCTGATCTCTGAATTTTTGGGTATCTTTTTGGCTAAATACAGTTGAAAAATATTTATTTTGGACCGCTGCCATTTCTTTATTTGATACCGTCGGTGACCCCTCAGAAGTAATCAAAGGCCCTAGGTTGTTTGATGATTTTTTATTATTGTTAATAGAAGAGTAAAATAGTTTACAATTATCTTTGGTTTTCGTGGCTAAGTTAAATTCATAATCTGCTTTAGCCTTCTTGATGTCTTTTTTAATTGCTGTCTGAAGCTCCCGATAATATTCCCATTCTATACCATTTCTGCTGCCTTTCAACTGTTTATAAAGTTTGTTTCTCTTTTTGATACTTTGTTTATGTCCATGTTAAACCAGCTTGGAGTTTTGGCCCCTTTGTTGTATTTTTGTTTCCAGGGTATGTTGGACTAAATGCCTTTTTCAATTGCATCTATTAGTGCAATATACATTTGATATACGTTTTTATTTTTAAAGTCATCTAACCAGTTCCATGTAGATATATAATTTTTTAAGGCGGCAAAGTCAGCTCTTTTAAAATCTAGTATGTATGTATCCCCAGTCTATTTTACCATCTCTTCTCTGATAGAAAAAGTGACCATATTGTGGTCGCTATCTCCTAATAGGTATGTAACCCTGCAGTCTTTGACATCGGTACCCATTTTTGTTAGGATCACTTCTAATATGTTTTCCCTCGTGTGTGCTGACTGACCAGTTGCTCCAGGCCAATTTGGTCAAAGATTTCTAGGTAGGTGCGTTCAGTCTTTCCTGAACTCTCTAGGGTGTCCCGATTTACCCCTGGTAGATTGAGGTCCCCTAACATTATAATCCTGCCTGCTGAGGTTAAATCTAATAAGAAGTTCTGTAAGGCGTTATGTAGTTTCATGGAGGATGGTCTGTACACTGCCCCTATTATTATTTTTGGGGAATTTTAAGATGTGATTTTCAGCCACATGTGTTCAACGTTTTCTAATGGGGTTGATATTTCTTCAACTTGTGTTTCTTCAGATACATAAACTGCTACTCCACTTCCTTTTCTATATTCTCTTGATTTAAAAAATAGATTATATCCCACAGTGTTTTGATCCCATTAGAGATTTGCATCCCACCAGGTTTCCGTGATTACACAAATTTGTATGTGCTATTGCTCCATTACGAGTCTAAGTTCATCAGTTTTTTTGGACAAGCTCCTAGCGTTTATAAGTACACATTTCCAACCTTCTAATTTAAGGTCCCGTTGCCTGTATGTCTTCATTTTTTGATTGACTTGAATATCTTGCCCCCCCCCCCCATTTCCAAGTTTAAATGGGTGTCGATGTGGTCTTTAAACAGCCTGCCTCAATGCCTTTTGCTTAGTTGGTCCTAATAACAAGTGGTGATATTTGACTAAGTAAGCACAGTGGTTGCCTAACTGCCCTTGTGAACGTGTGGGATAAATAACTGACACAACCAAGCAGGGATCAAGAGCATAAAAAACGCACATATGCATTTGTCAGTTTATTTTGTTGAAAAATCAATAAATATAGACAGAAATTATAGAAAACAATGTTAGTCCTGCATATCAAAATAACTTCAGGACTCTGCTTTTCCCAGCAGAGCCCGTGGTTGCGTTTCAGCCTAGATAGCCCAGTGTAATCCCTCTAACCCTTCAATCGTCTGTGTGAAAATCAGCATACTGCAAAGAAGATCCTTCTCCTCTCACTGCCAGCACCAGACTGACCTATCTAAGGTCCCCTAGTGGTGAGCCCTATTTATACCCAGGGATTACATTACACTTTGTGGGGGCATTCCCATTGGCCGTGACATTAAATAATGGAAGAGTTTCCATATTATCCCGTGCTTTAACATGCAGGGGCTTTTATTTGGCCCTTTTGGCCCAAATATGCTTTATTTCTACAGGCAGCCCCAGTTACAACATCTCTGGGGCTGCAGAAACTCATTTTCATATTTCATTTAATTATGGGACACTACGGGGCCTTTTATACACCTGCCCATAGTGTCCCGCTAAACGGCAAGTGTCATTTCTTTAACTCCACTTGCAGTTTGTCCTGATGCTTCGGAGCATGCTTTTGCTCCAAAGCAATTCTCCTATTACCAGCTCCAAACAAGGAGCTTATCTTCAGCCACTTGGTGCAGCAGTTGTATCCGGAGCATCCTGCTCTGCTTTAACACATGCTTCTGGGTCACACTTTGCGACCGGGAGCATTGTCGGGCACCAGAGTCATTTTTTCATCATGAAACTGCAACATGCAGCTGCAACTTTGGTTCTCAGTGTGATGCTTGGCCAGCTGGCTATGATTGTTCTATGATATTTGTAATATAGAATGTGGTATGTGATTGTCTCACATGAGACATCCTGTGCTCCTGGGTGGCACCCCCCCCCCCCAGGTTTTAATGAAAATAACAGGATATATTAACCTGAAACCAGGAGGTAATTAAAAAACTAGAGAGACTTAATTAAGGGTCTCCTGTTTTCGTGTCTTAATTAGAACTGACCCAGCTGCCAGGGTATAGGGCTTGTAAACTTTTATGACGTCTTAGAGGAAAAACATGTTATACCACCATGATGCTAAAGTTGTAAAAAAAACCTTTGATGTTCCTTGAGAAAACAGGAACTGCTCAAGATCAAAGAGGAAAGGCTTGTTTAAAGGCTGTCATAATTTGGGAAATTAGTTTTGCTGATGTCACCTTATTTAATATACCTCCTGATAGGACATCCTGTTTGTATATTTTTTATATTCTAAAAGGAAGCGCTAGATGACATCATAGAAGGAGTGTGGAAACACAGAGTTTTAAACTGTATACTGTATTTGAACTTGTGACATATCTTTTTGGGCTCTTAAGAAACAAGATCTAACTATAAGCACTATAGAGGTAATACATTAGAAAAAATCTAACTGTATGTTGGTAGGAGTTTATCTGTAGTTTTCTTTGCTTTTCTTTTAAGTGTTAGTATGCTCTTTGATATATTGTTCTGTGTTTACATTTTTCATGTTTTTATCATTATCAAGTAAAGTACCCTTTATATTTAAAAAGACTGCCTGGGTGAGTCTTCGAAGTTCTTTTTGGCATGTGATGTATACTTGGTTAAGTTGACAGCTGTTCTGAAGAGCTTGATGGTGTTACCAAACTGGGAAAAGGTAAGAATATACCTAAGGTATTTTATAGAGTTTCAAGGGTTCATTTTGGATATCTGGTTAGGTGCCCTTAGGTGAAAGATATATTACATCCCCCAAAGAGAATTTATCTGAGCCTGTACACTTGGGTATGCTAGCATAAGGTTCACAGTTTGAATCCCCCCAGAACTTGAGACCAAAGGTGATTCGGACCCACAAGCAGACAGGAGACCCTGTCTGTTACCTGTTCACAATACTGTGCTCTGAGGTTGGCACTGTGGGAGCAGAGGGCCTGACCTGCTGAGTGCGTTAGTGACACTCAGTGCCTCTAAATCAGGCACACAGCTAACATTTATTTCTCGGGGCACCAGTCGCTTTTAAATGTAAAGTGCGATGTGCGCTATTCATTATCTCCAAATCAGGAGATAAAGGACAAGTGCTTTTCAACACTTAATGTGCAAGCAGGGGGGGGTTCAAGAAAATGGGACAGAAAAGCAAAAAGAATGTCAGGTTGGCCACACTGGCATGAAAAAAAGGGGAAGACAGAAAAAGAAAAAGGAGATAGAAAAGAGTGAAAGGGAAAATTGGGGGGGGCACATCTGACTTTCTGTACATTGTTTTACTGGCAATAACAGGAGCTCCTTGTTACAGCCCTATTATTTTATCCTGTTCGGCAGTATAATGACATCTTTTATGAGACTGAAGCATATGTCTTTCAAAGTGCGATTTAATACCCTCATAAATTCTTTGCCAATTAATTTGTATCATACAATTTAAACTTAAATATACGAGGGTAACTGCAATTGTGGGCAGCTATAGTATCCACTTTGAGTGTAGTTCTCTTGGTGGTTGGTTTTATGTGATTAAGACTTGCACTCTCACTTTAAGGTTTGAAACAGTACTTTAAATTCACCTTCACCAGGGATCGACATTTTGACAAAGTGCTCAAAGGCATGAAACATTGATGTCTCCTGACCGGTGGTGTTCCTTGGTTTGTATGGCGTGTTTAGCACAATAAAGCAGTTTTGTTATAGTAACTAACATATTATTTTTTGTTTTGTTTTGTCTGGAGTGAGTGCCCAGTTCTTGTGAGGTACATGTACAGAGCAGTAGTACTGGAAGCATTTGAGTTCTGGAGCTCTTCATGTGGAAGAGGAAGTATACTGTAGAAGACATTGAATTCACGTCAGATAAGTTTTGCAGTCATAATCCCGCTGACGTAGCCACGTCAGAGTAAATTAGCGCGATGCCACTAACTTTGAATAAAAGACTGTAATTTGTCCACAATTCTTTTGTGCTGATTTTTTTTCTTGGGTATTTACGCTGTACCTTATACAATGTCATTGTTAGTGTGGCATTTTGGTATTTGGTCTGCCACTAGGACCGCTTACCTCCTGGTATTCTACTTTCCCATCTGGTGCTTCTGCTGCAGGAGTCACTAGGTACCGAACAAACTGAGTCGGATGCATAAAATGATGAACAAGATAAGGTTTATTTAGGAGCTTAGGAAGGCACATCTCATCAGCACAGGGAACATCCCTAGACTGACCACAGGACAAAGAATTTGCCCTTCCCTAGCCCCAGCTGGACACTAATTAGCATAACATGTGAATCAGCTGGCTGCCATTACTGTTCTAGTTAAAAGGGGCGGCACAATCTTTAGCCCATACTAACTCTGCACTTCACATCACCCTGGTAATGTAATGGAGTACCACTCAACAAGTAAAGACATCGTTATGGATGAACAACCACAGAAAGTAGCAAAATCTTAGTAACAGTAAGTGAACATTTAACAGTATTGTGGAGACATTATTAGAAAACAATTGATTAGTTGATTGATTGAAAATGCTAAAATTTAGAAGAGAAAAAAAATTAAGATCATACAGGAATTGAGAAGCAATTTGCAGATTAAGACAAAAAATTAACAGAATTACTGCCCTGAGTCCAAATAATAAGTTCATTGGATTCTGCGGCTTTTACGGTCAGTTGGAATTGCTGAGTGGGTGGCTTGAACTAGTTCTTGACAGGATGTGGTCAAGTCAGAAAAGGGGACCCATGAGTTGTGAGCACTGTTATACCCACACCATTTAACACGGTATGACCAAGATCCATTGATGTACTTTTTGCGTAGAATCTTCTCAATCTGATATACTGTTTGGGGTATAAGAGAGTCCTGAGAAGATGTAAGAGGCTGAGAAGTTCCAGAAAGTTCATCTGGTTGAGCAGGAAGAACGGGGTCTGGCTGATAAGTGTCAGTACCATGAGGTGCTGGTGGAATAGTTGTCAAGTTGTCAGCAGGAAGTTCAGTTTCTGAAGGGATTGCAGGTTCCAAAGAAGCTTCATTACTTGGGGGACTGGGATCATCAGGAAGGGAATCATGCAAGTACCCATGCTTCAACCTGTTAATGTGAATTTATTGTGTACTGAAGCTTCCGTCTGACTTTCAAGCAAGACGTGAACATGAACTGAAGTTTTTCCACAGTGTAAAATGGCTCAGTCCAGGGGCTAAGCAGTTTTCTGGTGGTGCCTGGAACAAGGACAGGTCAGTACAAATATACGATGTCTCCCACCGAAAATGAAGGATTGTGACACTTGGCTGCAGACATTTTTTGCATTGCCTTTTTTCTCTGTCCCAGGGTGTCAATAGCAACCCGTCTCACAAATTTAAGCTGTTCCAACATTGGGATGATGAAGGAGGAAGCTGACTTTGGGACCTCTAGCAATGAGAGATATTTGTCCAGAGGTGTTCTTGGGTGACATCCATGGACTAGGAAAAACGGGGTGTACTCTGTGCTGTCGACACAAGGGCTGGAGTTGTAAGCAAACTGAATGAAAGGAACAAAATTATCCCAAGTGCTGTGAGTCTCATCCAGGTACTTGGATAGTGTGTTAAGAATGGTCAACATCATTCTCTCACTTTGTCCATTGCACTGTGGATGGTAACTGGTTGTATGAGTCTTTTTGATATTGAGAACTTTGCAGGTTTCTCGCACAATAAATGTTAGGTGTCAGCGTGGCTCAGTTGGTAGCACATCCGCCTCTGGACCAGAAGGTCGTGGGTTCTCGTCCCACACCGGGATTGGACTTGCACCTAAAACATCGCTGGCATCCGAGTGCAGTATTGGGGGGTGCTGTACTGCTGGGGTGTGCCGTCCTTCGGATGAGACGTTAAACCGAGGTCCCTTCTGCCCATCCTGGTGTTGTCCTGGTGGGTGTCCAGGTGGAAGTAAAGAACCCAGGGCACTCTTCCGCGAAAGAGTAGGGAACATTCCGGTGTTCTGGCCAACATTCCCCTTCCCATAAACCGGTTCATGCAATTACCCAGGCTGTGTGTGGGTGATGATGTGCGATATGGCTGCCACCACACATTCAGTCACTTCACTACCAGTTTAGCATTGCTTGTAAAGTGCTTTGGATGTATGAAAAGCGCTATATAAATGCTGATTCTTCTTCTTCTAGTTAGTGCCTCTGTCTGAATGCAGGTACACTGGGGTACCGTGACGGCAAATGATTGTATTGAGGAAGGCACGTGCCACTGTAGCAGCTTTAATGTCTTTTAATGGGATCAGTTCCAAGTATTTAGTTAGGTAGCCCACAAAGACAAGAATATACTTGTTGCTGGAGTCAGGGCAGGTAGGCAGGGGCCCAAGAATATCTGTGCTGACTCTTTGGAAGGGTTCTATGGCTACAGGCATTGGAATGATATGTGCCTTGGTTGGTTTGGGGAGGCTTTCTTTGGGAACAGGGCTGGCAGGATTTTACAAAATGGACAATGTCCTTGTTCATGTGAGGCCAGAAGAAGTGGAGCCTCGTTTTTTCGAGAGTTCTGTGAATACCCATATGACCTCCACAAAGTGGAGAGGCATGAGTGGATTGAAGAACTTCAGAGACTAGCGAGGCTGGCACAACTAACTGTACATGAGTTCTGTCTGTGCGATGTCCCTTGCCTTCCTTGGTCCAAATGTGAGAAAGCACTCCGTCGTTGAGAAAATACTGTGACGCGAAGAATTGTACATCCTGGCGGTGTTTCTTTTGTTACAGTAAAGTTCCAGACTCTAGATAAGCGATGATGTCTGTAAACTGAGGATCAGTTCTTTGTTGAAGTTTAATCTTGGCCAGGGAGATGTTGATGCTGGAGGTTGTAAGAAGCTCTTCAGCTGCTTGCAGTAGTTGAGGATTGGTACTTTTTTGTGTAGAAGCATTTGGAAACAGCAAGGTGACTTGAGGTGCTGCAGGAGTGTCTACAGGGAGCTCATCTGTGGAGCAGAAGGGGAGAGCTTGTAGGCAGGCTTCTTCATCAGGAGAGGTTGCTACAGAGGAATATCATCTCTGGCTTACAGTATCGGCATTGGAGTGAACTCTACCTGGTCGTATTGGATTTCAGAATTGTAGCCTTGCAGTATGACAACCCATCGGGCAAACTTTCCTACTAGTTCCTTCATTTCAGATAACCATCTGAGGGCTGCGTGATCCACGATGGCTGTGAAGGAGGAGTAGTGAGATAGCAGTCAAACTTCTTTACAGAAAAGACCACGGCTAGGCATTCTTTTCTGTGATGCCGCCAGATTTTGCTCAGCTGAAGAAAGAAACGCTACGCAAGGAAACAACTCGTTCTGTTCCATCTGGGATTGACACAGCACAGCGCCCACTGCAAAGGAGCTAGCATCTGTGTAAAGCCTGAATGGCTGGTCAAAGCGGGGATAGGCCAATACTGGGGAAGAAATAAGTTTGTCTTTCAAGGTTTCAAAACCCTCTTTGCAATCAAAAGTCCATATGTAGTCGCATCCCCTTTTTGTGAGAGCGTACAAAGGAGCTGCAATGTTAGCATAATTGCAATTGAATTTTCTGTAGTAGCCAGACAAACCTAGGAAAGCTCTAAGGCCTTTGAGGTTTGTGGGTTCTGGATAGTCTTTTACTGCAGAAAGCTTATCTGGGTCTGGCAAGATGCCGTGCTAACTGACCACATGTCCCAGGTAATAGATTTGATGCTGAGCGAGGTAACATTTCTCTGGACGGAGTTTGAGGTTGGCTTTCCTGAGACATTCAAACACCTCTTTGAGATGCTGGAGGTGTTTTTGGAAAGTTCTGCTGAAGACAATAACGTTGTCGAGATACACTAGGCAAGATTTCCAAGACAGTCCATGCAACACAGCCTCCATGACGCGTTGAAAGGTGGCTGGGCTGTTCTGAGGTCCCATAGGCAGACGTTTGAACTGGAAAAGCCCCAAGTGGCAGCACCAGGCTGTGTACGGATGTGAAGCTGGATCAAGAGCAACTTTGTAGAATCCACTCTGCAGATCTAGAGTGGTGAAGTAGTCTGGGCTGGCTGCACCAAGGCTCTCTAAGGCATCCTTTGTGGTGGGTAAGGGATGGGTATCCTGTACTGTGAGGGCATTAAGCTTTCTGTAGTCCACCACAAACCGATACCCTTTGTTCTTCTTGACTACCAGCAAGCAAGGTGCACCCAGGGACTGGTGGATTCCTCAGTAATGTCCTGTTCTAGCATGTCCGTGATTAAGTTCTCTAGGATTTGCTTTTGTTTATGTCCCACTTTGTAGGCTCGCTGACAAATTGGCTTTTGGTTGGGCTGCACCTCAATGGTGTGTTGCAGGGTATTGCAGTGTCCAAGCTTATTATCAGAGCCGACAAAGACATCTGAGTAGGTTTCCAGGAACTCCAGAAGTTGCTGTTTCTCTGTGGGACAGGCTGGGAGCTTTGAGGCTGAGAGACGCAGGCTGAAGGGCATGTGCATTTCTTGTGAAGTGGGGGTGGTTGTGATGGTACTGACAGGATGACTGTTAATGGAACCAGGCTGAGGTTTGGGTAGAAGCTGAAGCTGATCCCCTGAAGACAGACAAACAAACTTACCGATACTGGCACCCTTGGAGATGACCACTGGTTCATCCGTGAAGTTGCAGCACTTTTGGAATACTGAACCGTCGTGCACAGCAGACAAGGTGTTCCCTGGAAGGAGACCTGGGGAGTGCAAAGCTGGTGATCGTGTGATGATGCCAGCAACACTTTGGGAAAGGGGGTCACCTCGAATTTTGGCACCCAAAACCATCTCTGACTTAGGAGGTACGGTGACTGAGTCTGTAGCTGCGAGTTGCCTCTGGGGATCTAGGGGCAGGTTGTTTGAGGCAAAGTCCAGTATGGCTTTTTGTGCCTTGAGAAAGTCCAGGCCAATGATCACATCTGTTTGAAGTTCAGGCACTAAGTAGAATTTAACTGTAGCTTGCTGTGAGCCGAAGTGGAGCCTGAGATGGACCACGCCGGTGATAGGTACTGTAGCAGTGGTTGCAGTGATGATGTATTTTAGGTCAGCCGGAGCAACAGTAGGTACATGGAAAATAGCTGGATTGTCTAGGATACTGCTGTGGATCACAGAGATTTCTGCTCCAGAGTCGACCAAGGCATGTGTGAACCAATTGCCAATAGTGATGGGGACGTAGTTTGCAAGGAGGGGTGATCTGACAGGAACTTTGTCTCCTTTAAAGCGAGATTGTGCCTGACTTAGCAGCTAGAGGAATTCTATGTTTGTGTTATGCAAGTCAGTGGGGCAGTTGGTTGTTCATTTCCTGCCCAACAAGAGCTAGTTTGTTGGGCGGCACTCGTTTCCCTGGTCCTGTGAATAGTTGCTAGCATATTGCTGATTGTACCGCAGTGGATGCCTGTGCTGTCTTGAGTACTATGAAAGTTTTTCAGTTTGCGGCAGACTGCAGCAGTGTGACCCCTGAAACTGCACCACTGACAGGTCACTGGCTCCCGTGAAGATGGAGGTGGCTGTAGGGCATTAACAGGAGTTGCAGTGGGAGCTGCAGTGGGGAAATGTATGTGGTTGACAATTGAAATCAGCTGGTCAATAATTTTTTGTTGCTGTTGGACGCAAGTAGCAAGTGCAGCCAACTGTGAGGACTGTGGGTCCTGAACAGTGGTAGGCGGAAGCATGGAAATAGACTGCTGGGCTAACCAGGCCACTTGGATCGTGTCTTGCCAGGTGGTTGGCTTTTGTTGGATAACATAGGTACAGAATTGTGGAGGCAGGCCCCGGACAAATGCTGTAATCTGGTCTTTTTCTGATTTTTGTAGACGTTTGCACCATGATTCAGTGTCCACTATAAATGCTTCTAGTGATTTTGAGGGTTGCATACTGCACTCCCATAGTTGCTGTTCTAACAACCAGGGTGGATGAGCTTGTAAGAAATAGTCCTTGAAGGTGGAATACAGGGTGACATCGTTCCCTCTCATCTGGTCTGGAAGGGCATTGACCCATGATATGGCCATCCTCAGGAGCAAGCACATAGCATTGGAAATTCGCAAGGGATCCATCCAACCATTGAAGGAGATCCAAACCTGAAATTGCTCGAGCCAGGCGACAGCATCTTCATGAGACAGTGTTGAGAATGGTACTGGCTGCAAGCTGGAGTGGACCGTTGAGTGTGTGGAAATAGCTTTAAAGTAGGCAAGGTCATCCTGGATGGCCTGTATAGTGGGTGCCCTTGGGCTGGAGTGGATGACAGGATGTTATGCAGCATAGTTTCAGTCTTGAGACCCCATGCTCTTGAGGTAGGTGAAGGTGGAGCCCCAGAGCTGACAGTGCTCGGGGCATTGGTGTCCTCTGAAGACATGGTTGGAGAGGGGCTGCGTGGCCCTGAACGAAGGTTGTAGGGATGAGTAGGAGTGGTTGTCATGTAGAGAAGGAGATGCCTTGGAAGAAATGATTCATTGAGAGAATAAAAGGTTTTTTTGTTTTTTTTTTTGGTAGACAAGTACAGTTATATGTAAGCAATTTTCAGCAAGGGATGTCTCAATAAACAACTCCCACTCTAGTTTAGTGTTGTCTGTTATTGAAATAAACTTTTCTTTTGGAAGGTACAGCTATTTGTTGCAGTGTCCATTCATTTCAAAACCATGGCCGCCATTACTTCCCATGGAGTGAGGTCACTTTAAACAAGCTGATGCCCCTCACCAAGATGGCCACTGGACCTGTAACATAGGCTTCTTGGCTAATTTGACATTCCCAATATGGCTGCCAACAGGGGGAAGTTGCTTCGTGTTGTAATTGTAGGCAGTGGCTTATCTCTGGGCAAGTGAAAAATGCAAGATGGCCACTCTGCAGTCTGTTTAAAAGATAAGTGGCAGGCTTTGGTTTGGCTGAGTGACTCCCACCCAGGCTATCCAAAGTATTTGTGTTGAGAGATTTATTGCTATCTTCAGGGTTTAGAAGCCTCACATACTTTCTTCAGGCAGAACTGGCAAAACAAATGTCTATGTATTGGAAGGTACTTCGACTTAAAATAACAGAAAGTCATATGTCTCTGGTTTAAGAGTTAATGTGAACAGGCAGTCCCCAGCCTGTGGGTGCTCAGGCTGAGCATGATTGTAATTTACAGTTCATTCAGTTAGCAGGCTTGGTAATATGCAGCACACCCATTTGTTTTTTTATAGCCTACAATGTTAGACAAGGGCTGCAGGCTGCTAGTTAGCAGGGTTAGTATGGTATTTGCATTTGCTGGAGCTGCAATCCAGGGACAGCAAGCGGAAAAATACTTAACAATTTTGTTGGTGCTTTGCTGGTTTGATAGTTTGGTGGCTGATCCCTGCAGCAGAGGGCAGTTGGGCAGGGATTGCAGTGTATATATTCTGTGCTTTTTCTGGCTGAGAGCCAAGTTTTCTGATTTGTGTGCTTTCTAGACATGGAGTTTGCAGAAGCCTGCCAAGGTTTTAGTGCATGCAGCTCCATGGGGATGGTGGAGCCATAAAATAACTTTGTACCTTAGTTGCACAGACAGTGTCCTAATGCAGGAGGCTTACATTAACAGAGAACAGTTCAGTTTTAATTTTCCTCTCTGCTGCCAAGTTTATTCTTTCTGAGCATGCATACAGTTCAGGCACACTTGGATGATGACTTTGGGGTACCCAACAACGCAGAGCACATGAGATGGGGTCTGGGCAGAAGAGGACTGGCCGCATTCTCCACCATGTGTGGCATTTTGGTATTTGGTCTGCCACTAGGACTGCTTACCTCCTGGTATTCTGCTTTCCCATCTGGTGCTTCTGCTGCTGGAGTCACTAGGTACTGAACAAACTGAGTTGGACGATAAAATGATGAACAAGATAAGGTTTCTTTAGGAGCTTAGGAAGGCACATCTCATCAGCACAGGGAACATCCTAGACTGACCACAGGACAAAGGAATTTGCCCTTCCCTAGCCCCAGCTGGACACTAATTAGCATAACGTGACCATAGCTGGCTGACCATTACTGTTACTAGTTAAAGGGGCGGCAGCTAATCTTTAGCCCCATGCTCAACTGTTAATTGGATCCAATTATACAGTTTATACAGGTTCCTGGTTGGTAATTCTCAGTAATTCAATAAAGCCAACACGCTATATCTTTGCCAAATTAGTGGTACTTTATTACGATAAGATTAGCCAGAAAAATGCTATTGTGCTAGTTTACAAAAGGGAATACATGCTAACATTATTTTTAAACATCAGGTAGCCCACCACCACTACCTAAATGTTTCTACTACAATTTAGTTCTAAACAGCCAAAGGGGCAATCCCAATGGGGTGTTTCTAACATGCAATCTAGACAGTTAGTAATATTTGCATTACAGAGCTACAGCATTTCAGAGACACATGTAACCGTATGTCTCTGGATCCCCCGAGCAATCCATGGATAGTGTCAGACTGCATCTTGTCCGAGACAGCGTCTTCTCGAAGGGATGCTGGACATAACCATAGGTCCCATATTTATGTGTAGCAAGCTTAGAAAAAAATGCAAGGCTGGAATTTCCCAAAAACTACCTCAGCAGTTTTAAACACAGACAATATGTCATTCAACAAGTCATAAGACTCGGGTTCAAAAATACACTGGCCAAATGATACCTCGGTCATAAGATACTTTTTTGATACTTTGCCGAGACATGCAGTCATTCTTAAATGGAAAAACAAGTAATCAGGGTTTTTTATTTGTCAAAAATAACTCTCTTTAGGATACAGAAAACATGCAAGGGGATGTGACTGTTTTAAAAATACTTGGTTTACAGATAAAAAAAAACAAACAGTGGCCAAATTGGGAAACTGAATTCTCAAGGCCAGTTGTTGTTACTACTAGCTGCATTCTTATTTTAGCTGTAACCTTTAAAAAAAAATTCTGAATAGGGCAATTCCAAGTCAGATTTTATTTTCTTCAGTTTAACCGTTAACCATTTAAAGCTTCCCCATCACATGCATTGATATGGTGGTATTATTCATTTGCTTAGCCACTGGCAGCCATTGGCTAGCTAGCCTATTAATTTTGTATGTGAGCCTCATCTCAGTCATCCATTGGCCATTTGTATTTTCTGCAAGCCTTTACACCTTGCCATAGTCAATTGTTATATAGAGGTGGCTATCAGCAATCCTATATAACTGAACCTGTGTATACCTAGGACTTGGGGCCCCTGAGCGAATTCAGCAGTCCCCACCTTGAAGGTAAAGAGGCCCCTGAAGGACTCGAACCTTCACAAAAGTTTAACATAAATGTAAAGATTAGTTATTAAATGAAGGTTAAAAACAACTAAATAAATATTTTTACTCTTAAACTGTTAGTCTAGGTGAATAGGTATATGATTTAAAACTGGTTACCAGCATAGAGACAGTCAAGGCATTTATAAAAAGCATCCTGTTCTGGAGTTGGTACAGGGGTGGTTACAGATGGAACACAAATGGTGAGTTTGTAAAACATAGTGCAGAACTCAGGGATGTCAACACCACAATTGAAATATGTGAAAAGATGCTAACATGTGATACCACATATAACACAATATGACATAACAATATTTGTTGATGAAGAAGAGTTCATGGAATCCACTTTAAGAGTGGATAAGGTAGATGCTACCTTGTGTTGAGGTGTGGCACACCCTTGGAGCTTGATTGAAGAATCTGTTGATAATGTCTCTTGACAGATAAGTCCTTATAAAACATAACAGTCCATGAAATTAACAGTCCATAAAGTTCATATAAGTAACCACAGGTTGGTGTAGTTACAGTACAGGTGAAATGTCATTTGCAGAACGAGTGGTAACCCCACAAGGCACATGGGCAACACAGACGTACTTAAAACAAAACACCAGCATAGAAAGTCAGTGCCTGGCAAGGCGACTGCTGGATGGCTGATTGGCAGACACACTGGCCAGGGGTGCATTAGATTGTGCATTGAGTCCTTTTAATGGAGTAGCCACACACACACTGGCATGGCATTTGTGTTGTGGTAGTTGATTACACCCCGGCACAAAGATTAACAGTCCATAAAAAGGTAACAGTTTACAATAAACCATTAAAAACACAGTCCATAATAGAACAATAGGTTTGTATAAAGTACCAGCCATGTTTGAAACAAGCAGCAGTGAAGAAAATGGATGTTTTGCTTGAAGGTCAATTGAAGAAGAATCTTCTTGTTGAAGTTAGGGGATTGCCCCTACCCCAGACTTAACTTCATAGTAAGCATAAACAATAAGCTTGATTGCAGAGTTTGAATGAACTAGACCTTTTTAGTTCATTTAAAGTTCTACAAATAGGTGTAATTTTGCTGAAAACATTACACTTGCAGAGGTAATAATAACCTGATTCATGCAATAGTCCTTATGTGGAACCAGTCAGGCACAAAGATAGTGATGATATCAAAGCTGTGGCAGTTGTTTTCTTTTCAGGAAAAAGATGAAGGTCTTGGCAACTTAGATGAAAGTATTACTGCTGTTGAACGTGGGGATCTTATGTGTGCCACACCATGGAAACCTGCAAACTTGCAAAGTGTGTTAGAAACTGAGTTAAAAATACATAAATAATCTTTTAAACCAATGACGTTTTGTTTTGTAAAGAGTGGTGTGACAGAGCCTAAATTTTGGCAATTGGAAAGAGAAAAATAAAAGTGGGACGTCAACTGCATACCTGGGGGTGCAGGCCGAGGTCCAATTATACCATTTGACCATCTGTAAATCTATGACAATGTTATGGTTACACCCTGCTTTTAAATTACAGAAGCAGTTATACAATGATGAACATAATTTCCCTCTTTTAACTGAGACCCGAGTTATAAAATCTTGTAATGTTACAATAACATACTTCAAACATATGGTTTACAGCAATATGCCTGTTACACGATGCAATAGTGGGACAAATACATATGTTGTTGGCCTATGCCGATTTAATAACAGTGCCTGTTACACCTGTGACAAGTGAAATGGTCTACCTTCTTTACCCTGTATGGTGAAATGCTCCAAAATACTGAGTGAGGTAAGGCTTGAAGCATAGGTTTGGAGCACAATCTAAATTCTGCATATTATACTTGTTAAGATTCAAAATAACAAAACCTGCATAGAGTGCACTTATATTTCTAGGGTACTCTGTGGAGTAATAAGACAAACAGAGCATTAATTTGTCTGGGGTTTTGCTTTGGAACATATTGTCGGGTGAGTCAGCAATGCTGGCCCCAGTATTTAGGTTTGGTTATGAGCATTAAAAACATTTATACATGTGGAGCACTTTTCTGAATACACACGTGATACAGTGTAGCAAGATGTATATCAAAACATTATAACATAAATGTGAAACTTAAGCATTTTTACAATAGAACAATTTCAGTATTGAGCATAATGCATAAAATACATTTTAAACAACAAATATAGCCTGTAAGCTCAGTTTAGAGTCCAGGAATGTTAGAGTATTGTGAATTTACTGGTTGATCATAACCATGAAATAAGTTGCAGAGGGTATGTGAAACAGTTCAAGTTTATAAGTTGCAGTCCTTGGTAAAAATTACTTAGTTTTGGTTGAAAATAATTATTGGAGCAATCGCCACTCTGTTTTTGCTACCTTGTAAGACTTTTTCAGGGTCTGCGATGCTTAGAACTTTGAAATTATAAAAAAAAACTTTGTTTGCACTTATAGAACGCAGACGATTGCATCCATTACTGTAAGGCTATGAGAAGTTGTTTTACATTTGTTTTGACAGGATAGAAAAGCTGAAAAGACAATCAAAAGAATGAATATGTGGAAATACATACACAACTCCCCCCTCCAGCTTAACTAATTACTTGCTGAGGGCAGAAGCCCTCGTACCAATGATAGGTATGAGGTTTAACTGTTTGCACTAGAAAAAGCAGAAGGACTTGGGCTGGGTTATACTGTTGAAATACCTTGGGTCTTTTTAAAACCTGTAAATAAGAAACAATTATTAGCAAATACACATTTTATTTTATTTATCCCTATGGGGAGACAGTAATGTACCTTGCAACCTTTGTGGGTATTACACTGGAAGGAAGGAAGGAAGGGTAGCTTACTCCCCCCCCCCTCGAGCTCCTACTGGTGGAAGAGACAGCTCGAATACTGTAGCAATAAAAAGGTTAGCTGTGGATGGCGACATGGATATTAACCCAGAAATGGTCTGGCAATATTAGTAGTCAGTTGTGCAGTACCTTAAAAAACAAAAAAAAAATGTGCACTAGATAAAATGTAATGGGGTGGCCCAATTGCAGTCCCCATCTACCACACTTTAAATTATAACAAGATAACATTACAATTAGTTTAGTAAGTTTCATACCTTACTATAAAGATGGGGGACTTCTTTTTCTCTAGAAGAAGGAGAAGAAACACACAGACAAACAACAAAAACAAAAACAAACATACACAAGTCTAAAAATAAAACAAGATTATTTTTATAGGATAAAAGAAGCCAAGCGTCCCTGGGTTCCCTTATCCTAAGCATGACAAAATGTCAGCTGAGTTTATAAAAGATCCGGATTCATGGTAATACTGTACGTTCTTATTTCTTAGAATGCATTTAAAAAAAAAAAAAATGATTACACCATGGTCACACATAAAAACAAAAGCCATTGTTTTTTTTTTCTAACTGTAGATGGTAAACTCTCAAAAACAGCTGTAATAGTCCCTTTTCAAAAGTGTACTGTGTGTGTATATATATATATATATATATATATATATGTAAAAAAGTAAAAATATGGGGAGGTGATAAATAATTCTCCCCTTCTAGCTGGACTGCCTTGCATAGTATAGGAATCACGTGATATTATTCAGGAACAAAGAAGTTTTGCTTACAGCCAAATGTTCATTGCCTATGTTGGCTGCAAGCCCAGAAGAAAGGAGAAGAGAAAAAAAAAGAGTTTGTTCCTTTTTACTTAGAATGCTAGTTATGTAATAAAAAGTTAAAATGCATGGTTCACTCTTGGTGTGCTTTCATAAAAACATACATTTTGTGTAAATAGTTGTGCTTTAAGTAGGGAATACACACCAAGTTTGAACTGGTAGTAACATAAAATGTTGAAACACAAGAAGGTCAAATAACGTGCAAAAGGTCACAGTGTGCACGCAAGGGTCGCTCAAACCCAGTTATTTTTGTAGTGTCCTTGAACACTACTGATATTAAAATATCTTTAAATAATAACAGAGCACAAAATAAAACTGTTGGCCAAGACAGTACACACACATACACATACACAAAAAGAAATACTTAACACAAAGTAAGACTGACATTATTTCACACCAATTTGCTGAGGTAATGCCCATAGTTTCATTAGAAAACTGTAAGTGTTTTAGATACAGTATATATACTGCCTCCTGCCAGTCTTGTAACACTAACAACCTTTTTAAACCAACAAATTTATACGTATCTCCATGCCAAACCTTTTCAGAACAAAACACTTTTTTAAACACCTTCCAACTCCTTTAAAATACAGCACGACATACCATCTGTAAGTGAACACATCTAGTATAACATGGCTACACCTTTTGGCGCATTGCCAAAATATGGCACTCTGCCATTTTGCAAAAAGTTTCTGGTTTTAACTAGAAGTATGATAAAGCCATTCATAGCTGTTAACACATTACAGTGTCGCCTAGCAGTGGCTTGGCATGTTGCTTGCAAACTACAAATCTTTCTGCACATTGCAGTCTATGACGTCATATCTCTTCACCATCAACACCACCTGCTCCAACCAATAACTACATACAAAAGTTCTTCACTGACCCTATCTCGGCAGCACACATGTTTTATCAAAAATAAATCCAATTAAAACAGTTAGATATAAGGCAAAGAAGCTTCTTTTTTTTTTTTTTTACATGTTGTGCACCAAAGGCAGTCAATGCTGTCTTGCAACTTTGACAACAGAACATAATTACAGAACACAGATATACGCTGGAAAATATGCGAGAAAGAGACTGAGCATCACCTTGTTTAGTATATATATCACAGAAATAAAACAGACAGACATAAAAAAAAGAATTTTAAATAATAAAAAAAAATTCAGACTTACCCGGTGCCAAGGTCTTTTTCTTCTTCTTTTCTGATACACTGGTCCGATTGAGAAAACCGACTGCAGGACCTTCATGATAATTTCCAAACGGTGCAACTATTAGCCCTTTCAGAGGTTTTCTTTTGGCCATTTCAGTAAACCGCCAAACCAAGTCTTTTCTCAGAGTTCTGGTTTGCAGTTTAAAAAAAAAATCTGTAGCAGTACTAGGTACTAGGTTGAGATTCAACTGATGGAGGTCCCCAGTACCTGGGTTTGGGATTAAATGTTTCAGCCTCTATAGGAGGCAAGGGAACTTGAAATTGATACAAAAAAACTTGAAACTACACAGATAGGCAACATGGGGGGTGGGATTTTTAAATCATCCCATCTGTAGTCACACCCACTGTGCATACATCCACAGTAGTTTATTTTCTTTCTCTTAGTGTTGCTTATCGAACGTTACTTAATCAGCTGCTGCTTTTCTACTAAAAGCAGCCTGAACTGTGAAAGCCATCATCGGCTCTAACAGTAATTCCTCTTTCCACTGACATGCAATATAGCAGGCAGAAATTACAAGGGCAGTTGCCCTTGCTTGTTTGAGAGATGTTTCCTTAATACATCTCTCCACATATTCTTAAACCTGGGGTTCTCAAACCCCCACATAAATATCCTTAAACCTGGGGTCCTCAGATCTCACATAAATATATATTGCTAATTCTTACCCAACTTATAGCTGTCCATCGCACTTTTTTGCTGTAGGTTCAAGTACACTTGAACACTCAAGAGTCCCTTAGACTCTTTTTCCCAGCCCCACAGTTAGGTTATGACCCTTACCTGTGCAGACTCTGTCTAGATTACAAAAACACCTTTACCAAATTACCAGAATTACAACCAAACCAGCTCCAAGGCTAAGGCTCGCCATTTGTTAATTGGATCCAATTATACAGTTTATACAGGTTCCTGGTTGGTAATTCTCAGTAATTCAATAAAGCCAACACGCTATATCTTTGCCAAATTAGTGGTACTTTATTATGATAAGATTAGCCAGAAAAATGCTATTGTGCTAGTTTACAAAAGGGAATACATGCTAACATTATTTTTAAACATCAGGTAGCCCACCACTACCTAAATGTTTCTACTACAGTTTAGTTCTAAACAGCCAAAGGGGCAATCCCAATGGAGTGTTTCTAACATGCAATCTAGACAACTAGTAATATTTGCATTACAGGGCTACAGCACTTCAGAGACACATGTAACCATATGTCTCTGGATCCCCCAAGCAATCTATGGATAGTCTCAGATTGCATCTTGTCTGAGACTGCGTCTTCTCGAAGGGATGCTGGACATAATCCATAGGTCCCATATTTATGTGTAGCAAGCTTAGAAAAAAATGCAAGGCTGAAATTTCCCAAAAACTACCTCAGCAGTTTTAAACACAGACAATATGTCATTCAACAAGTCATAAGACTCGGGTTCAAAAATACTCTGCCCAAAAGATACCTCGGTCATAAGATACTTTTTTGATACTTTGCCGAGACATGCAGTCATTCTTAAATGGAAAAACAAGTAATCAGGGTTTTTTCATTTGTCAAAAATAACTCTCTTTAGGATACAGAAAACATGCAAGGGGATGTGACTGTTTTAAAAATACTTGGTTTACAGATAAAAAACCAGACAGTGGCCAAATTGGGGAACTCATTTCTCAAGGCCAGTTGTTGTTACTACCAGCTGCATTCTTATCTTAGCTGTAATCTTTAAAAAAAAAAATGCTGAATAGGGCAATTCCAAGTCGGATTTTATTTTCTTCGGTTTAACCGTTAACCATTTAAAGCCTCCACATACATGCACTGATATGGTGGTATTATTCATTTGCTTAGCCACTGGCAGCCATTGGCTAGCTAACCATATTAACTTGTATGTGAGCCTCATTCAGTCATCCATTGGCCATTTGTATTTTCTGCAAGCCTTTTGCACCTTGCCATAGTCAATTGTATATATAGAGGTGGCTATCAGCAATCCTATATAACTGAACCTGTATATACCTAGGCCTTGGGGCCCCTGGGCAAATTCAACACAGCTCTGTATTCCACATCATCCTGGTTGAAACCTAAGGCTCTGAAGACCGAGTACCCGCTCGAGGTGTCCAATGTCAACCCCGAGGTACTCACTCAGATGTAGAACCACAAGTTGCAGCTGCAGTTGCTAAGGAGCTGTCCAGCCCTCCACCAGCCAAAAAGAAGAGGTTGAATACCTATGCACATTACACCCCAGAGCTGAGGTTTGAATTGGGGCAATATTCTGCTCAGCATGGTGTAATGTCTGCTGTCAGGTATTACCGCCAGAAAAGTCAAACTGAAATTAATGAGAGCAGTGTCAGGAAATTTAAAAACGATTACATGGAATAGCTTAAGAAAACTCCTGACCCCTCTCAGCTGTCGCCAGCCTTGCCACAAAAAGCTCGAGGCAGACTTGCACTTCTAATGTCAGATGTCATAGCCAAGCTGCAGAAGATTGTGGTGACACTGAGAAGCAAGGGTGCTGTTGTTAATGCCCATGTGCTTCTCACTGTTGCCCAAGGGATTGTCAAGAAAATGGTGGTACTGTTGATCTGTCCATGAAATGGGCTTGGCAGTTTCTTAACAGAATAGTTTACTGTAGCCCATTCTTAATAGAATGGGCTACAGTAAATGAAAAGGCACTAAAACAGCCTTTAAGACACCCTCTGATTTCCCTCATTTAAAGGCATAATTTTTGACACTTATATCAAATTGTGTGGCCCAGGAACTTATTCCAGCAGAGCTAGTTATTAACCTAGACGAGACCAGTGTTAGCATGGTGCCTGTGTCTGAGTGGACCATGGCTGCTACTGGCTCGAAACAGGTGTCTGTAGCTGGCCTTGGAGACAAGCAGCAAGTCTCCATGGTGTTGGCATGTACATTAACAGGTCGCTATTTACCCCCACAGGTAATCTAGAAGGGTAAAACCCATGCGTGCAACCCAGCATACAGATTCCCTCGGGACTGGGATATCACACAGTCACCAAATCACTGGGCCAATGAGACCACCACCCTGCATTACATTTCAAGTGTTATTGTCCCTTACTTTGAGTCTATTAAAGAGACACTTGAACTGCCCAGCGAACAAAAAGCTGTCCTGCTCCTGGATCTTTAGAGTTCATACTATGCCTGAAGTGCTAAAAGTACTAGAGTTAAACAATATCGTGCCTATATTCATTCCAACTTCTTGCACTGACCTGTTGCAGCCCTTGGATATTGCTGTGAATAAGCTCTTTAAGGATGGTCTGCGAAAGCAGTTTACTGCGTGGAATGCTGGGATAATAGCTGAAACTCTGGCAAAGGGTAGTGAAGAGTACAACATCGACTTCAAGCAGCATCACTTGAAGGAGCGTCATGCTGCCTGGCTAGAGGCGAGCTTTGCAGAGCTATCGTTGCAAAAAGATGATTGTATCCTTGGGTTTTCAGAAGCTGGGATATTAAATGCCCACAGTAACAGCCTGAATTGGGTATTTTTTTTTCGTGTACTTACATAAAATCACATTTGGTTAGCCCATTTTCATGTTTTTTTTTTTATTTCCACAATGTAGGTGCATGGTACTTCTGGTGTCTCCACGCCGATAGCCACTTCCACAGAGATGGGTGATGACTGCGGTGACGTGTCCGACAAGGAATGAGGAAATGCTGAGAATAAGTAAAATGCCGAATGCCGAACAAGTTGTGAGAAGAAGAGACTAACAATAGCCTAATTCTTTCATTCTTTTCTGGGATTATAAACATTAAAGTTTTTTGTGCAGCAAATCCAGTCTTTTGGTGTTGATTGCTATGGTATGAAACGAGGAAAGACGGGGACGGGGAAGGATGGGGAAAGCAGACTAGTGGGAGAGGAAAAGTGCAGCACCAACGAGGCACAAATGAAACACATAGCTCTGTTAAGATAACCTTTTTTACATCAATGGTGAATTGTATATTGGTTTTCGGCGATACCAGTATTATGTAGCATATACAGTACATCACATTCAGTAATAAAATGTTTTTGTTTCACAACATAGCGAAGGTGATGTACGTCATATAAATTTCACCGGCATCTAATTTTCGCTGACTTACTCAATTAGTGAATATAGCAAAAATAAAGTGACAGTGAAATTTATGTCTTATACAGTTTATTGCCCTTCTTGTCATATACAGGGTGTGATTAGGCTGGAATAGGAGAGCATATCCAAGGAAGGGCCCTTCCTACCTGTAAACTAGTTAGATATGGTGTGCCCTCCATCCACTATCATGAGGGTGAATACCTACAGTGACAGCTGCTAGGATGAAATACTATGACTCTGTGAGGAACTTCATCCCAACTCCGGGAAACAGAATTTCTCAAGGCAGCACATCCGTTGTTCCTCATACTCCACTTTTCTAAACAACGCTTGGCTGCAGTGATTAAAATCCCCACTGTTGTTCCAGAAACAGATTCTGGGGAGTCAGACTTCTTGAGGATACTGAGAGTAACATCAGCAGTGAGTCAGTATCCCCATCCATGAGACATTTAAAAGAATGAACAGAAATATTTTGCAGATGTCAGCATCTGCCTCAGCAATGACAAGAAAGTCAAAAAAGATATATGGTAACCAGAACTGGTTCAGAATATCTTTATGTCCACCCAAACTCAGTGGGTCTTATCCAGATAGCTGCATGTGAAAAGAGTAAAACCACTTTTTCATCAGCAAAGTTCCAGAAAAACTGACATATTAGGAAAGAGGTATTACTTGTCTGCCACTCTTCTAATGAGTGAGATAGCTTTTCTGAGCCACTCATCTTGATACCAGGAAGCACTGTGGAAAGCAGTGATGCCATTTTGTGATAGCTTGCTCACACATGACAGGGCTCAGATGTTTACACACTGCCAAAAAACAGTTACAGATAACTGTAGAAACAGAAATTGTCAGCAAATAAGGACCACCTGGCCCATCTAGTCTGCCCGTAAGCCTTTGTACTAGGTTACTGCTTTGTACTAGATTACTGCTTCCGACCCACACGCTGCTGCACCTCCATGGTTCCCCTATACTTGTCCCAAGCATGCTTGAATCCATCCACAGTGCTCGCTCCCACCACCTCCTGAGGCAGACCATTCCACGCGTCCTCTGTGAAGAAGAAGAACTTCCTCACATTCCCTCTTAACCTCCCACCTTCCAATTTCATGTCATGCCCCTTCGTTCTTGTGCTCATCCTGTATTGGAAAATATCCCCCTGCACCTTGTTTATACCTTTGAGGAACTTAAATGTTTCTGTCATGTCCCCTCTTTCCCTCCTCTCTTCCAGTGAGTACATATTGAGGTCCCTTAATCTCTCCTCACAAGTCTTGTGTTGCAAGTCCTGTACCATCTTAGTCACCCTTCTCTGGACTGTCTCCAGCCTGTTAATGTCCTTATGATGGTGCAGCCTCCAGAGCTGCACACAGTACTCCATGTGAGGTCTGACCATGGTTTTATATACTGGCATCACTACCTCCCTTCCTCTGCTGGTGATACCCCTGCCTATGCAGCCGAGCATGCCAAAGACCCTCCCAGCTGCCATAGCACTCTGCCTTGACATTTTCAGGTTGTCTGAAATAATAACCCCCCCGTCCCCTTCCTCCTTTGTGACTGTCAGCAACTCCTCCCACCATCCTGTAGCTTTCCCCGGGGTTTCTATGTCCCAGGTGCATAATTTTGCACTTTTTTGAATTAAACTTCAGTTGCCAGTCCTCAGACTATTTTTCAAGCTTCCCCAGGTCCCTCCTCATTTTCTCCACTCCCGTCTGGGGTATTGGGGCTGGCAGTATAGCCTAGAGGTTAGAGGAATGAGGTGTGAACGAGCTTGGTACATCCAGCAGATCAGACCTGGGTTTGATTCTCACAACCTCCACTTGCATACTGTGTGACTCTGAGCAAGTCACTTAACCTCCCAGTGCTCCCAGGTCGCCCCTGAAAACAGGCACTTGTGCCTAGTGGGCCTTACCCGGTTACCAAAGACTAAAATAAAAAAAAAATAAATCCACTCTGTTACAGATCTTGGTGTCATCTGCAAACAGGCAGACCTTTCCCTCCAGCCCTTCTGCAATGTCGTTAATGAAGATATTGAACAGGACTGGCCCCAGGACCGATCCCTGAGGCACCCCACTGGTTACCCCGTCTCCACAGACTGTACCCCATTTATCACCACCCTCTGCCTCCTGTCTGTTAGCCAGTTTCTAGCCCAGTTTACCACCCTGTCCCCAATGCCCAGCCATCCCAACTTGTTTATCAGCATCCTATGTGGGACGGTGTCAGGGGGTTTGCTGAAATCAAGGTAAGCGACATCCACTGCCCCACCCAGATTTACTTCCTTTGTCACCCAGTCAAAGGAATCAGCTAGATTTGTCTGACATGACCTCCCTACTCTGAATCCATGTTGGCTATGGTCCTGGGCTCCGATGGCTCCTAGATACCCCACTATCCTTTCTTTTAGCAATGTCTCCATGATCTTCCCCACCACTGAGGTGAGGTTGACCGAACTATAGTTCCCCGCCTCCTCCCTGCTGCAGATTTGTGTAGAGGGACCACATGTGCCCTCTTCCAATTCTCTGGTACCACCCCTGTGTTGAATGACTCTGTGAACATGGCTGCCAGAGGGTCTGCTATCTCCCTTTGCAGTTCTCTTAATATCCTTGGGTGTGTGCCATCTGGTCCCATCATTTTGTCCACCTTCAATTTAGTGAGCTTCTGCAGGACTCTTTCCTCTGTGAATGAACTGTTGTCCACCTCTTCACCCCCTTGGCAACTGTTGTACTGCTGTGGCCCCTGTCCTGCCCCCTCTTCTGTGAATACTGAACAGAAATATTTATTCAGTATTTCTGCCTTTTCCGTGTCACCCTCCATGCATTCCCCTCCCTCTCCCTTGAGCCTTGCAATCCCCCTCCTTGTTTTTCCTCCTTTCGCTGATGTACCTGAAGAATGTCTTGTCCCCTTTCTTAACTGACTGTGCTAAACCTTCCTCAGACCATGCCTTTGCTCTCCTTACTGCCTTTCCTGCTTCCCTTAGACACTCTAGGTGCTCCTCCCTGTCCTCCTCCCTTTGGGTCTCCTTATATTTCCTGAACCCTTTCCTTTTTGCCCTGACCTTTACCATCCACCTGTCTCAAGAAACACAGTGGCTTTCTCCTTCTCTTGCCTTTCGATACCAATCTGCTGCACTGGTTTGTTACTTCCAGTAAGGCTTTCTTTAGACGCTTCCACTGTTCTTCCACTCCCACTCCTGCCCCCGTTCTCTCCAAGGCTCTTTTGATACCCCTCCCCATTTCAGTGAAGTCAGCATTTTTGAAATCCAAAACCTTTGTCTTAGTATGACTTGAATGAGTCTCTGTCCCTATGCTGAACCACACAATGTTGTGATCGCTGGATCCCAGTTGCCCTTCTACCTGGACATCTGCAATTCGATCCCCGTTGGTCATTACTAGATCCAGATTTGCCCTGTCTCTGGTGGGATCAAGCACAAGCTGCCTGAGTGTAGCTTCCTGGAGTGAATCAAGGATGCTTCTGCTTCTGGCTGAAGCAGCTACACTGTTATTCCAGTCCACATCTGGCATATTGAAATCCCCCAATTTCACCTCTCATTGCCATCTCGTGTATTTCCTCCACTAGCTCACTGTCCAGTTCCTCTCCTTGTCCTGGAGGCCTGTATATCACCCCTGTGCATATTACTGTGCCATTTCCAGGTTGAAGGGTGACCCACAGTGCTTCGGCCTCCCCTTGCCTACCCTGTACCTGTGTTGCCATTATACCCTCTCAGACATACAGAGCTACTCCCCTTCCCTTTTTGCCCTCCCTATCCCTCCTGAATAGAACATATGTTTCCCACTTATGGTTAGCTGTGTACCAGGTTTCAGTTATTGCTACTATGTCCAGGTCTTCAGTCATTAAGGCCTCCATGTCTGGGAATTATTTCCCAGGCTACGTGCATTTGTCACCATGACCTTCCAAGTTTTGCTGTCTGACCTCTCTCTCTTCCTGTTTTGGTCCCCTGCATCTTCCCCCCTTTCCTGATATGTTTCTCTTGTGTTCCCAATTCCTTTCCTACTCCCTTTCTGCCTGACCCCAATGACCTTGATATCGACTCCTCTTCCTGCTCCATTGTACTGCTTTCTCTTCCATGTGCGGGTGGGCAGCCTGAGTATCCCTGCTCCTGTTGTGCCTCCCCCCCCCAGCTAGTTTAAACACTCATCAGCAAAGCATTTAAACTGTCCATTGAAGGCTGCCTTCCCCTTGCTGGACAGATGCAGTCCATTTCCACTGTACAGGGCTGCATCACTCCAGGTGGGTCCCCAGTCCCCAATGAAGACATACCCCTTCTCATTGCACCAGGCTTTGAACCATGTGTTGAAGTTACTAATGCGGAGACCCCCCCCGTGGACAGTACGTCCGAAAATGTCACGGAACTTGCTACCTTCTGAGGCACCCTCCCAACACTGTGAAGTCCTCCTTGACCTGCTCCAAGCTTATCTTATCCTTGGATAGGTCATTTGTCCCCAAGTGGATAATGACTTCCAGCCCTCCCCTCCTTGCCATAGCTTCAGTGATCATCTGGATGTGCTCTCCCTCCTTCCGAGCTGTGCCTCCTGGAAGGCACTTTACCTCCCTTTCCTCTCTACTATCTGTGCCCAGATCCATTCCCCGGACAACTGAGTCCCCCAACAGGAGTAACTTCTCCTTATGGGGTTCTCTTTCTCCCACCACTGGGTCTCCCTGCTGGAGGACCCTCCCCTTCTCCCTAGTCTCAGCCTCAGGTTTCTTTGCAGGGCTGTCCCATTCCTCCAACACTGTGTATGGGTTCATGAGCTGGACTGGATGGGGGATGTGTCTCTGCCCTCCTTCCCTGAACCTTTCTGAGCCCACCATGGTCCATCCTGCCATCTGCCTAGGTGGCCATTGTGACATTAGCTGGGGACCTGGTGGCCTCTGGGTGGGGGGTGAAGTCCCCAGTATTCCTTCCAGTTTCACCCATAGACTGGCGACCTCCGCCCTTAGCCCAGAGAGGTGTCTGCAAATGGGGCAGCACCGCAGTAACTGGAAAGTTTTTTCTTAAGACTGCTGCACCACAGCCAGAGCACTGCACCACTCCCTGCATCATTCTGCGCTTTCTGTTATTCCTCCCCTCCTAACCCTTTTTTGTCCTTCTTCTCTCCCTGTCATTCTCTCCTTCTGTAGTGACTTACAGCTTCTCTCTCCTCCTTTTGTATGTGCCCTTGTGGCCCTAGTTGCTAGCTGCACCCTTTGTAATTCTGCCTACATACCAGCTAGGCTATTGCTTGTGCTTGTGCTGTGCTGTGTACATTAATGATGCAGCAACCAGAACATTAATGATGCAGCAACCAGGCACTTAGCCAGTTCAGTGTCCATTAGAAGGTATGCTTCACAATGAACAATGAGGCTGTCTGTGGACATGGAAAACAAAGCAGCAGACTTCCCCTTTGAGGACACCTCACTCTTTGGAGATCTGACAGAGAGCTACAGGAACAAAGTAGATGAAAACACATTAACTTTTAAAAATGTAGTTGATTTAGCAAACAGAAGTAAATACACACAATTCCTCCTTCCATATGCTTGATGATGCAGGATTAGATATATCTCCTCTTTTAAATACCTGGGGCTATGGCTAAACCATTAGCTTGATTTCTCTCATGTGGATGCTGTCCACCAGAAGCTCCACCCTAAACTTAGGACCCTGTACAAGAGCAAAGCATGTGTCCCACTTTTGCTTACAGAGAAGTTCAGCTGTGCTTACGCAACTGGATGAGATGTATGCTTGTGTGACTTTGATGCGTCGTGGCTGTTCACCTGTCTATCCATGGGATATACCACCCTGTAGGGGTACGACGCAAGGAACTCTATGGGGTCCCCCCCATGGGTGCAGCGGCAATAGTCCCTTAAGCTAAAGTGTAGTTAGAAAGAAGCCCACAGGAAAGAGACAAGCCGTTAGAGGAGGCGGGGTGGATGGTGGGGCAGCGAGAAATGAATCCTGGAACAATCCAGGAAGAGTGGTCTTTTAAGGCTGGATGGGGGAGTGACGTTGTTTCTCTGCCCATTGAACCTCAGGCTTAAAGCCTTCTCATTGTCTCAAAGGTATTCCTCCCTGTCAGTGATTATGTGTGATTGTGAGTGTTGTACCCCACTCCAGTATTCACCCGTGCCAGACTGTACCCTTTTTGTCACTCCTTTTGCCCTGGATAGTCTTCCTCATACCCATTGCTGGCCCCACTACTACTCCCTTTCTCTCCCCTTCCTGGATGCCAGGCTTCTCTCTCACTGTACCTCCTTCATCTCTGAATGCTGGTTTGGCTCCCTGCCACCTTCTCTTAACTTCTTCCTCTCATGTCTCCCTACCACCCTATACTCCCTTTCTTAACACAGATCCTTTCTGTCTCTCCTTTCCTCTTATGAAATTCTCTGTAGATTAAGCTGTGTTCCCTTTTACATTCCTAAACTCTGGTCTCCTCTTCCCCTTGCTGTTTATTATACCTTCTCCCCCCCTTCCCTCAAAACCCCCCTTCATGACTTCTGAACTCACTCTCTTTTTTTTAACTTTAATTTTATTCAATTATGCATACTGCATGACAAAATAAAACTTGGTTACAGTGCATAGAAATACCAAGAATCATGTGATTAACTAGAAGTAATCCTGTAGTCCAGTGTTACCCATAGTTGGGGTTAACCAAATAATCCTATCAAGGTGAAAAATAAGAGCATGACTATGGACTAATTGGCTAAAATATGTATCCATAAGGTACCGGAGTGGTAACACTCTATAAAGTCACCAGTGGCTTTAATAAAGTCCAAGAGTTTGTAAAAAAAACAATTATAGTGTCTAATAAATCAGAGAAGCATATCATGATAGCTCTAACAGTCTGATTAAACAGTAAAGAAAACACTAACCTGCTCAACAGCAGCAGTTATTTTTGCCTACAAGAAACCTGATCACTCGTATTCAGTAAACATCTTGAATTCGCTTCCGAGAGAAATTGTGCTCCTATCTTAGAATAACATAAACAGCAGGTTGCTACCCACTGCTGAACGATCATACACCACGGTTGATAAACAGTAGATAGTAAATAAAACTCGACCACTGGCAAAAAAAAAAAAAAAAAAAAAACTTTTATCAGGCAGGAGGTTCAAAACTTAAAAGGCAGAACTAATCCGAGTTGCAAACCCCATCAGTGCATGAGAGAATGACCAGAGAATTAAGGCGGAAGGCTCCCTGCAGGAAAGTGCATGTATGTGCGCATATAATCCTCTAGCCTCCTGGACCATGCAGTTACGCTATCTTGGCTTCCCCTACCTATGCAGAGAGTCCCAAACAAACAGCTAAGGAGGCACAAATTAAAATATGTTTTTCTGTAGCACTCCACATTGTCAATGGGTAGTCAAAACAAGTGGGTATAGTGCACCTGTACCAGGGAATGGCATAGCCCAAGCTTTAGAATGTTGGGCATATGAGGATTCCAAGCAACAGCAACTCCCCAGTTTAGCTGTGCCATTTGAAGGGAACAGAGCTATTACTTTCATCTTCTCTCAAGAATTTCAAGTTTCAAGATTTCAAGACTTCTTTTGGGGCTACAATTCTGCACAGCAGGTTGGGGCTGCCTGTTTCAGGGAGCACCCCTAAATTAAAACCGTGCCTGTTAAGCTGCGGCTTTCAAATTGAATAACCTGCTTTTTTTCTAATTCCTTGTGTGGATTGGGAGTCACTTCTGCCCTGCTAGGGTGTTTTAATGGTCCCCATTTAAAAAAAAGGATAAAGAGTGCCACAGGTAGGTACAGCTTTATTTGTTGGGAGTGTAGGGTCTCTGGGGTGTCCTTCGCCTCTGACGTTGGTTCCTTTTTCCCACCCTTCCCCCAAGCCTCAGGTTTTGTGCGTATCACTGTTTTACAGCTAATGTGTGATTTGGGTACTTTGTAGTGGTGTTTTGGTGATATTCCACCACATATCTCTGTTTTTCCATTTGCACAGCCTCCATTAGGGCTGGGCGCACGCTCCTTCTTCAGGCAGGCTTCCCGCTATTGTTTAAAGCACGCACCCATGGTGCGCACATTCGCGCAGTGCTAAAACCATTTACACAGCACAGTACCTATTAAATACATTGTGCTATTGTGTTAGCATGCTCACAAGTGCGCACATGTCCGCACAAGCACGTTAACACCATACCTGTACCCGTTGGGGAGCTCGCACGCCCGTTCTAGCACTTTTTGGCACGCTAATACAGTTTCACAGCTCCTTTGGTGAATGTTTAGCCCAGCAAGCTAAAGGGGTAATAATTATTGTTTTTATATAGTTTACCCTGGGGTTTCTGTGTGTAGTAACTTCAAATATTGGCACCATGGCTTATCGGAGACCATTAATCATGAAACGATGTAAGACCTGCAAAAGGCAGATGAGGCCATCCCCCATGGGTTCCTATTGCCCTCATTGTGTTGCTCAGCATAATATTTCTCTCACGGTTCCCACCAGTCAGTCCTCCGAGCTGGGGAGAGGGGTACCTGGTCCGTCTGTTGGCAGTGGCAAAGCAGAATTGTGAAAATCATTTTTATTGCTCCTCGGTGAGCTTTTGAGCCTCCGTGTTTTGCAAGACATCCCAGTAGATACACCCAGGTCGGGGGGGGGGTCATCCAGGTTTGTCCAGGTGCGTCGCAGCAAAAGAAGGCTGTGGAATCGTATGTGCAGGCAGACCCCAACCCTGACTTCTTAGAAGGACAGGATGAGGATTTTGAGGATCTTGGGGAAGCTCCTGACCCAAAAAGAATTGCTTTCTGATGAAGAGGACATCCCCTCTGAGGAGGAGGAAGAGGATAGGGAGTGGACGGAACTCAAGTCAAGAATTCTGATTACACCCAGTTTGACAATATAAGTCCTTGTCCTTTTTGATAGTTGAGGCTTGTAGATCCTTACAGCTTAAGGAGGAGCAGTCCATGGAGACGGTGGATGGCAATTCAATTCTGTCTGCATCCTCCTCTGCTCCAAAACGATTCACAGGTTTTATTCACTGTAACTTAATTATTGAGCAAGAATGAGTAGGTGTGGATCAGAGAAAAAAAATCTTCCCAAATCAAAAACACGGAATTTCCTTTTTTAGGGGAAAGGTCTCCCAGGTGGGAAGCTCCTCCTCTAAGGGACAAGGCAGTTTATAATTCAATAAAACACACCACTGTTCCTATTGAAGGCTCTCTGGCCCTAGTGGATTCTCATGACAAGTGAGTGGATACTACATGCAGGAAGACTTTCCCCTCTAATGGCATGAACCTTCGTATGTCTTATGCTTCCTTTATTGTCGCCAGAGCCTTAAATATCTGGGTCACTACTCTGGCTGGCTTTGTTCTGCCTGATTTGGAAGGTGCAAGTATTTTGCAGTTGGTGGCCATGGCCTCCACCTTTCTCGGTGATTCTACAGTGGAGAACTTATGCATGTCAGCCCATTTGGCCTACCACATTACGTCGGCCATAAGGGGTGTGTGGCTCAGACATTGTTCTGCTGATCAAGCATCAGAAGTGAAACTGTTTAACCTTCCTTTTGAGGGAGGTTTATTGTTTGGTTCCAGCCTGGATTCTACCATGAAGGATATTCAGGACAAGAAGGGCCACTTCCCAGTGTCTAAACAGCAGCATAAGGCCACAGCACCTCAAAGGGGTCACGGCGATGGCCTGCCCAAGCAGTCTCAAGGGGGGTTTCATCCCTTTCGGAACTTTGGTAACCAGAGAAATAGAGGTGCCTACTCAGGTAACAAGGGTTACGGTAATAGAAGAGCCTTTGCTAGGCGCCATGGAGGAGGATCAGCACAAAAGCCTGATGCCTTACAATTAATGTATGCGGGCCCATCACTGCCCCCTTTTCCTTGGTGAAAGACTTCAGGAGTTCTTTTCAAGCTGGGCCCAATCAACGTCAGAAGACTGGATTCTGGAAATCCTTCACCTGGGCTATGCCATAGAATTCTTAATGGTTCCCTCAAGGGGATGCTTTCGACCATCCCCAGTTTCAAAGCAAGTGGCAAAACACCAGGTTGTATCAGACACTCTGATTCACCTCATCCAAATCAGGGCCATTGTGCCAGTCCCCCAAAATGAGCAAGATCAGGGGTTGTACTCAGTCTATTTCATAGTTCTCAGGAAGTCCAGGGGTTTCAGACCTGTTCTGAATCTGAAACATCTGAACAACTTCATCCACCACAAAACATTCAAAATGGAGTCTCTGAGGTCGATAACCTGGGTTGTCCAGACAGGAAACTTCTTAGTCTCAGTAGATCTGACAGATGCCTACCTTCACATCCCCATCCATCAGTCCCACCAGAAGTACCTCAGGTTCCCAATTCTGAGGCAACATTTTCAGTACAAAGCACTTCCATTTGGCCTTGCAACAGCCCCTCGAGTTTTCTCAAAGATGCTGATAGTTCTGGTGGCTCAACTACGACAGGAAGGACATCACGTCTACCCTTATCTGGACGACCTTCTCATTCAGGCAGTGACGTTGCCTCTAGCAAGGAGGTCAGTACTCAGGGCTCTGTTTTTAACCACGCCCCCTGGGTCTGTGTGGTGGCTGCTTGTGTTTGTCTGTGTCTGTAGCTTAGTTTTTGTGGATTTACATGTTTTTCTGCTTGTGGTAACTATACCATCCTTGCTCACTACATCCGTGAAAGTCTCCTGGACTGGATTTCTGCAAAAAACCATCATCAGGTATCTTTATTTTCATTTTAAAATCAACTTTTTGGAAGCTATCCCAAGCAAAACATAAGTGAAGCAACTACATCTGACAAACTTGGTGACTCCGGGTCCTGCTGGAATCCACATTTTCGTCTGGCCTGCTCCATGATCTGTATGTGGGCTTTTCAGCAACCTGTTTGAATGACAAAGAAACATACAGACAAAGGGATTTCACATCCTGCATATGTGCAGGCACAGTTAATCACCTTCAGGAATTTTAACATTTCAGTGACTCTGGACCTCAGCTGTTGATCATTCTTTTGGCTTTTGACTTAACCACCAGGTACCTATCTGCAAGCGACTGGGTGCAACTGACAAGCTACAACAAGGATAAATGGGCATATCGTCCTCTAGTACTAACAACCTCCTTGCTTTGGGACCCTAGACGCCTGCACTGGTCCAAGCCGATAAGCCTCAGAAGTGTAATTCTATTGACTACGTAAGTACGGCAACTGTCTCTTAAACTCCTACTCCTCCTCCTCTTGATATCAGGAAGTGTACACCAAATCCTGGCCCTGTCTCCTATTGTACAACAAAGCCTGCCAAAATGGAGGGGGCTCAAAATTGCTACCTTAAACATCTGCAGTCTCCTCCCAAAACTGGCCTCCCTTCAAATCTTTGCCAGCCAACACAACCTCGGATATCCTTGCCATCGTTTAAACTTGGCTGACACCTAATACTCCGATCATGCCATCTCTATACAAGGCTAGAAGATATTCAGGCTGGATAGGACCTCAAAAGGGTGGTGGGTGTGCAATCTACATAAAGGACTACGCCACCTGTCCCTGGTTCTTACCCCACCACAGAAACCTCAGTGCAACTCCTCCCTATCAAGATACTACTTGTGCCCAAAACAAAGTCCTCATGATTGCTGCTGTCTATATCCCACCAAAAGATCCTGATTCGCTCACAGGCTGTCCCCGAGTTCGTAAGTACAACCTTCGACATCGAACTCTTCTCCTTGGGGACTTAATATAAATTGGCTTGCTCCTGATGTAGGGTCAAACAAACATGCTATCCTAGCAGCAAATTTAACACAAGTGGTAAACTCCCTACCAGGAAAACACTACAAATCAGGGACCAGGACCCTATTGACTGGATCCTTACCAGCCACCCCACCAGTATAACTCAATGTAAGTGTCTCCTGACTCGCTCAGTGATCACTCTCCAATAATATGTACCTGGACAAATAAGTTTCAAGCTGCCTCCAAAACCATCTATATAGAGTCCTACCTTATGGCAACCTTACTCATCTCAAGACCTGTCTTAGGCAGATAGACTGGTCCTTGATTTACAAAACTCAAGATGTTGACCTAGCCCTTGATTACTTTATTACTACTTTCAACACTGCCTGTGACACCTATGCAACAGTAAAAAAGCACAAAATCAAAGCACTCACAAATCCCTGGCTCACGGCGAAGTTATTGGCACAACTCAAAAGTAGGGATCACCTCTGGGCCACTGCAAGAGCTACTGGCACTCTGTCGGACATTCAAAAATATAAACAGGCTCACAACCACTATACTAAACAGATCCACTTGATGAAGAGCTCCTACTTCAAGAATGCCTCTCCAACTCCTGGGGTGAAGGAAAATCCTTCTGGGACAACATAAAGAAATATCATGGGTCAGCAGTCCAAATCCTCTTCCTACATAATAATGAATGTGGATGGAACCACTACATTAGGACCCAGAGATCATTGCAAACACCCTAAATGATACCTTCACGGACCTTAGTGGTGTCCTCTCATCTGATTTCTTCACTGATGCTGACCCTTCAATTTCTACTTCTACTACTGCCTCTCCAACCAAACCACCCTTCCATTCATTTCAAACTAGTAAAGGCACATGAAGTCTATAAATATGTAAAGAAGGCCATTTCTAAGTCCTGAGCAAGCAGCGACACTATTGACCTTAAACTTCTGTCCCTCACTCTGGAGGAAGTACTGCTCCCCCTCACAAAAATGTTCAATCTCTCCCTCTGCTACAGCCAATTCCCTAGGAAATGGAAGGCTGCAGTTGTCACTCCGGTGCACAAAAGTGGTGATAAGTCACTGCCTGGTAACTATCGCCTGATATCAATACTACCACCTCTCTCTAAGGCCCTTGAACGCTTGGTGGGGGACCAACTTTCAGACTACCTAGAAAGGCACAACATCTTATGCACCCAGCAGCATGGATTTAGGAAAGGGCACAGCACATCGACTACCCTACTTGAATTCTCAGGAGCAATCCACAATGCCATGGACAAAGGAAACCTAACTGGAGCAGTCTACATTGACTTAACCAAGGCATTTGATACAGTACGCCATGGCCTACTTATCAAACAACTACTATCCCTAGGGCTCTCGCAGGGTCCTGGTGACTGGGTAAAAAATTACCTTGCTCGGCTCTCTCAATCTGTAAAAGTAGCTGGAGTTCTCTCAGACTCAATACCGGTTCGCTCAGGAGTTCCCCAGGGATCCATTCTGGGCCCCCTCCTTTTCAGCCTTTTCCTGAACTCCCTCCCCAAATCCTGCCCTGAACAAATAATCCTCTACGACAACGATGCCGTGATTCTTGCCACTCATAAAGATCCGAACCTCTTATGCCTCAACCTTCAGCATGCTTTTTCCAAAGTTGAGATGTGGTTCCTTGAACATAAGCTGGTTCTAAACCACAAAAAAACTAAATCCATGCTATTCCCTAACCCGCAAAACAAGAAACGGCAAATCCCACTCACCATTAATACATACCTAGGAAATACCCTTGAACAAGTGCCAATTTTCAAATATCTTGGAATCAACTTTGATCAAGGCCTAACCTTTGCAACTCATATTGATAGTACAGCAAAAACTATTATTCAGCGAATTGGGATTCTGTATCAGAACCAACAGCTCCTTACCCATTCTGCACTGAGGATTGCCATCCAATCCTCTATCATCTCAATCATTGACTATGGCTTAGTTATATACGGATCTGCCACTACTACAGCACTTAGTCGCATTACAACATCCCTAAATAAGGCCTGTCAGCTGTTCACTGGTGCATATTGACGTACCCACACATTTGAACTCTATGCTTACTCAGGTTGGTTGCAACTCTCAAACCGGATAAAGTACCTTACCTGCCTGATGGTGAAAAAATCCACTCTGGGCCTCACTCCATCTTGTATCCAAGACCTGTTATGCCCAAGCGCTAGCACCCGTTTTACCAGAAGATCAGAACACCAGCCTCTCCAAGTCCCTCTGATGCGGACTTCTCAAGGACAAAGATCATTTGCCTATCGTGCCCCAGCTGGCTAAATGCCCTCAGCACTCATATTACTGCCTCCACCTCTCTAGGTATTTTCAAATCAAGGCTGTTCTCTCACCTTGCCACCTCCAGCTCCCGTGACTGCCCTGATTAAACCTCCTATTTTCTCACTACCCACCCTGTTGCGTTATCTGACAAAGACATGTTTGGGAAACCTTTTCTCCTGCTATTGTCTGCTCCCCACACCTTTCACTTACCCTCTCTGTTCTGGACTTTTTCCATATTTGTTTCTCCTAATCTGGCATGACCTCTTTCTTGTAATAATAATGTGATTATTGATATCTCATGTCCTTTTGCACAAATGATTTGATATGTATTTGTACTGTGTATGTTTTCTCGCTCTTGACACAGCACAAATTGTTGTGTTATCTATGTAACCTTTTTTGTACTGTACCTAACTGACGTGGAACCTTTGTAAAAGAGCCTCTGGCTCAAAGGTAGTAATTCCTAGAACAATAAACTAAACTAAACTAAACTCTGGAGATCCTGGAATCACTTGGCTGGATAGTGAACAGGGAGAAGAGCTCTCTCGAGCCATCTCAGACCTTGGAATATCTGGGGACAATCTTCAACACAAAACTATGGAGGGTTTTCTATCACCCTCCCAGAAAGAGGCTTTATTGTCAGAGGTTTGGTGACTCAGGAACCAGTCATCTGCCTCTGCACACAGTCTGCTGTGAATTTTCTACCTCATGGCGGCAGCGATAGACTTAGTCCTGTGGGCTCGCTTCCATATGAGGTCCCTTCAGATGGGGTTACTGATGGCCTGGAACCCCTCATCAGAGGATCATCAGGCCAGGATTTCCCCCACCCCACAGCTTCATCACTCCCTGAGTTGGTGGGTAAATGTGCAGAATCTCAGCAAGGAGGTTCCGTTGGAACTTCCTCTAGAGGTAATTCTCACAACAGATGCCAGTCTGCACGGGTGGGTGGTAGTCCTGGACCAACTTCCCATTCAGGGGACTTGGTCAGTACATGAACAGCATCTTCACATAAATGTCCTGGAGATGTGGGTGGTTCACTTACCTCTACTTCGGTTTCAGACCGTACTGGAAAACAATGCAGTAAAGGTGCGGTCAGACAATGCAGTCACAGTGGTGTACATAAACAACCAAAGAGGCACAAAAAGCAGAGAGATGTTTGGGAGGTCTCCGAACTCCTGAGCTGGGCAGAGGAGAATCTTCTCTCTCTGTCGGCAGTACATCTAGCAGAGGAGTTAAACATTCAGGCGGACTGGCTAAGTCACAAAAATGTTCACCCCAGAGAGTGGCAGCTGAACGTGGAAGTGTTCAAACTCCTGAGCAATCGGTTCGGTCAATCGCAGATAGATCTGTTCACATCCAGCCACAATGGTCAGATCCACAGGTTCTTCAGTCATTTTCAGTATCCACAGGCAGAGGCAGTGGACCCTTTGACTCAAGTATGGTCCTTCCGCAGAGCATATGCTTTTCCTTCACTGCCTCTTCTTCAGAAGGTCTTATGAAAAATAAAACACTCAATAAGAAACTTTCTTCTTAATAGCTCCCGTGTGGCCAAGAAAACCGTGGTTCTCCGAATTAGTGAACCTAACTCAGCAAGTACCTTTCCGCCTTCCGGTATGAAGAGACCTTCTGTTGCAAGATCCCATTCTCCACCCAAACCCAGGCACAATGTTGCTCGCAGCCTGGCTCCTGAAAGGAGGAGGCTCCTAAAACTAGGTTTCTCCACAAAAGTAGTTGAAACCTTGATGGCTGCCAGGAAAACCTATACGTCTGCAGCTTACACTTGAGTCTGGACCATATTTTCATCTTGGGCCAGATGGGAGGGGATTAAGCCTTCCAAAGCCTCAATTCCTTAGATTTTTGACTTCCTTCGGGAAGGCATGGAAAAGGGCCTGCCATTGAGCCTGCTGAGAGGTCAGGTTTCTGCTCTCAGAGTTTCTTTGGGGTTCTCCCTAAGAACTAATAGAGAGGTTGTTTATTTCTTGTGTGCGGTTGGCAGGAGCTGACTGGTGTTGGATCCCTGGTTCCTCTGTGGGATCTTATTGTGGTTTTGAATATTCTTTATAAAGAGCATTTCGAGCCGCTATCATCCGTATCATTGGATGTGTTGTCCTACAAGGTCTGTTTCTTAGTGGCCATGTGTTCTGCCAGGAGAGTGGGTGAAATCCAGGCCTTGTCTCCCAAGGAGCCATACCTTATTATGCATAAAGACAAAGTTGTACTCAGGATGGTTCCGTCTTTCTTCCCTAAAGTGCCCACCGCCTTCCATGTGAACCAGGAAATATGCCTTCCATCTTTTTGTCTGCAGCCTTCTCACCCCAAGGAGAAGGAATTGTGTAGGCTGGACTTGCGGTGGGCAATTGGGATCTACCTTAAACAAACAGCTGAGTTTCAAAAGTCAGATAGCCTGTTTGTTCTTTTTGGAGCAGCCAAGCATTGTCAAAAAGCTTCTGAGGCCATCCTAGCTAGGTTGGGGTGGTCCTGCGTTGCTAAGGCCTATGTTGCAAGAAAGAAGAGGCCTCTGGCTCTTTTCAGAGCTCACTCCACCAGGGTGATGGCAACTTCCTGGACAGAGAGAGGCAAACCCTCTGTTTTAGAGCTATGCAAGGCAGCTATATGGTCTTCAGTCCACAATTTCACAAAACATTACAAATTGGATGTTCAGAGTTCTGCTGATGCAGCTTTTGGTTGCAGAGTGTTGCAGGCAGCAGTTCGCAAGTAATTTCTAATGTTTCTGCCATATGGGATAATATTACCCCCCGTTCCTTTCTCTGAGTACTGCTTCTTAGAACCCAGTTGTTTTGATTACCCATTGACAATGAGGAAGCACTACAGAAAGAAGAAAGTACCTTCATACTTACTGTAATTTCCTTTTCTGTTAGCTCAAACATTGTCAATGGAACCCACCCAGGAGCCTGCGGGAGAATCTTTTCCAGTATGCCAGGAGAGAGGTCCAGTTTCATTAAACAAATCCCCTTCTTTTGAATCTCTCTCTATTCTGCTGCGCTTTTACTCTCATACTCCAATATATTTAAAAACCTAAGTGTGTAAATTACTCTGCGACCGCAGGTTGACAGGTTTCATTATTCTTCTTAAGGTGTTTTCCTGTTGCAGGTAGTTTTCACTGCACTCATTGTTTAAAAAAAAAAAAAGAGGAGGATATGCCTCATTGTGTGTTGGCTTCAGTTTCACAGATCTGTGACTAGTACAAAGCCTGTTTGCGGTTTGATTGTCTTCCCTGCAAGAAGGTCTGAATAATCCAGACATTGGGTCCGTGAAAAACAATACCTTCCTCAGACGCTTGTTAGGAAGGTAAGACAAGTAAGCAATAAGACACAGCAGGGTGTGTGTTGGACACTTTAACACACGGCTAGGAGGCATAATGAGGCACGAGGCCAACAGCCGAGTGTCTCTAGCCTCCTAGCCGTGTGTTAAAGTGTCTAACACACACCCTGCTGTGGCTTATTGCACTTATGAAATGGCTTGTCAATTTATGGGATGAAATTAAAAAATACAGATTGGTTTAATTTGCATAAAAATCAATTTATTCCATCACATAACACTGCGCTGTGAAAAATAGTTCCATTTGTTTACATCAAAGGAATCCAACAATACATTTTTTTCATTTAAATGTGTTATAACATCCAGCACAAAGTACAAACACACCAACCTGCAACCAAGTTAATTAATAGAATAGTGCAAAGACGTCCACTAGCAACCAAGTTAATTAATAGAACAGTGTTAATGCGTCCAACACGGCCAGAAACTACAACACAGCCAGAAACTAGCAAAAAAGCATAACGTCTAGCACGGTGGTTGTAACTTAATTCAATTAACGTTTTAATGCTAACATTTAAAAACTTTCTTTTAAGTTTTTTTTTTTTTTTTTTACCAGTTTGTTCGGATTCATTTTCAAAAGTAGACGGGACCATTGAAAGTTAGGTGGCACTGTTGCATGGTGATTCTATCGAGCTGCACGCTTGGACTGCCTTCTGCTGCTGCTAGCTGCTCAGCGTTGGTTCTCTGGTGATTGGATCTTGCTGCATCCCATACTGAATGCTGGTGGGAGGGTTTTCCTGTTCTGCACATTGCGCTGTTGGTGGGGCACTGATGTTCAGGAAATTACCTAATTTCCTGTTTTCTGGGTACGGAGGGCACATTTCGGTTTTTGGAGCAAGGGGACAAAATTTACTGTGCTTTTCATTTGGGTTTAATGTTTCTTTCAGTGCCAGGATGTCGGACCACTTCTTTCTTTCGTCTGCTCTAGGTCTCCAGTAACTGTGGAGACTTGATTCATTGCAGTGGCCTGTGATGGTCATTATTTCCCGATTCTCCAAACCAGCATTTGAGAGGAGCTGGACTGCAGTGGCACGGAGGCAATGATTTGTATACCGGTGGCTGAGGGATGCTTCTTCACTGAGTTGGAGCATCATTGTGGCAAGGTAATTAACTCCCATTGGCTCCGAACTGTACCATATTTGTTGCTGATTTAACTTATCTTGTGGCAATCTGCGAGGGTGCATGTATAGAGCCTTGGGGTCAGGAGGGAGTTTCGATATGTGTAGTTTGAAACTGTGAACAGGGCACAGGAGATTGCCAGGCTGTGAGTACATGTACCCCCTGTGTCCCTGCTTGTCACTCTCTAGCGGGTTGCCATGGTTTTTTGTGTGCTCGTTGAAATTGAACAATGTATTCAAACACCATGAAGTCTTGCTATATTATGACTATATGCAGTCAGCCACTGCAGCTGAACTGTCCCGGAGAGGAAAGAGTTAACTCCAGAGAGTCTGGAGTTCCACAGCGCGAGGGCGCTATACCAAAGCTCTATCTGGCCAGTTTCAAATGAAACTGTCAGATTCTTTACTCCGCTTCACTGAACAGTCGTTCCGGAGATCAGCTCCTTCACATCGGTTCATTTCTCGGTTCAAGCGAGTATTTTCGGTTCATTTGAACCGGCAAAAAGTATTTATTTTACCGCATTTGGTTAAAGCTCTATCTGGTAAACCGTAAGTAGAAAATTTAAAGTCTGTGTGGAAATTCAGTTATCGGTTGGTTTTGAACCGATCGGTTTGTAATTTAACGTTTTTAAAGTGTGGTTGGGCTTTTAGAGTGCGGTTCCGGTTCTTATCGGTTCTAAAAAACTTGCTTTTAAAATAGGTTTTCAAATACCCGTGACAGGTTAGGAACCGATAAAGGGTGTCTTGCCTAGCACTGCCATCAAAGGGCAAGTTTTGGTTAGGCTGGCATTATGTCAGAAACCCAAAAGAAAACCGGGCCCACTGGGTTTCAACACTGTGATGTCTGTGGGGAAGCCTTTGCTAGGCTGACCCACACACCACTGTGTTTATTGTCTGAGGCTGACCACCTCCTGTCAGACTGCCAGGTGTGTAAAAATTTCCTGCAGCCACCCTGGAAAAGAGATTGGGCCGGCTCAGGGGCGGGAGCCAAGAAGTCTGCTGACCCAGGATGGCCAGCCGGTCCAGTACCCACTGGACCAGAGGAGTGCCCTCTGACCAGGGTGAGACTTCCTCGGGCAAAAGGAAGGCTGGTTCAGGGGAACCAGTCTCAGTGAAAAAGACAAAGAAATCGGTAGGTTTGGAGTCCAAAATTGTCTCTCCAACTGCTGCAGAAATAGCTAAAGCCATACAGATTGTCCAGTCACTGTCTCAGGGTCCTGCCGAACCACCTACAGTTGGTAAAAGGTTGGTTCATTCAGTGCCAGTAGTTCAGGAGTATGATGTTGAGGAATTTTATGAACCACAGGAGAGGGAGGACGAATTTGATCATTACATGTGTGGCTGGGAGGGTCTGGACGTGCCCATTGAACCGGACATTTCTCCAGGCAGACCTTTAGAATCTCCTCCTATTCTGTCTGAGTCCCCTTCTCATTTTATGTTTTACAAAAAGGTTGCAGAAACCCTCCAGCTTCCTTTAGAGGAAGCTGTGGATGAGCAAGAGGAGCCTGATTATGTAGAAATGATGGATATACCAGAGTCTAGGAGGTTGTCTATTCCTTTGCATAAGTCATTTAGGAAGCAAACAACAAAGATTTTAAAAAATCCTCATTCTGTCCCTCCTGTAGATAAAAAAATGGACAGAAGATATACCTTGTCAGGCTCTGATACAGACTTCCTCACTGAGCAGTGTAGTCATGTAGGTGTGGTACAAGCTGCAGCCTGTGACAAGGCTAATATTCCTCTGGCCTCACATCCTCCTGATAAGGATTCCAGGAAGATTGATGCCATGAAAAAACAGTATATGGCAGCTTCTTTGGGACTCAGGCAGGCAAATTATATGGCTTGTGTGGCTAGATATCAGAAATCTAGGTGGGACACAGTATTGCAGTTAAGCAGGCCCATGGCCAGCTGGCTAGTGAGTTGGAACAGGTGGCTGCTGATGGCACTGAAGCCTCTAAAGTTCAATTTCATACTGCTGTTGATGTTAATGATGTTTCCTCTAGGGTCATGGCCACTTCTGTAGCTTTCCGTTGGTTGGCATGGCTCAGATGCACTAATCTGTCCCAAGATACTCAGTCAAAGGCTATGGATTTTCCTGTTGTGGGTAATTCTCTGTTTGGGGAACAAACAGAAAACTATATGAAAAAGATGGATGAATACAGAACTACCTACAAAAGTGCCCAGGCTAAGGAGAGGCATGCCACTCCACAGAGGCATGCTTCCAGAGGTAGGGGCAGGCATTTCCACAGGCCTTTTTACCAATTTCAGGCCTCCTCTGCATTTACACAGAGGGGTTTCATTAGAGGCAGAGGTAGACGGGGCACAAGTAAACCGTCCCCTTCCCCTCAGCCTAAGGCTACTGCCAAGCAGGCACCCTGATGGGGTGCCCAGGGCCAGTCTCCTGTACCAGTGGGGGCAGGTTGGTTTATTTCAGCCAGAACTGGGTGTCCTAACTCGGACAGGTGGGTTCTGGAGGTAATAGGCCAGGGTCTGGTTCTCAGCTTCAAACAGTTTCCGAAGATGAGAGCCAGACATTTTCCACCTCAAATCCTTCAAGAAGCCCTTGCTTTGGAAGCAGAGTTTCTTCTCTTTTGGACTGCAAAGCAGTGAAAGGGTCCCTCCTTGCCATCAGGGCAAGGGCTGTACTCAAGATACTTTCTTACCCCAAAAGACAGGAGAATGGCGGCCCATTTTAGATTTAAGGTACCTGAACAAGCATCTTTTGAAACCAAAGTTCAAATGTTAACTCTGACAATGATTTTGCCCTCCCTGAGGCTAGGGACTGGTTAGCTTCCTGGACCTCAAGGATGCCTATTTTCATGTTCTGATCAGGCCTTCTCACGAAAGTACCTCAGGTTCGAACTACCCTCAGACCACTACCAGTTCAGGCAATGCCCTTCGCCCTACCTCTGCGCCAAGGGTATTCATGAAATGTCTAGCTGTGGTAGTGGCTCATTTAAGAAGGCAAGGATTGCTGTGTTTCCCTACCTGGATGACTGGCTCATAGTGGGTCAGTCCCCAGATCAGGTAAATCCTACTTGCAAGTCACCCAGCAGCTTCTCACTTCCTGGGATTCCTGCTGAATTTACCAAAGTCAGTTCTCGAACCAGTTCAGGTACTAACTTTCATAGGTGCAGAATTGAACACAAAGTTAGCCAGGGCATTTCTCCTCGGAAGGGTAGACAGACTCATTGCCCTGGCATCCTCCTTACCCTCTGGGTCTCTGACCAACAAGGCATTTTCTGCAACTCCTAGGGCACATGGCTGCTTCCACAGCTGTAGTGCAAGGAGCAAGATTCCAGATGAGGACATTCAGTTCCATTTGAGGGCCTATTGGTCTCAAAGGAGGGACCCCCTTTCCAAATTGGTTCCAGTGACCCAAACCCTGATCCTGGCCTTACACTGGTGGCAGGATCAAAGCAATCTAAAACAAGGGTTCCTTTCATTCCCGTTCCCACTCCCTCACCCTCACCACGGATGCTTCCCTGTTAGGGTGGGAGCTCACTTAGCGACCTGTCCACTCAGGGTGTGGTCTCCCCAGGAATCTCTGCTCCACATCAATCTTTTGGAACTCAGAGCTGTCCTTTTAGCTCTTCAGGCGTTTTCAGCTTCTGTCCAGAACAAAGTAGTTCAAGTCAGGACAGACAACACCACAACAATGTGGTACATCCAACAAGCAAGGGGCACTCGGTCATCAGCCTTGTACCGAGCAATGAAAGTTGTGGTCTCTGGCTTACTCCTGAACACCTCCCTGATAGCAGTTCACCTTCAGGAAGGACAATGTCCTGACGGATGCCCTCAGCAGGATTTCTCAGGGCCATCACAGATGGGCTCTGAATCCTCAGGTGCTGGGGTCAGTCTTTGCCAGATGGGGCACCCTCAGATGGATCTTTTCGCAGCCCCAGACAACCACCAACTTCCTCTGTTTTGTTGCAGGCCTCCAGTGCTGGGATCAGTCCCCCTGGGCGCCTTTCAGTTGGATTGGAAAGGAAGTTCCTGTATGCCTTTCCCCCTTTCCCTTCTTTACAGGGTACTAGTAAAATCAGATCTCAGCCCTGCAAGGTGATTCTGATTGCTCCAGATTGGCCAGACAGCCCTGGTACCCACTGCTTCTGTCCTTACAGTCCACCCTGAGCTTGCCCAGAGTCCATGACTTACTGGCCTGTGCACAGGGAGAGTGTGGTATCGGACCTCAAATCCCTCCATCTCAAGGCATGGCTCTTGAGGAGTTAGAATTTGCTGACTTACACCTTTCTCAAGGTGTTTTAGATATTTAAAGGCTTCAAGGAAGCCTTCCACTAGGAGCCACTTACAATTCTAAGTGGAAAAGGTTTTCCATTTGGTGCTCTGAGAAGCAGATTATCCCAGAATCTGCTGATCTGCCCATTTACTGGACTATTTGGTCCATTTAAATTCCTTAGGCCTTAGGCCAGCTACCTTGAAGGTTCATCTGGCAGCTGTCTCTGCTTTTCTGTCAGCAGGGAAGCCTGCTTCCTTTTCTTCTCACCCTGTGCTTTCCAAGTTTTTTAAAGGGTTACTTTACACCAGCCCTCCTTTTTGAGAACCAGCTTCCGCTTGGGACCTGAATGTTTGCATTGCTCAGTTAATGCAACCCCCCTTTGAGCCTCTGTCCTCAGCAGAGCTCAAGTTTCTGACTTGGAAAACTGTTTTCCTAGTGGCTATCACTTCTGCCAGATGCATAAGTGAACTACAGGCCTGTCAGTGGAAGAAGATTTTATCTCTTTCCACAGAGATAAGGTAGTCCTCAGGACTAACAGAAAGTTTTGCCCTAAAGTGGTTTCAGATTTCCACCTGAACCAATCCATCTCTCTTCAGTATTTTCACTGAGCATTCTTCCTCAGGTGAGAGGAGTCTGCACAGCTTGGACGTCAAAAGAGCCTTAAGCTACTATTTGGAACGCACCAAGGGTCACAGGTTTGAATCCCTCCAACTCTTCCTTACCTATGGCGAGGTTGGCAAAGGGAAACCTGCCACTAAGAGGACAATTGCAAGGTGGATTGTCTCTTGTATCCAATTTTGTTATCAAAAACTAGGTAGAGAACCCGCCTCAGGACTGAGGGCTCACTCCACCAGGGGTACAGCTGCATCTCTAGCGGCTGCTAGAGATATTCCCATTCTGGAAATCTGTCAAGCTGCTACTTGGAAAACAGTTCACACTTTTACTAAGCATTATTCCGTGGATATTCAGTCCAGGAGATGCTCGTTTGGCACAGCTGTGCTTCAGAGCCTATTTCTAAGTAGGTTCTGACCCTCCTCCATGGAGTACTGTGTGTAATCTGCATATAGTCATAATAGCAAGACTTCATGGTGTTTGAAGAAAAATTACTCACCTTAGTAATGGCACTTCTTCTCATGGAGTCTTAACTATGTCTACCACCCTCTCTGCCCCTCTCAGAACTTCTACTTGGGTAGGGTGGCAAATTAGTGCAAGCACTGTGTCATGCCATTTAGTTCTTCCCTTCACCCCCTTTATTTAGGGTTGGGGAATTAGGTATTTCTGTTTTAAGTAATATGTTGGCCCCCTTCCTGGACTTGAGTCTTGGGGGAAGGGGGTCTAATAGTGCTTGTTAGGGAGAAACTAATAATACTATTATTCATTGTTATTATTATTATTGCTGTTTATATTGTTGTTATTCCTACTAGTAGGTAGCCACTTGGCTAGTGTAGAGCTTTCCACAGACTTGTTGTAGTGTTAGCTTCAGTAAAGATCTGACAGTTTCATTTGAAACTGGCCAGATAGAGCTTTGGTATAGCGCCCTCACGCTGTGGAACTCCAGACTCTCTGTAGTTAACTCTTTCCTCTCCGGGGCAGTTCAGCTGCAGTGGCTGACTGCATATAGTCATAATATAGCAAGACTCCATGAGAGGAAAAGCAATTACTAAGGTGAGTAATTTTTTCTTCCTGACCATTTTCGTCAGTTAGCAGCGTGAAGTTTTCAGGCTTTAGCTGTCGGAGTCCTTCTCTACCGCGCCTGGCGATGTGGATTTGAATGTCAGTCCACACTTTCCGGACTAAGCCAGGCATGGTTAAGGGGGAAAGTGCTGGGGAGTTTCTTAGTTTTAATAAATCTGCATCTGTGAGGGGTTCGTGGTGCTGTGAAGTGTCTTTTTGTGCACACCTGTAACTTTTCATTTTGGCTGTAAACATGGCGTTACTACTTTTAAACTCACTGTCAGTTATTATGTTCATTGAGCGGCCCACAACAGCAGAACCCAGGTGCCTATTTAGCGCGGCGCGTAGACCACAAAAGCTGGATATAGCATACTCTTGGCCAGCAGTGGTTCGTGCCTCTGCATAAAACTTTCTGAATATGTCATTTAACTCAGTTTTTGATGCGGTTTTCCAGTTAATAACAGTATTTGTTGCCACTGACCACTCGCCTATTACTTTCAGTGCCCAAGCAGTAGCTCTTAATGTATTTTTTTTCATTTTTTTGAAGCTCTAGGCTGTCTAGCTGATCGTTGCTTAATGTTTCAAAACGTTTACTCACATTCTGCTCGCTAGTCGGCGGTTGCCAACACTGGATGTCTTGTGGATTTTTAACTATTTCTTGCTGTATTGGCTCGTGCTGAGGATCGAGGAACAGAAGTAGGTCTTCCTTAGTAAAACTTATTTCAGAATTTGTGTCAGACGTGGTGGGCTGTAATTCTATTACTTCTGACTATTCTTGCTTAGTGATGGCATTAAACAAGATGGCTGTCTTTACTTTTCTCAGCGCTCTATGTTGGCATTCTACTGGGATCAGTGCCCAGCTGGCATGACCTGATCTAGCTTGTGTGTGTTAGAAACTTTAACACACACGTGGCATCCAATGAAATGCCTTGAAATTGACAAGCCATTTCATAACATTTATTTACAGTGTTAACGAATGTGTATGCAGGTAATTGATTATGATATATGCAAATGTGTAGCGATGATAGATAGATAGATAGAAAGAAAGATAGATAGATAGATAGATACTTTATTTGTAAAAGTGCCCATTTCCTGAGACTCTGGGCACTGCACAATACAAACATTATAAATATAAAAACGAAAAATCATATAGCACCAAAACATACTAAATCCACCAAGAGCATATTTAAAATAATATCTATCTCAATAAAATCACAGTAAAATCAAAAACATTAATACAATTAATTTATAAATGCTTGCTGTAACAGGTATGTTTTTAGGCCCTTCTTAAAGACTTCTACCATGGGAGCCTCCCTTAAAAAAACAGGCGAGGAGTTCCACAGGCTAGGTGCGGCCACCAAGAAAGCCCTGTCCCCAGAATGCCGCAATCTAGCCCTGGGAACCACCAGGAGGCCACCCCCAGCAAAACGGAGAGCCTGGAGCAGGTGATAGGGGACAAGGAAATCTTGCAGATAGACAGATTATGGCACTGCAAGGTCAGTAGTGACTGGGGATTTGCTGCTGCGTGGAATCCTCATATGCCCAACATTCTAAAGCTTGAGCTGTGCCATTCCCCTGGTAGGGGTGCACTATACCCAGTTGTTTTGCTTACCCATTGACAATGTTGGAGCTAACAAAAAACGAAATCATGGTAAATATGAAATTAATTTCTTCTGTTCTAGCAATAAGCACTTCTCACCAGCATCCAGATGGTGGTAGATACCATAAAAGAAAAGTCCACTTTCTGCAGTCCATCTCAACCAAATAGCAACAAATTAAGTAAAAGATTATTATAGTAGGGGTTCAGCAGGGGTGATTAAAACATACACTGAACAGAATATACTATTATTAGTCCTCATCATTAGTGTCTTGTGTAAAGACAGTTGTTGCACAGTCTTCCTTTAATTTTTGTACTCGATTCCCAGCCTCCTTGGGGTCACTAAAGCTAAATATTTTCCCAGGATACAGAATTTTGAATTTGACTGGGAGTTAGAGTGAGTATGTAATGTCCAAAGATTTCAAGTCCGCACGAATGACATCAGACACCTTGCAGTGTTGTCTTGTCATGTTGCTTAATTCAGGAAAGAAAACACAGTTTTGCTCCTTCTGATAAGGTAGGTGGTTCTTTCCCTTTGGCCACATTCAAGACTGCATCTTTAACATGTGGACTGATCGTAACAATTAATATTGTTCATGGCAAGTCAAGATCCGAGGGATGTTTTCTAATGTTAACAGAAACATAGAAACAGAATTTGATGGCAGATAAGGACCACTTGGCCCACCCAGTCTGCCCATTTTCCTACCTAATGGATAAGCTGCAGATCCTAGTTAACCAGCAGCCTACTTCTTCCTACCCCAACCCCCTATAATTGCCTTATGACTGTCCCATGCATGCTTGAATTCCACCACTGTTTTTGACTCCACAACCTCCTCCGGAAGGCCGTTCCATGCATTCACAACCCTCTGTGAAAAAATAGTTCCTTAAATTACTCTGAGCTGCCCCCCATTATCTTCAAATTGTGCCCCTTGTTCTTGCACCCTCTTTTTGAAAGATGCTACCCTCTTGGACTTTGTTGATTCCCTTGAGGTACTTGAAAGTTTCTATCATGTCCCCCTCTCCTCCTTTCCTCAAGGCTATACATATTAAGCTCCTTTAGTCTCTCTTCATATGTCTTCCAGTGCAGACCTTGCACCATTTTAGTTGCCCTCCTCTGGACAGGTTCCATCCTGTCTATGTCTTTATGGAGATTGGGTCTCCCAGACTGCATGATACTCCAGATGGGGTCTGACCAGCTGTCTGTACAGAGGATAATAACTTCCTGTTTCTACTGGTGATGCCTCTCCCTATGCATCCCAGTATCCCCCAAGCCCTCCTTGCTGCCCTCTCACATTGCTTGCCCACCTTTAGGTCATCTGATATGACTACTCCCAGGTCTCTTTCCATTTGTGTTGTTAGTATCTCACCCCCCCATTGTGTACTCTTCCCCTGGGTTTTTGTTTCCCAGGTACATTGCCTTTCACTTCTTAGCATTGAATCTAAGCTGCCATACATTTGACCATTCCTCTATCCTTGCCAAGTCCCTTCTCATCCTTTCCACCCCACCTTGTGCATAAACTCTGTTGCAGATCTTTGTGTCATCTGCAAAGAGACATACTTTTCCTTCCAGTCCCTCTGCAATGTCACTTATAAAGACATTGAAGAGGACGATCTAATACTGAACCCTGCGGTACCCACTAGTAACCCCTTTCTTCAGAATGGACTCCATTTACTATTACTGTCTGTGTTCTATTCTCCAGCCAATTCTTTACAGGCTGTCATCTTGGGACCCACTCCCAGGCTGACTAACTTGTATATTAATCTTTTGTGTGGGACTGTGTCAAATGCCTTGCAAAAGTCTAGGTAGGCATGTCCACAGCCCCTCCTGATCTACTACTTTGGTCACCCAGTCAAAGAAATCTATCAGATTCATCTGGCATGACCTTCCTGCTGTGAATCATGCTGCCTTGGGTCCTGTGCCCTCTGGCCTCTAGATACTCGACAGTTCTTTCCTTCAGAAGTGATTCCATCATTTCCCTATCACTGAGGTTAAACTAACAGGTCTGTAGTTTCCTGCTTCTGCCTTGCTCCCACTTTTTGAAGGGGAATCACATCTGCCCTCCTCCAGTCCTCGGGTACCACCCCATCCTCCATGATTTGTTAAAGAGGGTAGTCAGTGGTGTCACTAGTTTTACCCTTAGTTCTTTTAGAATTCTCAGATGAATCTCATCAGGCCCCATTGCTTTGTCCACCTTCAGTTTTGAGAGATTCAGAACCCTTTCTTCTGTAAATGGGCTGGTATCAACTTCTGTATCCAGGGTGTTTCTGTTGTTTGTTTTAGGTACCTCCCTTCTTCATTTGTAAATACTGAGCAAAATATTTGTTTAGTATCTCTGCCTTTTCACAGTCACCCTCTGCCCACCCTCCCTTTATTAAGCCTCACTATCCCTCCTTGGTCTTCCTTGGCTCCCTGATGTGACCTGTAACAGGTTTATCCCCTTCTTAACTGAGTTGGCTATTTTTTTCCTCAGTTTGGGCCTTTGCTGTTCTGACTGCCTTCCCAGCTTCCTTTGCTTTAACTGATACATTTCTCTGTCCTGCTCCTTCTGTGATTCCTTGTACTTCCTGAATGCTTTCTTTTTCTCTTGAACCTTCACTGCCACTTCCTTTGAGAACCATAGTGGTTTCTTACATCGTTTTGTTTTGTTTATTTGCTTCACACAAAGGTTTGTTACCTCTGTGATGGCAGTTTTTATTATTCCCCATTGTTCTTCCACCCCTCCTTCCTGCCCATTTGCTAGTGCATTCCTTAGGCACTCACCCATTTTGGCAAAGTCAGCCCTCCTAAAGTCCAGTACTTTTGCCTTTGTATGGCTTGACTCTATTGCTGTGTTTATTGTGAACCATACTGTTAGATGGTCGCTAGTTCCCAGATGGCTACCCACTTCTACATCTGTGATCCTCTCTCCATCTCCATTTGAGAGAACCAGGTCTAAGATTGCTCTCTCTCGAGTGGGTTCCAATACTAGTTGTCTAAGGCATGCCCCTGTAGGGCATCTAGAATAACCCCACTCTTAGAAGTGACTGCTGCAACTGCACTCCAGTTAACATCTGGCATATTCAGATCACCCATCAGCAATATCTCCCCTTTTTCTGCCATTCTAAGTATACTTTCTATCATTTCCTTGTCCATTTCCTCCCCCTGAGAGGGGGGTCTGTATACAACCCCTGTGCGGAATACAGTATGTTTTATATGTGCACTTTTGTTTTTCACTTTTTAGCCTGGAAAAACACACTAAGTCAAGGCTTGTTTCCAGGTGCATCCTGGGAGCACAGGGAAGTTAAGTGACTTGCTCATGATTATGCAGTATGTAAGTGGTGGCTCTGGGATTCAAGCCCAGTTGTCCAGGTTTGCAGCTCAGTGCTTTTAACCATTATGTTATACTGCATCCCAAATATGCAGTGACTCAGTTAAGTCAAAGTTTAGTTTTAATAGGGTCTAGTACAGGTGTGAACAGTTCTGTTGTCTCTGGAACCCCGAGTAACTGTATGTTGGCAAGCCTGGCTAAATTTTCAACCTGAGTCAGAGCCACAACACCTAGTTTTCTTGTAAGACTCCTGAAGTAGCTGCAACAATCTTTTCAGTGGTAGATTTGGCCTGTTGGGACTTGGAGGCAACAAGGTCGAGCTTAGTCTTAAGAACCATTACTCGAGCTGGCCCAGTGGCACCGAGGCTTGAGGCACTGGATGCCACACCTTGTGCCATGTCAGCGACCTGTGTTCAGAGGTGAGCTCTGGCCGCCGGGGGTTGGTGAGGGGGAGGGTTGGGAGAGGATTGTAGTGGCTGCTGGGCTGCTCTCCTCTGCCGGATCTGGGAGGCTAGCCACCTTGCTCTTAAATGACACCCAGTGGAGGCTGGATGCCAGATCAAGGGAGGCTTGGGGGACTTGTGTCGGGAGGGTGAAAAGAGTGTGATTTCCGGGAGCGTGCACACCTCCACATATATTGCACTCGCCTGTGCTCACCACTGCTCTGGGAGTACAGGAAGAAAATGGAGCACCGTGGCAGGATGGTAAACCCGCGAAGCCAATACAGGTCAGATTGAGATCCTCTGCGAGAGGATCGCAGCCTGCCTGCCCAGAACCCTGGCCCCTGACGGGAGAAAAACCTCTATAAAAACGAACAAAAAAAAGAACCATTACTCAGTTATTTAGTGCCCTTTTTCTTGTGTAGGTCTTTGACAAAGTGTTCTAGGTTTTAAGAGCATGAAAGTCCTCACTGTTCGGGGGTTCTTATTAACCTGACCCACCACCATCCTTTCCCCTCCATGCCATCCTTGGCTTGCTTGAATTTCAGCTAATCCTGTGGTACGTTCTGTTATGGCTTATCCATAGCACTCTTGATTTCAGTGCTGCTTGCCATGTTCAGCTCCTGCTTGTGATTGATGTAGAAAAGTGAAAAGCAGGGGTGTAAAAGCACCCACAGTAAAAACTCCACAGACACAAACAGATTTATTAGAAAAAATCTTACTGTTTATTTAGTTACAAAAAGAAAAAGTGCAGATACTTGCCAAGACTCAAGTGTGCAGATAAAAACCCATTGTAATGAACCATGACCAAATGACAACGACACCAAACACTAACGTTTCGCTCAGGTGTCCTCAAGCTTCATCAGACATACCCCAGTAACACAATAGTGCCCCTCATATACACTTCAATCCATTTGTGTGTGTGGAGTTTTTACTGTGGGGGCTTTTATCCCCTGCTTTTTTCTGTATTGGCAAAGTGATATAGTACCACAGTTTTGCCCTGGTGCTGATTTTTTGCTGTCCTCTGTAAAAAAAAAAAAAAAAAAAAAGAAAAAGAAAAATAATGAATGATTTATTTATTTCTTTATTTGAAAGTTGGGTTTACAACCTTTGAGTCGTGGACTCATTTACAAAGGCACCTCATCGCAGGTAGGGTAGACATGATTACAGTGTGAGGTACAACAGTGGTAACATACAGGTACAATACAGATAACAATAAGTGCACATTTACAACAGTGGTTTACAGATAAAGTTGTATACAGTAAATTACAATCATATCAAATATTACTATAATGGAAGGTACAACCATGGACATACCAGGGAGGAATACCCGTGAAAGGGTTGGGGGGGGATAGCAGTCCAGTGGACATTGTCAAGACTATGGGCCGGGTGGAAGGGACCCCAACATTACATTATTTAGGGGCAATTACAGCTTCGGGCATCAAAGAGGAGGTTACGGAAAGTGACTTTGAAAGGACCAATTTTGGTAAGATTAGTGACAGAGGGCAGGAGGGAGTTGAACCATGTTGGGCCGCAGTAGTGGAAGGACATTTGAGCTAAAGAGGTCTTGGTGCGGGGCACCTGGAAGGTAGCCTTAACTACGCTGCAGGTGGCTACAGTTGGGGATGCCCACAGCAGGGACACAGTGACCCCTGGAGAGGAAGAGTACTAGCAGGGATTTTTTGGCAATTAGGCAGGTTTGATAGTGCAGGCGCTCCTCAAAGGTGAGCAGGTTGGCAGTGGAATAGAGCAGGTAAGTATGAATGCGGTGGGATGTGCCGGTCAGGAGCCTGCAGGCCTTGTTTATCGAGGTCTGGATTTTGGCGAGGGTGGTTTTGTCAGCCGCAGCATAGATGGGTAGGCCGTAGTCCACTAAGGACAGGACGGAGGAGTTGATGGCCAGTCGGAGGGCGGTTTGGGGGAGGCAATCTCTATGTCGATAGAGAAAGCCAATCTAAGAATTAATAGCTGAGGACAGGGTATTGATGTGGGTGTGGAAGGTAAGAGCCGAGTTGAAGGTGACGCCCAGGTATTTGTAGGATAACACCTGCTCGAGAGGGTGTGGATTACTGGGGAGAATGCGGAGGGGCGCATTTTTAGCCTTATTCTAGTGGTGAGCAAAAAGCATAGATTTGGTTTTCTTGAGGTTAATGACCAGCCGGTGGTCAAGGAACCACTTTTCAGCTTGGTTGAATGTATGCTGCAGGGATTCCTGAAGAGATGCAGGGTCAGGGTGGGAGGCAAAAAGGACCGCATCATCGGCATAGAGGAGCATATTGCCTGAACAGGAGCTGGGGAGAGTGTTGAGAAAGAGGCTGAACATAACAGGGCCCAGGATGGAACCTTGGGGGACCCCAGAGCGAATGGTGCCATTTACCTTCACACACACTGGGATCTGGTAGAGAGGTAACTGTTAAACTATGCAAGGGGGCCAGTGAAGGGAGTCAAGTAGGAAGGGGTGACAGACAGTGTCAAAGGCCTTGGAGAGGTCGATGAACACTACACCCGAAACGTGACCAGAGTCGAGAGCAGAGTGGAGGTGCTGGGAGAACTCCAGGAGGGCTGTAGTGGTTCTGTGTCCAGGGCGGAATCCATGCTGTTCCGGACACATCAGGTCATATTTGGCTAGGTACTCAGAGATCTGAATGGCTACTATTTTTTCTAGTGATTTGGAGAGCCGGGGGGGGGAGAATGGAGATGGGCCTGAAATTGTTAGGGGAGGTTCTATCTCCACTATTATGGATTGGGGTAATTTCTTCAATTTTCCAAGCACTTGGGAGCTGACCAAGGCATAGTGACCAGTTTAAGAGGTCGTGAGAGGGGCCTGTACAGTATCCAAGACTAATAGGAGGATCCTGGAGTCCAGGGAATCACAACTGGGGTTGTTGCTAGCTAGGGCTTTTTTGCAGATGAGGCCTGGCTTCAAGGGGTGGATATGATGCACAGGTGGAAAGGGGTGATCCAGGGTGGGGGTGGAGGCAGGGATAGGATCAAAAAAGTAGTTGGGGAGGACAGAGCTTAGATCTGAGAAAGCCATATTGAGGCACTCAGCTATGCGGGGAGGATCAGTAGTGACAGTACCATCTATGGTGAGCAGTGATGGTGGGGGGAAGTGGGTCTTTCCATTGAGCTCCTTCGTATTGTCCCAGAAGGCACGGAATGAGCCCCAAGTGGATACAAGGGTGGTTTAATAATATTCGGCCTTAGCCTGCCTTATAGCTCAGGTGCACTTGTTATGTGCTGCATTATAGGCTTGTCTGTCAGCCAGTTTGCCTGTCTCAATAGTAATATGCCAGAGATTATCTCTTTGTTTTAATTTTTGGATAAGGGTTGGGGAGATCCATGAGGCATTTTGTTTTTTGGTGCAGATTCTGGTCAGGGGGGTGAAAAGCTCACAGGCCTTGCTGAAGGCACTGGAGAAATAGGTTAGGGCAGAGTCAGTATCTGCTGCGAGTAGGATTGGGGACCAGTCATGCTGGGTTAGGTGCATTTTTAGCTTTCTGAGACCCCTAGGGTGAAAGCGCCGGCACAAGGTGACCTGAGACACTGGTTTCAGTGTGAGGGATGACCGGTGACAGAGGACAGGAGAGTGGTCACTAAGAGAGTCGGGTAGTACATTAATGTCCACAATTTTATGAGGGCAGTTTGACAGGATTACATCTAGAAGGGTGCTGGAGCCAGTTGACCGGTTATATCTAGTGGGTGAGGTAACTAATTGGGTCATATCTAGAGCGGCGAAGGAGTCCCTGACATGGGAGGCAGAGGTACCCAGCCAGTTGACATTAAGGTCACCTAGGATGAGCTGAGGTAATCAGTGAGGGATTGGACAGCTTGTCCGTGGTCTCTTGGAGGTAAGTAAGATACTGTGAGGAAAAGGGGGTCCCTGGCAGGGTCAGGGGTAACCTTAAGGGTGAGGGTTTGGGCACTAAAACCAAGCTTGGAGTCTGGGAGCACATGGCCTAACAGTGTATCACAGATAAAGACTGCACACCTGCCGCCACGTTTGCTTGTACGATCTTCCCTAAACAGTGTAGTCATGGAGGGAGATAACAGAGTCGGGATTTTCTTTGGAGAGCCAGGTCTCGACTAGTGCTATAATATCTGGTCGGTGCTGTACTACCCAGCACTGGAGAGTGGTGGATTTTTTTAGGAAGCTGTAAATATTCATAGATGCAACGCGAAGGCCAGTTCCAGTGGGGGGTTTGGGGTGGCTAGATGACAACGGCCCAGGGTTGGGTATATGTTCCCAGAGAGCAGAAGGAGTACAGCAATTAATCTCATGAGTGGATTGTGGCGACTAGGACCCTTAGCCAGGCACCCCTGCGGGGTCCTATTAGTGGGGGAGCAGGGGATGGGTTGGGAGCAGAGGGTAGGTATAGCAAGGAAGGGGTGGGCCCAGGGTGACCCAGAGGGAGATGGGGAAGGGGGTATTGGTTGGTGGTGGGTGCCACGAAGTAATAAGGTGTCCAAGGTGGTGGGGTTGGTTGCTGTGGGGTGATAGAGGGGGTGGGGCTAGGGGTGGAGGGCAGGGGAGCAGGATGGGACATGGGCTGAGCAAGAAAGGTAACCAAGAGTAGGCTGAGTGTGATAGCTACAGTGCCCATTGCTATTTCCCATTGGGGGTATAAGGGGGATAACTGACCTTCATTGAGGGTGACTGCTGCTGTGAAGTAGTGGTAGTGCTGCTGCCTTTGGTGCCAAGGGTACCAGGTTCGAACCCCGGGGGGGGGGTTATGGGACCTTGGTATAGAGGCTGGCGGGCCTGGCTAGTGGGCAGTGAGAGGCTGAGAAACGGTGCTCAGAGGGAGGTGAAATAGCGACTCCTAGTGGCTGCTCTGCGTGCTTAGAAAGGCAGGGGAACTAAGAGGGGTAGGCGGTGGGGAGGTAGAGGAGAAAAGGGGGCAGAGTAGAGTGAGGTGGAAAGGTGGCAAGAGGAGCAGGGAGGTACTAGGCATGAGACTGGGCAGCAGAGTAGCTGGGAGGACAAGAGTGCCTGCAAGTAGTAGAGACACGGGAGATATAGAGATGCTGTGTACAGGGAGGGAGCTCCCTCCAGTGGCTGTAGAGTATAGGCTGCAAATGGGAAAGTGAGGACTTAGTTACAGAGGTTATAGGAAGTCACATGACAGGATAAGAAAATAAATTGAGGAGAACAAAGGGAAACATTAGTATTCAGCGGGAGGATGAACAACACGAGGACCCCTACTGCACATACGCCAGGTATTGAGCACTGTATCGAGATACGGTTCCTAGAGTGCATGCACAAGGTCAGACTTCCAAGATGGCGAGAGAACGCCAGAAAGCACCTTAATCCAGGTAGGGCACCATTAAAATTATATCACTGCAAGCTCTATAGAAAGTACCACCACCCAGACTAGTACAGCTATACAATTCACATGCACTGCAGTAAAATCAATAAGGCAGTAAATAAAGTCCACGGGAGAGCACTGTGCAAGCAGCAGAAATGATGCCTTAAAGTCCCCTTAGAAGTCCCCTTAGAAGTTCCCGGTCCGTCGCCTGATGACTCCGGAGCAGCAAAACCTATCAGTCACTGTGCGGGGGCATAAAATATCAACACCCCACACAAAGACAACTTGCAGGGGGGGACAGCCTTACCTATTAAGGCCCCCGAGTGCAGCTTCCAGCTCCCGATGGAGCTCCTGTGAGCCGGTGAGTGTTGTGGCGTATGGGGGGGGGTGTTGCACGGCCTATTAAGGCCCCTGAGCACAGCTTCCAGCTCCCGATGGAGCTACTGTGAGCCGGTGAGTGTTGTGGCTTGGGGGGGTGGTCTGCAGCCTATTAAGGCCCCTGAGTGCAGCTTCCAGCTCCCGATGGCACTCCTGTGAGCCAGTGAGTTTGTGGCATGGGGGGGTGTTCCGCAGCCTATTAAGGCCTCCGAGTGCAGCTTCCAGCTCCTGATGGAACTTCTGTGAGCCGGTGGGTGTTGTGGCATGGAATTAGCAGACATGATGTGCAAAACTCGCATGAGGTTCGTCCTGCTCTGTTGGCTGTTGTCCATGTACCCTTCTGAACTCACTCCTACAAATGTCCATGACTCCACCTAGCTTCCTTATTGTTCTAGGTGCAGCTCTGTGGTCTGGCCCCTCTGTGTCTCCCCCAAAATGAATGCATCTTGGCTACTTGGCCTTTTACTTTTTACTAGTGCTGATTCTGTGGAACTGTTTCTTTCATTATGGCAATTGTTATGTCATCTTAATACTGAACTTTGTATTACATCTTGTGCAGTTACTGTTTGGTGTAAGATCTATGGACCCACATACACTAGTTGGGGACCAGTATAAAACTAGCATAGCATAGCATAGGAGGTATGTTATGCTAGTTACTCAACTGGGGGGTTAGTTGGTATGGTCATGCATTTTTTTTAAATCAATTCATTTGAGTTGGGAGAGGGATATGCCTCCCCACACACCCTTTTGGGGATTTAAGACCTGCTTAGTGTGGGGTATAGCCCCCAAGTCAAATAAATTGATATAAAAAAAATACATGGCCATACCAACTAACCCCGAGTACCGTAACTAGCGAAAGTGGGCAGGAGATTTCCACTCATGCCTACTGTTCTGTGCATTTTGTATTTTGTATGCATCTTACTGTATTTTCTGTTTTGTACTGTTTCGTCTTTCTTCCCCTCCCTTAGGACACATCTGGAAATGAGATGCTACCAGCTCAGTACGTCTTTCCTGATAAAACAATAATAAAAATAAATATTTAAATAAACACTATACCGAAACAGAAAATGACTGACTGTAAGTAACAGTCTCATGGATTGGGTTTGCCTCTGTATCACATCAAGGTGGCCAACCACACAGAGGACCATGCACATGTTTCATACAGATGATTCAGTTCAGTTTGATAAAATCCTTCCTAATCATTCATGCACACTACAAGCCATAAGTTCAGCATATAAAGAATGGTAGGTGATTTGTGAGTGGGATCAGTCTCAGACACATTAGGTAAAAGGCAAAATTCCACTTGGTACCTGGCAGTCACACATACAAACGGGGGGGGGGCAGAGTGGATGCAATGAGATTTGCACAGAAAGAAGGACCCAAACACAGCACTAAAAAGTATAATAATAAACAGCTGAAGAAAGTTAAGGTAAGAGGCATGTAAGTCACTCATCAAGTGAATGTTAAGCATCTGTAAGTAACATGCATTGCCTACTGCCATGAAGGCAAGTGCCAACCAAGTCTTTTTCTTCCTGTGTGAATGCCTGTAAGGGGCATTTTTATTATATTTAAAGCATGAAAAGTCCATCTGCTAGTAATTACCATTATGTCCCTATACACAGACAAAGTGTGTTCGGCCAACTTAATGAGCTTTTAAAATAAGCACTACAATTTGTACATTCAGTTGAGAATGAGAACTCCAGGGGGTGCTGCAGACTCTATGGAAAAGTAAGTAAGTAAGTAATATTTTATTTGTTCGGCGCCCAATCCCAGAGGCTGTGGGCACCATACAGTAAAACATTTTAACAGGGTTACAAAACAATCAGATTATATAAACAATCAGCAGCAGATAAAATTATTTAAAAGACTTTGTTTGAATTAAAAAGTGTTTGCAGGAAAGGCTAGGCTAAAAAGGTGGGTCTTTAGGCCCCTCCTAAATGCCTCCACTGTAGGGGCCTCCCTCAAAAGTCTTGGCAGCAAGTTCCAGAGAACCAGACCGGCCACACTGAATGAACGATCACCCGAGGATTTCAGCCTGGTCCCCAGAATCTCCAGGAGGCCCTCGGTGAAGGAACCAAGGGAGCGGGTTGGGATAGCAGGAGTAAGAAGGTCTGAGAGGTAGTCAGGGTCTGATCAGTATAGGGCCTTATAGGTGAGCAAGCCCACCTTGAAGAGAATCCTCCACCTGACCAGCAGCCAGTGCAGACCCCGCAGGACCGAGGTCACATGACATGACCTTGACAGCCCCATTAGCAGCCTGGCCACTGCATTCTGCACTAGCTGTAGCTGGCGAAGGTTTCCTCCACTGACCTCAAGGTACAGAGCATTACAGTAGTTAAGTCTCGATGTTACAAAGGCATGCACCAGTGATGGTAAGTCTTAGGGTGGAATTAGGGGTTTAATCCGGGTGATGTTCCTCAGGTGGTAAAAACCACTTTTGATGACAGCCGACACCTGAGCTTCAAATGTCAGTTTGTCGTCGAGGATAACCCCCAGATTTCTCACCCTAGAGGACACGGGGTCTACCCCAGGACCAAACCTGTTGCTGTCCCAGAGGCATCTTCATCATGCCCGTGACCTGGCTCAGTCACCAGTACCTCCATCTTGCCTAGGTTAAGTCTCTGCCAGTTAGAGTTCATCCAATCCTGGATCTCAGCTAGGCATTTATTATATAAGAGAGGTCATGGAAAGAGGGTACTATAATTTGGGGAGCATCAATAAGGTATTTAATAAATTGGCCCATATTACCTGAATGCAGGCTTCAGGACACATCGTTGGGATCTGTATTGCCACCTAAATAGAATTCTTTGGAAGCTAGATGTGATCTGAAGTAGATAAGCAGCCTGCTGCCTTCTCCAACAAGTTTTTCCCAGTGTTCGTGGAGGTTTGTTTTTGCAGACCCTGCCATTTCTGCAATAAAGTATTTGAACAATTAAATCAAGTGGCCTGCAGGTTTTCTGGTAACTTGAGTGCAAAGTCTTTGTTTTGTTTTGACTCAGTGAGTGATTGGCACCCTGACTCTGCACCTGGCCACCGACTGCAGAGCATGCACAGTCCTCTTTTTTGTTCTGTTTTTCCTGGTGTTGCTTGTTTGACTGTGGACCCACTTAGCTGGCTAGCGGGCTCAGTGGTGAGTCGGCCACTAAGCAGCATCAGGCAGCAGGGCTTACAACTTAAAAACCCTTGCTGTCCTGCACCTGTATCCCCGCTTCTCAGTCCATGTCACTCCTGGAGTTCTCCCCGGCAGTGGTGAGGAGGCAGCTATTGCATCTTCCTGCTGCCTTCTCCGACAAGCTTCTCCTGGTGCTGCCTCTTTGACTGTGGACCCACTTAGCTGACTAGGAGTCTCGACAGCAAGCCAATGGCAGGGCATCATCATTCGGGGGGGCTTACAACTTAAAAGCCTGTGCCACCTGGCAGTGTGAGCTCGAGTGGCACAAGTGCCACTTGCAGAAGAAAAGTCTACAACAAGAGTAAAGATTTGCAAGTGTCGTCAGTGCGGCTGGGATTTTTTGCATCATTTTGGTTGACCTGGATAAACTCTAGAAACTTGTAGCAATCGGAACATTTGTTCTCCTGGGCTTTGATGTACTGTATTCTTAACTCGCAGTTCACTGAGCAGCAACTTGATTATTATTGACCCACAGATTGGCAGCTTCAATTGGAGTATGTTATGGATTTACAGCAGTCCAGAAGTGACGTAACTGGAACTCTCAGTAACCAAGGACTTGGACTCCAGGTTGCACATGCTTTGTTTTTACTGTTGTTTATTGTCTTTTCGTTAAATGTGTGTGAGAATTTTACTTCATTCTGTCAGCATAATTAGCATTTTGAAATTTTAGTTTTTTCCTTTGTAAGACTTTTTACGTTTAGCTATATGAATTAGGTTCAGGTTGAACACTTCCATGTTCTGTTGTTAGTGGTGAGGGACTTTTGACTGGGCAAAGGGTCCTGGGCAACTGATATTGTGTTTGACTCAGTTATAGTTGCATTGACAGTAACAGAATTGTGGGGTCTTTTTATACTACTGTTAATATCCCTTAATATGGGTGAACTTACCTTCTCTGTCTATGCTCCCAAATTCTGGAACTCCCTTCCATTTTCCCTTAAAAGCTTCAGTTCTCACCCTGCCTTCAAGCATGCACTCTTTAATTATCTCGCCTCCCTAGATGTATGTAAATGTCTTTAGTTCATGTATTACACCTCTTTACTTGCTCTAGTTCATAGGAAATACCTCTTTGCTTGCTGTTGCACTACTGTCCTCTTCCCTGTCCCATACCCTCATCCTGTGCCACCAGCACTGCTGTTATGCACTTATGATTCTGCTCTCTGCAAGCTGTTTTTATCTCTTTTGTACCGTGATGCTTATGCTATGTATGCCATCACTTTCATGCTAAGTAATTCTACTGTCATGTAAGGTTGTTGATTTCTTTATGTACTGCATTGTATCAACTCCTCCCTGTACTATTGTTTATAACTTGCTTGAACTGTAATCTACCGAATCATGCCTGAAAATAGGCAATCCTGTCTAGTGCACTTACCCAGTTACCAAAAGCAAATAAATAAATAAGTATAGGATCTCTATGGTGGGGAAGGGGATATGGGGCAAGATGGAGGTTTCTCAGATAAAGGACATAGATGTTGTTAGGCCTAGCAGTGGTACAATGTCATTTTCACATGTGAAGTGGCAGGATACACTTCCAGTGAGGCACATACTGCTAAGGGATAATAGAGTCCCCCAAGTTTATTAACAGACATGACCCAAACTGTGTTTTAGTTACAGGAATGGGAGGGTATTGGGATAGAGAGGTAAAAAAGAGAAGCACTTCTTTTCTACGAGGTGAGTTTTTTGGGTGCTAGGCTTCTCTTTAGGGTCAGTATTATGTTAAGCTTGCTACAGTGTGGTGACATCAGCCCTAATCCCAGCTCTCATGCTTGTAACCTGAAAAAACAGGAATAGTATTCTGTTTGTCTACCTGGATGTAAGAAGTATCCTTCCTAAGATTTATTTAATTAGGGACTTTGCAATAGATTGTGACCCTGAATTTTTGATTTTTACTGAAACCTGGTTAAGTGACAGATATGAGAATGCTGCCGTGACTCTTCAGGGGTACAACCTGATTAGGGCAAATCAGAATAAAAAGGATGACTTGAGCATTAATGTAGTATTAAAATAGGTTTCTGCTTAAGTAGCTTCAACTGAGAGTTGACTGTGTTGCAAATATGTGACTCTAGAAATTGAATTTCCATTTGGGAAACCACTTCTACTGTTTGGAGGCTATAAGCCACCAAGATTCTCAATGCAGAACATGCCAGGATAAGCAGATGTTTTCCTCCCCTTTTCTCCTACTCACTTACTGCTGATTGCGGACTATAACATGAACTGGTTAGACCAAGTGAAATTTAAGCACATCAGAACAATCGCCACAAGTTTAGGGCTGGAACAGCTGATCTTGGATGCCACCTGCACAAATGTTAAAAACCCTGAGGACTCTTTGCTTATTGATTTAGTCCTTATTAACTCACCGCACAACTATAAGGAATCAGGTATGATGGCCAACTTATTTAGTGACCACAATGTGGTATATTGCATTAAAGGTAGAAACAAGGCCAAGGGTCCACCAAAATTTGTTTTGGCCTTTGTGTAAGATTTGGAAAAACTGAACTGGGAAATACAAAATTGATCATCGATATTAACAAAAGATGGTAATATTTCACCTCAGAATTAGTGACAATATACATCAAGCATCTTCCTCTAAAGGCCAGGAGAATACAAAAAAAAATCAGCCCTGTGGTATTCGTCCCATCTAACGAAACTAAAAAGGGATAATAACAAAGCATGGGAGAAAGCTCGGGTCACTAGGGTATCGCAGGATTGTAACTACTATAGCAAACTTAGGAACATATATGTGGCTGGGGTAAGAAATGCAAAAAAATACTTTTACAGGGATAAAACAATGGAGCCTGATGGATACCCTAAGAAATGTTGGTCCATTATAAGGTAAAAACAAAGCATGTGCATCATCTCCACAAGAAGTAGGGTGCTCTGGAACTTACAGTATTTTTTAGAAATGCTCTGTCTTACTGTGTTGGCCTTGAGCCTCCCGGTATTCCAAAGGTATTTGTTACTTTTCCGCGAAGGCCCTGTTCGCACTACAGCATGGTAACTGAAAACATTTTTTAAAAATATATAAATTACTGTGCTGTAGCATCCACACTGCTGGTAGCATGTTGTAAACTGTTATCAGAAACAGTTTACAGCATTTGCACTACTGACTCTGGACCAAATTAACTAGCAACCATTTCACATGCACAAACATCCTGCTACATGAAGGGGACCCGTGCTTGACCGTCCACACAGCAGGTAAGTCCTATTTAACTCCTGAAACATTTTTAAAACCATGTTTAAGCCTAGGTCTTATCAGGGTTTAAACACGGTTTTAAAAAACAGACTACAAAGTGTGTTAAATGCGGACACGAACTATGCTAGGGCACTTCAAAATGGTTTAAGTTCCGTAAACCATTTTAAATACCCTAGTCTGAACAGAGCCTAAAGACAGCAGTCACTTTGGATAGTGCACCCAGCTAACTTGACGGCTGACTCCTAAAGACTTATTTGCTCTCTTCTGATTTGTTTTTTAGTGCAAAATAGTGCTTTTTGAACTTTGTTCACAGTTCCAAACAGTTCCCAGAAATGTGGCCTAGGTCGCAAAGGACACTCTACTCACAGTGACTGTGATGGAGTATGCAGTTTAGTTTTACAGCCTCACTGTTCTGTTTCAGTGGTTCCACACTGAAATAAACACTTTTAAAGTGCTTCTGCTAACTTTTTTGAGCACTTTAGGCTGTTATTTTGGCTCACAATGAGATTGGTCAAGAGCTAATAATTGGTTATCTGACAACAGTGGTTGAATAAATTAAGCCTAATAGGTCACAACATACAAACATAGAAAATGATGGCAGAAGAAAATGGTAAATTTATTCTGCCTGTAGTTCCCTATTAGATAGACCCTGGAACCTATTGTCTATACAAGGTACTAGCGTCACTATCCAACCCTTGTTCCCCTTCCCCTCCCTGCTACTGTCGTCCTAAGTAACCACTATACCCTTTGGTCTGTCCCATTGTTCTTCGAACCATTTATGGTTTTGGTGCCCACCAACTTGGTTGGCAGACTGTTCCATGGTTCCACAACCCTTTCTGTGACTGATATAAAATGACTGACTCCCAATGACTAATATCAGCAACTTTATTGTGGTACCCTTTTCTGGTCCCACGTCTGAATTAGAGTGCAAACAGAAGCCTAAAAAAACATACTGGGCCGCAGGTTTAAAAAGTTCCAACGTTATGGTTGCTGTTTACCTAAAGAAAATAGGCATGCAAAGTGCTGCAAGTGTGTGAGTATAGATCACAAATTGCAAGCTGTGATCTGAGCAAAGAGTGTTGACCTAAGACACATAAGACATAAAAGTCAGTTGCTATCAGTTTCAGCATCTTAGTCTAGCATCAAAGAGTGTTCCCCTATTAAAAAGGTTGAGAATATCTTTCTCAAATAATATCAGCTGAAAGACCTTCTCCTAAAGACCAGTCTAAAGCAAAGTCTACAGGGAAGCCCACAGATGAACATAAATCCTCTGCCAAAGAACTCCAAGGATTCCAAGAGAAGGCAAGCAGATTACTTACACTCTCAAAAAGATTAAAAAGGAAAAACATTTGGAGTTTGAAAATGAAACAGTAAATATATGTATTTATATATTTATAAACTGGTAACTGGGAGAGGCACGCTGAGCCAAAACTCATTGCCAGCTGTGGACGAGATAATCAAGCCCATCAGTCAGCCTACGGGTGACACAGATGCCCGCAGTGGAGAAATTCAAGCAAATGTTACAATTCTTTTAGACTCTGACAGAATAGGCATAAAAATACCTCCCTCATTTTCACCTAGCATCACAAAAGAGGACTGCTACTTTGAAGTGGAGGAGAAACATATTACTACTGCGATCACAGGTGATGAGGCGATAGGCTCACCCCACATCCTGATGAGGATTTCTTTTTATATTCTGCCCGCCTTAGGGCAAGGCAGCAATGATTAATTCCCTGCTGTGGAAACTGATTCTAAAGTTGGAGAATCCAATTTCTTGAGTATGTTGGGATTGACATCAACAAACTGAGTGAGTATCCCGATCCACAACACTTAAAAAGATTCTAGAGTTGCTTACATATGCTACAGCAGTTGATGAGAAAATATAGAAAAGATATGTAGTAACCAGGACTGGTTCTGAATATCAGTAAGAGTGGTTCTGTGACACTTAGCCTAATGACTTTTGCACTAGCTACATCTAGCCCTAGTCAATTCACCACACAACGCTTTCTCTAAATGGACTACTGAACAAAAGAGACAGTTCGCCAAAGTCACTGTGCCTTCCCAACCACGTACAAAAAAAAGATCGTTCACAATGTCCAATGGGGAAAAAAATTCAAAACAGTTATTTTCCAGTAAGCAGCAGAAAGCATCAGACTTCATTTCACATCCAGTACAATATTATCAGGCACACTATCATCAAAACTCAAAAATTCACACAACAGTGAAAAAAAAATCCACAGGAAAATTGCAAAAGCTGAAGTTATAATTGATACCCCAGAGATACCCACACAGATCATTGTCAATGCCACCAATCACCTTGCTTCATATCTGTCGTGCCACCTCCTTGTACTTGCATTTTTTCTGAGATTATCGGTTATTCCTGCCACAGTATCCACGGTTCGCTTTGAGCACCTGACAACCTGCTACCTACAAGTAAACACTAGCTGAACTAATAGCTAAGTTGTAAATATCATTCAGAAACTACATTCTCCCTCTACTCAGCTGAAAACTGTAAAGCCAGTTAGTGAAAAACACACCACAGCATAAAAAAGAAATGCCTTACTCTCGTTATGAGAAATACCTAAATCCAAACAGCGTTCCCAAATGTCATCAGATAAACGCACCTAATTAGGCAAAACCCCATTAGTACACAAGTCCTTAGACCAGAAGTCTGCTTACAACAAATGTCTTTGCCCAGATGTCACTATATGAAGTGTCCGTACAGTAAATGTCACGTCACCTGTAACAACACCCTAATCCTGAGGGTCTAATATTGGCAACTGCATGTGAAAAGGCAAAGGTAACCTTTTCTACTGTACCCTCTGAAAAGAATTACAGAACAACTGATACACTTGAAAAAGAATTGTATTCATCTGCCACCCTTCATTACAAAGAGCATGTTGCAGCTGCCCAGTCTCAGGATTAAGATGATTAAGGATGCAGTGCCAACTAGCAATGATGACTAGATTAAATCAAATTGACAAGGACTGCATCAATTAACTTATGCAACATAGACAGTATATTCAAAACATCAAATGATGTTAACAAGATAAAGCAAGTAAGAGATATACTGTATGTGTTTAAACCAATATAATGGTTCATAACCAGATGAAATAAAGCACAGGAGATAATATAGACTGCCAGTGTGCAGTAGAATTAAACATATGGTTAAGTCTCTCATTGAATAAACATATTAAAATCTTAGCTAATTGAGGAATTAAAAATGTAGCAGATGACATTCTAAATGTGTTATACAGTCAATTTAAGATAAGTTTTTATACCTTAAAGGAAATTTCGATAATTATTGACTTTATTACAGTTGTCATTTTAAAACATGTATTTCGCCTGACCCAGTGGTGCTGAGGGTTGAGATGCTGGACACCACGCCTTGCCCCACACCGGTGACCCAAGTTCAGGAATGAGCTTGAGGCACTGGGGGTTGGCAGGAGAGGAGAAAGTTTGAGCGTCTGACGACAGCTCACCTCCAGGCAGGGAAGGTTGAAGGACTCGGCAACAGTATGCATCCCAGCAGTGGCTAGAAGGTATTGAGCTGTTTGCCTTCCATAAGGATTGGGAGGTGGGCTGTGGCAGACATCAGTGTGGTGCACATGCCTCTCTAGACATCGTTGAAAATCCATGTTCACTGGGGGGGGGGGGACGTTATGCAAGAACAGGAAAAAAAAAAACCCTATCTCTAAGATAACAACAATGCACCACCGCCCCATGCCCGCCATTGGATCCTGCCCTCCTGGGTCCTGATCCTCCAACCTTCAGCCTGCCTGCACTGAAATTGAATTTACGGAGCACCAAGGAAGTGGAGGTGGCCCCGCTCTGGGGGATACAGGCCAATGAGTCTTGTGCAAGTAAGGCATGGAGGTATCGGAGCTTTGGGGGGGGGGGGGGACCAGGTTGGGAGATCTCAGGCTGGGCAGAAGAAACCAATGGTGATGTTTGAGGGAGATCCCCGAGATTGGTGACTGGAGGGAAAAACAGTTTTAAAAAAAAAGCATGCATTTACCTGGTTTCTGTGTGAGTGTATATATGGGAGTTTCATGATTTTCAGTGCTATCCCCGTTGTGAGTGAATGGATCAAAAATTGGACCAGTGAGATGGCTAGCCAATCCCTTCCACTTCCTGGTGTGCTGGACACTCCTCTGCATTGAGAAGTTTTGTGACGTCTAACCAGGAAGCGCACAGGGACACGCTCCATAGAAGTCTGTGGGACTATTTTGGCACAGTATTTTATTATCCACTTAGCCCAGTTTGTTATTTGCATGTACTAATGTCACTTTTTTCATCTCTGCATAGCTATATGTATTATCTTGAGTACTGTCTGACTTGATCTGTATTCTAACCTACCTGTACTATATACTATGTACCTGTACTATATACTACGTATTGTATAATCTCATCTCATTTTATGTATGTATTCTCCCGGGTCGTGCCTGAAAATAGTCAACTTTGGCTAGCACACCTAACCCGGTTAACAAAAACTAAATAAATAAAAAAAAAAATATTGCAGCCTTTGATATAAATTATAGCCACCCCTTGACTAACAAGGCCCTTCGAGGTTTTAAAAATACCATAGGGCAAACAGACTAAGGAAATTAGTCATGGCAAGCATTAAAGCCACTATAAGGATAAGATTATTCATCACAAATGAAATCATGAGTACTGTACATTAATGTCATTTATATTGTGTAGAGAACAGGGCCCACCTGTCTTGACTGTACCCTGATTGAGGGGAAAACAGTAAGTTTTAAGTGGCCATTTTCAGAATAAATAAAAAAAAAGATACTACAGCAGGATTGACCAGTTTCCAGTTTTTTTTTTTTTACATATGGACAAACATAGAAAAGACATGATACTAAGAAAGGCAGCTATCCTGCAAACTAACTTTTGAATGTCCCTTTACAGGATGACAGTCATGCTGATGTTTTCCTTAACTAAGGTGTGCCACATACTCCCAGGCACACCACCATCTGGAGTGGCAGTAGAGCAGTGGGAGGCAAAACCCCTTCCTCCCTGTTGGAAGAGAGTATCCTATGGGACATTCAGTCCCCTTCCCCCTCAGCCCTTCAGCAGTCTTGCTCATTCCTGAACTCTGGTCGCTTGCATCGCAAGCGGCCATGCTGCTACTACACTATTGGGCTGGTCCAAAATTACACATTTTTAAATTAGCATTGGAATAGCTATTTTTGCACCAATGTTTTCAAAATAATTCTTTTTTGTTTGTTTTTGTGATAGCTTTACGGCAAATTAACCAGAGGATGCAATGTTAAGTAAAGCTGTGCACATTACATCATGGCTTTGGGTTCCTAGGACAATGTAACAATTGTAATTTGAGGTAATGCCAGTTGTTAATGTTGATATTGAATTTTCTCATTGTTGTTGTTTTGAAACAGTGCCTACTGTGCTGCCAACATGGTACGGGGAGGAGGAGGATGAGTTAACAGTTGTTCAAGAATGCACTCTATGCACGGACTATCAGAAGGTAGGTGGTTTACAGGAAGCTCTGCTGTCTGTGTTTCAAGCATGTATAACATAAAAAGCATTTTATTTCATTTTCAGTTTTCAAGTGTATTTATAAAAAAAATAATCCTTATTAAATGAAAACAGTTTTGAAATGTGTCATAATGTTTTGTATTTGTTACAGCTGACTCTGTCCTGAGTTCTTACGTTCCTTGAGAAACAGCATGATGTCTTTTTAAGGTGTGGTTACACACTTTCTGCATTGTGGCATATCATCTCCTTAGTATTGAATGCAGTACTTCCGCTGTCTTTTGGTGTGGCAATACACACAGGAGCTGGAGAGTATTATAGGCAGGTGGGGTTTCTCCCTTCCCCTGATGTTTATATACATATATCTCTGTATATAGAACCCTCCAACTCATTCTTTGCTAGTTCCCTCCCTCGATCCACCTCATTCTAGTACTGGCATTTTTTTCTAAATGTAACCTCCCTAGCCAGCCCGCTGGTGCAGTGGTAGCACTACCACTTGCTATGCTCATGACCCGGGTTTGAAAGCGAACTCGGAGGCAGCGGAGGGCTGGCCAAGGGGAGGAGGATCAAGCATCCATAGGACTGATGTCTTCCGGGGGGAGGGTGGGCAGAGCTTGGCGCTTGCTTGGACCCTAGTGGAAGCTGGGGGAAGGCAGCATGGGCCAGCATATGAGGAGGGCGTGACAGACATTGATGCAGGTCACGCAGGAGCACAGGGCATGTGCCATGACATCATTGCACGCCACGCCTCCAAGTCATCTAGGAAAGGAGGAAGAAGCCGCTGGCAAAATGGCGCTGAATGGTTGCAGGTCCTGCACCTGACCAGCTGGGGCACGCTGTCTGGAACTGGATTTGTACCACGGTGGGGGTTGGGGACCCCGACAACTCTGCAGGGGGTGGGTGAGCCCTGGTAGACATCAGGGTGACAGGAGGGGGATGACTGGAGGAGCAGAAATAGAAACTGGAGGGCCGGCCCAGTGGCACTGAGGGTTGAGGCGCTGGACGCCACACTCACGCCGCGCTGGCGACCCAGGTTCAGAACCCAGCCCGGGTTGCTTGGGGTTTCCAGGAGGAGAGGACTGAGCATCCGGAGGACAGCTTTCCTCTCCTGGGAGTGACAGGGGTCCCTGTTCGGCACTCGGTTGCTCTCTGGCAGAAGCTGGAGACACAGCAAGTGCTGAGGAGCAGAAGAAGGAGTGGGGAAGTGGCAGACTTCGGAATCAGCACCTTGATGTCAGAGTGCCAGCCACTTCCCAGAACAGGAGAAAAATGCCTCGGCTCTAAGCGGAGCGGAACACCAGAGCTGCCCCAATTTAGGCGCCCTCCTGGCACCCTCCCGGCGCTACTGCATTGTCGGGGTGTTAGACCCACCTCATCCCCGCCGGGGGGGGACCGAGGCTACATGGCGACGGAGGACTGACCAGGTAGGAGCGGACCGCAGGGGGATGACTCTTTGGTGCTCCTGAGTAGACCAGAGCAGAGGGAAAGAGGAGGAATAAATATGAAAATAACGAAGAAAAAAAAAGAGAGAAACTGGAAAAAACCTCCCTTGCACTCCTCCCTCTGCTGGCTCTTTCCCTTCACCCAATCCAAGTACTGGTATGTTTTTTTTAAACTTATCTTCTCTCCTGCTTCTCAGTTTTCTGACGTTATCCCCCAACCCCGACAATGGCTGTATCAATGCAGCTGCTTAGAGTAGCCAGACAGAGCCACACAGAGACTGAAAATGTAGCTTTTCAGACTCTAACAACCGCAGGATCTTGCAAGAGCCAAAATTGATCACCCTCCAACATTCCCAGATGAGTCCAGATGGATCCGCTGGTAATGGAGCCTCAACTACACCACACACAGCTTTTTTTCATAAATGTCTGGGGGAGAAATACATGAAGACTAGCAACTAAATCAACAGTGTCAGAATTTGTGGGTCTGTTTTAAAGCATTTCTTTTTTTCCATAGACATGACTGGAGAGGCTGCAGTATGTACAGACATATTATACAGCCAAGAGTGCTTCAGTGCTACAGCCACGTGAAGTCTAAATGTTCTGTTTTAGAATTTTTAAGGGGTGGGTGGATATCTAAAATTTGCTGGATATCGGGTCCAGATAGCCAATGACCACTATCCAACCTGAGCTGGGCATTGCTCGGGTCAGATAGAGGTGAACGATGTTCAGTAATTATTTAACAGAAATCATGGAACTTGATAACAGTATGGGTAACAGCTTATGGGTGAAGAGAGTAAGGAAGTGCAAACATTATCTGAATGCACCGAGTGCTGCACAGCAGACGGTGTACAGAATAACTGAATTGATGATAAGTAACATAAAGTGCAAAATAGCATGATTAAATTGTCAGTGTTTTCAGCGTTTATCTGTAGTTTGCTAGCACCATCATTGTAAAACAATAAACACTTACTTTTATGGATAAGTTAGCTACAACATGAAATGACATGATTAACATTGCAACTTTTGCCTGGAGTGTGCTAGCACTACATTAACTTATGGCAACTGGCTATTAAGCACAATTCATTGAGGAAAAAAAGTCAATGTACGTACTTTGATTCTCTCACACTGTGGCACAATAAATATACTGCTTTATTGACTGGAATTAGAGACACTGACTGAGCACTTAATGCATACCTCACACATTTAAAAAAAGGTGCTCTGAAGAACCAAACTGAGTAAAGTAAAATTTGTATTAAATCATGAAGCATTCTGTTTAAAAATTATATAAGTTTTGTTTCAGAAATAGCAGCATGTTTGCATTTTCAGGAAAGAGACGAAACCTAAGATTTTATTTTTCACCAGGAAAGACCTATTGAGCTTTAAATTAGCTTGTTTCAAGATGTGTCCTGGGGAGGAGGAAGCGGGATAAGTACAGACTTGGAAATTGCACATATAAATAACAATAAAACAGTTGTTACACAGTGTCATACAACAGTACAATAATAATACATTATTTACAAACAATTTAAGGTCAAAAGCAGTGACAGAGTCAAGGGGAGTGAGTATTACCAGTGCGCAAGGTGCTGAGGTTGTAGGAGTAACAGGCTCACACATAGTTTTAGTCCAGGTGGGTGGGTGGGGGGAGGTGGTGGTGGAATGGGGGGACAAGTAAGGGATGAGGAGCAGTGAAGGAGAGGTGGTGAGGGGGTAGAGGTTGGTAGAGACCAGGAGTAGGCGGAAGCATGAAGAAGGGAGAGGAAGGTGAGGTGGTGGGGCTGTTAGCTAGGGAGGTAAGGGAGACAAGGTTAGAACTGGGAAGGAGCGAGAGCAGGTAAGGGGGAAGAGGAGGAGTGACTGAGGGGAGGGCTGAAGGCATCATGAGCAAAATGGTAAAAACACAGTAAATGCAGTTCGAGGGCAAGTACATCTTAAAAGCAAACAAGCTGGAATAACAGTACAAAACAGTGCAAGTAAAGCAAATAAAAGCAGTCAGTTTGAGTCCACCGATAATTAATGCTGGTGGTGAAATGTACATGGTGGTGCATGCACAATGTAGGTAGTGTGGTCCAGTGCCAGGAGTTGCAGGTGACATCCTTGGCTTGGTTATGGGGAGGGCAGCAAGTGAGTGAGCTCTCTCAACCCTGCTTTGGCACTGGCTGGGAGAGGAACAAATAGCTGTGATCGCAGGTGAGATCCTCAGCTTGGTTGTGAGAAGGGCGGCAGGTGAGCGAGCTCTCTCGACCCTGCTTTGGCACTGGCTGGGAGAGGAACGAATAGCTGTGATCGCAGGTGAGATCCTCAGCTTGGTTGTGAGGAGGGCAGCAGGTGAGCCCTCTTGACCCTGCTTCAGTGCCAGCTGGGAGAGGAACCAAAAGTAACTGTGGTCACAGGTGAGATCCTTGGCTTGGTTGTGGGGAAGGTGGCAGGTGAGCCCTCTCAACCCTGCTTCAGCACCAGTTGGGAGAGGAATAGAAAGTAACTGGGGTCGTAGGTGAGATCCTTAGATTGGTTGTGGGGAGGGCAGCAGGTAAGCCCCCTTAACCCTGTTTCAGCACCAGTTGGGGTCGCAAGGGAGATGGGGGTCGCAGGTGAGATCCCCGACTTTATGGTGTAGAGGGAGGCAGGTGAGCCCTGTCAACCCTGCTTTAGCACCAGCTGGGGGAGGAACAAAAAGTAGTTGGGGTCACAGGTGATATCCTCTGCTTGTTTGTGGAGAGAGGAGTAGGTGAGCCTTCTTGACCCTGCATCAGCGCCAGCTGGGAGAGGAACAGAAAGTAGCTGGGGTCGCAGGTGTGATCCTTGGCTTGGTTGTGGGGAGGGCGGCAGGTGAGTCCTCTCAACCCTGCTTCAGCGCCAGCTTTGAGAAGAACAGAAAGTAGCTTGGGTCACAGATGAGATCTTCAGCTTGGTTGTGGGGAGGGCAGAAGGGGTTCCCTCTTGACCCTGCTTCAGTGCCAACTGGGAGAGGAACAGAAAGTAGCTGGGGTCACAAGTGAGATCCTTAGCTTGGTTGTGGGGAGGGCGACAGATGAAACTTCTCAACCCTGCTTCAGCGCCGGCTGGTAAAGGAACAGAAAGTAGCTGTGGTCACAGTTGAGATCCTCAGCTTGGTTGTGGGGAGGGCAGCAGATGAGCCCTCTCGACCCTGCTTCAGCGCTGGCTGGGAGAGGAACAGGATCAGTGATTATGTCTCCTACCATGCTGAACACCCATTTGTTGGGTATGCTCATTGATGGGGCTGATAAAAATGCTTGGAAATTTTGGCTGATGTTGGAAAACGGGATTCATGTGTCTTCTAAAAGAGAAGAGCATCAGGTGTTGTCATTTTTGGAACTAGGTGCTACACCAGATATGTTTCCAGCTCAGTATTCCTCTGGATATTTTCCTCAAAAGCAGATGTGGAAAAGGAAACTGAAAAGTAGTTACTTGCAAATTTTAATTTATACCCATTAGCGCCATATGGCGTCAGAACCATCCATTGCTTAACCTGACCCAAAACGGCGACATCCGATAGAATGAGTTAAGTAGTCTGATCAAAAGATTGAAAAAACAAAAAACTTACAGTCTTGAAGTACAGAATTTGTCTATGTGAACACCTCTCATGGATCGTCAACTTCACATTCAGACTCAGTCACAGTGTTGTCCTGGGTATATTTCGTGGTTGGCTTGGCATCAGCTTGCTCTTCATCAAGTTGCTTCTCAACAGCCCTTGCAAAGGTTTTGCCACTTTCACTCCTAAAGAATGTAGCTTGCATCTTATTTATTTATTTATTGAATTTTGTTGACCAAGTAAACCCACTGGGCCTCAGAGAGTCCCTTTCTCTGGGGCAACCCAGAATTAATGACAAAAATTATTCAAACAGGAGTACAGTGTGTAACCCGCTGTCTTCTCTGAGGACCTACTATATCCATGATTGTAACTCATAATTTTGTAACATTATGTAACCTAAGTAACATACAAACTACTATATTATGTAACCTAAGTGTATCTATGTTAAATGTTCCTTTTACTGCACCTGTAATGTTATCCTCTGTTTTAATCTGCACTGTAATAACTGTCTTGATGTCTGCCCTCCCTGTGATGAGGTGCCTTTGTAAATGAGTCTCTGACTCAAAGGTTGTAAACCCGATTTGTAATGAATAAAGAATAAAGACAGTAGGTAGTACAATTTGAAACAGATTACGTGACAGAGATGACTTAATATTTAACAATAAACATACATTTGGACTACAGTGTGACTTCACATCCATATACATACGAGTTTGGCAAAATTAACCACTAAACATACAGGGACAAATTGCAGTGCTGTCATAACCAAGCGATCAGTATAGCAGAGATTTAGGTAATAAAGCTTATCAGCAATAACAGTTGCATTGATTTCTTTCTATAATGTGGGTTTTTAAGCCGTTCTTTAATCCACCCAAAGAGGAGAGAGAACCCGCAGAGCATTTGGAAGGCCATTCCAGATGATAGGGATAGAGTTTGCAAAGGACTAGCAGGTTTAACTTTGGGGACCAGAAGAAGCTTTCTACTGGAGAATCTGAGGGGTCGCCTATTGGGTTTATTAATTAATAGGCCGTGCAGGTCAGGGGGAGCATGTGAGCCTTTTAGCTTGAAAGCAAGGCATAGTAATGTGTATTCGAGTCTGCCGGTGAGTGAGGGCCATTGAAGGGAATCTAGAAGCCTATAGTAATGTTCCTTGAGCGAGGCTCCAGCAGCAAAGTGAGCTATTGTGTGATATAGTGATTTTAGTTTTTCTAGTTCAGAGCATCTAACCAAGAGGAATACAGGAGAGCCATCGAGGAGGTGGGTAAAAGGGTTGAATTGGCTATACGTAGGTGGGACTCTTTGGAGAGGTGGGGGCTCAGACGGTATAGTAATCCAACTTTTTGGTGAACAGTTTTCACAGGATATTCAGTATGGGCTTTAAAGGTGACATCCTGATATGACCACCACTTCTTTAGATTCCTCATAATGTAGCAATCTGTTATCCATGGCTGTAAGCATGGCATTTCTCATTGATAGGAGTCTGTTCTGAGACGTTTTGTTTCATGTTCAAACAGCCTTAAAATAGAGCACACATTCTCTGTTAATGACCACTGAGATTAACAGAATGTACAGGTCTCAGTCTCTGAGGCATATGCAGACAAGACCCTTCATTGCTGCAACAATTTGCTCTAGCATAAACAAGCTATTCTACCATGTAGCCACATCTTGTATCAGATGGTGAACTGGTACCTGCAGGATTTTTTGAAGTTCAGTGAGCTTTTCTGTAGCAGAGGAAGAATGTTTAAAATGAGCAACTATGGACTGCCCCGTAGCTATCAGTTCTTCCACAGAGCTTTGTTTCAAAATAGCATCATGGATAATGAGCTGCAATGTATGAGCCACACAGTCTTCATTGGGAACTGCACTTAGTCTCATTGCCTATGCTATGTTCGGGCCCTTGTCCCACATTAACAGGTGCCTTTGACTGGATTTAATGCCCCAGGTATCCAGAACTAGCAGGAAATCCTTTGAAAGGTTTTCACCTGTGTGTGTGTGTGTGTGTGTATATGTCTCTCTGTCAGGTGCTTTAAATCTAGCAGGGCTGTACACGAATTCAATAAATCATCTATCCAACGTGCAGTAACTGGTAAAGAAATTGTAGATCACTCTGTAGTCCAGGTATCAGTTGTAAAACCAAATGCATTAACTTGAGCTAGTTCGACTTGCATCTTGCAACGAAGCTTATTTTACATTTTGGGAATAATGTTGTTTGACTGTGCCTCTGTGATGGTATAGTATACCTCTGTTCTAACACTTACAGCAAATGTTTAAATCCCTCATTCTCCACAATTGAGAATGGTTCATCGAGGGCAATTATTTCAGCAATTGCATGAGTAAATTGAATGGCTCATGGGTGATCACTGGGGAATGGATTGCTGCGAGCGATGCAAGCTTCAAGGGTCTGAAACTCCTTTGTTTTTGTTTTTTTGCAGGCGGCTCATATATAGCTGCTGCTTGTCTAGCTATTACTAGTTGTGATTTTTCTGTTTGCATCTCTGCATTTTTTTTTTTTTTTTATTTATTTCAATCTAGGATTACAATACCTTTCAGCCGAGGCTCTTTTACAAAGGTTCCACGTCAGCGTGTGCAACAATCATCATTTTTAGTTACAAACATATAGTCATTGACTTACAGACACGTAATGACCAGTACAAAGACTTGAGCTATGAGCAAGACAAGGGGGATGGAAGTGAAGGTAGGAGATCGAGGGGAAGGAGGTGCAGGGGTGAAGGGGGAGTCTGGGAGGTGGTTGGGGCGGGGGCAGGAGTGGAGATACGGGGAGGGGAGGTAGGCAAGGGTGGGAGACAGTGCAGCCAGGGTGCCTTGTCGAGGGAATATGACAGGTAAGGTGCTAGGGGTGCAAAGACTGATTGTAAGTGCTGGGTGCTGGTGCATGTGCAGCTGGAACGGTGGAAATGTTAAGATGGGTAATTGCAGGATACAAGCAGTGAGAGGCGCAGCTTGGACTTGAAGAGGCCGAGTGTTGGAGCAGTCGCTATGTTGCTGCCAAGAGAGCTGAGCCAGTTGGATGCCCGATAGGCGAATGATCTTTGTCCTTGGGTTGTGCGACATCGTGGGACATGTAGTAGATGGGAATTGGATCTCCTTGTAGTGACGTTCCTATGTCTAGGCTTAAGGAGGGCACAGACACCAGGTGGGTCAAGCCCCATTATAATTTTCTTGGCCGTGATGCAGGTTTGGTATTTTATGCATTTGTCCAGTTGAAGCCATCCAGATTGAGAATAAAGGTCACATGTGTGGGTATGGCGATGTGAGCCAGTGATGAGACGACAGGCCTTATTCAGGGAGGTCGCGATATGTTTGAGAGCAGTGGTAGCTGCAGACCCATATATGATAAGACCATAGTCTGTGATGCTGACGATGGAGCTTTGGACGGCCACTGACAGTGCTTCTAGGGTTAGGTGTTTCCTGTGCCAGAATAATATGCCTAACCTCGCATTGACAGACTTTGCAACATCGCTGATATGGACCGCATATGAGAGGTGGGGATCAAAGGTGATGCCGAGGTACTTGAACGATTGTGTTTGCTCTAGGATGGCTCCTTGTTTGGTTGCAGTGGAGAGATGGAGTTGTTTGTTTTTGTTGTGGGGGCTGCAGAAGACCATAGACTTGTTTTTTTTCTGATTGAGAAGCAGTTTATGATTTAGGAAAAGGATTCGATGGAGGAGAAGGCCTGCTGAAGTTTATGTTGTAATTGGATTGGATCAGGGTCCGAGGTGAGGATCACAGCATCATCGGCGTAGAGAATTATTTGTTCTGGGCAGCTGTCCAGTAGTGAGTTTTAAGAATAGGCTGAAGAGGAGGGGTCCCAGAATGGAGCCTTGGGGGACTCCCGAGCAGACCGGTCTAGGGTCTGAGAGTGTATCAGCGATTCTTACTGTTTGGGACCGTTCTTCAAGGTAGCTCTTAAACCAGCCAATGGAGTCGGTTGACAGCCCAGTGTTCTGAAGCTGGACAAGCAGGAGGTGGTGACTGATGGTGTCGAAGGCTTTAGTCAAGTCAGTGTAGATTAAGCCTAGTAGTTCACCGGAGTCAAGTGCGTTGTGGATTGCACCGGTGAATTCAAGTAGGGCTGTGGAGGTGCTGTGACTTTGCGGAACCCGTGTTGTTGCTTGCACAGGATGTTGTATGTATCCAGGTATTCTGTGAGCTGGTGGGTAGTAGGGAGATAGGTCTGTAGTTATCATGGGCAGTTTTGTCACCACTTTTATGGATTGGGGTGACAGTGGCAGATTTCCATCTGTCCGGGAACTGGCTAAGGCTGAGGGAGAGGTTGAAAATTGTGGTCAGAGGACTAAGCACTTCATCAAGTGTGTGAGACAGGATTTTGAGATCGAGGGAGTCATTACTGAATCTTGATTTACCAAGGGCTTTGGTAACATATTTGTGTACTTGGTGAGCCTTGACTGCTTTGAAGTAGAAGCGGGGGGAGCTGGTGGGAGTAGTGTTCATTGAGGACAGAGGGGTTTCACCATCTTTGAAGTAGTCCTGGGGTAGGACAGCGCTGAGGTCAGTAAAGGCCTTGTTAAAGGTATCCACAATGGTTTTTGGGTTGAGGGTTGTGGTTCCGTTGATGTTGAGTATTGATGGGGGGGTTTGGATGGGTTCCCGGTGAGTTCCTTTATGTTCTTCCTGAATTCCTGACCATTGCCCCAGGAGTTTGTGAGTGCATGCTTATAGTAGGCTGACTTCATTTGCCGGATGGTTTTGGTGCAGTCATTGCGGGCACGTTTGTAGTTTTGGATGTTGTTTTGCCTTCCAGAGTTTCTGGCCAGCTCCCATAGGTGGTCTCTTGTTTTTAACATCCTAAGGAGGTCACATGTGAGCCAAGGGTTACTGAGTGATTTGACTTTGCGTTCCTTAATAGGAGCATACGTGTCACAGGCCACAGTGAAGATGTTTATGAAGTGGTCAAAGGCAGTGTTTACGTTGGTTGCATTGATTGAGTATGGTGGCATACTCTGGAGAGTTTCAGTCTTGAGAATAATATATTTCCAAACAAGACTTTTTTGTGACATTCTTGTTGCTGGTGATAGATTGATACAGTTCTCTCTCACCATTTTTCTTAACAGCTTAACAACTAAAGCAGTTCTCTTACACCTGTTCTGTGACAGTTACTCAGTATACAATGAGCATTGCCACTTGGCCATTAACATGTTGTGGAAGACATAATCTCTTTGCTAGTTCAGCATCATTAACCAGCCACTAACTGACTCCTTTTAAAGACCAAAATCCGAACCTACCAGATTTGGTCTGATAGCTACACTTCACAAGGGTCGCCAAGGTATGAAACATGACCCTAACAGAGCTGCAGTAAAAATGACTTAGCCAATCTTTAAAGGCAAGGTTTAACTTATGAGTATTCTAAAATGTTTCTAGTTACATAACAAAATAATTCACGTGCCTTTCCATAACATTGATTTTTGTTTTAATCCTTTGCCTGCTTCATTTTCATGGAATGTATGTACACATTTTCATGGAATGTATATACACTAGCCAAGCAGTCAAAAACAATTTCTTATTAAAGTAAATAATGTTATATGATGTGAGATTGTGACCAGAGTATATCCATTCCAACTGTTGTTTAACATGTGCAGATGGTAAGTACCATCATACTAGGACCACAATGTTAGACTTAAAATACTAAATAATGCCTGTGTGGTGGGGGAAGGGGGGGTTTAACTGTCCTGGAAATGGTGTTCACATTTTTTAAATAAACCCAAAACTAGAACCCCCAAATTTACATCTACTTTGATGGCAGCATTTCAGACAGAGAGGGGTTGGAGAAACTGCTTCTGACTTCTCATGTCATGACTCTGTGGTGCTACACATTAGAGCAGTTGATTGAGGTATGACGGTTAGATAATAAATATGAAGAGGGTTGCTGTGTAAGAAAAAAAAGAAACAATAAAAAAGTGAAGAGAATGGCACGGATGTCTCTTAGCTAAATCAAAAGCATCGTCTCCTGTCATCCTGCACTCAGATCCCGCCCCCTGGCAGGGTTCTTTACACCCTGGAGGGGTACATGGTATCGGCAGTCTTCTCCCCTCCCTCTCCCCCTCATCCTCTTCATAAGCTACTCCTACCTCCCTTTACTACTCCCTTAGCAACTTCCCTCACTTCTAAATCTTGGACTACTGCCAGCTCCCACCCTTACTTGCACCTAGCACTTGTTGCCTGTCTCTGTGCGCAGCTCTGTAATTATCTTTGCATTTGATTGTACTGCTGCATCACTATCTGATGGGCTTACTGTTTTTGTATTCTGTGTCCACTTCCTGGTGTAGTCAATTGTCTATGCGTTAACTGCCTGCGTTGCTTACTTTTGTGTATAATGTATTATTCTTAATCAAATGCTCCATATTGTATCTGTTACCTTTTCTGTAATTATTGTTTAAACCTCATTGTTCCCCTCCCCCAGGTCGCACCAGGAGACAAGCAACTTGCGGCTCAGTGTGCCTTCCTGGTGAAACATTTCAATGAATAAAATAAAAATAAATCATAGGGTTTCAGAACTGCTCAGCTTTGCTTTGTAGTGCACAAACCCTGAGATAGCACAAGACTACACTCTTGATTAGATGTAAGACATCTGTGCTATACCATTTACCTCTAAAATTCTGGTAAGTCCTAATAACATTTTTGATTTAAATAATGGGACACTGTAAGCTCTTCTCCAGCCATTTGGTCCTTTTACACTGAAGTGGAGCTGATCTATCCACACTGGGGTAGTGCTGCTGCTTGTGGTGCTGACAACCCGAGTTTGGGAACATGCCCAATGTGTCGGCCGGGGGAAGAGGATTGAGCATCTGTCAGACAGCTCTCTTCTTCTGGGGTGGGAAGAACATGAAGCCCAGCAATAGTCCAACCCCTCGTGGTGCTGAGGTATGCCATGACCGGTGGAGTTGTAAGGGATTGGTGAGGTGACAGACACCGGCACGTTGGTTGCAGGAGCATGCCCAACGTCGCCCAGACATCATTGCTCGTCTGCTCAATTTGGGACTACAAAGCATGGAAAACTTTCTTGGCCATGACACCGGGTCCTCTCCAACGCCACTCCCAACAAACAAGGGCAGGCCGGCAGGACCAGATTAGAAACTCTGCCATTCCACCCTCTAATGGGCTGGATGGAGAGGCCCCAGTGGGAGGCAAGCCGTGGTCTTCCAGAATTTTTGGCATATATGTCCCTGGGGGTTGCTGGGAGTGGGGGGCCAATAAGGGGTACATCCCTGCTGACCAAAGGAAGATAAAGAGATTTGAAGGAAAAAAACTGAAGTTGAGGGTTTCTTCTATGCTATGTAAGTAAAGGGGGAAAGAAAGATGTGCAGTGAGGTAGGATTGGATGCCACTGCCACTGCCACATCCTGATATGCCAGAAAAAAATCCAATAAAACAGCGGAAAGTGGTGTACATACTGTTGGACCAACATCTGTAAATTTACTATATGGAAGTTCTAAATGAAAACTTTACTTATTTACTTTGGTAGATTTAGAGGCCACTAAAAGATAGGCATCATTCAAGGGCAGACTTCCTGATGTTTATTTATTATTTATTTATTTAATTTTTGGTAACTGGGTAGGCCCACTGAGACCAGGGGTCTCTTTTTCAGGGGCAACCCGGAGTTAATTACAGGCAACATGACATATTATATATGTACATTATACACATTAAAGTGATGTTAGACAAGCCATACAAAGAGATAAATCAGTTATTAGTCAGCTGTAACACATAACTCAATCTCCGCAGTACAGAGAGTCAGAGACAGGCTATACATTGCAATTTAAGTACAAGCAGATTCATATTAGCAGGACAAAGACCTTATCATTTGTAACAGGAACATTGGCTCAAGCTCAGTAGGTGGGATTTGAGTTCTGTTTTGAAGCTTTATACCCTTGAGCAAAGGAGGGAGAGAGGTGATATGATCGAGACATTCAAACACCTTAAGGGCATTAACAAGGTGAAAGAGTCTAACATGTTTAAATATAAGAAAAATAGCAGGACAAGAGGACACAGCATGAGATTAGAGGGAGGCCGATTAAGGGGGAATGTAAGGAAATTATTTTTCACAGAAAGGGTGGTGGATGCATGGAACGGCCTACCTCAGGAAGTGGTGGCTATGAATACAGTGCAGGGCTTCAAACAGGCATGGGATAGGCATAAGGGAGCAATACAGATGAGTATGAATAGATAGGCCACTGACAGAGCAAAGGCCGATGGTACATTTATAAGATGGAAAAAAAAAATGGGCAGACTGGATGGGCCTTGCGGTCCTTATCTGCCATCAACTTCTATGTTTCTAAGCTTCTTAATGAAGCAGAGGACTGGATACAGGAAGGGAGCATGTTCCACAGGGAAGGGATGGATGTGAAGAAGGTCTGGGCTCCATAGGAGGTTCTGACTCTTGGTACCTGGAGCAGGCAGAGATCTGAGGACCTTAAGGTTCTGTAACATTACTTAAGTTGCAACATATTTTTTAGGCTAGGGGAGAAGGTGCTATCCTGCATCATTTTGTAGGCTAGGCATAGGGAGCGGTGGTTCAGTTTCCCTTCAAGTGATGGCCACTCGAGGGACCACAAGACTATGCAGTGGTGATTGAGAGCTGGCAAGCCTTGCCATCCAGTGATAGAGGGTCCTCAGCATCTGTAGTGCTGTACTCCTGATCTAGTGCAGCACTGGAGCAGCATGGAGAAGGGTAGGGAGGAGGGTGCGTTGAGCAATTCTAATTTGGGATTCTGTGGAAAGGAAAGTGCTAAGTTGGTACAGAAGGCCCACCTTTTGGTTAATAATTTTGGTTAGGTAATGGATGTGAGTTTTAAACAAACCATCTTGTAGAAGGTGGACCCCTAGGTACTTAATAGATTCGATTACCTCAACCTTTGGTCAGAGAGACTGAGTGCTAGTTTTGTAGTGCGGTCTGTACCAAGGTTCCTTGGTCCAAACAGCATAGCCCTAGTTTTTTTCCCATTAAGAATTAGTTTGTTGGTATGGAGCCAGTTTTTAAGTGACAAGAGGTCTTTGCCTAGTTGCTCATTCAGGTTGGCTGAATTTAGGGCGGTTCCAAAGAGCACTGCGTCATTAGCATATAGAGTGACGTTGGTCCCTCTGGTGTGTAGGGGGAGGTCATTTATGAATAACGAAAATAATAGAGGCCCTATGATGGAGCCTTACGGGACTCCATCTAGAATGTGCCACTGATCAGAGAGTGCCTTACGCCACCTTACTATTTGAGAGCTACCCTCCAGATAGTTTGTGAACCATTTTAAGGATGAGTCATCTTGACCTTGAGATTCCAGCTTACTGATTAGCAGTTGGTGGTTCACCAAGTCAAAAGCTTTGGTGAGGTCTATAAAGACCGCACCTACTAGAAGTCCTTGATCTGTGGAGTTTAGGATGGAATTGGTCAAGCTGACAAGGGCAGTTCCAGTCCCATGATGCTTCCTAAAACCATGCTGTTCAGGGGTAAGGATATTGTACCTCTCTAGGTAATTCTGTAGTTGGTTACAAATTAACTACAGAATTACCTAGAGAAGTAATTCTGTAGTTGGTTATAAATTAACCTTTCTAGTATCTTGTTTAGCATAGGGAGGATAGAAATGGGCCAGTAGTTTTCCACCAACTCATGGGATCCACCTTTGTGCACTGGGGTGACTAAGGCCACTTTCCACAGGGAAGGTACTCTCCCTTCAACTAGGGATCTGTTATAAACCCAAGTGACGTGGGAGGCTAAGACAGGGGCAGCTAATCTTAAAAAGTTGGGAGTGAGCTTGTTATAGCCAGCCGCATCTGCAGTATTTACCTTCAGCAGGTGTTTGAGGACGTCTTTCTGAGAGACGAGTTTGAGATGGAACTGTGGTCAGTGGCCTGGAGCCTTATTGGTGTTTGGTTGGGGGTTGGCGGGGGGTATCCGGCAAAGTGATTCCTGTGCTTGTTAAGATCTGTAAAATAAGCATTAGAGGCTTCAGCCGGGTAACTGGGCAGGGTTTCATTGTATATTAAGTCAGTATCACCTGAGGAGTTTTTTACCTTTTAAGAGGGAATTGATTGGTGCCCAGAATTTTTTTCGGGTCAGACAAATTTGCAGCTTGCAGATCTCTAAGGAACTTTTTCTTGGCAGATTTCAGTACCTTTTTGCATTTGTTTCACAGAGCTCTAAAGCGCAGCCAATCCTCAGTGAGACTGGAGGATTTAAAGTTGTCCCAGGCCTTATCTTTTGATCTCATAAGTGATCTGAGCTCTCTGGTTAACCATTTGGCATGCTGGCCTTTGGCTCTCATCTGTTTGAGGGGGGCATGTTTATTGGCAGTAGAAGTGAAGTAATTTATCAAGATATCAAGGGTGGCATCTAGAGTAGGGTCTAACCTGATCCGATCCCAGTCTGTTTCGGCCAAGGATCTTATAAAGGATTCCTGTTCAAATTTGGAAATGTCCCTAGTCCAGAAGGTTCTGGGAGAGGAGGTGGGAAAGTCATTTCTCTGGATTAAAAATGTCAGGATATGATCACTAATGGAGTCGTTAAAAGTGCCAGTTAGTTTCACTCTATCAGGTCTGAAGACAAGGATCCAGTCCAAGGTAGAGTGATTGCCAATTTTCATATTAAGCCTTATAGGGACCTGAATTATACTAACATACTAAAATGGCAGCAGAATAGGCCTGACTGTCTTTCGCATCTGCTCATTTGGTCAGCCCCCACCCTGGGAGCTGACCTTGCTGCCCCCCTTGCCTTCTCTGGCTTCTCCCTTCCCAGTTCCGGATATTCTCGCTGCATTGGATTTTGCTTCCAGAACCCTTGCCCTGTACCTGTTCCACCCCCTCTTGAACCCCTCCACCATCTCTGCCTCCACCAGCCCCCTAGGCAGCACATTCCATGGCTCCGCCACCCTCTCAGTGAAGTAGCACCTCCTCCTTTCTTCCCTGAATCTTCCCCCTCCAGCTTCCACCCATGCCCTCTAGTGGCCCCTCCTCCTTCCTTCAAGCACCCTGACTGTTCCTCCCCTATTTACCCCTTCATGTACCTGAAGACCTCTATCATGTCCCCCGTCCCTTCTCTTTCCAATGTGTACATGTTTAGCTCTTCGAGCCTCTCCTCCATAGGTCCTGTCCCCCAAGCCCCGAATCATTTTGGTTGCCCTCCTCTGGACCCTCTCCAGGAGTTTAATGTCCCTCTTTAAGTGTGGCCTCCAAAACTGCACGCAGTACTCGAGGTTGGCCTCATCAAGCAGTTATACAGAGGAGTATCACTTCCCTCCTTCTGGAGGTGATCCCAGCGATGCATCCCAGCATCCTGTTGGCCTTGGCTGCTGCCCTCCTACAAGTCTCCGAGTTGTTCATCTTGACATCCACCACCACCCCAGGTCCTGTCAGCCATCGAGACCTGTAGCATCCCCCAGGGTGTACACTTGGCCCAGGTTTCTGGCCCCAGGTGCAATGCCTTGCATTTCCTTGCATTGAACCTCAGCTTCCACTTTCTAGACCATCTTTCCAGAGCCTCCAGGTCCCCCTGTAGGGCCACCCTTCCCTCCTCCCCATCCACCACCGCCCCCAGTTTTGAGTCATCCACAAAGAGACTCATCTCACTCCTGATACCTGTCTTATGTCAGAGACATAGGCGTTGAACAGGAGGGGCCCAAGGACTGATCCCTGTGGGACCCCACTAATGACCCTCCTTGGGGATGAGACTATCCCGCCAACTCGACCCTCTGGGTCCGGTCCTGGAGCCAATTGCCTATCCATCTGATCATCTGGTTCCCAACCCCCATTTCTCCCAGCTTATCCAACAGGCCCATGTGAGGAACAGAGTCAAATGCCTTGCTGAAGTCTAGAAAGAGGACGTCCACTGGTCTACCCAGGTCCAAGGCACTCATCACCCAGTCATAGAACTCCACAAGGTTTGTCTGACACGATTTCCCCGGGACGAATCCATGCTGTCTATCGTCCAGGCACTCTGACTTTTCCAGGTCCCCCCCTAGCCTCTCCTTGACAATGCCCTCCATCACCTTGCCCACCACCGATGTCAGGCTGACAGACCTGTAGTTCCCTGCCACCTCCCTTGATCCCCCCTAATAGATAGGCACTATATGCGCCACCTTCCAGTCCTGGGGCGCCCACCCTGTCCTCAGAGAGATGGTGAAAAACTCCGCCAGGCGTTTGGCCAGGACATCCGCAAGTTCCTTCAGCACTCTGGGAAGTAATTTATCTGGCCCCGCTGCTTTCTCCATCTTAAGGGACCTGAGGGCTTCCTTCACTCTCTCTGCTGTGATTTCCACTTCCGCTACCTCTTCTCCTTGCTTAGCCTTCCCCACTCCTGCCAGTGATGCCTACCCCTCTCCCCAGAGCCACCGATCGGTAAGGGTCCCCCACTTCCTCAATATCATTGTCTCCTCCCATGTATGATGCAGCACCCCCATTTTCCTCGGTGAAAACTGAGGTGAAGTACTCATTTAGTACCTCAGCCTGCTCCCCTGGGTCTTGTGCCTATCTCTCCCCTGTTTTAATCCTGCTAATCTGCCCCTTCACCCTTCGTTTTTCCCCAATGTATCTAAAGAACCCCTTGTTCCCTCTCCTAATTTCCCTGGCCAGGTTCTGCTCCTTCCTTGTCTTAGCCACCCTCACCACCCTAGTGGCCCTTCTTGCCATCAGCTCGTACTCCCCTCGATCCCTTTCACTCCTTGAGCACTTGAATTGCCTATAGGCTGCCTTCTTTCCCCGCACCACCTCCTGGACCAAGTTTAGGTCTGTTAGATCAGATAAGGCACCCCAGTGGATGTTAAAATCCCTAAGTATAACTTTTTCCACAGGGGGTAACCCTTGGATAGCTGCCATAGTGGCCTTAAAGGCAGTGTTGGCTTCTTTTGGAGGGTTTTATACACATTCAATAATCAATGGCTTCATCCCACCCAGCAATAGTTGTATGAATAGTACTTCACTGGTAGAGTTAGTCTAGGTATCTGGGGTCACAGAGGAGGCGTTAATAGAGGATTTAGTGTACAGGATGACTCCCCCGCCCTTTTTACCAATAATTTCTAAAATGTTTGTAGCCTGGGAGGTCAACTTCATGAGCCAGTATACTGGGCTTGAGCCAGGTCTCAGAGACAGCTAGTATGTCAGGGGAGTGTGTATCTACCCAAGTCTGTACTTCATGCATTTTTGACATGAGACTGCATGTGTTTATGTGTACTATCCTTAACCCCTTAGAGGAGGCCCACAGAGAGATGTTTGTGGCACTAATGTTTACATTGGGGCCGAAAGGACCAGGATTCAGTTCAACATCTCCTGCAAGTACAAGTTTGATAGTCACCAGTACTACCAGCAGTCTAGGGGAGAAAAAGGTGGGCCGGTAAATGTGGCTACCCGTATAGGACAGTAGTGCAGACCGGTTCCCTTTTTTTCTAAGCTCATCCATGTAAATCAAGGCTGATAAATGGGGATCAAAGGAGTACTCTGCCACGAGACCATCAACGGGTCGTTGGCATGACTGACTGGAGGCCTCAGGCACATTTTGTATGGCAAGTTCAGAGCTTAGGACCATACGGATGTATAGGACTGCTGACAGGACCCCCTTTATCAGTTTGTGGGAAGTATATGACAAATGCAAAAAGAGTAGTGCCCTCTCTGCTTTCTCTGCAGATGCTAGGTCAACCCTTGATCATATGGCCCCTGACAAATAAGGATTGATTATGCAGAGGTTAAGACAGAACCAGACTTAGGCAGCGGAGGGACCAATATTCCAAACTGACTGATATAGACAGGCTGACAACCAGAATACTAGTTGCTACCCGAGACCGGAGAGTCTAAACTACTAGTTGCTCAAGAATTAAGAATAAGGTTAAGTAAATTGGCAAAACATTAGGACCTAGCTTAATAGGTTAGGGTAGTACCACACTTATATAGTTGAAGGCCACTAGTTGTGACCAGGAACAAATAAGGCACTGATAAAACTGTTGGCAATCACAGACAAGAAATGTACACCAGCCTGGCACAGGTTAAGGAATGAGGAAGCTGTATAATATATTGAAATGTTGGAGTGGCCCTTGCACGTTTTCACCATAGCAGCCTCTAAGCCTGCCATAGACAGTGAATAAAGTTTTCATTCCAAGGTTCTACATAGTGAATTTACATTTGTTTTCCGATACTGGACTGACTGTGTGTGCCTGACGTGTTCTTTTGTTTCATCAATAACCAGCTTACCTTTTGATGAGTGAAACTGGGCGCTATGCTTTCAGATGTGGGCTTTACTTAACTGAGCTTGGTTTAAAGCAGCACAGCAGGTTATCTGGGGGAAAGAATGTGACCGTACCTTTTTATTGTAAAAATATTTAAGTATCTTCCAATTCTGCCAGCACTCAAGTATTTTTTTTTAATGTCCTAAATCAGAGCCAGCATGGTAGCCCAGTGGTAGATTCGCTGACCTCCTTGCTTGACCTAGCTGTATCTAATGGTTTGGTCTCATGGTTTGAAGACAAACTTGTGCAGAAGATTGTAATGTCCTAAAATTATGAATGCTATTTCCCCTTTAGTCCCTGTCACCTTGGGTATTCCTCAAGATTCTATTTTGGGTCCTTTGGTATTTAGTTTATTTTTAGGTAACCCTCCTCCAGCATGTAGAGGAACTAACATTCAGCTATACACTGATGATACATATAGTTTTTCATCTGGCCTTAGTACTACTAAGTTAAATTCTATTATTCATTTATTTAGATTTTAGTAACCGGGTAAGCCCACTGAGACCAGAGATCCCTTTTTCAGGGGCGACCCAGAATTAGTTACAGAAAAAGACATTTAGAAGCAATTATTTACAGTAGTTACATTAGTTACACAAATATACATTAGCAACATTGTACAGGGGTTGATTATGCCTCTTGATTTTGATAAAATGCAAAATTGGTTCCATTAACATAAATTACATCTCAATGAGACTATGACTAAAACAGTGTTGTTTTTCAATCAGCGAAAGAAATATATTTTTCCACCTCTTCTTACACTTAAATAGAGCCCCTACAGTATGTAGCAAGTTTCTGTTTTCAAATACATAGGACTTACCTTGGACAGCGCCTTCACTTTTGAGCCCCAAATTGATTTAATGATTAAAATGGTGCACATAAGACTTGGTGCTCTTTGTAAGTAAAATTCTTTTTTTTTCCTGCCACCAGGAGGCTGTTGGCACAGTGATTTTTGTTGCCTATTTTGAACTGTGGTTTGCTCTTTTACTATTCTGCAGGCGAGGGGGCAATGTCCAGTGTAAGAACCCTTTATAATACAATTGCTCATTTTGCTTCTCAACTCCCTTCCCACACCCATCACTGTGAGCTTTATAGGTCCCTCAGTGGGCTCTCCCTTGATCAGAGGTTTGAGTTTAAACAGGGCATTATGGCAAGAAAAAGTCCTCTAGGATTAGTTCCTCACTTGTTTTATAATTTTTCCTCTGCAAATCCAACAGGTTCATACCAGATCAGCATGTGGCACTTCAGTTTTTATCCCTCTGATACATACAACTAAAGTGCAACACTCACTGGTTTTGTCATTACCAAAATGTTTAATTTCCTTACCCCCAATAAATTGTTTATGCAAAATCAGTAGTGTCATTTAAAGGGTCTCTCAAAAAATATTTTTTTAGCAAAATCTGGCTGTAATTGTTTTTGATATGTATGTAGTGTATGTTGCTGTTCATTTACTAATGTATTGTCTATGAGGTTGACCATGCAAATGGTCTATATAGCCCATGGCTTACCAGTGAATATATAAACTAAACTACCACCTGCTATTCCTATGATTCAGGTTAGTAAATGGAGTCAGGTTGCTCAGGAACTGGCCAGAGAAGGGATGATTGTATGTCCTTTGAACAGCTCTCCTCTTTTGGGGTGGGGCGGGAGAGGGACACATCCCGCTGGTCAGATGTCATCTGGCAGAGTCTGGGTGGCACTGTGGAGCCACAGCTAGAGGAGGAGGAGGGGACCCCATGCCTGGAACTCGAGAGCATCTCCATGGAGGTGGAGCACAAGCATCGTGTCATTGCACGCACATGGTTCCAAGGGGGGAAAATGGAGGGAAAAAACTCTGACCACAGCAGAGTGGCGGTCCAATCCCCCACAAGCCCCACACTGATGACTGGGCCCCTCTGATTCAAGTCCTGTAGCAGGGTACACAGCGGAGTCAGGTGAGCCCCAGTGAAGTTAGATGATGATGCTGAAGAGTATGTACAGGAAGTTATCACCACAACAGGCTTAGAAATGATATGATGGGCCTAGCAAGGGAGCAGGATTGAGAAACCAATATTGCACTGTGTAGGTAAACAAATGTAATACATATGTAAAGATATTTTTTATTTGTTTTAGCCTGCAGCTTGCAGTTGCACTGCTGCTATAAGTATGTGAATTTCATTGGGTGCTTCATCAAAATTCAAACTGATTACCATACTTATCTTTTTTTTTTTGTTTTTGTAGGAGACAGAGGTGCAGTGTGTCATGACAGGATATGTAGAAACTATGAAATACAGAAAATACGAATATATGGAGGTCAGAAGGTGAGAATAAATCCTCTTTAGAATTTCAAGTAGAAATATGACAGTGGTTGGGTGAGGAGAAGGGTTGAGTAAGGAAACTGACATTTCTCTGGTAGCTATTTGGGCTTCCTCAGGGCTCCCATTGCATTGAAAAATGGAGATCTTCTTCGAGAGTATCTCAGTCATCAGGTCACACTGTAGGAATTTCACCGTCGGTGAAGCAAGATCCACACGGAAGATTTTCAGCAGTACAACTGGGGCCTTCCACGCCGACGTCATGTGATGATGTCACCAACCCTATAAAGGCATGAGCAGCCTCGCTCTCTCCTCAGTTCCTTCCTGCCATCGAATTGTTCACATGGGTCTCCTCGGCAGCTCCGACGCAGTTTTGCACCATTTTTCACCTACAGCTTTTTATTACCTACTGTTTTAGAATTTCTTTTTACAAAGAGATTCCTTTATGATGTGGCCCAGTGGTGCTGAGGGTTGAGGTGCTGGACACCACACCTCAGGTTCGGGAACAGACTCGGGTCATTCGGGGGTTGACTGGGGAGGTAAGGATTGAACGTCCGGAGGACTGCTCTCCTTCCTCGGGGTGGGGGGGGGTTGTGTGCTGTGCATGTCAGCACAAGAGGAGTTTGAGCCACGCTCAGTTGTGCTTGGCCGCCTCCACGGAGGTGGAGACGGCTGCTGTGCCCATTGCACAGGCGTGGAGGCAGGGTAGAAAAGACGGAGGAAAATACTGGGACCCAGCAGGACCCATGATGGGTGCCATCATGGGTTCTACTGGGTTCCGGTATTTTGGGGCTGGAGGATGTAACCCTCCGACGGGGGGGTCATAGCTCCTACCAGGTCTGCGGAAGAGGTGACAAATAATGTGATAAAATAAAAGAATCTCTCTCTCTTTTTTTTAATGTCGAGAATCAGTCCTTCAATTTCTCTCTTCCGTCACTGTGGAAAGATTGCCTGTACAAACAAGCACTCTCTCTGTGTCTGCCGTCTTGCGCCTGACCACGAAGTCTCCGACTGTGAGCTCTGTCAGAAGTTCAATCAAACAACCCCCAGGCAACGGAAAAAGGCACTTAAAAACTTCCTCATGAATCAACAGTAGCCAGTTCTGGGCAGGGGTCCTCCAGGGTCCCTGCTTCCCAGATGCTGGCAGGATCGTTGAGCTCCCTGGCCGCTATGGCCTGAGACAAGTCCTCGGGCAAAAGTTGTAGAAGAGACTGAGATTGGAATCATTCCCACTGGCAGTGGTCCCGCTCCCCGACGATCTACACTTTTTCATCCGGGGGTACTCGGTCGACTGCAGCTGCATCGACGCATAATTTTGCTGTCTAGGTCTCTGCCCCTACCAGACCCATACATAAAGCGCTTCTTCCTGACCTTCAGGGCAGCCAGTCGATCTCAGGGTAATCGGCCCCTTCCTCAATGATGACAGGGTCATCGTCGATGGCTGTCTCCCGTCGAGGCCTGATGCTTCCCCAGGCCCTCCGGCAATAGGCTCTTTGGGTTCTCAGGGCACCTCCGGCAGGTTGTCGCTCCCTGCATCATCAAACCCTCCTCCAATGATGCAGCCCTTGACGGTCACTGACTTCAATAAAATTTTGACTAAATTCACTTCAGTGATAGTCCACCAGTTAGGCGCATACAGCCCTATATTACCTGTGCACTTGACGGCACCATCATTGTCAACTCTTCGGCAGTCACAGGCCTCCCCTCCCGAGGCTGTCATCGGTCCCTCAGATATCAGCCTCGATCTGGAGGAGGTCGACGTCGAGGAGAAGTACCATGCTAACCTTATTCTTCCGGATGAGGAGGAGGAGGAGGATGAGCCCATCTCCTCAAACAGATCTACAGATTCCTCAGTGAGTGAGGATTCTGTCAAACACACTCTTAGATCTCCTTCAGAGGGACCCTACCTTCGTCTATATCATGAAGCTGTTGTCCTCAGCCATGCGCTTCCATATCGAGGAGGAGGATGTCACCAAGAAGGATTTGGTGGATTTCCCGGAGATCCCAGAGTCTCCTTCCAAGATCCTTACTCCTATTCTGTCTGCTTTGTGGAATGCTATTACTGCAGCCTGGCACAGACCTAAAATGGTGCCAGCTATGCCACACAGGGCAGATAAATGCTATCATGCCCCGCAGTGGATTCCACATAATGCTGCCCAGCCTGAAACAGATTCTGTGGTCATAAAGGCAGCTCATGACAGGACTAAGGTGCCCAAGCACCTTACTTCCCTCCCACCAGACAAAGAGTCACACAGAATTGATCTTTGGGGCAAGAGGTTCTATGCCTCCTGCACCCTTGGGTTAAGGATTGCTAAGTACCTGTCCCATATGGTAAAGTACCAGAATACTAACTGGAAGAAGGGCAAGGCCGCTGCCCAGACCCTTTCGGAAGGTATCCAGAAGCAGGAGGTTCTCACTTGCTTGCAGACCGCTAAAGATGTTAGCAAGCACCTCCTACGGGCTCTCTTTGATATCTCGAATACTATTGTTGCTGCCACCAGCATTTGCCTCTATAGGCACTCCTGGCTGAGGGTCTCAGGCTTTGCTGTAGACATCCAGCAAAAGGTGCTGAATGCCCCTTTCAGTGGCTCAAAGCTGTTTCGGCCAGATGTCCAGGGCATTATTAATGAACTGCAGGCATCTGGCAGGGTTATTAAGTCTGTCCACTAGCTCTATCATACACAACCAAAGAACAGGCAGCTCCCTCACTTTCGTAAGGGACCCAACAGGCAGGGAACAGCCTCTTGGCCCCAAGGCAAATGCAGAGCCTTCACTGCCTTACCTAACCCCTCCACTGCAGGGGCCGCCATCAAGTGCCCTAGAAGTGACAGACCAGCCCCATCGGCTAGATCCACCTCCTCTTGACTCCTTGCCAGACCCCCCTCTTCTAGTCCCCAACCAAGAAGTGGTGGTTGAAGGTCGGTTACCCTTCCATCTCAATCAATGGAGAACCATAACGTCAGATGCCTGGATTTTTCAAATCATAGGAAGGGGTCACACTCTGGAGCTCACCAAGCAGTCCCCAGAGACTCCTTCTCTGCCCTCCATCTACCCACTGACCCACCTGGCTGTTCTCCGGGAGGAGGTGTGGTCCCTTCAGTGTAAACAGGCCATCGAACCAGTGATCAGGTGCCAGAGAAACAACAAATTTTATTTCAAGTTCTTCCTAGGCCCCAAAAAGATCAGAGATTTGAGGCCCATCTTAGACCGAAAGGACCTCAGTCTGTACATCCAGTACAAAAAGTTCCGAATGGTAACTTTGCCAGGTCTAATACCCCTTCTCAAGGAAAGTGACTGGCTGTCTTCTCTGGACATGCAGGATGCTTACCTGCACATCTCAGTGTCTCCCCTCCCCCAGGAGGTTCTTCTGGTTTTTTTTCCAGGGCGAGCATTACCAATTCAAAGTGCTGCCCTTTGGCTTGTCCTCTGCACCATGAGTCTTTACCAAGTGCTTAGTAGCAGTAGCTGTGGCTCTCAAAAGGGAGAGGCTGTACTTTTTCCCTTATCTGGACAATTGGCTCTTGAAGGCCCCATCCAGGGAACAGCTCCTGCGGACTCTGGAGAGAACTCTTAAGTTGTTTCTCTCCCTGGGCATTACAGTCAGTTTGCCCAAGTTGGCCCTAGTTCCATCCCTAAGGCTGCAGTACATAGGGGCAGTTCTAGACTCGGCATAGGGAAAGGTCTTCCTGCCTCAGGACAGGATGGGGTGCCTTATTGCCCAGGCTCAGGAGATCGTCCAGAGCCGTTATGTCCTTGCAAGGCTATACTTGAGAATGTTGGGGCCGATGGCTGTCACCCATTTTTCTACTGGCCAGGCTCAACTTGCGCATCCTCCAGTGAACTCTTTTGAGTACAATGGGACCAGCACATGGACGAATTGGATCAGTTGGTGCAGCCAGTCCGCAAAGTGCTCCAGTGGTGGATGGACCCCTAAACCTGCTGCAAGGGGTCCCCATCCAGATCTCCTACCCCCAGCAGATTCTCACCACCAATGCCTCTGGTTTGGGCTAGGGGGCTCATCTGGGCCCCTTTCAAGCTCAGAGCTCTTGGTTCCAGATCGAAACCTCCCTGCACATTAACTTCCTGGAGATGCAGGCAGTCCTGTATGCCATGCAGGCCTTTCAGAATTCTCTCCTGCCAGGCCAGCTGTTGATTCTGTCTGACAACCTCAGTGTTGTGTACTACATCAAGCAAGGGGGGGACACATTGTATTAAGCTCCTTTAGTCTCTCCTCATATGGCTTCTCTTGCAGACCCTGCACCATTTTAGTTGCCCTCCTCTGGACTGCCTCCATCCTGTCTATGTCCTTTCAGAGATGGGGTCTCCAGAACTGGACGCAGTACTCCAGATGGGGTCCACCAATTGTCTGTACAGAGAGATAACACCTTCCTGTTTTCTGCTGGTGATGCCTCTCCCTATACATCCCAGTATTCCCCCAGCCCTCCCTACTGCCTTCTCACATTGCTTGATAACCTTAAGGGCATGTGATATGATTACCCCCAGGTCCCTTAACATAGAAACATAGAATTTGACGGCAGATAAGGACCACTTGGCCCACCTAGTCTGCCCATTTCCCTACCTAACGGATAAGCTGCAGATCCTCGTTAACCAACAGCCTACTTCCTCCTACCCCCCACTAGAATTGCCTTATGTCTGTCCCATGCGTTCTTGAATTCCCCCACTGTTTTTGACTCTATGACCTCCTCAGGAAGGCTGTTCCATGTATCTGCAGTCCTCTCTGTGAAGAAATAATTCCTCACATTACCTCTGAGCTGTCCCCCCTCTATCTTCAAATTGTACCCCCTTGTTCTTGCACATCTCTTTTTTGGAAAGATGCTACCCTCTTGGACTTTATCGATTCCCTTGAGGTATTTGAAAGTTTCTATCATGTCCCCCTCTCCCTCCTTTCCTTGAGGCTATACATCTTAAGCTCCTTTAGTCTTTCTTCATATGCCTTCTGGTGCAGACCCTGCACCATTTTGGTTGCCCTCCTCTGGACATCCTCCACCCTGTCTATGTCTTTGCGGAGATGGGGTCTCCAGAACTGTACACAGTACTCCAGATGTGGTCTTACCAACTGTCTGTACAGAGGGCCAACAACTTCCTGTTTTCTACTGGTGATACCTCTCCCTATGCATCCCAGTATCCCCCCAACACTCCTTACTGCCTTCTCACATTGCTGGCCCACCTTTAGGTCATCTGATATGACTACCCCCAGGTCCCTTTCCATTTTTGTTGTTGTCAGTATCTTACCCCCATTGTGTACTCTTGCCCTGGGTTTTTGTTTCCCAGGTGCATTACTTTGCACTTCTTTGCATTGAATCTAATCTGCAATACATTTGCCCATTCCTCCAACCTTGCCAAGTCCCTTTTCATCCTTTCCACCCCACCTTGCGCATCAACCCTGTTGCAGATATTTATGTCATCTGCAAAGAGACATACCTTCTGTTCCAGTCCCTCCACAATGTCATTTATAAAAACATTAAAAAGGACCGGCCCCAGTACTGAACCCTGCAGTACCCCACTAGTAACCCCCCTTTCTTCATTGTAGACTCCATTTACTATTAACCGCTGGGTCCTGTTGTCCAGCCAGTGTTTAACCCAGGCTACCACCCTGGGACCCACTCCCAGGCTGGCTAATTTGTTTATTAATCTTTTTGCGGGACTGTGTCAAATGCCTTGCTAAAGTCTAGGTAGGCCATGTCCACAGCCCTTCCCTGGTCTACTACTTTGGTCACCCAGTCAAAGAAATCAATTAGATTTGTTTGACATGGCCTTCCTGCTGTGAATCCATGCTGCCTTGGGTCCTGTGCCTCACTGGCCTCTAGGTACTCAACAGTTCTTTCCTTCAGAAGTGATTCCATCATTTTCCCTACCACTGAGGTCAAACTGACAGGTCTGTAGTTTCCTGCCTCTGCCTTGCTCCCACTTTTGTGAAGGGGAATCACATCCGCCCTTCTCCAGTCCTCAGGTACCACACCATCCTCCCATGATTTATTAAAAAGGGTAGTCAGTGGTGTTACTAGTTCTTCCCTTAGTTCTTTTAGAATTCTGGGGTGAATCCCATCAGGCCCCATTGCTTTATCCACCTTCAGTTTCAAGAGTTCTTTCAGAACCCTTTCTTCTGTGAAAGGACTAATATCAACCCCCCTATCCAGAGTGCCTCTATTGACTGGATTAGGTCTCACCCCCTGCTTTTCCATTGCGCATACTGAGCAGAAATATTCGTTCAGTATCCCTGCTTTTTCACTGTCGCTCTGCCCAACCACCTTCCTCTTTATTCAGCCTCAGTATCCCTGCCTTCATCTTTCTTTGCTCCCTAATGTACCTATAAAAGGTTTTATCCCCCTTCTTAACCAAGTTGGTGATCTTTTCCTCAGTTTGGACCTTTGCTATTCTGACTGCCTTCCCTGCTTCCTTCTGCTTTAACTGGTACAGTTGTCTGTCCTGCTTCTTCTGTGTTTCCTTATACTTTCTGAATGCTGTCTTTTTCTCCCTTACCTTCTCTGCCACTTGTTTTGAGAACCATAGTGGTTTTTTTCTTTCATTTTGATTTCTTTATGTGCTTCACACAAAGGCTTGCTGCCTCTTTGATGGTAGTTTTGATATTTCCCCATTGTTACTGCACCCCACCTTCTTGCCTGTTTGCTAGTGCTTTTCTGAGGCACTCTCCCATTTTGAAAAAAATCAGCCTTTCTGAAGTCCAGTACCTTCACTTTTGTGTGGCTTGACTCTACAGCTAGGTTTGTCGTGAACCACACTGTTTGATGGTCGCTTGTTCCCAGATGGCTATCCACTTCAAGATCAGAGATCCTCTCTCCGTCCCCATTTGAGAGTACCAGGTCTAAGACTGCTCCCTCCTGAGTGGGTTCCAAAACTAGCTGTTTGAGGCATGCCCCGTGTAGGGCATCGAGAATGGCTCTGCTCTTGGATGTGGCAGCAGCAAAGGTGCTCCAGTTAACATCTGGCATATTCAGGTTCCCCATCAGCAATAGCCTACCTTTCTCTGCCATCCCAAGGATGCCTTCTATCATTTCCTTGACCATTTCCTCTCCCTGAGATGGGGGTCTGTATACAACCCCTGTGTGGACTGTGGAGCCATTTCCAGTTTCCAGGGTGACCTACAGTGCCTTCTCTCCTCCCTGTTTACCCTTTAGTTCTGTTGCTTTGATCCCTTCCCTTACATAGAGAGCTACTCCTCCTCTGCTTCTTCTTCTCTCCCTGTCCCTCCTGTAGATTGTGTACCCTGGTATGTTGACATCCCAGTCATGGTTCTCTGTGTACCATGTTTCTGTGACTGCCACGATATCCAGGCATCCCTCTTCCATCAAGGCCACCATTTTGGGGAGCTTTTTACCTAGACTATGGGCATTGGTACTCATTGCCCTCCATTTTTTCTGGCTTTATTACTTTTTGCCCCATCCCTGTCCTTACTGCCTTTGTCTTTTTCTCCATTTACTCCTGCCCTTATCCCTATAGACTGCTCTACTTTGGTGTTCACCTTACTAACTACCTTTTCCATTTTTGTTGTTGTTACTACCCCCTCCCCCCCCCATTGTGTACTCTTCCCCTGGGTTTTTGTTTCCCAGGTGCATTACTTTGCACTTCTTTGCATTGAATCTAAGCTGCCATACTTTTGACCATTCCTCCAACCTTGCCAAGTTCCTTCTCATCCTTTCACCCCCCCTTGTGTATCAACCCTATTGCAGATCTTTATGTCATCTGCAAAGAGGCATACTTTTCCTTCCAGTCCCTCTGCAATGTCACTTATAAAGACATTAAAAAGGACTGGACCCAGTACTGAACCCTGCGGTACCCCACTAATGACCCCCCTTTCTACAGAGTGGACTCCATGTACTATTACCTTCCGTGTCCTGTTGTCTAGCCAATGTTTTACCCAGGTTACCACCTGGGACCCACTCCCAGGCTGGCTAATTTGTTAATTAATCTTTTGTGTTGGACTGTGTCAAATGCCTTGCTAAAGTGCAGAGAAGTCTTGAGAGTGTGGTACTGGGCACTAGACCACAGTCTGACTCGCTCAGCAGTTCACATCCCAGGAGTGCCCAGGAGCCACCCTCGTGGACAGCCGCAGCTGGACATAGTCCAGCATGCATGAGTGAGAGCTTCTCTCATCTGTCACAGAAGATCTGTTTGACAGATGGGGTCATCCAGAGTTGGACCTTTTTGTGTCCCCACGTGATGCAAAACTGCCCAATTTCTGCTCGCAAGATCCAGGGCCTGGAGTTTTCTGGTGAGACATGTTGTCCCTCTCCTAGAGTAAGAGGTTCCTTTATGCCTTCATTCTATTTCCTCTGATTCAGAGGGTACTAATAAAGCTGCAGATGGAGGAAGCCAGCATTATTCTGGTAGTTCCATTCTGGCCTCGTCAAAACTACAGCAGTTGGTGGAGAAGCCTCCAGTCCCTCTTCCTCTTTGCAGGAACCTGCTGACACAGGTTCAGGGGCCCCTGGTCCACCCCAACCTCAAGTCCCTTCACCTGCATGCTTGGCTCCTGGGAACGTAGCCATCGCCAGGTTTGGAGTTTCCAGTAGGGTAGCGGATGTTCTGCTTGCCACTCGAAAGCCCTCCATTCTAGCCACTTATGCCATGAAGTGGAAGAGGTTTGCCATATGGGCTGCCAAACATAATCTGGGCCCTTTCACTTGTCTGGTGAACCAGATTCTGGACTACCTGTTATCACTGTCAGATTCAGGTCTCCATTACTTCTCCCTCAAGGTGCACCTTTCGGTTGTTTCGGCCTTTCATGAACCAGTAGGTGACTGCACTATAGCTCAGCTTGATGTTTCCCATGCTTTTCTGAGGGGCATCCTGCATCTGAAATCCCCAATCCATTCCACTGTCCCAGATTGGGATTTGAATTTTGTTTTGGAGAAGTTAACTCTGTCTCCTTTTGAATCAGCCATGACTTGTGAGCTGTGCTTTCTTTCTCGCAAAGTGTTATTTTTGGTTGCTAATACTTATGCTCGAAGGATTTCTGAGCTTCAGGCCCTCTGGTATGAGGAGCCTTATTTGATTTTTGGCCTACCGGGTCAATATGTCATATACAGAACTACGCATGAAACACCGCGAGGAACATATTGTGCGGTGTACTAGCACAACAGGGTACAAAACCCCACGAGGCACATATGTTGCACGCAGTTTTGTACAATATTGCACATGGGTGGGGAAGAGGAGTGACATGGAGGTCAAGACTTCTGTTGGGGAGGTGGTCTGCTGAGCTGCCGCCATGGCTCAGTGGGATGAGGGGCACTACGCTTCTGTGGACCGGGCCTCGAATCCCGGTCCCAGACTTTGTGAAACCGCATTGTGTGTGGTTTCTTTTCTCCTGGCAGTGTTTCTCCTGTCCCGTGATAAACCCCACGCCGGCTGATTATGTTAGCAGGAGTTGAGGTGCAGCCCCCTGTAATGGGGGGTGCAGGGGGCTCCGCCCCTGCAGAAAACAAAGAAGCCGGTAGCTTCTTTATCAGAAATGTGTTTCAGCAGTGTGTCTGAATGGCAGCAATGTATCTCCTGTAGTTACAGCATGGTACATTGCTGCGCTGTTATGTCATACAACATTATGACCCTGTGCCGATTTTTAACAAAGACAGTGTCTCTGTGCATGAATCCTAGGTTTCTCCCCAAGATGGTGTCCAAGTTTACCCTCAGTCAATCCACCCACCTTCCTCTTTACTTTCCTGATCATCCAGGGGAAGCACTGCTCCCTACATTCGATGTGCACAGAACTTTGGAGTATTACCTGCTCCGAACCAAGGAATGTAGAAAGTCGAAGCAGTTGTTTGCTTCTTTCACCCCGGCCAGAGATGGCATTCAGATTTCTAAACAATGTTTGTCCAAATGGTTGGCTAATTATGTTGTGTTCTGCTACAACAAGTATGGCAAAGAGTTGCCTGGAGAGGTAAAAGCTCATTCCTCAAGTAGTAGTAGCAAAAAGCTTTATTTTTAGACAGGATCAGATGACATATAATACACCATTAGAACAAGTCCTATTTACAAAGTGTTCCTGTGTTCAATACAGAAATAGCTAAAATTACATCTAATAATGTTTACACTATACAAGCATATGGAGTACCATTCAAACAGTTACAAGACAATAAACAGTCATACTGTTTATCGTGTGTACGTGTGTCGCAGATTCTTGGCATACTAATCAAAACATGTACACCTTATTGATAGTTCTCGTTTCAGTGCAGTATTAAACTTTCTCAAACTTTCATTTATGTTTTTAGTCTGTATATTTAGTTCATTCCATATTTATAAAGCCGCAAATGAGAAAGTAATTTCATCATATTTATTTTTAGGTGTGTTAATTTGGAATTCTCTCAGTATTTTATTTTTTCTCAGATTATGTGTATGACCAGTTCTTCACAATTTTTCATACAAATAAAAATGTTTGTTGAGACTAATGTTTTCCTTACGTGATTTACCCAGACCATTTTTTGTTTGCTTTCTAATGCAAGCCAATTTAGGTTCTCATATAATTTACAATGATGTGTCCATCTGTTCGTTTTTAGTGCAGACCTTGCCAATAGATTATAGGTAACCTCCTACCTTTTTAAAGCAGAGGTGTTTGCAAACCAATAGATATGTATTCCATAATAAATAATTGGAAATAGAAGCTGATTAACTGCCGGCCTGGTGGCACTGAGGGTTGAGGCACTGGATGCCACATCTTGCACCACGCCAGCGACCCGGGTCCGCTCCCGAACCCGGGTAACTTGGAGTCGGCGGGGGAGGTGGACCTGGATCGAGTTGCCAGCAGGTAGCTCTCCTTTTCTGGAGAGGGTGGGTTTGCACTGCACAGCTTTGTCTGTCCCTAGTGGAGATTTGGGGCTCGGCTGTGCAGTGCGTGTCTCAGAGGGGTATGGTGGCGTGGTGGATGTCCTGTAGTGCAGACATGGGAGTGCACCCACACCGCACTGGATGTCATTGCACATCCACACCACCAGGAACACAACCAAGGAAAAAGCCCCCCACCAGTGGTAGATGAAGGTGGGTCCAGTGGGTGCGGTCCCACGTCCAATTCCAGGCTCCATGACGTTCACTCTGGTCCTTCCTCCTAACATGCAGCACCCTTCCAGCACTATAGATAGAGCGCCAGGAAAAAGGAGTGTAGCGGTCCCTCCTTGGGGGACTTGTATCTGGGGGGGTAAAGGGGCTAACTGCGCATGGAAGGGGACGCTCCTCCCCAGAGAAGGATGTCGGGGGCTTCAGGCAGGAAGGGCAGAGCCGACACACTGAGAGACCACGCCGGAGAGAGGCCACTGGTGTGGGAAAATAAATAAAAGTTTAAAAAAAAAAAAAAGAAGCTGATTTACAATTGACTTTCTCATTTTTTCATCAAGACAATGTCAGGTTCACCTCAGTGCTCCTAATCTACTGTTAATTTTTTTGACCATTTTGTTTATGTGGTAATCAAATTTTAGTCTTTGGTCTACCCAAAAACCTAAATAATTATATTCCAAAACCTGAGTAAGGCTTTCTCCAGTAGTGATTTTTATTTCTATTGTAGGAAGCGGGGATTTTGTTTTTACACCATTTGTGAGCATCATAATTTTCTATTTATTTTTAAGTACTTGGTTAGAGTTTTCAAACCATTTTTGAATTCCTGTTCTTTCTATAAATCTAACTGCAACTGTGGAATACTAGTTCACTTAGTCAATAATATATTGTATCATCAGCGTATAATCTGATTTCTGACTTCTCCACTTCACTTGCAACCTGATTTGCGTATATTAGAAACAATAGGGGGTCCTAAAATTGATCCTTGGGGGACTCCTCTAAGTACCCCAGCTATGTTTGAAAGATCTCTACCCACTACAGTTTGTTGCATTCATAAGCAATACGGCACAAAGGGGTGTGTGTGAACCATATTTTACAGCATGGCCAGGGGCGTAGTAAGGCACAAGGCCAATGGCTGAGTGACTTCAGCTGCTGGCCGTGCTGTAAAATATGGTTTACACACACCCCTGATTGCCTTATTACACTTACACTTATAAAATTGACTTTTTTTTTTTTACTTTTGACTATTGGGAAAAGCATGTTTATATGTAGAAAAATAGATTTACTTTGTGTATTTGTGATAAAATAATCCTTCCGTCCACTGCAAATGATGTCATTGATGATGTAATTGCATTGTTGCCTACTTTCTTCTTCCTGGGTTTTTTTTTCTCTGTTTTTCTCCACATTCAAGATATGGAATGTTTATCATGAAATGTTTACCATGGAATACATGGATTCAAAATTCTGCTCAGTTCCACTGGCAGAATGTTTCTCTCCCAACACACTGTACACACAGACAACAAAGGCATTTGTTTCAGCCAGAGACTCATTTATCTCACTGTCAGGACAAGAAGAAGAGAGTTCCCTGATGAGCAGGTAAAGACAGCAGGGGGATTTTCACTGTCAGCAAAGAAACAGTTGTAGTGAAAACTATAAACAATAGTTATTGTTTCCAATGTGTTTATGTATGTAAGGAGTGTGTGAGAATCAGGGAAACAGCATTTAATTCATTTGTTTTATTTTATATTTAAGGTAGTTTTATTTTTAGGGCCCAGTTGAAGTTTTTTTTACAGTGTAAAGGTAGCAGCCATGTTTGTGGTGGAAGATCATTTCTGGCAATAGAGGGCTATCTGAAATGTCGTGTTCCAAATGCCTATTGATCTGTGTTGCAGACTCCTCACTGCTGAGCAGTCCTTTTTTTAACTATGTGTAAACCATATTTTACACATGAATAAGAGCCAATCAGGTTACATGATTTTACCCTGCCATTTTATAATTCCTGTTAAGTGTGACCCAAACCAGTGACATGCTTCTTCTGATATACCTATCTGGCACAGTCTATTTAACAAGACTTACAGTGTCAAATGCCTTTGATAGATCCATGAACACTGCACCCACTGACACTCCCTTATCCAGGGAGGATGCCACGAAATCTATTAATTCAGTGAACGCAGAGCTCGTGGAATGATCTTTTTAAGCCCAGATTGGTACCTGGACAACAAAGTGTATTTTTCTAAATATCCATACAGTTGTCCATGTAGCAATCTTTCTAGGATTTTTGAAACCGCTGGCAAAAGAGCTATTGGATAGTAGTTAAATAGATGTGTTGTTGTACCCCCCTTTTAAATACTGGAACTACTGTAGAACTGTGTATTATTGCACAAGTAAAATTTAGCACATGGCACTAACTGGCCACAATTGTGCAACATTAATGTTATGCTCTGCAGTTCGCTCCTAATTTGTGTCCATTGAAAATATGAAATTTTGACTAGTTAGCACCATTTTATTTTAGCGCAATTATCACTTAAGCAAATATAGCTATAAATACTTTACATAAATATAACCTGTTCTGCAGTATTTTTGCCTCCTTCCATAGTGCAGGAAGCATCCCTTCCCTTAAACTCCAGTTAAAAAGGTTTATTAGCACTGCTGCTATAATTGTAATAGCGTCCTTCACAAACCTAATCTCTATCCCATCTTTTCCTAGAAATTTTTTTTATTTAGTCGTCTTTATCACCTCTTAGCTTCTTTACATGTTATATATATATCAATCTGAATTTTGGAACTCTGGGATCGGTCTTGTTGTTGTCTTATTCTATGACTACCTCTGTAGCCTGTTTTCGAGGGGTCTCAGCTGCTGACATTTGCGCAACTGCCACCTGGAGCACTGCCTGTACTTTCATCAAGCACTACAGATTGGGCATTGCCTTACGAGCCCGTGCTGCATTTTGAAGGGCTGTGCTGCAGGACTCCAGGCTGTCCTGTTGCACCTGTAACTGCTTGGGACTCATTCTTACGGTGTGACCTAATGACTGAGATATCCCTGGAGAAGACAGAACAGTTACGTAAGAAATTACCGTAACAGTAGATCTTCGAGGGGATCTCAGTCATCAAGTCTGTCTTCCCTCCCACCATCCCCCTTTTAGGGGGCTCTTTCCTGGATCTGGTTATCTGGTGTTCCTAGCCTTTTATTTGGGCCTGGGCATCTCTCTCTCTCTCTCTCTCTCTCTCTCTCTCTCTCTCTCCTCAGTCCCCCATGGCTTGGGTTATGCTCCCTTTGTCTCTAGGGGAAAGAACTGAGGAGAGAGTGGGGCTGCTCACACCTTTATAGGGTTGGTGATGTCGTCACATGACATTGACATGGGAGGCCCCAGTTGTACTGCTGAAAATCTTCCATGTGGATCCTACTTCACCGACTGTGAAGTTCCTGCAGTGTGACCTGATGAATGAGATTCCCTCGAAGATCTACTGTCACTGTTACAGTAAGTTCTTATGTTACTGTTCTTTTCTAGTACAGGTAAGTGTCTAGCAGGATAGTGGAACAGATGTCTCCACTCTATATCAATAAATCAGAATACCTGGAACTAAGGTAATAGTACAGATAGTATCTCCTGTCGGGTAGGGGTCTGGCTACTTTATTTTTGGAAATGAGAACTGTGAGTAACCAACAATAGGTGTTACTTGCATGAAAGTGCTATAAGCCAGTACGTATGACTACACTAGGAGCAATGTCTAATAAAATAGTAAACACAGAGGGAAACACTGGGATCTTGTGTGGTCATGCCAGATATATTTAATTACAAATCAAACCAAAGTAACAGCCCCCTTCACCTGTGATAAATACAGGCACAACCTAGAACTCTCAGTAGAGCTTAATATGTTTACCCTGAGACTCCAAGCCTTAGAGAAAAGACAAAAGTAAATGGCTCAAAAATTGAACAGAAATACTGGGGAGGCTAGTACAAGTATCACTGCTGTCAATATCATAAATGTGCAGATACACCCATAAGCATTCCTGTAATGCGAACAACAGAAAGCAGTAGAAACATCTCAGAAACTAATGGAAAAGTAGTTGCTACTACTAGTAATACTGTCACCCCAAGTATCAGTAAAGAAAAAAACACAAACAAGAAGTAGGGAAGAGGAACCTTTAGGTGATACTGATGATGACTGGTACAAGGTGCAAATATCAAAAACTGCCAAACAGGAGAGAAGGACAGAGCAGTACAGTATACCACTGTTAAACCATTTTGACCCTTTGATGGCAGTAAATGAAACGTACACTGACAACAACCCACTGATTGACTGCAACCAGGAACTGTCCATGCAAACAACAGTTAATGAACATGATGCTGCAGTTAACATCATCAGTAATGTAAATTCAAATAGCCTTACTCCACCTTCTAGTATGCCCCTGATTTACATAGATGTGGATGCTCCACATAACAATGAGGATATGCAAACAGAGTCCTCTGCATTAATGCGTGAGGTAGTACTCCTGGGTGACTCGATCATAAAGCACTTGGACAGGGCAACATGTAACCCAGAGAAATCTACGAGGACAGTATCAAGTTTCAGTGGGGCTAGGATTAGTGATATCACACGCATGTCAGATAACATACTGAAGGGCATGGTAGTAATCCTCTAGTGGTTATACATGCAAGAGCAAACAATACATTCTCTGAACCAATACAAATAAACAGGGTTATGTGGCACTAGTGAATAAACTGCTTGAAAAGGGATATGAAGTAGTTATATCAGAAATCCTTCCAATACCCAGGGCATCTAGAAACCAGCAAATAAACATAAGAGATACAAATAACTGGTCAAGGAAGTAGTGTATGAGCCAAAATATCAAATGTATTATGCATTGCGAAGAATTCTATGGTGTACCCAACCTCTGTTGCTGGGATGGATTACATCTAAGTAGAAGAGGGAGTAGCCTATTAGGGGAACATATTGAAAATGTCATTGATGAATGTTTAAACTAGTATCCTTGGGGGCGAGATATTTACATAATACCCCTCTAGAGGAAGGACTTTATGAAACTCCAATCGATACCTCACCGAAACATAAACATAACGGGGGATTAAATGGGTGTCATGTAAACAATAAATAGCAATTAGGTATACTGCTATTAAACGCCTGGAGTGTGAGCACTAAAATACAGGAGCTATCATACACGCTGATAGAAAGCAGCATTGCAATATGTGGGGTAACTGAGACCTGTGGTACGGACGATGACTGGAATATGGAGATCCCAGGTTATAACAGACTATACAGGAACAGGAAGGAGCGTGGTAGAGGGATAGCTCTTTATATAAATGAAGCCCTTACAGCCCACAAGATAAATTACACCTTAGAAAATGAAATTGAGAGTATTTGTGTCAAAATCGAACTCCCGAATAATAATCTTAGTTTGGGTTTAGTGTATCATTCCCCTAACCTAGCTAAAGAGGAAAATGACAAACTATTGATGGAAATAGAAGGAAAGGACATAACAGGAGATTATATACAAATGGGGGATTTCAACTTCCCCAATATCAACTGTGTTTCACTTAACAGTACAATATCTATGGAAAACAAATTTATTGATATATCCATTGAGCTACATTTGGAACAACTGATCAACCAACCTACAAGGGGAAAGAACATACTTGACCTAGTTTTGACAAACAGTGAAGGTAAAATCCAGAATATAAAGATACTCCCCCCCCATTAGGAGACTCTGACCATAACATGGTGGCATTTGAATATAAAAATATTATGAAATATACTAAAGAAAATATGGTTATAAAAGAGGCTGACTATGACAAAATGAAAAATCACTTGGGGAAATGGAACTGGCAAAAAGAACTAAAGGCTTAAATCTTGAAAAAACCTGGGCAAAGATAAATCAACAACTCAAACACTGTATTGATAAATATGTACCAGTAAGGCCCAAATACAGTAACAGTTGCCGGGTCCCCCTATGGTGGAACAACAAAATTAGGAAACCACTAAATAAGAAAAAAAAATATGTCATAAATATAAGAGAACCCCATCAATGGCAGCTTGGAACAGATTTAAACATAGCAATAAAAAAGCCAAAGGTATGATAAAAACTGCCAAAAGCAGACTCAAACTGAATTTAGTAACCAAAGTAACAGATAACAAAAAACAATTCTGTAATTACATTGGGTCACTAAAAGGTAAACAATATGTCACTGGACCTTTAGTATCTGAAAATGGCATAAAATCAGGGGAAGATGAAATAGCTGATGAATTAAATAACTATTTCCTAAGTATCTATGAACTAAGCGAAGAACTCAGTGAGCTAGTGGGAGTGACAGTAGATAATTCCATAGTATTTAATACCAGAGATGTAGCATTAATAATAAAATCACTTAAGCCAAATAGTTCTTCCAGGCCAGATGGAATTATCCCTAGACTCCTGCAAGAAATAAGTAAAGAGATCGTGGGACCGCTCACTTTGTTATTTAATATCTCCATCACAGAAGGAAAAACTATAAAAGAATGGAGAGAGGCGTTAGTAACTCCTATCCATAAAGGAGGAAAAAAAGACGATCATAAAAACTATCACCCTATTAGCCTCACATCTGTAACTGGCAAAATAATGGAAAGACTCCTGCAAGCTTATATAGTTGAGCACATAAAAGACACTGGGTCAGTAGACACCACTCAGCATGGGTTTACGTCTGGTAGATCACATCTTATGAACCAGATCCATTTTTTTGAACCAGTAAGTGCGGCTGTGGACAGGGGGTGTCATGTGATGTTATTTTCTTAGACTTTGCCAAGGCATTTAACAAGGTATCACATAAAATACTGTTGCAAGAACTACATAGGATAGGTTTGCTCCCAGATATCATAAGCTGGATAAAATCATGGCTAAGTGATTGATATCAGAGGGTATTGATCAAACGACACTTGTCCAACTGGGGAAGGGTGACAAGGGGAGTTCCGTAGGGGTCAGTATTGGGTCCCACCCTGTATAACATCATGGTAACCACAATGAACGTTTCTGGAAAGGCATTGATATGCAAGTACACTGATGATTTCAAGTTAGGGGGACTTGTAAACATGAAGGAGGATGGAGTACTACTACAAAAAAAACTAGATGAACTTTCTGATTGGGTTAAGGCCTACAAGATGCAGTTTAATGTGGAGAAATGCAGGGTTATGCACTTAGATAAGAATAATCCACTTTTAGGTTATAGGCTGGATAACATTCCGCTGCAAACAACAACAGAAGAAAAAGACCAAGGTACAATAATAACAGATAATCTATCCTCTGATAGAAATAGCACACTAAAGGTTAACAAGCGTCATAAAATTGTAGGCTCAATCTTGGCCAATATAAAAAGTAGGGAACCAGAGGTGATACTGCCTCTTTATGCAAGCTTGGTGTGCCCGCACCTTGAGTATTGTTCCCAGTTTAGTTTGCCACACACCAAAAGAGGCCAAAAACTTATAGAAGGAGTACAAAGGAAAGTCACCAAAAAAAATCAAACCCTTAAAAGACATAAGCTATGGAAATAAACTTAGGAAATTAAACTTGTTCTCAGCTAAATATAGGCAATCAGAAGAGACCTTTGCCTAACATATAAGGTTGTTAATAATCAATATATAAGGGAAACTGTTGGATTGGTATTACAGGAGGGTATAAAAACCACAAGAAGTAATGGTTATAAAATTAAAGGGGAAATAAAACAATTAAAAGAGGTAACTTTTTTACACAGAGAGTTATAACACTGTGGAATAGTCTCCCACAGGAGACTGTCAAAAGTCATAACATCACTCTCTTTAAAATTAGACTTGATGCATATATGGGTGACAAGAAGTATGAGTTCCACCCATGACTACATGGGTGGCAAGTTCAACAAAGGGCTCCTCAGCCTACTGAACTCGTATTTTTTCCTGTGACCATATGAGCATCTGAGTGGAAAAGGTTTTCCATCTGGTGTCAGAGAAAAGACAGAGATCACAGTCATGCGGGTTTGCCAGTCATTCTGGATTATCTGACCCACCTTCACTCTCTTGGCCTAAGACCATCTACTCTTAAGATGTACCTGGCAGCTGTCTCTGCTTACTTATTGGCAGGCAAGGGCTCATCCCTGGCTTCGAACCCAGTATTCAGAAACATCTTCATGGGGCTGTAGCATCTGCATCCCCCACATAGGGACCATACACCAGTGTGGGATCTTAATATATGCATTGCCCAGCTTTTGAGTCCATGTTTTCAGCAGAACTCAAGTACGTAACCTGGAAAACAATGTTCCTAGTGACAATTACCTCCACCAGAAGGATTAGTGAGCTCCAGGCCCTGTCCACAGAGCCTGACTACATTGCATTCCATTGGGACAAGGTTGTCCTCAGGACTAATAGAAGGTTTCTCCCCAAGGTATCTGACTTCCACCTCAATCAGTCCATTACACTGCCTGTCTTTTTCACTGACCATTCCGCTTCAAGGGAACGTAGACTGCATAATCTGGATGTTGAAAGAGCTATCAGTTACTACCTGGACCACACAAATTTATTTATTTATTATTTATTTAATTTTGGTAACTGGGTGGGCCCACTAAGACCAGTATTAGTCCCTTTTTCAGGGGCAACCCAGGATTAATTACACATAGTACAACAGGATATAACATTTACATTCAATCCATCAACATACATTTATTTAAATTTCACGAGAGGCAGCGAACATTTTATGAACAAACTATATAAAGCGGCTATTGTTAGTTCTCTTGTACACATTAGGTAAGGTCAACTGTCATATTCAAAAATCGTGCAAACAACAGGATCAAAGTTGAAATTCAATGATCACAAGTGCATTGGTTTAATTCCAGCAAGTGTGTTTTAAGTCCCTTTTTGAAGCCCCCTAGTGATTCACATTCTTGGAGTTTAGGTGGAAGCATGTTCCATATGGGAGGAATGAGGGACGAGAAGGCCCTGGACCCTTGAGAGGACTGCATCTGGGGAACCTTGAGGAGCTGTCAGCTTGAGGACCTTAATGTCCTGCTAATCATTTTAGATTGTGTTATACAATGGCAAGAAAGAACCCTGGGCTCTGATTGGTCAGTTGGCCATTACAGCAGGGATGTTATCCTGGCATAACATCCCTGCAGTTCACAGGTCTACTGTCATCATTATGGCTGCTATGGATGATGATCCTGATGAGCCCTTTTTTCCATCTCCTCTTAAGAAACAAAAATATTTTTCCACACTAATAAAAACATTCTTTACAATTATTTTTTTATTTTATATATAACAACAAGCCATTGTAATAATGCCCTCCAGGGTGGGTGTTATGCTGGGATATCATCCCTTCTCGGGTGTTGGACGCCCTCGGCCGGTGGCCTCAGGCCCAACCACCGGAAGTGGGATGTTATCCCAGCATAACACCCACTCTGTTGGGCATTATTCCTTTAGTAACTCTGCCAGACTAGGTGGAGCAGTAGTCAGTCTGAGTTTATAGGCTAGGCATAATGATGGATATTGCAGTCTACCTTCCAAGGTGGGCCAGTTTAGGGCTTGCAGGACATGACAGTGGTGTTCTCTTTGGGGTGCCCCTACAGCAGATTTGCCAATCCTGTTGTACAGGGTCCTAAGTTTACTCATCTCAGTGTTTTTAACAGAGGGGAGTATGGGGGAGCCATAGAGTAGTCTGGGTAGCGGGGTACCAAGGGCAGTCTTGGCATGTGACCCCAGGGTAAGGTAGGGGCTGAGTCGGTACAGGAGACCAATCTTTTGGTTCAGTGTTTTAGATAGCTGATCTGTATGGGTCCTGAAGATGAGTTCTTGGTCTGTGGTGAGACCTAGGTATGTTAGTGAATCTTCTACCTCCACCCTTGCCCCAGACAATAGAGAGAGGTTTAGTGTATTCGATCTATTAGGTCCAAGGCTTTTAGGCCCGAACGGCATCCCTTTGGTTTTTCTGCTGTTCAGTAGAAGTTTATTTCTGGACAGCCATTCCTTCAGGTTCCGTAGGTCTTTGGATAGCATTCTGTTTAGTTCGTCAGGATCCTCCATTGACCTGTAGATAACTATGTCATCTGCATGGAGGATGACCTTTGCATCTTTGCAGAAGGTTGACAGATTGTTAATAAATAGGGAGAACAGCAGTGGTCCCAGGATAGATCCATGAGGGACACCATCTCTTATTCCGATCTTGTCAGATATGGTACCCTGCCATCTAACTAATTGGGACCTATCAAGGAGATAATCATTAAACCATTGTACTGCCAGAGAGTCAAGACCGATCTGTCTCAGTTTGGCCAGGAGTAGTTGGTGATCTACCAGATCGAATGCTTTGGTAAGATCAATAAAAATCACACCGGTGAGCAGTCCCTTATCAAAGGCAGAAAATATTTCAGTGGTAAGGTTAAGCAGGGCAGTGTCCGTACCATGGTTCTTTCTGAAGCCATGTTGGGCCGCGGTGAAGATATTATGTCTCTCCACATAATCCATGACCTAAGAATACACCACCATCTCCAGCACTTTACTTAGTGTCGACAGTAAGGATATTGGGCGGTAGTTTTCCATTGACTTTCTGGCTCCACCTTTATGGATTGGTGTAACCAGAGCCACTTTCCAAAAGGAGGGGACTTTCCCTTCAATGAGTGATTGGTTGATTAGCCACGAGATTGGGGTAGCAATAACTGAGGCTGCAATATTAATTAGTTTGGGTTCCATTTTGTCGTAACCTGCTGTTCCATGGGTTTTAATCCCCCGTAGTAGTTTCCAGACTTCAAAACTGGAAACTAATTTGAAGTGGAATACTGGAATGCTGGGACTGCTTTTATTGGGAACTTGTAGCATGGTTGGGCCAGGGCAGGGGATCTTGAACGTACCTAGTTCTGTAAAGAACTTGTTGAACGTTTTGGCAGCCTCGACTGGGGTTGTGTGTTGGGTACCATTTGCTATAATATCCCCCCCTTCTAGTTTGTTGTTCCCCTTCATAAGGGCATTAATTTGAACCCAGAATTTTTTGGGGTTTGATAGATTCTTATCTTGGATGTGTCTGAGGTGTTTCCTTTTGGCTCTTTTTAACTCTGCTTTACATCTATTCCTGTGTTCTCTATACTTCTGCCAGTCAGTGATTTGATCTGAGGATTTAAATGTTCCCCAAGCCCTGTCTCTGTATCTCATGAGTTTCCTCAGGTCCCGTGTGAGCCACCTGACTTCTTGTCCTTTGACTCTAATTTTTTTGCTTGGGGCATGTTTGTTAGTGGCAGACAAGAAGTTATTGTTGAATAACTCAACAGCAGTGTCCAGGTTAGGTGCTAGTTTTATTTGATGCCAATTGACATCAGTAAGGGTTTTGAGAAAGGAACTTGGATCAAAATTAGAGTAGTCCCTATTCCAGAAAATATGGGGTGGGGGGGGTAGGGAAGCCATTCTTCCGTGCCCCAAACATGGGTGAGTGATCACTCAGAGAGTCTGTGAAGGTGCCGACCATTTTGAATCTATCTGGGTTTGTGGCCAGGATCCAGTCCAGAGTGGTATGTTTGCCAGTTTTTGCATTTAGTCTAGTTGGTTCCTGAATTAATTGGGTGAGTTCCGCATCTTGTAATGAGCTTTTCATTTCATCCCTGATATGGGTCCCCCAGTGAATATTGAAATCCCACAGAATTACTTTTTCCCCCCTGAGTAGGGCGGGGATAGTGTTTAATAGAGATTTCAGTGATTCAGTGGCCGATTTGGGAGGGTTGTATATGGCCCCAGCTATTAGTGGCTTGGTACCTCCTAGTAGTAATTTTATAAATAGAGCTTCGCAGTCTGATTGGGTAGAGACTATTATTGGAATAGGTGAGGTATTAAGGATGGATTTTACATAGATCAAGACCCCTCCTGCTTTCTTTTTTATTCTATCTTTTCTAAAGGACCGATACCCAATTAGATCAACCTCAATCCGGAAGACATATGAAGAGAGACTTAAGGAGCTTAATATGTATAGCCTCGAGGAAAGAAGGGAGAGGGGGGACATGATAGAAACTTTCAAGTACCTCAAGGGAATCAACAAAGTCCAAGAGGGTAGCATCTTTCAAAAAAAGAGGTGTGCAAGAACAAGAGGCACAATTTGAAGATAGAGGGGCAGCTCAGAGGTAATTTGAAGTATTTTTCACAGAGGGTTGTGGATGCATGGAGCGGACTTCCGGAGGAGGTTGTGGAGTCAAAATCAGTGGTGGAATTCAAGCATGCATGGGATAGTCATAAGGCAGTTCTGGGGGTTGGGGGTAGGAAGAAGTAGGCTGCTGGTTAACTAGGATCTGCAGCTTATCCAGTAGGTAGGGAAATGGGCAGACTGGGTGGGCCAAGCGGTCCTTATCTGCCGTCAAATTCTATGTTTCTGTGTTTCTATGTTTCTATGTTTCATGGTCAGTTATGTGGGGTTTAAGCCACGTCTCTGTAATAGCAATGACATCTGGTGCATAGAGGCTCACCCAGGCCTGCAGCTCATGCATTTTGAGCCTAATACTATTGACATTTATATGCATCAGCTTTAACCCTTTATGGCTATCCCATATGTGTGTATTAGAGGTGGTTACCTGAATATTGGCTACTGTTGGGCCAGGGTTTTCCTCAACGTCTCCTGCTAGCAGTAGTTTTAGCAAGTGGAACAAGCTGGGTAGAGCTTGAGGCATTGTGGGGTATTTTCTGCAATGTAGGGCATTGATATATGCCGTTAGTTTGTGCAGGTTACCATGTCTCCTGATACCTTGGAGATATATTAAGGGGTAACAGAGTGTATCCAAGGGAGTTTCCAAAGGCCTCTTAGAGCGCAGCTTTTCTCTATCATGCCCAAGGTCGTGGCTTATCTGATTAAATACTGGATCAGAGCCAAGGACTATCAGCATATATAGAACCGTATATATTATTCCCTGCTTTATTTTACGACTTTTAAATTCTACTTTGCTTTAGCTGACTTATATAAGTACACTTTAAAAAGTTATCAGAACGGGCTGACGATCTGCATGCACTAATCTGGGATATTTCTGTGGGGGTTAGAATCAATCAGGATCGGTCCTTTATTTTCCCCAAAGTGTGTTCTGACATTAAATTAAAAGAGTGTTCCCATAACTAGTGTGCTTTACTGTGTTTTAGCGTTGTAATCAGCTAGAGACTGTGATTCCTATGCAGGAGTGACAGGGGGGACCTCTGGTGGGCAAAAGGAGATAACCTGCTAATGTGATCAGCCAGCCCCTATGAATCTGAGAACTCACCAAGGGTGGTGGTGGGGAGCTGCCGCAAAGCGGCAGCGGGGTTATTCAAACGTACACCACTGGGACAGGGCAAAAACACCCACCTTCCTCGTACCTTTAGTGGGAGAATTTCTTTCCAGCAGCTCGGGGAGGGCTTCGGTACAGCCCTTGTGACCTGCGGACCTGCAGCTGTGGAGAGAGGAGAAGACAGAATGCAAGTTAAATAGGGAACAGATCAGGTATGTAAGGGGAGGGACTGCTACCGAGTTAGATGCTGCTCAGCCTGCCTACACTTTAAACTGAATTTCTTTCTCTTGTAGCTCGTTACTTAACATCAAGAAAGTCTGCATTTCACTCTGGTTTGGTTTCCTACTTCAAAATAAATTCAGTTGGGCTATTTTAACATCAAGAAAGTATGCATTTTACTCCGGTTTGGTTTCCTACTTCTAAATAAATTCAGTTGGGCTATGTTACAGCATTAAACATAGTGAAACAAAAAAAAAGATAAATTCCAGGCAGACAGAGACAGTTCCAGGCAGACAGAGTCAGTAAAAGAGTCCGTATTTGATCAAGTTGCCGTCGGTTTCATGGCTCCGGAATGACTGAGTCTGCTCTTGGCGCCAAAAATATTGGAACGTACACCACTGGGACAGAGCAAAAATGCCCGCCTTCCTCGTACCTTTACTGGGGGAATTTCTTTCCGGCAGCTCGGGGAGGACTTCGGTACAGCCCTCGTGACCCGCGGACCTGGAGCTTTACTGGGGGAATTTCTTTCCAGCAGCTCGGGGAGGGCTTCGGTACAGCCCTCGCGACCCGTGGACCTGCAGCTTTACTGGGGGAATTTCTTTCCAGCAGCTCGCGGAGGGCTTCCGTATAGCCCTCGCGACCCGCGGACCTGCAGCTGTAGAGGACAATACTCAGCTTTTCCTGACCTATGGAGAAGTGGTAAAAGGTAAACCAGTTACAAAAAGGTCAGTTGCACACTGGATTGTTGCCTGCATTCAGTTTTGCTACAGCAAGGTGGGCAAACAGCCCCCTGCGGGTCTCGGGGACCACTCTACCAGGGGAACAGTTGCTTCCGTAGCAGATGCTAGAGACATTCCTCTGTTGGAAATCTGCAAAGCAACTACTTGGAAAACTATCCACACATTTACCAAGCATTACTGCTTGGATACCCAAGCCAGAAATGATGCCAGGTTTGGCACAGTAGTACAGCAGAGCCTGTTTCCTAAATAGGTTTTATGCCCACCTCCAAAGGTCCTGCTTGGGTAGTCTGCATTTGTCATAATACAGTAAGATTTCCTGGGGCTTGAAGAAAAATATATTTACCATAGTAATCTTGTTTCTTCCAAGGGAATCTTACTGTATTCTGAGCTCCCACCCTACTTCCTCTACTAGAGCCTAATGGGCACTGCATTCCAGCTGTCCATACCCTATTGCAAACCTGTTGGTATGATTGCTTGTTTTTCTTGGGCATTTGTGACTTGGGTCTTAGTGATGCCCCTGTTGTTTAAAGAAGGGGTTGGTTTTAAGGGGGGAATTAGTTTTATATTAGGATAGTTCAGTTAAGTTTATTTATGCATGCTTCATAAGAATATGACAGTTGCAGGAAGTACAACCAGGGACAGAGATTTGAAAACTGAGCTTGAGCCTAACATTCCACTATTTGCATAGGTTCTATTAACCATTTCAGCTCTGGGGCAGTCCCATGGTAAGACCATACTGCATTTGTCAGAATACAGTAAGATTCCCTTGAAAGAAACAAGATTACTATGGTAAGTAATATTTTCTTCTTGAGCACCTTTTCCTCTGAAAAGTACTTCCTTCCTGTATCTTATTTGCCCCTGTAAGGTATTTAAAGGTCTTTGTTATATCCACTCTTTCTCCCTCCTCTGTTCCAGGGTGTACATATAGAAGGTCCTTTAGTCTCTGCTCATAGAGCTTTTGACGCAGACCCTGCATCATTTTAGTTGCCCTCCTCTGCACTGCCTTCACTTTGTGTATGTCCTTCCAGAGATGTGGGGCTGGATTTTTCAGAGCCCTTGAAACTCCCGTAGCTGTGGGAAAAACCAGCGCAAGTGGGTTGCCACTTAATGGAGCTGCAGTTTTTCCCACAGTTGTGGTATTTTCAAAGGTGGCGCTGATTTATGACTGGCTCCATGATTTTGGGCAGCTTGTGGCTGTTTTTTCCTCACAGCTGCAGGAAAATGTTATGCCCGGTGGGACCAGGTGTAACATCTCCCGCAGCTGCAACAGACTGAAAATATGAATCTCCACAGCTGCAGATATTTCGTGGCACAGCTGCAGTTGTGGAGTGAGACTTCATCCCACTTAGTTTTGAAAATCCGGCCCCTGGTCTCCAGAACTGGACACAGTACTCTGGGGGGGAGGGGTTACCAGCGATCTGTACAGAGGCAACACCACCACCTTCTTTCTGCTGGTGACACCCCCCCCCTCGAGTGTATATCCCATTGCAGATTTTGGTGTCATCCGCAAAGAAGCACACCTTCCCATCTAGCTCCTCTGCAGTGTCACTTATAAAGACATTAAAGAGGGCCGTTCCCAGCACTGATCCCTGAGGCACCCCGCCGGTCACCCTTCCTTCCTCAGAGTGAACTCCATTTACCACCACCCTCTGTCGCCTAACCCCTAACCAGTTTCTCATCCAGTTTACTATTTTTGGACACATTCCTAAGCTACCCAGCTTGCTGACTAGTCTGCTATGTGGAGTGTTGAAAACCTTACTGAATTCTAGGTAGGCCAGATTCGTTTGATATGACATCCCCTCTCTGAAACCATGCTGCCTCGGGTCTTATAACCCACTGGATTCGAGATATTCCACAGTCCTTTCTTTCAGCAGTGATTTCATTAACTTTCCCACCACCAATGTTAGTCTGACTGGCCTATAATTGCTAGCCTCCTCCCTTCTGCCACTTTTGTGTAGTGGGAGTGGGACTGCATCCGCCCTTCTCCAGTCCTTCAGAACCACAGCTGTTTCCAGTGAGCTGTTAAATACAAATGCCCGAGGTGCAGCCAGTATTTTCCTGTGCTCCCTCAAACCCTTGGATGCTGACCGCACAGCGAAACCTGCACGGCAAAATCTCCTACAGCGAGAATCTCAACAGGTTTCAAGATTGTTGCTGTGGGGGACACGCAGGCAAAATTTTGCCCTTTTGATGACTTTCGCCCCCCTTCGAGATAACTCCAACTTGGAGTTAAGAATCTATAGAAGATCCTATAGAAGGGGGGCATGGGGGCACTGTCCCCTGCATGAGGATTTCGGGGGGCACAGTCCCACCGATGGAAAACACACAGATGTCTGACAAGTGAAATTTCGCCTGTCGACATCAGAGATCTCGCTTTGTCAAACCTCGACAACAGTGTTGTCGAGTTGGCATAGGTAAACCGGATGCACTCCATCCGGCCCCATTGCTTTGTCTACTTTCAAATTAGCAAGTCCCCTCAGGACTCTCACCTCCAAATAAAGACTCTCTCCAAAGCTTCTCTTACTTTGGAATCCCTCCCCTTCTTCCTTTGTGAACACTGAATAGAAATATATTTTCAGAATGTCTGCCTTTTCCTTGTCCCCTCTGCTTAATCCTCCCCACTTCCCTTTTTAGCCTTACAATCCCACCACTGGTCTTCCTCTTTTCACTTACATAACTAAAAAATGTCTTGTCCTCTTTCATTACCTCCTGGGCTATTCTCTCTTCAGTTTGCGCCTTTGCATTTCTTACTGCTTTCCATTTTTCCCCGATATACCTCCCTATCCTTCTCCCTCTGCATCTCCTTATACCTTCTGAATGCTATTCTTTTTGCCTTTACCTTTTCAGCCACCTCTTTCAAGAACCATAGCCGTCTCTTTTTCTGCTTGCTTTTGCTCACTTGTTTGACACAGAGGTTTGTTGCCTTCACTATGGCTCCTTTTATATTTGCCCACTGTACCTGCACCCCACCCAGGCCATCCCCCCACCAGGCCATCCCTGAGCCATTCTACCCTTCTTTATAAAATCTGCCCTCCTGAAGGCCAGGACCCTCGCCCTTGTGTGGCTCGATTCCACAGCCGTCCTTTTATTGAATCATGCCATTTGGTGATCACTGGTCCCCAAGTGGCCTTCACCTTGTAGTCTGTAACACAGTCCCTATTAGTGAGTACCAGAGCCAGTATTGCCCCATCATGAGTGGGTTCACTGACTAGTTGCCTGAGGAACACCCCCTGCAGAGAGTCCAGGATGCCCCTGCTTCTAGCTGAAGCTACTGCTGGGAGGCTCCAATCTGTATCTGGCAGGTTGACATCCCCCACCAGTAGCACCTCCCCCTTTCCTGCTACCTTGCAGGATGCTTGCATAAGTACCTAATTTAATTCCTCCCCCTGTGCTGGACATCTGTCGATCACTCCAGCGTGAATAGTGGCTTCTCTAGTGTCTCCATTGCTTTTATGCTTTCACTCACATAAAGCACCACTCCCCCTCATTTCCTCCCCACCTACTCCTTCCTGAACAGAGTATAGCCTGGTATGGCCATGTTCTAATCATAGTTGCCTCTGCCATGATGGCCTTTCAGATTTTGCTTCCACTCTGCTTGTGCCCCTTTTTTTCCTTTTTGCCCTCCTGCCTCCCCCCCTCTTTTTAGTGCTCCCATTTCTGTCCCCCTTTATCCCTACCCCCTGCTTCCCTTATTAATTTTCATGCTGAGGGATTCCTCTCCCATCAGGTTCTTCCTACTCTCTATTTCAGCATTTGGGGGCAGTTTCTGACTTCCTGATTCCTTCCACCACCACCCTTGGCTAGTTTAAATATTCATCTTAGTAACGTTTATACCATCTGCTGAGGACTGTGGTTCCCCTCCTGGATGAATGCAGGCCATGACCCTGTATAGGCCTTTATCCTCCCAGGAGGGTCCCCAGTCCCCAATGTAGCTGAACCCTTCCTCTCTGCACCATTTCTTCTGCCATTAGTTGAAGCTTCTGATGTGGAGATCCCTCTTCTGTCCCCTGTCATAGACAGGCAGCACCTCAGCAAAAGCCACCGAGTAAACTAACTTAGACCCCCTCCCCAACTCCCTGTTATATCTCCTCAGATAATAGATCATTCATGACACACAATAACCAGTTCAGTAAATTTGTTAGTACACCAGGAATCATCTGTGCCTCAGCCACTATCAGTGATCTCTACATAGTTTGATTACAGTATTAAGACCTTGTAAATATAGACTGTGCTTGCTTGCCTCATTTGACTGCAAGAGTTTGGAAGAGTTTTTTTTTTTTTTTTTCCTGAGTACCAGCTCCTTTTCCTAACTTGGTTTTGCATAATGTCCTGTCTTGTCAGCATCTCTGAATTCATTCTTCCTTAGAAGATACCAAGTAACTGATGGGGTTTTATTTTCTTTTGTAGCTGCCGATTAGCTGCAGTGGAAGAACTAAAGTTATGGAAGTTTGAAGCATTAATGTTTTCCATCAGCCTGATTTTTTCAGTTCTTGTTGTTTTACGGCAGCGGACACTGGACAGGCGAGCAGAACGGAAAGTTCAACAACTGATTGAGGCAATTTGATGGTGCATCTCTTGTCTACACCATGGACTGTTCTTTATGACCTATTTGGGAATTAACCCACTAGAATGACCACAACACTGAATATTTATTTGAATAAACATCCTGTTTTTTGAAGGGAATTTCAAAATTATTCTTTTTGTAAAGATGAATCATAAAGTTGTATATAATGTATTTTACTGCCTGGCTTGTAAAGTCAGAATCTTTGTAGTGCAGTATGCATACTATTAAAAGCTTATAGTATGGAAGTGTAGCTCACAGTAGTGATTTAAGTCTTTAACTGGCACTTAGTAGCATTAGTTTAAAACTTGGAGGAGGTTGACATTCCAGAGTGAGTGCTCAGGGTGTGTTAAGTTATTTTTCGTTTAGTTGCATTACCTAACCGGGGAGGGGGGGGAGCAGAAGACCAGATAGAGAGCTAGTCAGCCATCCTGCTTTGTCCCCAGGAAATTTACATGATTCTGGAGCCCAATCAACAACTACTAGGAAGCAGCCAGCTCTAGTGTGGGGCTATGATGTGTCTAGGACTGTGTGTGTAGGTTTCTGCTTTTTTTATACTCAAAACTTTGAAAATAGATGTGGTTTATTTCCTGTATTAAATGTTTGAAGTTGGAAAACTACATGCAAAAATTATAGAAACACATGTTGTGCATTGGGTTTTTGTTTCTCTAATGATCCCTAGCATTCTGTTACCTGTGTCTGTAGCAAGATTTTTTTTTACTTCTCTCTGCAAGTTTTACAGCCCCTTAGGGCAGTCATTTAGGCTTCCTTCATTGCTTTTGTTCTGTTGGAGTCTTCCCAGAATGCCTCTGGAAATGATGTAAATTAGACCTTGCATTGCAACTAAGAGCCCAGTATCCTAGTTATAATCTAGTCACACCATCTAACTGCAGGCAACTGCTTGTGAAAGTTACCTGTTTTGAAAAAGTGTCTGCCCTCCCTCCCCAGTCAAAGCCAGATTTTCCTAAGCATCAACTGTTGTTATTCTTGATGTGTGACAGTTTTCTCTGTAAAGTGCTGTCACTGGGTGATAATAAAGCCAATACACCTTTTGAGGAACTTGAGTCTAATTCACATCATTCCCAGAGGCATTCTGGGAAAATTCCAACAGGTCAAAGACAGTGAACAAAGCCTAAATGGCTACCCCAAGGGGCTATAAAACTGGAAGGGAAAAGTAAAAAAAAAAAAAATAATTAAAATTGTCACAGACACATGGAACAGAATGCCAGGGACCATCAGAAAAATAAAAAACACGATGCACAACATGTGTTTTTATAATCTTTGCATGTAGTTTTCTTTTTTTTTTCTGTCATCTATTTAACTCTGTCAGCCCCACATTACACCTGTAAACCGTACATATGGAAGTAGTGGGCTGAGTAATAATGTTAACTTACGGGTAGTGGCATGAAAATGAATGAATACATTCTACTCTCTAGTTCATAATTTGAAAATGCCCCATACAGAAAAATTAAAATAGTTATTTCTAGCAGTGTGGATTCACCCACAGCCCTACATGTGCATGCGCTGGGAGCTCCTAGAAGATTCTGTTTGAAAGGTCACCTCACAGCCATTAGCTTCCAACCATCTGATCATATAAGAAGTATGCTGAGGGTTGAGGTGCTGGATGCCACATCTCGTGCCACGCCGGCAACCCGAGTTCGGGAGCGAGCTTGGGTGCCGGGGGTTGGCAGGGAAGGGACTGGATTGAGCGCCTGTTGGGCTGCTCTCCTGTCCTGGGGGAGGGCATCAGGGAGCTCAGTGCTCTGGCGGCCCCTGGTGGAGACTGGGGGCGCTGCAGTAGTGCAGGCGGCGCGGCCAGCTGGCGTGCCTGATGCTGGCAGGGTAACCGCGCCATTGCATCGGGAGTGCCACGCAGGGGAAGAGGGGGGGGGGTGGATGGAACAAAACACAGGAAAAACCCAGTTCTAGAGGTAGGCAATGGCACCAATCCCTATGCCCACGACCGGGTCCAACTCGGCCAGCCTTCACTGATCCTCCACCCAGGGCCCATGTCTGCAGCTGGAGTCTACAAAGTTAAGAGCGCCCAAGGTGGGAGGGGTGGCCCCACCTCGAAGGGGTTAAGCTGGGGGTGCCAGCTGCGAGGCAGAGGAGAGGAAGGTTCAGTTGGGGGGACTTCAGGCAGGGTAGGATAAGGTTGGATGCCTGAGAGAAGCTCCTAGAACTGTGACCGGAGGGGAAAAAAGAATTGGAAAAAATATATAAGAAGGATGCTGCCTGCTGACAGCATTCCTTCAAGCCAGTGACTGGTTGACATTTCTTATTTTTTCCATGTTAGTTAGATTTTCCAACACACTCCTGGTATGAGGTGTGGTACCACTTTCATACTTTGCTGTTAAATTTTAATATGACGTGATTAAACAACTTTTTCCCTCAAATTACGTAATCTCTGGGGTGAAGCAGTATTGGAATTACGTGTGTTTGAAAGCTTATGAGCTCAGTCCCAAAGCACAGAAGTAGGTCATGCTTCAGTGCTGTTGACTTATAATTGGAAGGGAGTCTCAAGGTAAAGATAGGACCCTCTTGGGGTCCTATAGCCCCCAGAACTCATTAAATGTAATTCCCAACACTGGGGGTAGGCCACGGTCAGGTTCTTCAGGCACTGCATCACATACAAAATTTCCACACCAGTAGCTAGCACATAGAACTCCTGTCTTAAGTGCCTTGGACCAAACCTTCTTTTCCAGAACTATCCATGTATGTTGTTGTATCTGGTATAAATTTTTACTGACTTGCTACCCTGTTGTTATGTATACCCTTACCGACTGTCTTTTACCTGAACCCAAATGTATTTTTACTTATCATGTCTATTGCAGGCCTACCTGTACTGTTGTACTCTTGCATTTACTGTCTATTTGTCTGTATATCAATGCATTGTTACTTGACTTGTGTAATTCAGGTCCACCTTGTAAATGAGCTTGCTCAGTGGTGTTCACCTGAATAAATAAAGAATTTGATTGATTGATTGATATCTCACATCCAAAATGTCCACAAAGAACTGTAGACCTCCTTGGCAAAGTCAGTTAAGTTGGCCTCATCCATTCATTTATTGTTGATTAATTGCTGCCTTATGTCACCTGCCTTTTAGTAGCCAAACCCCCCTGTTTTCTACTCCCATGCCACTACACTTCCTCCTCTCATAGTTTAGCTCTAGTCCTCTAACTCACTTGTATCTCTCCCAATTAAAACTCTCACCCCAGTCTACACCTACAGTACTTCTGTGGTGGCACTAGCTGTCTACTGCCTTTGCTGTTGCATCTCTCCTCTAATCATTTCCTTCTTGATCCGGGCACATACTATATCCTCCACTAGTTTTTCAAGTTTAAATTTTATTTTGTTCGACTTCCAAAGTCATTACAATATTTAAAAATAGTTAAAAACAACTTACAATATACATAACTACATTCATAATTGTATAGCATGTACACTCTGGTCTTACATTCCATTTAGCTTCAAGAAGTTTTTTATATTATATATATTCTCCTTGGGTGTATGATTTATTTATTTATTTAGTTAGTTAGTTTTTGTTGATTGGGTAGGTGCACTAGATAAAGACATTGCCTGTTTTCCGGCACAACCCAGGAGGGTTACAGACAGAGTGAAAACTCAAACGTTACAATACAGATGGATTGCGAAAACAAAATACAATGGTTCAGAGTCAACAAACGTGATGTGAAGAACTAGAACAATATGTAATATACAAGCAGTACTAGGGTAAAGGAGAACAACCAAAATAAGTGCCTAAGTGAAACATAAGAATAACAGAATCCAAATTCGAAAACACAGCCTAGCAGGTACATGAGCATTTATTACTGACTAGTAGAAGGTTTTGAAGATTATTCTTGAGAATCTGGTGGAATTGGGCACATCTACAGTAAGTGCCATTGGAAAGGAGTTCCAAAGCTTGGGTGCAAACACTGAGAAAGCATGTTCTCCCATCATTGTGGTACATTTAGGGATGTCAAGGAGAGATTTATCAAACAACCTCAGTGATTAAGCCTGTGATGTGGGCTTGAACATGCTTACAATTGACTCAGGTATACCAGCTCTAATAATCTCATCTGCGGTACAGCCTGCAGTAAACAGTCGGCAAACAGTTGGTATGAACATGGGGAGAGCCAGTATAACTGAAGGAAGGAAGAATCCAAGTGTTTTTTTTTAGCTAATTCTGCAAATGCATCAATTTAAACAGGACACCCACAGGTTCGGGTTTGGTTACCTGCACCCCCAGTAGGTGTAATGTCGCCTGTATTCACTATTCCAATTTTGGAAAAAAGGTCCATTAGAGGGCGATAAAAAGATTTCCTTAGATTCTTTATTAATTGTACATAAATCATGGATTATTTCTTAATTATACAGAAATCATGCAATTTTTCACAGGAGGCTGTATTACCACAATTTTACAGAACTGATTAAAAGTGGGAACTATGCGACCTTATAGATCAACTGTGCATTATTGGAAGAGAGAATGTACATTCATTAGATATAAGATAGAAACGGGAGCTTCCAACGTAGTGTTCTCCCACCAAATTACACTCCACAAAGCCTCTACCATTCAATATACAAGCACTTCTTGTAAAATACCTATATATATTGCACTTACTCACAAGCACACAATTTAACTGTGTCAATTATAAATTATTACATTCTATATTATAAGAGACAGTGATAAAGATGTCTTTCTATAAGGCCATCATGGTCAAACGTACAGTCTCTGAGGCACCTAGAGGTCATATACATCACAAAGATTTGGTCACCAAGCATTCCACCTATGGAAAATGTTAGAAAGATCTTATTTTTGGTTCAGTAGTGATTTATGTATTAAGCTTAAGTACTTCATCACATCCTTCGCAACTGAATCTATGGGTGGATTCATAAGAATTCTGAGAATATCCTCTTTTGGTAATACAGAACTTGAAAGATATTGTCCCAGATAGAAATTTCTTATTTTGCTGAATTTTGGGCAATAAAGAAATACATGTGGGAGAGTTTCAAATGTATCTTGGCCACAATCACAATAAAGGCTGGGGACTGTTGCTTTATCTTTGGTGTAAATTTACAGCAAAATTTTTGACAGATGCATTTCTAATTTGAATTTTGTAAAAAATTGCTTGATCTTTTTTCTCAATTAAAAAGAACAACTATGGCTCTAAGACCTGATTTATTTTGTTTTATGAATACCGTTTATATAGTTTAAGAGATCTAACTTTCTCCATGTCTGATTTGTAGGATAACAGCTTAAGCTTTTTTTTGAAAAGTTTAACATAGTCGTATGATATGACTATGCTTTTAAGCGTGTCTACCCATAAATGTTCTAGTTTTAGGATTTCCAAGGTGCCCAAAATATCTTTCAGCCACAAATAGAAGAGGAGTCATTCTGTAACCAAATTATTTTCTCATCCAGGCACTTTTTGCTTGGTCTGTTAGAATCTGCCCCTGTGCATTTAATCCAGTATGCAAGTTTAGAAGAAAGGACCAAATAGCTAATTTTAACACACCCTAATTTCAGCTGTTGCTATGGCTGTGAACGTTGATTTGGGAACTTGTAAAATGGTTCTATATAATGGAACAAATGTTTTTTTCTAATTGGTCAGAGTTTTTACTATATCAGACATCTGGCATAAAGAGCAATTGAGTTCAGCTTCATTTCTGTTGCTTTTGAAACAGAAGTTATGGAGTATCCACCATATTTTGCATTGAACCTCAACAAGGCATTTTTGGCCTGCATAAGCTTATTCAACATATAATTTATATGATAAGTGGGTTTATAATTATTGGAAAAGTGATATCCCAAGTAACAATAGAGCTGACTTCGAGGGGGCTCTTGCAACAGGTATTAACCATAAGGACTAAGCCGACAGGTGCTAGGACCACACAGAAAACTTCTAGCTAGCAGTATTCAGTGGGGGACCGATGTCTGACCTTTGGTATAAAAGGAGCAGTCCCCCAGCCCATCTCCAGTTCTTTTCCCGCCGTTGATCCACACAGATCGGACCTCCACGGACTCCTGCTTCTAGTCGACTGCCATTTTCATCGCATTTTGACCGCGATTTGTTATTTTCACAATTTAACATCTTTCTTTTTCTTCAAGTTCCTGTATGTCTTCTTCTCCAGTAACTTCTTCTGACCGACAAACAAAGTGTGCCTGCAGCAAGCAGATCCCCGCTAAGGATGGCCAGTCCTTGTGCCTGCTCTGCCTAGGCCCTAACCACAATACGGAGACCTGCCAGCACTGCCAAGAGTTTAACCAGGCCACACGGAGATGCCACTCAAAGACCCTTCAGGTTTTCCTTCTGCAGCAGAAGTTAGCAATGATGGAGAAGGAGCTCCAGGGCAAAAGTTCTTCTTCCTCCCTGACCGCCGGGGCTTCAACTTCACCTTCCCACAAAGAGAAGAAGTCAAGCAGGAAGCACCAGGGCAAGGATAGGGATTGGACCCAGTCGGTTTCCCGTTCCAGGTCACCGCATGTCAGCTGCCTCTTCTATATCTTCCTCCCGTAGGAGGTCGATCCCGCCTTCACCGGCAGCCCTCACTCCTTCCAGGCTGCCCGTGTCTTCACCATCTGCACTCATCACCATTTCAGGCAAAGGCTCCTCCAGGCTTCAGACGTCATCCCCAGTCCCAAAGCCCCTGAAGCTCAGACCCCTTTCCCCAGTGGGTTCTTAGCCAGGAGGCTCGATCGGCTCTTCGGACAGTGGGTCCCAGCCCACCACCACTCTGGTCTTGCCGTTGCCTATGTCAGTCCTGCATTCAGGGACTGATGTCTCTAAGTGATGTCTGGAGCATGCGCTCGCCTCTCCCTCGCGGGCAACACCACTGTCTCCAATGGGAGCTTCTTCCCCTATGCAGGACACACCTATGTGGGCTGCTTTGCCTAACCGGTGTCAGCCCCCTTCTCCTCAATCATTGCCAGCCACACCGGCATTGACCTCGGTGATGCCTTCATTGTCATCAGTTAAAGCCCAGCTGGCAATGGCTGCTCCTTCGGGACAGCCCCAACCAATGCCTGCTGAATCGATGCCAGGCCCTTCGAGACCAACGCCAGCTAGCCTTTTGCCACAAGTGCCATCATCTGTTCACTCAGTTCCTCAGGGACCGACGCCAGAGCCTGTGAAGCCTCAGGGACTGACATTGGGGGATCCAATACCTACCTGCCCGGAGACACCTCCCCTACCACCCCCTTTGGATTACACCGCCTTATTCACAGTTTGGTGGGAGCTCATGTAGAACAAGGAACCCTGGAAGAGGCCTCCTACCCTATCTATGAGGGAATCTTCCCCTTCACCAGTTCTGGATTCTCCCCAGTCTCCCAGTGACAAGGAGGACCGGTGCAAGAAGGATCGCCATCCACCAATGCCAATCCCAGACTCTAAACTGTCCGGGGGATTCCTCCTCCTCCTCCTCTTCCTTGGAGGACTCCAAGGATTCCCAGTTACCCTCCGAACCTGAGGAACCCAAGGATATCCCCAGATCTCCTCCTGACGATACAACTTTCCTAGACGTCATGAGGCACATTCAGTCCCTCGTGCTGGGACTCAGAGGAACTGGACCCAGAATGACGATGCCTGGCAACCTTCCTCCATTTTTTTTGAAATTCTCTTTTTATTCGTTTTCAATAACAATTGCATCGAACTGGTAAGTACATGTGAGAAAAACAGCATTGCAACACATTCCAGTAATAAGACATTGAATAATAAACATGGGAAAAAATAAAAACCCTTACCTCCCCCCCCACCCCAAAGAAGGTGTCACCACTGAAGAAGAGAGAAAGACGTACCACATTCATAAGTGAGGGAAGGGAAGTCAATTAGCCTAGAAGAGCAAACAAGATAGCAGCCAGACAATAAAGCCCAGAGGAATAAGTAGTTCTACTGAGAACTAGCTCTTAGATAGAAAGGGAGTATTCAGGAGACCAAAGGGAAAAGCACCATTCGAGTCAAATGGGACAAAATAAGCCTGAAAATCTCAATCAATGGAGGTACAGGGCATACAGTTTGCCCACTTTTTCTGAAAAGCCAAAGGAGAGAGTCTTGAGTTGGCAATCAGCTTCTCGACTTTAAAACACAGGGACATTTCTTCTACCCAGTCCATATCTGAGGTTCTAAGTTGTCTGACCAGTGACGAAGCACTAGTCTCTTAACCATCATTGAGATAAGAGCCATATGATATCTTCTCTCTCTGACGTTAATACCTGAGTAAATGCCTAGGATGCAAATCTCTAGTGTAAAGAGATCTTGCAGGCCTAGAATAGGGTCTAGACTGTCCCGAATGGCCCTCCATAGTGGGGCTACCTTGGAACAGTACCAGAAAATATGAGGAGGACTGCCCAGGTCCTCACCACATCTGAAACATTTAGGGGAGCTGGAATGATCGAATTTCGCTTTTTGGACCGGCGTAATATACATGTTGTTAACAATAAAATATTGAATAAGTCTATTCTTATCGAGAGTATTATATGTATGCAAGTCTTTCCAAACTTGACTCCATGTGAACAGAGGGTCTAAGGGGTAGAGGCCAAGACTTGGAACCAGCCAAGGGACAGGAAGTTAAGCTTCATAAGATGTAGATACAACTTAGACACCCCATGAGGTTTAACCGCACGTTCTTTAATCACTGTAAGCAACGGTTTTATGGCCGATGTCGGTACTGTGACCCCAAACTCCTTACTGACAAGGTGTTTTAATTGGTATACTTTAAAAATCATTTTGGGGGGAATGTTTAGGACTAACAGAAGGTCATCTATTGACCCAGCGCCTCCTTGCACAAAAAGGTCTTCCACTAAAAGTCCCTGAATTTGGGGCAGCCACTTCGGAGATAGTACATCGGTCCCCATTTTAATATTAGGGTTGAAAATCAAAGGTTGTCCAGGGTCCTTAACGTGCCTAATTTTAGCGGTAGCATAAAATTGATTGAGTACCCTCACCGTAGTACCCACTGCCGACTCTTGAATACATCTAGGTAAAGTTGAGAACTGACAGTAAAATAGGCTAGAGGGGTCTATATTACATTGCTTAATGAGATCCAGGTCCAAACTTAACCACAATGGAAAGGATGTTACATCCATTCCTCCGAGCCATTTACAGCTTTGACTAGATGGCTAGCCCAGTAGTAGTACTCGAGTTAGGGAGACGGAGACCCCATATCCTTAGGTAGACAAAATTTATAAAAGGCTCGTCTGGGAGACTTGTGATTCCAAATAAAACCAGGATCGAATGGACTCTCTTAAAAAAGGTTTTGGGCAACCAAATATCTAGAAGGTTCAGGGGATAAAAGAGGCGAGGCAGAATATTCATTTTAATAATACTGATACGGGCCCCAACTGATAGTGGAAGTTTACCCCATCTTTGCAGATCAGAGTAAATTTTATCTACTAGGTCATCCAGATTTAGTTTCCTAACCAAATTTGAGTCACGAGCCAAATAAATACCCAGATATTTAAGATGGGATGAGGCCCATTTCATCCCAAAATGAGACATGCAGGATTGAGATAAGTGTATGTTGAGGGGAAAAATCTCAGACAGTCAGATTGAGTTTGTAATTGGATACAACCCCAAATTGCCCTATTATGTCCAATACCACTCGCGCAGGAAATCTGCCAGGTTAGTTAACTGTAGAAGGATATCATCTGCAAAGACAGATAATGTGGAGGTTTGCTGAGAAATGGCACAACCCTGGATCCCAGGAGCTGCCTTAAGATTGAGCAACAGGGGTTCCAGATAGAGGTTGAAAAGGTATGGCGAAAGGGGGAAACCCTGGCGGGTGCCTGAAAGTAACCGGATACGGGATGAGAAGACCCCATTGCAGTAAATTTTTGCCGAGGGATCTTTATACAGAACCTTCGTCCACTGTATAAACCTCTCCGGGAAACCGAACTTAGCCATAGCACACCATAAAAAGTCCCAGTTGACACGGTCGAACGCTTTCTCTGCATCTAAAGCGACCAGCGCCATGGGAGCCTGAGAAGCTTGGGCCGCCTGGAAGACATGGGGAAAGAACTCTCATGTGGTCCGCAGCCGACCTGCCCTGCACGAAACCTACTTGCTCCCTGCTCAAAAGTGATTGCAAAACTTGTTTAATGCGTGAAGCCAGAATCTTAGACAGTATTTTAATATCATAATTGAGCAGTGAGATAGGTCTATAGTTAGCTGGATCCAGAGAGGGTTTATCTGTTTTAGGGATCAGGATTATAATAGCTTCCAACAAGGTTGGGTCCAGCAAATCAGAAGAAAGAAGATAATTGTAAAACTCCAGAAGTGTTGGAGCCAGCTCCTGACAAAAAGCCTTATAGAAGTTGGCGGGTAAGCCATCAGGTCCGGGAGCTTTGTCTGGTGAAAGATTATGGATGGCATCCTCAACCTCCTTTAAGGATAAAGGAGTAGAGAGAAAAGCTATTTGGTCACCGGAGAGGCATGGTGGGGAGATTGGTTTAAAGACGGACTCTATGGCAGACTGGGAAGGAGGGACTGGTGCGGCCCCATAGAGATTTTGGTAAAATAGTCTAAAAAACTTCCACAATATCCCTGGGCATTGTCTTAATAGAACCATCTTGAGCTTCCAAAGTCGGGACCAACCTTGAATTCTAAGTTTTCCCCAAGTTTTAGGGCTAAGAGCCTGCTCGGCTTCTCCCCTTGGTCTAAATATTTGGCTTTGGTTCTCAGCAAAGCAAGTTCAGTCTTTTCCCAACCAGCCCCTCATATTCATTTTTGAGTTTGTGTAGCTGCTCAAAACACTTAAAGGATTTAGAGGAGGCAAGGGAGTCTTCTGCAGCCTTAATCTGGCCTGATAGAAGAAGAAATTTTTGAGTCCTGAGTTTCTTCCTCCTGGAGGAGATTTTAATGAATTCTCCCCTCAAAAAACATTTTAGAGAACACCATAGGATATCAAGCCTGGTCACTGAACCACGATTAGTATCCAGGTACTCTCCATTGAGGGACCTAATCTGAGCAAGAGTGTGTTCATCTTTTAATATCTGAGTATTGAGTTTCCAAATTGTGTCACGCTGTGCCAAAGAGAAGGGAGTGAAACGAAACCATACTAAGGCATGGTCGGAGATTACTATGGGTTCAATACCTACTAGGGTTATACTAGCCATGAGGGAGGTACTTATTAAAAAGTAGTCCAGCCTGGACCAAGAGTTATGGAGCGGGGAGAAGAAGGTATAGCTCTTATTAAGAGGATACAGAGTCCTCCAAGGGTCCACCAGTCCTAACATGCTACCCAAGTCACGCAGCGCCAGTTGTGCAGGGATGGGGGCTTCAGCGGCCTATAAGTTTTATCCAGATCTTGCGATGGGGCTATATTCCAATCCCCTCCCAGAACCAGGGGAGTTGGTAGAAAAACACTTAATTTGTCGATTAGTTGCATTATAAAACTGGCATCCCCTCCAACCGGGCCATAGACGGAACCCAAGACTATAGCGGAGTTATACAGGGAAGCCTGCACCAAAATGTATCTGCCCTCAGGGTCTTGGATAACTTTCTCTGAAATAAAAGGTATGCTTTTTTTAATCATGATGGCAACTCCCCTTGCTTCGAAGAAGCACCAGCAACAAAAATTTGAGAAAACCTTTAACCCTTAACATTTTGGTTTCTGCCACTGTTATATGGGTCTCTTGTAAAAATAAAATATCGACTCCCAGCAAAGAGCAATTAAACAATATTCGGTCCTCTTCTTAGTCTCCTGATGCCTCTTATGTTCCAACTAGCTATTTTAACATAATCCATAGCCATCCTCAAGGAACCAGGATGTGTTTAAGATGAGCTGCACCAAGGTCCCCAACTTACTCCAGACAGTGGTGACACCTTCTTTGCCCCCGACATCCCGAAAACGCCGCCTCTGTAATTACAAATATAGGCAACTGTCCACCGGACAACAGAAAAATGCACTTGCATCATAAAATGAACAGGATTAGGTATCAAACCCCACAAACCCCAATGAAAACGAAGGTAGGCGGCCCCCCCTCAATATCCAACGACCACAATATAAAACATACCCCGTCATTGCAATCCGGATTGTGAGCAACCAGAATAATAAACATGCCAAATACAACCATTTTTCCTTCCCCCCAACCCTCAGGTACCCCCTCGAAGTACCAATACTAATCCCAACAGTACATATACCCCAGAACCGATTAACTAACAGCCAAACCCCGAGGAGAGAGGCAAACCCTATAAGAAACACCGTGAAAGGTACCCAGACAAACCCACACAGGTCGCAAGACGGCTCCGAGTCGCCTATACCATACGAGCCCCCTGCCCCCCCCTCAGCGAGCGAAAAGAACGATCAGTACATCACATTAGTTCAGTCAGCCAACCCACAAAAAGTAAATACAGTGGTACCTGAGAAAAAATCCTTGGAGGAAAGGGCCCACTTCCCATGGTGTTACTGCTCACGACCAGACCGGAAGGCCAGAGGGAAGAAGCATGGGGAAGGATTTGTTGACGGACCAAGCGGTCCGACCGCAAACGCGTCCTCCGGAAACAAACCCCGTGCATGCTAGTACCCAGTGCGCTAATGGGAAGGGCGGACGCATCGGGGACAGAATGCAGGCCGAGTAGGCCTCACAGCTTCGACCCTCTTAGGCCTACCACCACACGGGCTCCCCAGGGAGGACTCCTCGGCGGAAAACCCCAGGTAACCACATCAAGATGCGCAAGGCAGTAGCGACAGGAAAGCATAAAAGGAACACTAAATAATAAAGGGGAGACTAGTTACAGGGACAGCAAACCAGATTTAACTGTTAAAACAAAGATCATGCCATGGAAAGTCTCACTAGGTAGATATTATTATTAGAGTCATTTAAACAGATCCGAGGAGCAATTTACATATCAGACAGCGCCTCCTCCGGGTTTTCATAGGCGTGCCATGTGCCTTCCACCTGCACAAGCAATTTAGCAGGATAGTTCATCCTGAAGGCTTTCCTGCAGCAATAAGTTTCTTAACTACTGGATGAAGGCAGCTCTTTTCTGGCGCACTCGCGAGAGATCCTGGGTGATCCTGAGTTTGGTATTGTTCCATAGGATAGACTCAAGCTCTTTAACTTTTGTGAGGACATGCTGACGCTCCAGGTAACTTAAGAACTTGACAATTACAGGCCTGGGGGGGGGGGCGGTCGGAGGTGGTCTGGGCCTGAGAGATCTGTGGGCCCTCTTGATATGATATTGCTGGTGGATGAGTGAGGGGCCCACAACCTTGTTTAAGAAATGCTGAATAAAGCGCAGGGTATCACTCCCCTCCTCTAACTCCGGGAGCCCCAGGATTAGCACATTGTTCCGTCGACTTCGCCCCTCCAAGTCCTCAGCTTTCAGCTGAAGTTTCTGTATATGCTGTCGAAGCTTTATAATTTCAGGATCTGTTTTCTGTTGCCACTTCTCCATGGATGTTATTCTGGTTTCCGAATCGCTTACTCTCCTCGAGAGATCAGCGAAATCTTGCCTTATTGACTTGATTTCTTTAGAGATCTCCTGCAGTGTATTTTTGAAGGGAGATAACTCCTCGAGAAAACGTTCCTCTGTCAGCATAGTGCCAGTAGATGTATTAGATCCCTGCTAGTGGAGTGTTTAGCTGTCGAAGCTGTATTTGTATTGCTATTCCTAGCTTTTTTGGAGGCTTTTTCTGGTGAAGTAGGAGGAGTATGTCTGACTCCTGCGGCCTTCATGTCGGTGTCTGCCATCGCGATCAGCAGAAGAGACAGTCTGCTCGACGATCTCAGACCACAAGGGATCTCCCACTGTTAGGAAGGCTTTACCACCCGCTCAGAGCTTAATCAGTGGCTTTTAAGCTGTAAAAATGAGTATTTTGAGAGGGGGAAGGCAGGAGCTCTACAGCAAGCAGCCTCTCAGCACCACTGCATCACGTGACCCGTCCAACCTTCCTCCATAAGAAGGACACACTGCCTATGATTATACCTCCCCTTATTGACTCCTTCGAGGATGTCAACAGGGCCAGCTGGAATCACCCATCTTCCACCCTGGCCCTACCTAAGACGATAGACAGACTTTACCATGCTCCCAGGGATAAGCCTTTTTATGGTGAGCATCCAGTGGCTGATTCAGTGGTCATGAACGCTGTTCATGACCATACTAAAAGACCCAGGAACCTCAGTACGCACCCTCCAGATAAGGAGTCCAGACAGGTAGACTTCTTGGGTAAGAAGATCTATGCTTCAGCCACTCTGGCTGTTTGGTCTTTGAACTTCTTAGCCCACATAGTCCAATACCAGAATTCCCTGTGGGACAAAGCTCTGGAATTTGGTGCAAACCACCCCAGATGACCCTTCTAAGTCTCAGTTGACCAAACTTGTGAAGTCAGAGTCGGACGTTGGAAATCCTGTCCTAAGGGCATCCTACGATACTACAGACGTGGCCAGATGGGCAGTGGCCACGGGCATCTGTATTCGCCGCCATTCTTGGCTCAGGATTTCAGCTTTGCCCCTTATGTGCAAGCCAAAATCTTTGACGCCCTTTTTGGAGGTCGGTTCTCTTTGGCAAGGATGTCTAGAACATTATATCCCATCTGCAGGAATCTGGCCAGGCCCTGAAGTTGGTACATTCTTTGTAATGCTCCCAGGCAAAACCCCAACAGCGCCAGCCCTTTGAAAGGAACCATCGTCAGCAGTCCTGGGGACAGCAGCCGTGAGGAGACTTCATGCATAAGGCCCCCTCCCAGGCAACAGGAGCCTCAGCCCCTAGGGCCTTCCCTGCTGCCCTGACCATCCCAGGTTCTTCAGCATGACTCTTTGTCCAACCCCCCCAACCCCAGCAGAAGCCTTGGGTGAGGCGGTGGGGGACAGCTTCTCCCATTACCTGGATGGATGGTGCAGAATCACTTCAAATTAGTGGGTACTTCAACTAGTAGAAAGGGGACATACTCTCAGATTTCAAAAGATACCCCCAGAGAACCCTCCCTTGCACTCCCACTATCCTAAAGATCATATTGCCCTTATCCAGGAAGAGAACCAGGCACTGCTGAGCAAAAAGGCCTTAAAACCTGTTCTCTTACATCAAAGGGGAAAGGGTTTGCATTCCCATTTCTTCCTGGTCCCAAAGAAGACCAGGTGATCTGAGACCAATTCTGGATCTCAGACACCTGAATCTGTTTGTAGAATACAAACACTTCAGGATGGTTACCCTTCAGGGTCGTCTTCCCCTTCTTCGTCAAGGTGATTGGCTCTGCTCTCTGGACATTCGGAATGCCTACCTCCACATCCAAGTGTTCCAGCCCCACAGGAGGTTCCTTCACTTTTGCTTCCAGGGGAACCACTACCAGTTCAGGGCCTCACCCTTTGGCCTTTCCTTGGCACCAAGTGCTTGCCCCTACTTCAAAGATTGGCTCTTCACAGCCCCCCAGAGACCAGCTGCTCCGGACAATGTAAGTTGCCTTCAGTTTGTTTCGGACACTGGGCATCACCCTGAATCTGCCCAAGTCCTTCCTCTGGCCAAGTCAGAGACTGCAGATCATCAGAGCAATCTTGGATTCAGCTCAGGGCAAGGCCTTCCTGCCTCCAGACAGAGCAGACTGCCTGAGGGCACAGGCCCAGTTGGTGTCTTCGTCGCACTAAGTCTTGGCCAGGTCATTCCTCAGGCTCTTGGGGCAAATGGCGGCAGCTATAGTCACTGTTCTGCTTGCCCACCTGCACATGAGGGTGCCTCAGTGGACCCTACAGGTTCAATGGGACAATTGCATGAAAAATAAGGAACAGGGTATCCTTGTATCCAGTCCTGTGTGGCAAACACTGTCTTGGTGGATGAACCCTTCCAACCTCCTTAGAGGGGTTCCCTTACATGCAGAATCTCCAAATCAGATTTTCATGACAGATGCATCTTCTCTGGGCTGGGGTACCCACTTGGCAGACTGTCAGACCCAGGGGACCTGGTCTCAGCAAGAGCAACATCCACACATCAGTGTGCTCGAGATGCGAGCCATCTTTGCCCTTCAGGCATTTTCAGACTCATATTCTCCTGGGCCCTCTCCTGATTTAGATGAACATGTCGGTAGTCGGTTATTTCAACAAGTGGGGGGGGTGGGGACTCATTCATACCCCCCTGTGCAGGGAGGCCATGAGAGTTTGGCATTGGGCCATAGGGCATGACCTAGTTCTAACAGCAGTTCATATTCCAGGCTTCCTAAATGTCCTGGCCGACAGCCTAAGCTGGTCCAGGTCGAAAACACATGAGTGGTAGCTCCTATCCTTCGTGGTCGAGGAGCTCTTCAACAGGTGGGTTAATCTCAAGTTGGACCTCTTTGCAGCTCCACTCAACACAAAACTGCCCAATTTCTGCTCGCTAGATCCAGTGCCTAGTGTTTTCTGTGAGACGCGCTGTCTGTCTCTTGGACAGGAAGGTTTCTTTATGCCTTTCCTCCCTTTCCAATTCTGCAGAGAGTTCTTCTCAAGCTGCACAGAGAGGGTGGACATGATTCTGATAGCTCCTTACTGGCCACGACATATATGGTTCCCATTGTTGCAACAGCTGGCAGTGGAACCTCCACTCCCCCTTTGCTCTGACCTGCTCTCACAGGACCAGGGTGCTCTGAATCAGCTGGACCTCAAGTCTCTTCATCTCCATACGTGGCTCCTTCAAACTGAACCATCGCACACTTTGAGGTCTCCTCTGGGGTGGCTGATGTTCTGGTGGCCACCAGGGAGCCTTCCATCAGAGCCATTTATGCCATGAAGTGGAAGCATTTCTCCATCTGGGCTACCGCTCCGCATTTGGATCCCTTCACTTGCCCAGGGAATCTCATCCTGGAGTACCTCCTTTCCTTCTTAGACTCCGGTCTGGGTTACTCCTCTTATCAAGGTGCACCTTTCAGCCCTCTCTACATACCATGCACCCATTGATGGCAAAATATAGCCCAACTGGACCTGTCCCTGCACCTTTATGTGGGGCATTCTCCATTTGAAACCTGCCATTAGGGACCCAGTCCCACCATGGGATCTATTGTTTATTTTGGAGAAGCTCACTCTTCCTCCCTTTAAACATACCACAAGCTGCGAACTACGCATTCTGTCATGGAAAGCATTGTTTTTAGGTGCCATTACGTCAGCTTGGAGGATTTCCGAGCTTCAGGCTTCAATGTGTAAAGAGCCCTACTTGGTTTTCCACAGAGTATCTTTGTGGACCAGTCCTAAGTTTTTGCATAAGGTGGTGTCTGAGTTTACTCTGAATCAATCCATCCACCTGCCTCTTTATTTTCCTGAGTATTCTAATCAGTGGGAAGCTTTACTTCATACTCTAGATGTTCATCGGGTACTTAGTTTCTATCTGAACCGCACCCACCCTTTCAGAAAATCCGACCAGTTTGTTTAGTTTGCCCCCAGAAAAGAAGGGATTTCTTTTTCCAAACAGTGTTTATCTAAGTGGTTAGCTAATTGCATTGTTTATTGTTACCGCAAGTACAAGAAGCCTTTGCCAGGCCAGATCAAAGGTCATTCTACCTGGGCGATGGCTGCCTCCACTGCTTCCTTCAGAAATAAGTCTGCAGCAGATTTACACAGTTGTCACTTGGAGTTCTGTCCATACTTTTGTTAAGCATTACAGTTTGGATATTTTCTCTAGGCGTAGAGCCGGTTTGATCTTGCAGTCCTCCAGGGCCTCCTTTCATAAAGTTCCTACAACTGCTGTTGTCTTCCTCCCAGTTGACTGAGTCTATTCCTTTACTGCTTGGGATTCAGTCCTTATGATTACTGCCTGCTGCAAGAGCCCCCTCAAAGTAAGATAGTACATTTACATAAGAACTTACTGTAACAGTACTTCTTCAAGAGGAGCTCTTGCAGCAGACACTGCATTCCCTCCTTCCCCCTGAGTGCTGTTTCTCCATCGCAGCTTTTCTGCTTTCCTCATTTAAAAGGAACCTCCTTGGTTCTCTGATTTCTCTACACGCTGGGGTCTCTGGCGGGAGAACTGGGGATGGGCTGGGGGACCGCCCCTTTTATACCAAAGGTCGGATGTCAGTGTGCCAGCATTGGAGTGGTCCCCCGCTGAGAACTGCTAGCTAGAAGTTTTCTGTGTGGTCCTAGCACCTGGCAGCTCAGTCCTTATGGTTATTGCCTGCTGCAGGAGCTCCTGTTGAAGATCTACTGTTACGGTAAGTTTTTACGTAACTGTACTTTTTTAACCACATCAAGAGGTATGCCGTTGTAGAACCAATGAGATTTTAGCTATTTTTCTCCACTATTAGTATCTGGGTCTTTTTTATATTTATAATTAAAATTATTATTAGTTCAGTATTGATATAGTAAATTCAGTTGCTTTTTTAAAACCCAGCCAAAAACAAGGTTGGAAGGTCATTTATACAAAGATTAAACAAAAAAGATGCAAGGATACAACCTTGCTTCACCCCTTTGTTAGATCTAAAGGGGCTGTAAATGTTTCCTCCTAAGTTGTATCGTACTGTAGACCAATTACCCGAATATAAATTTATTATAATTCCTAGCATGGTATGATTTATTTTTAATTTGAGTAGTTTTTCCCATAATAAAGCCTTATTTATACTATCAAATGCACTATTGAAGTCTACAAATGCCAAGTAAATAGGCAGATGTTTCTTAATGTAATATTTCTCTAGGATATGTTGTTATATAAAACACTGGTCAATTGTTGAATGGGATTTCCTAAAGTCTGCTTGATAAATATTTATAATGTTCTGGTTATCAGCCCATAGACTTAGTCTAGTTAATAAAACTTTAGCAGATATTTTCCCCAGAAGCACCAAGTTTGGTCGACAGTAAATCTGTTGACCTCCCACCTGTGACGGCACATTACCGGCCTTGGTATTGTCTGCTTGAAGCCCCAGTGTTTTCTGTGGGGGGACTGCCCCCCCACACACCCCATGCTAATGGGCTCACCCCCACACCTCCCGGACTTTAGGATTCTCAACTCCAGGTCGGAGTTGGTCTTGGGAGAGGGCAGGACACTGGGGGAAAGCGAAACACGGAAACTGACCATTACAGCGACTGTCGCCGTAGTGGTCATTTTCCGTGTTTTGCCGTCAGGGTGTCGGGCAAAAGGGGGCCACCCATTTTCCCCAGAATATCGATAAGACTAATAGATCTGTAGTTCTCTGGGTGATTAAGGTCCCCCATTTTATGAAATGGGACTATAATATTACCTTTCCACTATTGTGGTATATAATTTTCTTCGATCGATTTATGAAACAGCATTGCAAGAGATTACTCCACCATTCAGTCCAGACCTTATACAAAAAAGGAGGCACTTTATCAGGACCTCGGGCCTTGTTTGATTTTGTTGATTTAATAGCAATGGTGATTTCTTATGGAGTTGTATTTAACGGGCATGCAGACATATTTAATTTATCAAAAATTTGTGTATATGTGGTTTCAATTTCCCCATCATAAAAAAATCTTTTGATAGTACTGGATCCAGTTTGATGGCGAGATATGAGCCAGAATATTATTCGCATAATTTCATGTTCCTTTAACAACCATCAACCAAAACTTCTTGTTGTCACCTGTTATAAATTCCAGCATGTACAACCACTGTTTAGTTTGAAATATCGGTCTCTGTACTGCTAAGAATTTCTTATATTCCCTCCTAGTTTTATTCAAGGGGGAATAATTCTCACTTGAAGGGTTATATCTTACATATCTTATAAGTCGTGATAATCTCGATTTAAAATCTTTACAATAGGCATTGAACCATGACTCACAGGTTTTGGTTTTCACAGGGCGGTATAGAACTGGCAGAAAGGTCCCACATACTTCTTGTATATTTTTATAAGTCTCCCTTGCCAGAGTTCTAGGTGTTATAATACCTTCTTACAATTTGCTACTCTGGACATGGCATCCAATAATATCTGCCTCAATATGAGGTGAAAATGCAACTCATCTATCATTCATAACTTCAGTTTGGGGGCCACTGTAAATTGGATTGTGTCTGCCAGTTAATCTAAGTGTAATGGGATAATGATCCCTCTCTGGTCTTAGTACAATCTGAAATTTGGCATAATCATATATTTGCCTGGGGAATGCAAACACACAGTCCACCACACTAGCCCCTGTAGAGGTCATAGAAGTAAAATAAGATATATTTTCCCCTTTTAATGTACCATTTAATATAATCAAACCCAATCTTTCCAATAAATGCAGGAGTCTTCTGCCACTTCTGTTTACAGTCTTGTCCTGAGATACCCTTGCTAACAAAGAGTAACTTGTATCTAGAGCTACATCTGGGACCATATTACCTGTTCTGGCACTACAATCACCCACCACCAACAGCCCTGTTTCAGGTTGTAATTGTATGATTTCCTGCAAAAAAAAAAATACCCTCTACTATGTCTATCCATCACTAGGCATCCCCTCTTCACCCTGCTGTCTCTTTTCACCCACTACATTTAGCATTTCCCTTTTCTCTCTGTTCACCCTACACAACATTTTATATGACCTTCTTTCCATCACCAGTGTGGCCCTTCTCTTCTCAGCTCCCCCCAGCCTAGTCTTTCCCTTCTCTGTTGCTTACATTCACCACAAGGGGGTCCACAGTGCAGTTCATGCAGCTGTAGTGGGCTTTGTTAGTTGGTGGACAGCAGTCCTCCATCTGGTCTGGCTAAAGTGTGGCAGGTGGAGAGGCCAGTCAGGCTGAAAGGACTCGAGGGGCACCAGTGTCATGCTGCATGCTTCCTGGGGATGTTTCCCTTTCCGGGAATTTTTCCTCAGTTGTTTTCTCAAGAATGCAAGGTGTCATGGACTGTGTGCACATGCTAAGCGTGCTCTTGCACTGATGCAGCCAGTGTCCTCTCTCCCACTTGCTACCCTGACTGCACTGTGGCCTGTAGTCATTCTGGTGGCTGTATTGCAGTGGAACCTGCAACCCTCATGTCCTGGAGGACAGCATTCTGTGGGACGCTCATTCCTTTTCCAAAACCGTGGCCACAGGTGTCGTGAGTAGCAGTGGGCTGATCCAATCCCCTTTTACCCTAATTTCCACTTTATATCTTACTACTCCAATCATTCTTCACCTCCCCCTCCTTTTCTCTACCATGACTCACTTTGTTTCTTTATCATGATTCTCCTGTCTCTTCCTCTTCCTCCTCCCTTCTTGTCTCTCCTCTACACATGTGGCATTTTCTCCCCTTAGTCCTCTTTCCCTTCCACCCCCATCCTTCCCTGATTACTAACAGTCTCCGCTCTTCTCCTTGTTTGAACCATGAAGCCCTCTGGAGGACTGTATCCCACTCTCCTTCCCCTGCCTCCTTTCTGATAAAAGTCCTACATCTTCAGGCTCATCATTGCCCTTCTTCTGGCATGAGATGTTGAACTCAACCCCTCAAGGGTCTGAGCATTTTCCACCTCAACTCTCAGAACTTGGTCCTTAAGTTGGACCAACGTAGGCTATGGATTCTGCAATATCTGCCAGACATCCTAGTAATCCCTGAGACCTGGCACTTAGCTAGGATTGATGATGCAGTGTGTCCATCGTGTGCAGCTACATGCCCAGTGTTAATGGCAGTACCCACCTTCGCTGTCTGCACTCGGTGGGCCTCCGCTGCCTCTTCCTCCTCCCATGCTGGATGGTCCCTCTCCGGCACTGTGGGGTGGAGCATAACAGGTGGTTAATGATTGTTGCCATTCATCGGTTCTGTGATTGTGCCCTGTGCACCCACACATCGCACTTACCAATAAAAGTCCTATGCCTTCATGCTCATCATTGCCCTTCTTCTGGCATGCGATGTTGAACTCAACTCCTCAAGGGTCTGAGCATTTTCAACCTCAACTCTCAGAACTTAGTCTTTAAGTTGGACAAACTTAGGCTATGGATCCTGCAATATCTGCCAGACATCCTAGTAATCCCTGAGACCTGGCACGCAGCTAGGATTGGTGATGCAGTGTGTCCATCATGTGCGGCTACATGCCCCGTGTTAATGATAGTACCCACCTTTGCTGCCTGCACTCGGCAGGCCTCTGCCACCTCTTCCTCCTCCAATGCCAGATGGTCCCTCGCTGGCACTGTTGTCATTGGGCACTGTGGGGTAGAGCGTAACGGGTGGTTAATGACTGTTGCTGTTCATCAGGTCCATGGTTGTGCCCTGTGGACGCTTACCTGGCATGCTGGCATCCTAGACCCTGAGTATGCAGTCCATAGACTGGATCATGAGAAGCATGGGAGTGGTGTGGTAGTTTATGTCATTCTCCATCTGAGCTGTGATGTTATCCATGAAGTCGTCCTGTGCAAGCTCTCCTTCCATTCCTCTCTCCCCATTTTTATTTTCAGTATATATTTCTGCCCTCGCTCTAAGCCTGATTTCCTTCTGACATTTAAGATTCATCTATGGCCACATGTAGTACATCACATTGGGGGCCTATTCACAAAGGCCTAGCTCTATGCATGGAATGGACATAAATGTGGGCACTCGGCTGCACGCCACACAGCGAAATCGAAATACGCGGCATGCACAACAAAGGCTGAAACACCCCCTGGAGACCTGGGGCAGAGACAGAGGAGTTGCGCAGCTACATGCAGGGGTGTGATGGAGCCAGTGCAAGATGATGGGAACACCCCTTGACCCCACCATAAAAGGAGATGCAGAACAGCTGTGCACCAGCAATACGCACAGTGCGGAAGCGGGATGTCCACGGAAGATGGCAGCAGCAACCATGAGTGAGAGGAGCATACGGGGACAGCCACAACGAGCCCAACCAGCAACATCGGTGGACACAGCATGGCCAGATGTGGCAGCAGGAGAAGGCAGCGGTCCCTGAACTTTGGGGGGGTGCAGGTGGCCATCCTTGTCAGAAAGATCAGGCAACACTATGATGTGCCATTCGGGCGGTGGTCATTGAGCACCCCAGGTGAGACCAAGACCCAAATATGGCTGGACCTGCAGGCGGCAATCAATGTCGCAGGACCGGAGGCATGCACACTGGTGGCCATCAACCACAAGTGGGGTGACCTCCGGTCCCAGGTGAAGAGGCAGCTGAGCAGGACATGCTAGTTGCAGGGTACCAAAAGTGGTGGACCGCCACCCCCTGACCCACCCCTGATGCCCATAGAACAGCACGTGGCAGACACGATCAGCGACGTCCTCATGGATGGTGAGCTAGACAGCATGCCAGCTAAGTGCGATGCATGGGAGCACAGGGCACAACCACAGAACCGATGAATGCCAACAGTCATTAACCACCTGTTACGCTCCACCCCACAGTGCCCAACAATGACAGTGCCGGAGGGGGACCATCTGGCATGGGACGAAGAAGAGGTGGTGGAGGCCCGCCAAGTGCAGGCAGCAGAGGTGGGTACTGTCACTAACATGGGACATGTAGCAGCACACAATCGACACACAGGCACACTAACCTATGTCACCCCATCCCGCACATAGGGTCACAGCAGCACAGAACAGCATCCATGTAGGAGGAGGACACCCAGCAATCCGCCATGCCCATGGACCACCACAGTGGAGACAAGGAATGGACCCCAGAGTGGCAGCAGTGGGAGGAGGAAAGCGGCTTGGCATGGGATGAGAAACAGAGGCAACAGCCAACGTGGAGATGCAGGAGTGCAGTGCCGATGTAGAACAGCCATCACCAGGACCGGAGTGCAGCAGCGAAGACAACACCATCCCCCCAGAGGACAATTGTGCCATGACTGTGGGAACCTTGGCACCAGCCACACTGCACAACACACAGGACCAGGACACTGGAGCCTCCGAAGGCCGCCCCAAGGTGCCGCAGACAGGGCGCCAGCAGCTCACTCCTAGCCAGCTACTACCCCAACCTCTGTGGGCTGGAGCAGGGCCACTTGCAGGCAACAAGGGAGTGTGTGGAGGCCATGCACCACCTTACGGCAGTCATGGTGGGGTCTGCGTGGGCACAGGAGAGGCTGGCAGAAGGCATGGCTGTGGGCGTGAGGGCGCAAGAGCAGATGACAGAGGTGGTGGCCACAGGTGCCCATGCCCAGGAATGCCTGGCTGATGAGGTGGCAGTGGGTGCAAGGGCACAGGAGCAGATGGCCATTGCTGCCCACGTTGCCACCCAACAGGGATGGCCCGCTGCGGCTGCCGCAGCTGCACCCATGGCACCGACCAGTGCGCCCAAACCCATGCCTGTGGAACCATGGGAGCAGCGTGACTGTGCCAGACAGTGCCCCCAACCCACAGCAGCCAGTGCGACCAGGAGGCAAGACCAAGGACTGCGACCGGCGATCGCACCATGTACAGGAGGCGCAGGGTGGTGCACACACAGTGGACACAGTACGCTGCACAGCAGAGAGCCGATGGATGCGTAGACACAGTGGACATCAGCAGAGGCCTGTGACCCAGTGATACGATGTAGCTGATATGCATGTGACTGCCTCGGACATTACACCACCACCCACACACCCTCAGCACCGCCACACACACACACCCCACCACCACTGCACACACCACAGTTTGTATTGACACCCCATGTACCTGCACTGCCTGGGGAGGGCGCTGGGTGGGCACACAACTGGACCATGCCATGCACCACACTGGTACACACCCACCATGCACACGGTGGTGTACAATGCCCATGGCAGTGTGCCCTAGGCATGGCCCATGGCACAGCAATGGCATGTTTCGTGCATAGCGGATTGCATGTGTGGCGTGCATGCTTGTGGCACGCCGTGGCTGCGGCAACACCATGGCACACATGTCATGCACATGTAAGCTCAGTCTGGCACTCTCATCATTGCCAGCATGCACGCCAACTTACCTGCCGACTGTGCCATGGGCCATGCAATGGCACATGGCCCTTGCTGCCATGCATTCCACTGCATGGTTGCCAATAGGCGGAACCCTAGCACCTGCTTCAGGCAGTGCTGGTCTATGGGGCTGCTGCAGTAGTTCCTGGCCGCCCTCCTCTGGGTTTATGTCCTGTGGCTCTGGCACCTTGCAGCGCATACAGATGTTGTGCAGCATAGCATAGACAGTAAATACTCTGCACGCCATACCCAGTGCAAGCATCATCGTGCCACCCATGTGGTCCAGGCATCTGAAACACATCTTCGGCAGCCCTATTGTGTGTTCCACAATGCTGCACACCCATGTATGCACTGCATTGAATGCAGCCTCCGCTGGGTGCTGTGGAGCCAGGTATGGTGTCAGTAGTGTAGTTTTCAGGGGAGTACCCGCTGTCACCTGTGGGAGTAGGGGAGTACAGCAGAAAGGACTGGTCAGTGTTGCTTGGGCACACGTGTGGCAAACGTATCCACACAAGGTTATGGGACCTCACCCAACAGCCAGCCATAGCCCTCTGGCTGCCATTCCATATGGCGCCTCAGGGCGCTGTTGTCTTACACATAGGAATCATGGCACGAACCCAGGTACCATGCCAGGATGTTGGTCAGGATGCCCATCGCATCACAGATGACCTGACAGTTGATGCTGTGGAATCCATTACGGTTTCTGTGGGCATCCTCGTTGACAGGCAGGGCGAGAATGGGCACGTGTGCAGTCAATCTCACCCACCATGTTTGGCATGCCATACATGTCCAGGAACAAACCCTTTATAGCCCTGAGCCCTGCAGCGTCCATAGGGAACGTGATGTGCCTCTCCCGGTGCCTCACCAGGGCATCGGCCACCTGGTGCATCGCCCATGACACGGACGCCTGACTCACCCCTGTCATGTCACACATCACCCACTGAAATGTGCCCATGTCATAGTACTGCAGGGCACACAGCACCTTAGTCTCCACCGACATGGCCATGGAGCACTCGGTGACTGGTCTGATCGCATCTTCCACAAGGCCACAGATGTACCATAGCATGCCGTGGTTTACCCGGTAATGCTGTAGGATGTCAGTGGGGTGCAGCGTCTGGATGGTGAATGGTGGCCTGAACGACCGAGGATGGAGCCGTGGTCTGGCACAATGCTCTGCCTCTGCCTCCTTGAGGAAGACCATATGTAGTAGTGCCCCTGGGCACATCACAGTGCAACTGCGTGATCCACTAGTAGTGTTTGCTAAGTGTCGTCGCACGTCCACACGTGTGCACAAGCATGGTGTATGGCATGTCACACATGCTCTTATGAGCATGGCATGCACACATGGTATGGATGTGCCTGCCATGGAATGTCATAATTGCTGTGGAGACAATGGCAGCAGCACCACTTCCCATGACAAAAGGGGATGTCCATGGCAGGCTCACCCTGCCACGACGGCTATACTGGGTGACGGAGGCCACCTATCAGGATGGCATACCGGCTGGTAAAATATGGGATGTTACTGAGAAACTTCTACCGGTGGCCATGTGGCCTGTGTGTTTGATGGGCGGGTTGGGCTCTGCGCCATGGGCACGTCTGCTTATCACTCTCCCCATTGTTTTACAGGGGTCCTGTCATCAGAAGGCAGTGCTGGGTGGGGGGGGTGGACCCGTACCAGCCTGTGTGGTCACCCAACGGTGGTGGCTGCCGCAAGACCTGCTGTGGCGACTGGATCTGTGGAGCAGCATGGAGGATTAAGTATACAGGGATGACGAGGGCGACCTGTGGGCCATCCATGCCCCCTCAAAGGTAGGTGTAGGCTGTGTGTGTGTGTGTGTGTGTGTCTGCAGGTGGGTGGCTGGCAGTGCTGGGGTAGGGTTGTTGCATGTTGCCATGGCACTGACATCAGTCCCCTCTGTCTGCTCTTCTCATTTCAGCAATACCATGGCCCTATCAGGCAGCTGTTACTTGAGGAGAGGGAGTTTACAGACACACCCCCCCCCTGGAGCTGACACCTTCCACAGGCCCGGACCTGCCATCGAATGAGTCATCTGATTGACGAGGAGCACCATCCATGATCCTACCCCCCCCCAGGACTGTTGCCCTGTTGTTTTGCTTGCACCTGTATTAACTGTGCTGTGTTTCGCAGTAAAGGCATTTTACTCCAGCTACGTCTCAGTGTCTGCTTCCTCGCCCTGGCGCAGTGTGCATGGGCGGGCAGCTGTGTGTGTGTCTGTGTTCAATGCATATCCATGACTGGGCCTTTTGGCATGCTCGGTGTGTGTGCCTGCATATGCGCCACAGTACACTGTGCTGTGCTTCCCCGTGCGGTGGTACCTGCTGATTTGCATGCGTGCTGTGCTGGGGCTGGCCATATGGGCCGTGTTGTCGCATGTGCGACGGTGGCACGTGGCAGGTGGCTGACACATGTGCTGGCGTAGTTGATGTGCATTGCATCGGTGTGTGTGTGTGTGACTGGCATGTGTGGCTGCAGTGGGCAGTGCCTTGCACCCTATGGCCCACTTCGCTGACCTCGCCCAACTGTGTGTGCACCGCATAGGCTGCTTAGGGCTGCTTTCAGAATGAGTACTGCATACGCAGGGACAAGACGCGCCTTCAGACGTAATTGCAACGCATGCGCGCATATGATGTCCCACATACCGCTTACATGGAACGCCCCTGCACAGCCGCGTATCCACTATGGTGCGCATGTTCACGTAGCAGCTCTGCGTGGCACCATGCTTGGTTTGTGAATACTGCACGGGCAGCTTCAAGGGTTTCGCATATTAGTCTGCCTCGCGCTGCGCTTTACGACTGCGGCGAGTACAGCCGTAGCCACTGTGAATATGCCCCATTGTCTTGAAGAGCCAACATCCAGAAACCATACAATCTGCTTTAAATCACAACACATGCACGCCTACACTTCTTGCATACAGTTCCCTCTGTCAGATACTTTCTTTCCAATGAAAAGACCAGCTGCACCTTAGTTCCATTCCATTTTGCTTCAGTTTTTCAACCTGTTCGCCACCTGTTCTCAGTTCTGACTTTGTTTCAGTTGTTGTTCAGTTTTGGCATTGCCTCCACACTAAAATTTTACATTTTTGTAGGTTTTTAATTGTGTGTGTGTGTGTGTGTGTGTGTGTGTGTGGTTTTGCATTGTATTCTAAAGGTTTCCTCCTCCTCCATTACCTTCCCATGAATTTTTCAGGAACACATAAAAAGCACATTAAATTCCATAAACTTTTGCCATCTGCTGATGATCACAGAAAATGCCTAGAGTGCTTGGGCCCTGAAGATACCAAACATTTTTCAGATTACCCCAACTGTGCCAACATGTCCAAAAAATCAAAAGCGAATACAGCAACAAAAGTTGGAAGAATCTCCAGCAGGTAAGTTAACCCTCTCAGTCTCAGTAAAGAATCTAAAGCAGACAATCTGGTTTGGATTGGGTGACTTCTGGTTGGCACTAGTCCTCCAAGAACTATGTCCCCTTAGTCAGATCAGGTGGGAAGTAATGCAGATCCAGATCTCATGCTGAGGAGGGCCTCCATCACTTTGAGCCCTCCACTACCGGTTCTGAAACCATGCAATCTACTGATTCTGGTTCCCAGTCTCATTCAGTTCCAGATGTCAGTCTGTCATTGGATACCAAGTCCAACTCTTTGTCCATGTGGCAAGCCCGATCTCTTAGTTATTTTGTGCCCCAAGGGGACACGATTCCAGTGAGGCCCTCTCAGATTTTTGACTTATCTGGAGTCCTTCTCTAAAATGAGCCAGTTCAGTTGCCCCCCTCCATTCGAGAACCCATCCTGCTCCTATTTGGGTTTGGGTCTATCCCCAGTACCAAGCAAAGCAGAAGCCCCAAACCACAGTCAGTTCTGCACCTGGTCATATTCCTGGTTATTGCGACTCTGTATCGCTTCCTAACAATTTGTTTCTGGTTTCTGGTTCACAGGCCCTGCAAGTGGTCAGTTGGCCATTTAAAGTGAGTTGCCATGGGTAGGGGAGCAAAATCAAGGCCCTCTGTTCTCTGAAGTTCTGTGGCATGCAGCACTTGCCACTAAAATCAAGGCCTGCCACAGAATTTGGGTCTGGCCACAGAAAGTACACGGAAACTGCCCCAGTTAATTAGACAGAGCCTGCCCCACTCCTTTCCCCCAGTTACCTGCTTGTAGCCATATAAGAACAAAAATTCACTCCAACCATCTCAGCGCCTCAAACCTTTCCTACCTTGCCTGAGAGCCCCTTTGAGTCACCCTATTTTTTTTTTATTGGCACCTTTTTTTTTTTGTAAACTTTATTTAAATCAAGTTTTCAAGTTCCAGAAGTCATTCATCCATACAGATCAAAACAAATATCCACAGTGTTAGATGAACAAAGAAGTGCACAGGTTAAGAAACAAGATACTGGTATCTCCAGAATTCAGGAAATGTTATTATAAATCTCATGCAGGGCAGTAAATTAAGAAACGTGGTATATCACTGCCAAATATTTACATTAAGTTTAAACCATAATATCTATAGAGTCCATAAAACATATCTGGAGTGAATCTGGTCACCTTGACTAAGGTGCTATTTAAAAATAAAAGAATGTGGAAACATCACTTGGTTAACAGTTGGATTCGAAGCTCCCTGTCCGGAAAAAAAGCAACCTCCCCCCCAACACCCCCTCCACCCATGCACCCTTTTTTGATGGAAGATTGTATGATTATCTACTTCCTTTTCTATTCACTGCTAGTAGGCCACAATCCTTGTTCCTAATCCCAGTAGTGGTAGTACTTTTTGAGGCCCATACAGAGCTATAATGGGGCATGAGTCCAGCATTTGGGCCCAGCAGTAATAAGAAGTGGCAGTGGATTGTCCTACAGTGTTGGACCAAAAAAGGGTGCCAGTATAAAAACTGGAGTGGATCGATGTGGCTGTGGGTGAAGTCAGTTTTGTGGCTAAGATATGCAGGATAGGTTTTTCCTTGTTTTATGAGGGTGCAGAGTCATGTCTAAAGAAAATGATGCATTTGATGGAGGAAGAGCCAGAGGATCGTTATGCAGTGCTGGACTGGAAAGCAACATCTAAAACAAGGCCACTCAACTGCATTCTCAAAGCTGGTCAGGAGGTGGTGGGGCTAAGATGGGCGATGTGGGTTTTATCTGTTTTAAAATCACGAGAGGGCAAAATGCATGCTGGGGCAGAGGGCAGTTTACAATCCTTATGGGGTTAAGCACAAGAGGTAACCGTGGATGCGGCTGCAAAGTTGCCAACTTGATGGGTCAGCTGTTGTACCTGGTGGAGAAAAATGTGAATTACAGAAAAAGAAATCAAAGGGGCAGCTAAGTAAACAACATTGTTCTGGCAGGAAAAGAATGAGAGAATACTTGACAGACTGAAGAATTACAAAGATGAAGCCAAGGTAAGAAAAATGAAAAGCCAAAGCTGAAGATTATTTACGCAAAACATGGAAACAAAACAAGGGAAGACAGAAACTGAGAAAGAGAGAAAAATCACAATGACACTACAGATAATACATTTTTCATTTTTGTAATATTTATATGTTGCTCCTGGACAGTATTTTATTGGTATTGGTACAGAAGTGAAGGGTAGATGAGGAATGTCTGGGCAAGACAGATGTCAAGCTCACTGCACCTCAACTAAAAATGTTGCCAAGGGACAAGTAGCTTTACTCCAAGAGCACCAGTGCAGCTTCAGAGTGTTTTTAAAATGCATAAGTAGCTTGACCTTTCAATGCAGTAGTCAAAGTAATCAAACAATTATTTGAGGATTTGATATGATAATAAATCAAATTTTGGCTCAGTGTAAATGACAGTCCTATCTCTTACACTTCCCTAGTCTGGCATCCTGCCCCAGCATGTCAACGTTCTGTAATGAAATTGTTTGGACAGCGCTGACCATCCATTTTCTTCCTGGGGCAGGTGGTGAAGTGGAAGTGGGTGGGGATGACCTACACTTTATCTTGTGTAAGCCCCCCAAAAATGGGCTTACCTGCTGGGACTAAGAGAAAAGGCAGCTACAAAGGCTGCCTGCTGGGATGTAGGCTCGCTGGCTACCCCTTCCTCACTCCAAAAAGCAAGAGAGGAGGAAGGCTGCCTGCTGGGAGGGAGGCAGGCTCTCTGGCTACCCCCAGGAAGCAAAAAGAGGAGAAAGGTTGAGCTGCTGCGGAAAGAGAGAGCAAGTGGGTTCCCTGAGAGGACTGGGGCTGGCTGACTGGACTGGAAGGGACAGTTAAAGTGAGCCTCGGGCTTTCGGGATTGCTCCATGCAGGGGCACTTAAATTGTAGCAGTGTCAGTGGCTCAGTAGCAGTATCAGTGGCTCAGTAGGTAGCACACTTGCCTCTGAGGCCGGGAGATCAGAGGGCTGTGGGTTCAGTTCCCACTTCTAGCACTTGGGTTAATATCCCAGTACTGACACTGCAGTGCAGCATGAGAGGGGTGCTGCACTTCTGAGGTGCCGTCTTTCGGATGAGACGTTAAACCGAGGTCCCATCTGCCTGGATTGGTGGTAGTTCAGGTGGATGTTAAAGATCCCATGGCACTTATCGAAAAGAGTAGGTGAATTTTATTGAAAAGTGGACTTCAATACATAACAAAAACAAAAGGAAATACATCAAGAAACATAATACAAACAATCAAACAGCCCATGACATACAATTAATCCAATAGCTAGTAAATCTGTCCAGAGAAATGTGAGACAAATCATAGTCCATTAAATGTTTCAGAGCTGTACCAACATTCAGGAATAATTCATCATGTGTAAGAAACTGCTGTTGTAAAATCCAGAGACATCGGGATTGCTATACATGATAACGTAAAATACAAAATATAAAGGTTATCACTATTATATCTAACAAAGGTATTAGAAAAAGGACCAAACAGCAAAGATGAGTAAGTAATAGTCCTAAATGCTGGCTCCTGCCAGCGGTCAGTCAAAAAGACCAGAATGGTCGTATATAGTCACATTCAATAAATAAATGACATTGTGTCTCTAATTGTTGGTGGCAGGAAGGGCGAGGACAATAGCGCTCAGACAATTGTTTATGTTTGCTATTCCCCTTGACCCCCAATTTCCCAAAATTGCCCAGCCAAACACAATCCCATACATAAGGAGGGATATCTTTATTTTGTAAATGTCGAAGAACAATCACCTGCCTATCCTGTGGGCACTAGGGAAAAACGATCTCAGTAGTACGTTCAGCCAATAAAATGGACCTATAAATCATTTTCCTGTCGGCTGACAATAGGAAAGACAGGGTAATGTGCCATTTGATAAGTTGTTTAATACAATCCGTAATACTGTGTGGTACTGCAGAAAGTTTGGATAATAACCGGGGAGTGCCAGATTGCCAACCAGGCCTACAGAGAACTAGCCAGTGTTCTAAAGAACGTCTCCAAAGGAGATTACCAGGGCGCAACACCCTACTAAAATTATAGTCTATAAAAAGACTGTAAAAAAAAGTGATAGGGTGAAGCATAGATATCCCACCTTCAGCAACAGGTCTATAAGTAATTTCCCGCTTGAGGGGGTTCAAACGTGAGCCCCAAAAAGCCTGAAAGAACACACTAGAAAGCCTTGTCCAAAGAGAAAATGGAGGGAAATAAACATAACAAATGTAAAGAAAAATAGGGGTGAGAATAGTTTTAATCAATAGAACCCTCTTTTTTTTTTGATAATTGCTGACTTTTCCAATTTCCCACCATTCTAGACCCCCTGGCAAGAACAATATCCCAGTTGAGCCGTGCTATATCACCTGGTCCAAAAAAAAGGCCCAAAACCTTAATAGGCTCCTTAGAGACAGAAATTCCAGCAATAACCCCACTAGTCGGGACAGGAGTAGAGCCAATGACCACCCCTTTGCTTTTACTATAATTAAGTTTGGAACCTGACAGATGAAAAAAAAGTTCAATAGAGTTAGTTAAAGCAGAGACTGAAAAACCTAAGGGCAAAAGTAACACCAAGTCATCAGCACAAGCCAATACCTTATGAGGAGCTAGAGAAGGAATCACATTAAGACCCTGTAAAGCAGTGTTTGTGTGCAACATACAAATAAAAATATCTATGGTAAATGCATAGAGAACAGGACTAAGCGGGCAAACTTGTCGCACCCCTTTAGTAACAGCTAATTTGTTCCCAAGCTAGCCATTAACATTAGAGATCAGAACAGCACATGCATACATTGCAGAGATCCAAGAAAGAAACTGTGCAGGAAACCCAAAAGCTTTCAATACAGAAAATAAAAAAGAATGGGAAACCCGATCAAAAGCTTTCTCCTGATCCAAACCAAGAACGTATCCTTGCAAGGAACCCACTTCCCCTGCAGAAAATACCTCCCATAAATATATTAGGTTATCCTGTTGTTTACGGCCCGGGACTGCACAGGCCTGGACTGGGTGGAGTAGCAAGGGGGTAATCACAGAGAGTCTAGCTAACAGTATTTTGCTCAATATCTTCAAATCTGTATTTAATAAACTAAGAGGTCTCCAATTACATAAATCAGACCTATCCCCCTTTTTATAAAGAAGTAATAAAATGGCTTCAGTCATGGAAGGGGTGTAATTACCAGGGCGTAAGATAAAATTCAAAAGAATTACCAGTACAGGTCCGAGGGACTGTAAAAAGGTTTTATAAAAGCCAGCACTTAAGCCATCTGAACCAGGGGCAGAAGTAGAAGGCAACCCTTGTACTGCAGTAGTAACCTCAGCCAAGGAAATATCAGCAATCAAGGTCTGCCGTTGGATAGTAGACATCGTGGGCAACTGCAGCTTATCCAAAAGCGGAAGAACCACCTCCGGTGCCAGTACGGGGTCAGGAGCTAACGCGGAAGCCATATGAGTTTCAACCATATGTAAAAGCTCAAGGGGGTCACGGACTGTATTGCCACTTGAATCAACTAAACCAGTGATCAAACGGGAATCAATACGTTTTTTGTTTTCTGTAAATGGGTCCAAAGAGTGTCGAGTCATAGATGTACCAAAATGTAATTCTTGCTCCAAAGATTTGCCCCTATCATATTGGAGCCTAACCATCTGTTTCTTTAAAGTAGCAATAAAGTCACTATAATCTAGAGAAGTAGTATTTGACAAGGACATAAGATGTTGAAATTGATGTCTCAGCTGTAAATAACCCATATAGTCAGCAGAAGTTTTAAGATGTGCCTGATGTTGAAAGAACAATTTCCAACTGCGTTTAGAATCCTCCCACCAATCCAAAATGGAGTCATAACACTCCGACATGGAAAATTGGGCCACCCACTCCCGCTCCCATAACTTACAGAGATCAGGATTTGCCAACAGAGATTCATTTAAGCACCACCCATTCTTTTTACTCCTGGGGGCCCCCTCCCATGAAATAGTAACCGTAAGAGTGCAGTGGTCAGAAAATTCTATGGGCTGGGAAAAAGCCTGTACAACCTTAAGTACTGAGGAAATAAAAATGAAATCAATACGTGTCCTGAGAGGTCCCCTAAAATATGTAAAACCCCTCGTAGCACAGCACACCCTATGTGCATCCAACAGATGTGCAGTAGAAAGAATAGTATTTAAAGCAACAGAGTCACAAAAACGTTTATTCGTAGCTAAACCCCGATCAGAAAGAGATACTCCACAATTAAAATCCCCCAGCCAAACTACCAACCAGGAAGTATGCAGAAAAGGTTACACTTCCTTAAAAAGTGCCACACGTTGAGCCTTAGTTTGTGGGGCATATATTGTGAGAATCCTAAAACGTTCAGATAGAAAAGAAACATCCAAACACAAAGCCGACCTGGATGTATGTCTATTTATCTGGAAACAGAAAGCTGAGGGTTAGTAGGGGAAGAAGGGAGAGAGGGGACATGATAGAAACTTTCAAGTACCTCAAGGGAATTAACAAAGTCCAAGAGGGTAGCATCTTCCAGAAAAAGAGATGTGCAAGAACAAGGGGGCACAATCTGAAGATAGAAGGGGGATGGCTCAGAGGTAATGTGAGGAAGTATTTTTTCACTGAGAGGGTTGTGGATGCATGGAACAGCCTCCCTGAAGAGGTTGTGGGGTCAAGAACAGTGGGGGACTTCAAGAATGCATGGGACAGGCATAGGGCAGTCCTAGTGGGGGGTAGGAGGAATTAAGCTGTTGGTTAACTAGGATCTGCAGCTTATCTGTTAGGTAGGAAAATGGGCAGACTAGGTGGGCCAAGCGGTCCTTATCTGCCGTCAAATTCTATGTTTCTATGTTTCTAGTAAATAAAATTCCTAAGCCATCGCATACATCATCCCCCACAGACCAAAAGGAAGGTCCCCTGGACCAACAACGAGAGGCATGTTGAAGGTCCTGGTGTGATTTTAAACGAATGTCCTGTAAACAGATTATATCAGCTGAAAAGGAACGAAGATGGGAAAAAAAAAAAACAATTCGTTTCTTCTCACCTTTAATACCATTCACATTTAAAGTGGTAAATGTTAAAGAGGACATTGAAAGGGAAAGAAAAGAAAATAACCTGAAAACCTAACTGGGGGAAAAAAAAACACTCAAGGGGGCTTCCTTCCCTGTCTGTGTCTAGTCCTCTTGGCAATAGAGTCCTCGGAATGACTATCAATATCAGCATTGGAAAGAACAGACGAAGTATCAGTTTCGTCACCTGAATCCCCTCCAGTATCTTCCTCTAAAGGGGAGAAAATGTTGTCAACAGGTACAGGGGCCTTCAAAAGAGAAGGTGTCTGTAGCGGAATGGGTTTCTGTGGGGCTTTGGAGTCAGACATGGTTTTACCATGTCTATTCCGTTTTCTAGGAGGAACTACCGTAAAGGGAACCTCGGGGGGGCTGGAGGGGGGCATGTCATCTACAGTAGAAGGGGTATGGGATGTAGAAGGGACTGGTACGGTAGACAATAGCAAATCTGTAGCTGGAGGTAAGGGAGCAGGTACAGTAATGGAGGGGGGGACAGGAGGAATAGTAGCAGATTTAGAGGACGGGACAGGGTCAACCAGGACAGATTGAGCAGCAGCCACCAGAGAAGCCAAAGCATGCTGTGCTTGATGGATGAGACCTTCATGGGAGGGACAATCCTCATGGTTATGAGAGGCCCAAGGACAACGGCCATAAGCGTGACCAGTTTGTTCACACAGATTACACTTAAAAAGATTCAAACAGGCAGATGCTAAATGACCGTACTCCAAACAATGGCTGCATCTGGTGATGTCACAGGCCAAACTCAGGTGTGTGCGGGAGCCACATTTAAAACAAGATCTGGGCTGCCCGATATAAAAAATAGAGCCCCTGTCCCGGCTGAGGAAAAAAATGCTGGGAAGATGTACAGGTCCAGAATTGGTGGAGAAAAGTTTAATTTTCACCTTCCAGCCCCCGTCCCAAATCTGTTCACTATCCATAGTAGGGGTAGGGCGACCTAAAATCTCACAGCGTTGCCGTAACCAAAAAAGGATATCCTCAACATTTACCCCTTCATTTTTAAACAAAACTGTAATGGTTTTAATGAGAGGCTTAGTGAGGGGTGTGGACTGGAAAGGCACCCAGACAAGGTCAGTGTTAAGGGTGTTATACTGAGCCCAAAACCTATCCAAGTTAGACACAGTCTTAAAGCTAATATCATAATTACCATTGCCTAAGGAAATGAAAGCAAAAATCTCCGAAGAAAAAAACTTCATAGATTTTTTTAATAATGACCTGGCAATAAATAACCTATCAGGAGGTTGTTCCAAGCCCCCCTTGTACAAAAGCCGAACCGCGTTCCTCCGGGGAGCAGGTTCCCCAGTGGAACGAAACAAGTCAGCTAATTTGAACAAAGGGGTCAAGGAAGACTTCTCCTGGTGGTCAGCCAGAGCCTCAAGGTTAGGCCCCATCCTATGGTCAGTAGATACTGTACTTAAAGTAATATCAGTATTATCAGTATGAGAAACAGCAGATACAGAGTCAATGGAATTACCCCGGGGTATGGTGGAGCTCGAAGCCGGATCAACGGTGGTGGCCACAGAAGGAGAACACATCTTCTTGTAAGAGGGATCAGAAATGTCCGGAGTCCAATGTCCAGAAGCCGCAGGGACCCAGCCAGCTGCAGAAAGGGCCTTGTCAGGAGACCAAGAAGTGTCCCGGAAAGTGACTGAAGGGGGTGCAGAAGCCAAGTCCCCCCATTTAGTGGAAGATGGGTGGTCCAAAAAGGAAAACGTGGGTTCCACAGAAGTTTCAGGAGCAGCCAGTGAAGTAGAGACAGTGCAAGTGGCTCGCGACAGTCCAAGGCGAGACCTCGGGGATTTGGAAGTAGCAGACTTCGATGCAGAAAGAGGAGGTGGAAAATGCAGCTGCCAACAAGGGTTCGGCAGAGAAACTGGTACACAAGCTGCAGAAGCAATCGTCGGAGGGCTGGAGGAAGCAGGAGCCGGTTTCCCATAGCAGGTGTCCGACCAGGTAACTTGTCCTACCCGGTCCGACGCAATAGCGGCATTCCCGGAAACTGTATGCTCCGTCCGTGGTTCCAGGAGAAAACCACTATGGTGAGAAAGGCATGCTGAGATCGTTGGGACACAAGAAACATCAAAAACAACCGGAGAACTATGCAGCATCAAAGGAGCAGGTACAGAAACAGCCACCATATCGGTTTCCATGTAATCTTCAGCAGTGCTGTCTGGAGACAGATCAGCAGCTGCCATTGCAAGATCAACAGCCTCTTGAGTAGAGAGGATAGGAGCCGAGGCTAGAGCTCCTATCCTGACAACGTCTTCACTCTCCGGAGAGCAAGGAGAATTGGCCATCACAGCAAGACAGCCAGCAATCCCCCTGCAGGAAAAGTAGAGGAATTTCCCCAGTGTCCTGGCCAAATTTCCCTCATTCACTAAAAATACCACCAACAGCTTAATCTGGTTCAAGGTCAGTTGGCATTCATATGTATCCCCTTCCCCCGGGTCGTGCCTGAAAATAGGCAGGATTTGTTTAGTGCACTTACCCGGTCAACAAAAACTAAATAAATAAATAAAAATAAAATTCCAGCCAGGGGAGAGCCCTGGAAGCTGGGTGCCCACTAGCCCAGGTCTGGCTGAGGGGAAGCTGATCTGCCCTGTGTCTTCAGCATGAATCTGCTGCTGCAGTAGAGACCAGAAAGATAGAAGGACGAACAGTCCTGCCTGGTGAATACTGTATACAAAGACCCTCGGGCGAAGCTGGACAGGCCAGGCAGGTGAAGGACAGTGCCTCCTCCACCCTACGTGCATATCCTTGAATCAGGGAGACCATCACCCTCCTGGGGAAGCTGTGAGTACCCGAGCTGCAGCTCTGGGGATTTCTTGTTTGGGAGGCCCACAGGAAGGAAGCAGAGAACACCACAGGGAAAGGAAGCAGCTCCTGGTGGGGGATTCAATTATTAGGGGGACAGAACTGGGGGGGGCAGGGAAAACTGAAGTAAGGTGCCTGCCTGGTGCCGTGGCTTGGAGGGACAGGAAGCGCATCCTCAGGATCACTAGAACAGCTGCATGGGAGTATGAGCTGGCCGTCATTGTCCACCTAGGGATAAATGACTTGGCTCTTCATGAGATTAGAGCAGTGCAGGAGGACTTTGTAGAGTTGGGGCGGGGCCTAAGACAAGTAGCTCACACAGTATCATTCTCAGAGGTGCCGCCTGTCAATGGCATGGGTGAGGCGAGGGTACTTTGCACCACACAGTTTAATGAATGGTTGAAAAATGATGTGGAGCACAGGGTTTGGCTTCATTGGGGACTGGGGTTCCACCTGGAGGGACACCAGCCTATACTGGCAGGATGGTCTGCATCTGTCCAGGAGGAATAAGTCTTTTGAGCAATCGGTTTAAATGCTTCATTGGCAAGCTTTAAACTAGTCAAGGGGAGGCACTGATAAGCAGCAGGAAAATCCCAGCCTCTCCCTACAAAACAGGGTACTAAATGAGAAAAGACCGAGGTAGAAAGGTCAGTGGGGATGCTGCAACAGAAGGTAAAGCCATCAAAGAATGGAGAGCAATGAGTACCAATGCCCATAGTCTGGGTAACAAGCTCCTGAATTAGTGGCCTTGATGGAGGAGGAACATCTGGATATCGTAGCAGTCACAGAAACATGGGTACACAAAAGCCATGACTGGGATGTAAACATACCAGGATACACTATCTCAGGAGGGACAGGGAGGTAAAAGAGGAGGAGGAGTAGCTCTTTACATAAGGGAAGGTATCAAAGCAACAGAACAAAAGAGTAAACAGGAGGAGAAGAAGCACTGTCGGTAAATTTGGAGACAGGCAATGGCACCACAATCCGCACAGGGGTTTTATACAGATTCCTTCTCAGGGGAGGAAATGGACAAGGAAATGATAGAAGGTATACTTAGAATGGCAGAAAAGGGAGATATTGCTGATGGGTGATCTGAATATGCCAGATGTTAACTGGAGTGCAGTTGCAGCAGCCACTTGAAAGAGTGGGGTTATTTTAGATGCCCTACAGGGACATGCCTTAGACAAATAGTATTGGAGCCCACTCGAGAAGGAGCAATCTTAGACCTGGTTCTCTCAAATGGAGATGGAGAGGATCACAGATGTGAAGTGGGTAGCCATCTGGGAACTAGCAACCATCAAACAGTATGGTTCTCAATAAACACAACAAAAGAGTCAAGCCATACAAAGGCAAAAGTACTGGATTTTAGGAGGGCTGACTTTGCCAAAATGGGTGAGTGCCTAAGGAATGCACTAGCAAATGAACAGGAAGAAGGGGTGGAAGAACAATGGGGAATAATAAAAACTGCCATCACAGAGGTAACAAGCCTTTGTGTGAAGCAAATCAACAAAACAAAATGATGTAAGAAACCACTATGGTTCTAAAAGGAAGTGGCTGTGAAGGTTCAAGAGAAAAAGAAAGCATTCAGGAAGTACAAGGAATCACAGAAGGAGCAGGACAGAGAACTGTATCAGTTAAGCAAAAGGAAGCTGGGAAAGCAGTCAGAACAGCAAAGGCCCAAACCGAGGAAAAGATAGCCAACTCAGTTAAGAAGGGGGATAAAACCTTTTATAGGTATATCAGGGAGCAAAGGAAGACCAAGGGAGGGATAGTGAGGCTTAATAAAAGAGAGGGAGGGTGAGCAGAGGGTGACTGTGAAAAGGCAGAGATACTAAACAAATATTTTTGCTCAGTATTTACAAACGAAGAGGGGGAGGTACCTAAAACAAACAGTAGAAACACTCTGGATACAGAAGTTGATACCAGCCATTTACAGAAGAAGGGTTATGAAAGAACTCTTAAAACTGAAGGTGGACAAAGCAATGGGGCCTGATGGGATTCATCCCAGAATTCTAAAAGAACTAAGGGTAGAACTAGTGACACCACTGACTACCCTCTTTAACAAATCATGGGAGGATGGGGTGGTGCCGAGGACTGGATGAGGGCAGATGTGATTCCCTTCACAAAGGTGGGAGCAAGGCAGAAGCAGGAAACTACAGACCTGTTAGTTTAACCTCAGTGATAGGAAACTGATGGAATCACTTCTGAAGGAAAGAATTGTCAAGTATCTAGAGGCCAGAGGGCCAGGACCCAAGGCAGCATGGATTCACAGCAGGAAGGTCATGCCAGACGAATCTGATAGATTTCTTTGACTGGGTGACCAAAGTAGTAGATCAGGGAGGGCTGTGGACATGGCCTACCTAGACTTTAGCAAGGCATTTGACACAGTCCCACACAAAGATTAATATACAAGTTAGCCAGCCTGGGAGTGAGTCCCAAGATGACAGCCTGGGTAAAATTGGCTGGAAAATAGGACACAGAGAGTAATAGTAAATGAGTCACTCTGAAAAGGGGGTTACTAGTGGGGTACTGCAGGGTTCAGTATTAGGACGGTTCTCTTCAATGTCTTTATAAGCGACATTGCAGAGGACTGGAAGGAAAAGTATGTCTTTGCAGATGACACAAAGATCTGCAACAGAGTTGATGGACAAGGTGGGGTGGAAAGGATGAGAAGGGACTTGAGGTTAGAGGAAAGGTCAAATGCACGGCAGCTTAGATTCAGTGCTAAGAAGTGCAAGGTAATGTACCTGGGAAGCAAAACCCAGGGAAGTGTACACAATGGGGGTGAGATACTAACAACAACAAAATGGAAAGAGACCTGGGGTAGTCATATCAGATGGCCTAAAGGTGGGCAAGCAATGTGACAGGGCAGCAAGGAGGCTGGGGGATACTGGGATGCATGGAGAGGCATCACCAGTAGAAAACAGGAAGTTATTATCCTCTGTACAGACAGCTGGTGAGACCCCATCTGGAGTACTGCGTGCAGTTCTGGAGACCCAATCTCCATAAAGACATAGACAGGATGGAAGCTGTCCAGGAGAGGCAACTAAAATGGTGCAGGGTCTGCACCGGAAGACATATGAGAGAGACTTAAGGAGCTTAATATGTTAGCCTTGAGGAAAGGAGGGAGAGGGGACATGATAGAAACTTTCAAGTACCTCAAGGGAATCAACAAAGTCAAGAAGGTAGCATCTTTCAAAAAAGAGTGTGCAAGAACAAGGGGCACAATTTGAAGATGGGGGCGGTTCAGAGGTAATTTAAGGAAGTATTTTTCACAGAGAGGGTTGTGGATGCATGGAACTGCCTTCCGGAGGAGGTTGTGAGTCAAAAACAGTGGTGGAATTCAAGCATGCATGGGACAGTCATAAGGCAATTCTAGGGGTGGGGTAGAAAGAAGTAGGCTGCTGGTTAACTAGGATCTGCAGCTTATCCAGTAGGTAGGGAAATGGGCAGACTGGGTGGGCCAAGCAGTCCTTATCTGCCGTCAAATTCTATGTTTCTATGTTTCTATCAGCTAGGAGGGTTGAGGAAGAGCCCCACCCCCAATGACAGACTGATTTTCTTTGAACCTGTGTTGCTCTGCAAGGGCCCCAACGAGAGACTGCAGGCTTGCAACTGAGAATGGTGAGGTACCCACCATCTGGGATTGTCCTGCATGAGCCCAGGGGAGGGGGAAAAGCTCTTAATGTGTTGTGTGCATATTTTTATAGAGACTCGTGGGAGTAGCCCTCACCTCCTCTGTCTAAGGTCATTTTAAATAAACAAGGGATTACTGTTTACCATATTACATAAGTGTTTGTGTTTTGCTGTTCTTGTTATTGCGGGGTGGGGGTATTGATCTAACTGTGCCAAAGGGGTCCGTCATTAGGGGGATATATCATTGTTCCTGGGGGGTGATAACCTGTCTTGCCCACAGGAGGCCGCACCATTGCCCCAGGTGGAGGCACCAAGTCTCCATTGGAGATCCGGCCAGGACTCAGGCCCGGCCCCTTGGGGAGGTACCCTGAGGACCCCCGAGGGCTCCAGAACAGCCCAGGTGAGTGTGACAAGAGGGTTGTTACATTTAAAGTGCGATCATGCAGAACTGTTTTGGGGGGTAGGATCATGGAGAGGAGAGTGAGGAGAAAGAATCTTGATGCCTTTAGGTCCAGGTGGGGAGCAGATTGCAGAGAGCATTACTACCATGGGGGGCATTTCTGCCATTATGTCTGGGGAAAAAGAAGAGAGTGCAAGCTGTCATTATGTGGATTGGGAGGGGAAGAAAGCATTGCTGCCATTTGGTAGGTGGGGGGTGAGGGAGGAGAAAGCTCTTCTTTTACTACATTGGGGAAGGGGAAACGAGAGCAGAGAGCAGTGCAGCCTTTTGGCCTAGGCTAGATGCAGGAGAGAGCTTTGCTGCCATTATTTCTTCTGGGTGAAGGGGAGCTTAGCCTGACATAGAAAAATAGACAGTGAGACTACAGGAGCAGGAAAAAGTGAAAATTAAATGGCTAACTCAGCCACCCTGACAGACCACTGGTAGCACATCAGGGTTCCATGAAGGCAACAGATGGTCAAGTGGAATCCTAGAATTGCCTGCTCTAGGATAGCCCATGGTCAGAGGTGATGCCAAGGCTTTTCAGGCTAGGGGAGAGAGGGGCACTCGAAATAAAATGAAGAAAAGATGAAGTCATGGTAACAAAGATGACAGCCAGGCTACAGATTATTTACTCCAGAATATGAAAACTAAACAAGGAAAGAGGGAAACAGTTGAGTGTATGTCAGTTTTCAGGAGTGGCAGTATCGGGAGCCTCTCTGTGCCCCCAAAGCCAGCCATCTGCAACTGCAGCATTGTGGATGCCTCCTGATAGGTGTTTCACAGAGGGGAGTCTTGGGGGTTCCATGGCTAGGCTGCTTCAGGCTTCCCCTTGGGGAAGAATTATTTGGTGGTTTACTTTGCTGCCAGTAGGTTGGGGGACATGCCATTAGCTGCTAATGTATGAAATGGCACCAAGTTCTTAATAGATTTAGATAAATACAGAGAGCTGGAACAGAAGGTGAAAGCATAACACTGGAGTTTTAAGGGTGATTATGTAACTTAAATATATGAGGCAGCAGTTAGGGGTCCTCCTCACAGGCCATTCTTATCGAGTCCCCCAAAACTGTAATGCTGGCTCTGTATACATTTTGTATTCTATGTAGTTTTGCCACTATATTTATTCCTTATGTCTTTGATTGCACCTGTGTAATGGGCTAGGGGAGGCACTGACACTGACCGCTCTCAAAATGGCCTGGTCGGGTCAGAGCACAGATCCACCACAGCTACCACTTGGAGGAAAAATGAATTCCAACTATGCCAACCACTGGAAGGTGGATTTTTGGTGATGCCCAGCCAGCGGGTGTCGTGGAAATTTTGGGGAAAGGGGCCCGGGCCAAATAGCCACTAGCTGAGAAACACAAGGAGTGGCGTGAAGCTGACTTGAATGCAAAACAAGGCAAAAGTTTATTGAACATAATAAAACTAACTTTACAATAAATATCTGAACTCTACACTCCAAAAGGTAAAAATGTCTACACATTACTAATTAATTTTTCTGTACCCTACTGTCTGGGCTAACCATACTCTAAATGCATTGCTGTACAGTAAATTCAACCAGTCACCCATGCATGTGTAACGGGGAAAGGAAAGGAACAGGATGGGGAACCAGCTGTCTAGGACAGAAAGAAAGACAGAAGACCAGGGTACAGGCCAAAGGACTATTCTGAGGCTGGTGAATCTTCGGCTCAAAGGTCTCCATGGGCCACTGGGACAAATCAACCCTTCAGGAACTAGTCTGCCCAAATCACCCAGCCACAGCCCCTCCGTGGACTGCTGGGACATAAGGACAAATGGGCAAACCAGACAGTTGGTTGGGAAAAATATTAGGGTCAGGCACCTGGGACCACATGCTGGCCGGGGTGGCAGTACAATAAAACATTTATTTTATTAAATCTGGTGTCAGTGTATTTACTTAGGCACAGAATTATGTGCAACAATACAGGGGCATTTTTGTGTGAACATTTCCACACAGAGGCACTGTCTCTTGGTGACCATCTCCTGATGGCACCCAGATACTTACACAATGGATAACACCATGACAGGGGCCCCAAAAGCATTACAATAAATCATTTCAGTTGTTTACAACAGTTTGTTCCTGAGGGTGCATTGCCCCTTTCAACCTGTCCTCTGATGCAGGCCACTTTAAATCTGCTGTTGAGCATTAATCCACATTCAAGTATACAGTTCCTTATTTACAGTTCCTGGCTCAGTGGAGCCTTGCACTCGTTCAGCCCCTTTCAATCCAGTCTTAAGACATTTACAATTCCTGCCCCTTTTTAAATCATGGGCCTGATCTGCTGGCCCCTTTAGCTGGTGGGCCTGTCATTGCCCCTTTGAAATCATGGGCCTGACCAAGGCCTTTCTATCAGTCACTATGGCCTGCACTGCCCTTCCTCCACCCCGATAGTCACTGGCTCTACAAAGCCTTGCTTCTTTCCCCGCCTTGTGGGTGGTCTGTTACTGGGGCCTTGCCTGCCTCCACAGTTCCTGACTCATTGGAGGCTTTTTTTCAAACTCTGCCCATGGGTGGTCCTTTGACAGGGGCCTTGCCTGCCCCAAAGTCACTGCTGGTGCCTGGGAGCACCAAAGTTTCTTTATTTTCATTTAAAAAAAAAGTCTTTTAGTTTTCTAGCAGCCAGAACCTGACTGCGGTGCTGCTGCCACTCACCCTGCCACTGACTTAGATTATTCAGGCTGGAATTGCTACTGGGCTACATGGGGATATCTGGACCCGCCTCCTCCCACGAACCTTCATGGATACTGCAGGGCTGCCAATGAAGGGGCCAGCCTTACACTGCTGCTGGAACTCCTCCCTGAGGACATCCTACTGCAGGGCTTGCTGGTGGAGGAGTCAGCTATTTACTGTTGCTGCTGCCCCTCCCAATGGAACCACTTTGCTGCTGATGGAGAGGACAGCATGGACCCGCCACCCCTCACGACAGAACACCCTCACCACCTTATGACCAAGGGACATCACCAGATGGCCAGGAGAGGGAGCGACACTTGCAGGACCAGCCAGGACATCAGTAGGGATGCAGGACCACAGGTAAATCCCTCTCTGTGGCTGAGCCCCAACCAGCCTACTGCTTCTCTCCTCACTTGCTTCTCCTTCTCCTCCTCTCAGCGGACTCGCTGAGAACAGCTTTTGCTGTTCAAACATGGGCTGAGGATTCTGTCTCAGAATCCTCACGAGCCCATCCCTGCCTGCTTGCCCTCACAACCAGGACCCACGAGAACAGGTGTCTGCAAGGTAAATGGGGGTTCTGGCAGAGATGCAGCAGGCAGGGAAAAATGAGCAGACAACAAATAAAAAAACGTTTTTTAAATTAAGTCCAGCTGGGGCTTCACATTTGGGGCACCTAACACTGGGGGCACAAAATGGAGGGGCACCTTCCTATACTGGGCACCTCTATGCCGGGGCACCTAACACTGGGGCACTAAACAGGGGCATCTTCCCTACCTATGGGACTTCTACAGGGGACCTAGCTGGGTGGGGCACCACCCTAACTCTGGGCACCTTACCTGCCTAACCAGCCCCTGGAGCACATGGATGCCCATTTTTGGACGGCACCAGGACTCTGGGGCATTGCATCTGAATTGTACCCTTTGTACTTCCTGACAGGGAACCTTTGTAAATGAGCTCCAAGCTCAAAGGTTGTAATTCCAAGACAAGTACTAAATATTACATATTTATTAATGTGCTGCAGTACTTTAAAACTTGCCACTGAACTTGACCTAACAGTTCCTTAGAATTGTAGAGTCCTTGCAACAGAAGTTACATCTACAGTGCCACAAAGAACAGGGGGCCTTGAGAATAATCCTGCACTACTATTGATATGTCGGGGCATGTTGATACAAGTTGCACCTACCCTGTCTCCCATCTGGAGGATATATTGAGATATCAATCCATGTTGAGACAGATTTCCATAAATCATGAAATCATTATCTAAGACTCAGAATTTGAGGGTGAGTTTTATTTCCTAGATCGTCTGTGCAAGATCTTTTCTGATAAGCTTCAGTAGCATCCCCCCACCCTCTTCCAACCTGAGACAGTGGCCAGCCTATCCAACCACCCTTCTCTGTCCTCTGCCATACTCCCTTTTGCTACCTCCTCCCTCTCACAGACCCCAGCTTGGCCCCTCAATACCTGGTCAACTGGTTCTACTGTTCTCCCCCCCTGCTTCCACGCTGGCCTGATCACCCTAAAGTTCTCCCCTGGGGCATCTCCTGCTCCTCACCTTTCCCCTCCTTCCTCCCACCATAAACTTAGGGTAACATTATCCAGGACCTTGCTAATGCTCCTGCTGCTGATGGCAGGGGACATTGAGTTCAAACCCAGTCCTGCTCTCCCCTCTCCTTCTCAACTCCCATGGGGTTTAATGGTAGCTCACCTAAACATCAGAACCTGCTCCCCAAAATCTCCTTGCTTCAACCAGTTGCTTTATCCCTCAACCTGGATATCCTGATCATAACAGAGAGACATGGCTAAAGTCACATATCCAAGATGCCTGTATCTCCATCCCAGGCTACTCAGTCATCCATCAAGACTGCCCCGGAAATAAAAGAGGCAGATGTATTGCTAGCTACATCTCCTACTCCCTCAACTTCTCCACTATACCTCCATTACAATTCCCTCAGTCTATTGAATCCTTGATGGTGAAAATCCCCCTCCACACTCCATTCCCATCTTTATAGTTGTCTCATATTGTTGCCCCAGCGCCCCCATGGCTTCATCACTGACCTCCTAACCACCCCAAAATCACATGCATCTGGTGGTGAGCTCTATGTCCTTGGTGACTTCAATGTGGACTGGCTGTCCACATCCCACTCTAAAATTCGGAACAACGTAGCCACGCTCAACCTGCCCCAGATAATTAATGAACTCTCCCATCTAATCATCAAGTCTCACAATCACTCTCTATTAGATTGGGCTCTCACCTTGTACCTACACCAGATAATTGCTGCAGGTCTGCTGCTAAACTCCTTAAGTGACCATCATCTAATCTATGCAGTCCGGAAAATTCATCAGCCCAAAGCCTCTCCCCACAAAACCCTGCTGGTTTGGTCCTACAAATCTCTGAACCTTGCTCACCTGCTAAATGACTTGGCAAACCACAACTAATCATTCATCCATCACGCCACCTCTATTGACTCTGCATTAGACTTTTTCAAGTCTGCATTCCTCTTGTTTTGGGATACTTATGCACCACTCAGACAGATCCGGATGCGGGGTTCTCATCTGCCTTGACTCACTGCAGAACTCATGGCCTACCTTTGGGTCAGGAACCAAGCATGAAAGACTCACAAAGCCTCCAGCACCACTACCGAGTACCAAAACTACCGCATTCTTCGAAATGCCTGTACTAGAGCAATCTGTCTGGCCAAGGCAGATTATTTTAAATCCACCTTCCTTGCTAACATTAATCACCCTTCCAAATTATGGAAGGTGGTACAATCCCTCTTCCTTCCCCATCCCAGCCTCCTACCCCTGTTATTAAAGCTGGAAACAACACCATAACCGACCCGCTCAGAGTGGCAACTAAGTTTAAGTCCTTTACTTCTTGTACTTTCGCACTCCTGACCTCTCTTCCTCCATGGCCAAGCCCCCCTCTAAAACTCTCCAAGCTGGCCATGCCCCTCACCTTTCCTTCTCCTTACACCACATTACCCCAGCAGAAGTATACAATGCCCCTCTTGCACTAAACCCCACCAAGGGCAAATGCCCCTCCGGGCTGGACTCCAAAAACGCTTATCCTGACAGTGCCCGCCATCACCTCCCATCTTGCCTCTCTCTGCAACCTTTCCTTCTTCCTTGCTTCTATTCCATCAGAATGGAAACATGCCACTGTCATCCCCCTCCCGAAAGGTGGCGACCCCTCGTCCACTGGAAACTATCACCCTATCTCTCTCCTCCCCATTCTGGCAAAACTACAAGAACATCTAGTTCTCTCCCAGCTCACCGCCTTCCTTGAATCTTCCGCCTTCTTCATACCTTACCAGTCTGGGTTTAGGAAGTCCCACTCAACCACCACCTCCCTCCTGAGGCTCGCTGAATCCATCCATACCAGCACGGACAAGGGCCTCATCGCCTCTGCCATTTTTGTCAACCTTGCAGAGGCTTTCGACACTATCTCACACCCTCTCCTCTTATTCAAGCTAGCATTAGCAGGGCTCTCTAGCGAGGCCACCAGCTGGTTCCACTCCTACCTTGTGGGTAGGACTCAATCTGTCAGGATTGGAAACTCCCTATCTCCCTCCCTCCCTCCCCATCACCACTGGTGTACCTCAAGGCTCTGTCCTTGGCCCTTTGTTGTTCTCCATCTTCCTCAATGACCTGCCCTCTGCCTGCCCACACACCTAAATCCATATGTATGCCGACACCATCCTGCTTACATCCAGCCCCTCTACCTCTGATGTGGCGTCCAGACTACAGTGAGACTTTGAGGAAGTTCAGCTCTGGTTTCACTCAAATCAGCTTTTCCTGAACGCAAAGAAAACAGTCTCCATGACCTATGAAAAAGACAGAGACTCTCTCAGCTCCCCCTCCTACCCACTTTCCACACCCTGGATGGGACAATGCTAGAGGTCTGCTCCTCCTTTTGATACCTTAGGGTCTGGCTTGACCAGCACCTTGACTTTCTGTGCATATTGATGCCATCACAAGAAACTTCACCCCAAACTGGGTGCCCTGTACCACAACCATGCGTGCATCCCTCTGCCAGTCCGCAGTGCAGTTGTGCAGAAAATGATCCTCCCTATTTTCGACTTTGGGGATGCAGTCTACAGTGCTGCTCACAAAACTTCAGAACCAAAATGATAACTGAGCTTTTTACACTTGTATTTTTGTGGTTCTGGTCTAAAGAGGAACTGAACTGCAATTCTTATTTTTTTTAACTTCTGCTGTAATTTTTGGGTAACATCTTCTTTGGATCGTCATTTTTGGCATGACTGACAGGCCCCCCCAAAAAAGATGGGATCCACAGGTTTTAAACATTATAAAATCTGCTACCAAATCCTAGCTAATGCAGACTGCCACGAGTTGAGTTTGAGGTGCCTGGGTCCAGATTATAATTTTGTCAACTGTGAAATCTGATTAAGTTCTGCCCTAAAACACAAAAGAAGAGGACCAAAATATTAGAAGTCATTATGGCTTCTCCACATCACCTAAAGGTTCAGATGGAGTCCAGGCCCTCTGACCCTCTGAGTAAGCAGCACATCAAAGAAGAGGCTGCAAGAGTTGGTTCAGAGGCCAGGGTGTCTGAACGGGAGAACCCTGAATCCAGTAAAATTAAAAGAGCCTCTGCTCAGACACTGAAGACATGGCCTGCTAAGAAAAAACAATAAGAAAAATGTTGCTGTCCCTCCTCCTAAGAAGGAATGTAACCACCAGTAGACACAAACAGAATGCCCTTATTAAAAAAAAGTACATGACAAAGACATGGCAATTCCTCCAGGATTTCCAGGCTATGAGGAATTTCATGAAAATGTTTGCCTCGCCTCCCCTCCTCAGGCTCCAGTTCCATTTCCAGTGCCTATGGAGGAGTTGGCTGAATTTTACTATGAGGAGGATGAGGATGAAGAACTCATAGAGCTTGATGGTTCTCCTGAACAAGAGTTTGATTCACTTCCTAGTCCCCAGGACAACTATACCTCATACTATCCTTTTGTGAGGCAAATGGTGAACATTTCATCACAGAACACTACTGAAGATGAGGTTAAGGTGGAATTTATGGATATGATGGGTTTAAAGAGCCACTGATGCCAAAAGTGCTACATTGCAGAATCCAAATAAGCATACTCCCAGTAAATCTCATACAAAAAACTAGATTTTTACGTTACTTGATTTTAAAGTTATTAGCCATTTTGTAACTTTGATTGCACTACCTATGCAATAAAAGCAGGTGTCAGTAAAGAGCTGCTGATGATGTCATGTAGGGAGCTCAAAGTCTAATAATGACTGTCAGCAAGCGTATAACACCCATTTCTCCAAAGTTGTAAAGATCATGTGCAATGGTTTTCTCAAATAAAACAGACAGCACCAGTCAGTAAACATTGTTATAAATACTATATATGTTCCAGGTTTTGTAACAAAGTTGGCAAAATGGTATTATTTAATGCTGTTTTTGTGTGGTCCGTTTCACCAGGGTTGCTGGACACTAAGTCAGCATGCCTCCAGACTGCTGAAGCCAGTTAGAGTGCTACTAATTTTATTGCTGTTTGTCATTGTCTGCTTTACAATATGTTTTAATAGGGACCTCATATGTTTTAATTCCTACTAGGGGTGGAAGTGTTAGCTCTGGTAAAATGATCATTGTAATTTAAAGTAGAACATACAGTAGATGAGTCTGACCCACCCCCATTAAGAAGGAGATGGGATAATTGTTTTAAATTGCCATTCTTAGAAGTTGCCTCAATTGACTAATAGGTATGAATGAGCTCAGCCTTTCATAAGAAACTAATTCAGTCTACAAACCTCACAGTGTGCTATGATCCATCATTCAACAAAAGGACCACAATACAAAGGCATCCAGACAAAATATTGTTAGTTTTGTTACAAATCCTGAAACACAAACTTTTTAAAGCAATGTTTACTAACTCATGCTGCCAATTATGAAAACCATTGCTCATGATCTTTACAGCTTTAGAGAAACATGTCCTATAAGCTTGCTGACATGGAAGAATAAACTGTAAGGTCCCTAGATGACATCAGCAGCTGCACTTCAGTGGAACAGGCTTTCTATGAACAGCTAGTGAAATCAGGGTTACAAAATGGCTAATAACTTTAAAATGAAGTAACACAGAAATCTACTTTTTGGTATGAGATTTACTGTGGATATGCTTATTCTAATTCTGCAATGTAGCACTTTTGGCAAGATGGCATCAGCAGGTCTTTAACTCCCACAAAAAGATTGCAGTTGCCCATCCACAAATCCCTCAGAAAAGCCACTTGTGAAAACAAATCATGCAAGCATCGACATCGGCTGCTGGCGTAGATAAGAAAATTGAGAAAAAGTATCAGGTGCACAAACAGGGTTCCGAATACCTATTTTCTCAATCAAACAATCAATCAAACTCTTTATTTAACCAGGTGATCACCATTGGGCAAAGTTAATTTTCGAGGTGGGCCTGGGTTTTTCAATAAGGACAATGCACAACAAAATACAATATATATAATTATAACATGGGCATGTAACTGTCAGAAAGATCATTGGATGAAATGAGTCAGGTGACCGCTCATTAATTAAGCAATAATGCATGACAGGGTGTGTGTTGTGCTGGGATAACGTCACGCCTGGGGTGATTAGGCAAGAGGCCACAGGCCGTGTGCGACTAATCACCCCAGAAGTGACGTTATCCCAGCACAACACACACCCTGGAGTGCATTATTGCTATTATACAATGGCTCATTTGTCAAATTAAATTAAAAAAATTGATTTTAAATGTATTTAAAAATTTTTTTAGTAATTTTTTTTTATTGAGTAGGAATACTTACTGGAAAAATAGTGCTGTTCTATTGTTTGCCCAGTAGGTGGTGCTTCATGTCCCGCCCCCTCATACACACACACACAGACACCCATGCTAATTTTTTGTGTCAGTTTTTGTTGCCATCAAGTTTAATTGGATTGATTCTGCTGTCCAGTCTTTCATGTGTCAGCTGAAGATTTTTAAATACCGTCAGTGAAAGTTGCGTACAGGAGTCAGGAGCGTGGTGGTGCAGATTCGCTTCATGACCCCCCCACACACACAGACCCATGCTAATTTTTTGTGTCAGTTTTTGTTGCCATCAGGTTTGATTGGATTGATTCTGCTGTCCAGTCTTTCATGTGTCAGGTGAAAATTTTTTTTTTTTAAATACCGTCAGTGAAAGTCGCATACAGGAGTTGGGAGCAAGGCTTGTATGTACACTTCCGGTTTTACGGTTCCATTTTTATGTGCGTCTCACTTCAAAGAAAGGAGCTGTTAAAAGTGCTGTAAGGTAAACTTGCTTATCTAGTTCTTTTTGTGCAGTTCTTGTGAGCTAGCAGCTGCTATTTTGTCAGGAATTGAGCAACATCAGAGAGCCACGTGACTATGAGCTATGGTTTTCCTGATAACTGAAGCTGCTTGGTTTTAGGAAGAAATGTGTGTAGGAGTTGTATTTTTTGGAACCTTCTGTGCTGGGGGACTTACGAGTGATTTGATCGGAGGGAGGTTTGAAGTTTTAACCGTGAACACGGAAGATGGCTTCGGAGTGGGAATTACAGAAGCGGGCTAGCTGGCGGGGAACATGACAAGCGTGCAGTAGTGGAATGATTTAGGTTACCATTTATGCGGTCTTCTGTGTGCTGGAACTAGAGCCGTGATGTTGTACTCAGATAACATCACGGCTCCAGTGCATGACAGTCTAATCAGAGTACAAGATTCTTTCATGCCATTGTATAATTACTAGTAATTTTACAGTAAGTGGATGTGGTGAGAAGTCGTGGAGGAGAAATTTAATTAGAACTGGCCAAACTAATTGTGGTGTAGTTTCAAAATGTGAAAGGCAGCCATTTTTTCCTATCGCTAAGCCAGTGTGCCCACCCACCCACCCAATGGACCTTGAAGAGCCTAGCATATCCCCTTTAACAGAGCCATAAACATACATTCTGTTTTCCACAAGAAGCTGTGCCTCACAATGCTGCTAGATACACTCAAGTCCCCAAACAGAAGATAAAGTACCCCCTAGTCCTGGTGAGTCAGTGACCGTGCTCACAGCTCTGCGAGATAGAAAAGGATATAGATAGTGCGTGACGGCATCTCTGTAGGTTAGGGATCGTGACCCACAGAGCGAGCAACACAGTGAAGGTGTTTTCTGCTTGAACAAGGTGCAGCATTGCGAATTACTGCAATGTTCTTGATCCCTGTGCAGTATTCCCAGGCACCCGCTCTGCAGACATCCAGAATGCATCGCCATGTGCTTTTCCCAGTCACCTGCCATGCAGCGGTCCAGTATGCACAACATGCTGTTCTCCGTTATGGCAACAATGAGCAACATCGATCGAGTGTCAAAACTGGTGAGTTACTGAGTCACAATATAGGAAGTCACATTAAAATAAGTGAGTGTCTGTGCAATCGGTGGCAGTCCGGTGCAATCAGCATGAAACAAGGATCAGACATTAGACAGAAATACCGAATTGCCAATGGCAGCAATGGAGACTGACAAAGTGAAATCAGTCTTACATCAGTCTGACTTTTGATTTGTCTGAAGCTGAGAGCCTTGCATCACTGCAAAGAACAAACTGTAACTTCATTTAGGAGCTGGAAACTTGGTAAGGCATAATATTGTAAAACAGGGGAGCTACGCTTTCTACAAAGAGTTTCATTTTTTTTCTCCTTATTGGCATTAAGCAGATAATTGCAGGATTCCATTAAAAGTGTAGTAATTTTATAACCAGAGGGTGAGATACAACTGAATTTGCTTGATGGTTGGGGTTGAGACTTAGGATTTAGAGGGATATTTTTGCAACATTTTAAAAGTGTCCTGCTGGCTGAGTAGTTAAGTTTATATCCTTGGTTTCACTGAAAGATTTTGTATATTGGAATCAGACAGCAGCCTGCCTACAGTGAAAGGCCTGCTTACATTACAGGTGTCACTAGTCAATCAGTTGGCTTAATGCTTAAGATTTTCAGTGCAGGAAGAGTGTAAAGCACAGCTGACTTATTTTGGGGCTGACCGCTCAGAGCACAAACCACCAGGCTGTTTTGGGGCTGGGAGGTTACCTGTGTCTGAGTTGGATGTCTGGATTTTCTCTGTTTGATTAGCAGGTTATTTTCTCTGTCAAATTGTTGTGTAGGGCATCTTGCTGACAGGAAGGCACTCATCGCAGTGCTGGGTCAGAGCTTTTAGCTGATTGTTTTCTTGAGGGCACAGTTTAGGCCCAACCCCTTCCCACCCCTCACCCCACCCACCCTGGAAATAGTTCCTTTATACCTGGGGTTCTGACATCATTTCCTCAAGAGTGCAAGGTGCATATCACTGTCATATCCTCTCTAGCACACTGCACTGACAATATAAGCATACACATTGTATAATATATATATTTCATATAACAAACCAATCACACACACACACACACACACACACAGAAAAAGTAGATAAACATGTGGGGAGTAGTACAATGTAATGGCTGTGGGGCAGCAGTCTTCCGGGAGTCTTTCTGGAGGCTGAGATGCTGCCCTATTTGCAGACAACTCTCTGCCCTGAGGGAGGAAGTTGCCCATCTTCAGGCCATGCTGGACAGTAGTAAGGGAACCTTCCCCCAGGCCACACTGGATGGTAGGAAGGGAACCTCCCCCATCCAGGGAGCACAAGAGCCACCACCACTACCTCAGAGGTTGCGAAGAAAACACAGCAGTTGGACCACAGTGGGCTCAGGAAGGGTGAGGATGGTGGAACAGAGGCACACCCAGTCAGTTGTTCCACTCCACAATCCATACACCATTCTGGGGGAGCATAGCTCCCCTATAGATGCACCCACAGAGGAGACTAAGGAGGCTGAGGATAGCTGTCACAAGGGAGGCCCACAGGAAGGAGACAGAGGACACCACAAGGAAAGGAAGCAGCTCCTGGTGGGGGACTCAATTATTAGGGGGATAGAACTGGGGGGAGCAGGGAAAACTGAAGTAAGGTGCCTGCCTGGTGCCATGGCTTGGAGGGACAGGAAGCGCATCCTCAGGATCACGGGAACAGCTGCACGGGAGTCTGAGCTGGACGTCATTGTCCACCTAGGGACAAATGACTTGGCTCATCATGAGATTAGAGCAGTGCAGAAGGACTTTGTAGAACTGGGAGGGGCCTAAGACAAGTAGCACACACAGTATCCTTCTCAGAGGTGCTGCCTGTCAATGGCATGAGTGAGGCGAGGTACTTTGCACCATGCAGTTTAATGAATGGTTGAAAAAATGGTGTGGAGCACAGGGTTTGGCTTCATTGGGGACTGGGTTCCACCTGGAGGACACCAGCCTATACTGGCAGGATGGTCTGCATCTGTCCAGGAAGGAACAAGTCTTTTGAGCAATCAGTTTAAATGCTTCATTGGCAAGCTTTTAAACTAGTCAAGAGGGGAGGCACTGATAAGCAGCAGGAAAATCCCAGCCTCCCCCTACAAAACAGGGTACTAAATGAGAAAAAGACCAAGGTAGAAAGGTCAGTGGGGGATGCTGCAACAGAAGGTAAAGCCATCAAAAAATGGAGAGCAATGAGTACCAATGCCCGTAGTCTGAGCAACAAGCTTCCTGAATTAGTGGCCTTGATGGAGGAGGAACATCTGGATATCGTGGCAGTCACAGAAACATGGTACACACAAAACCATGACTGGGATGTAAACATACCAGGATACACTATCTACAGGAGGGACAGGGAGGGTAAAAGAGGAGGAGGAGTAGCTCTTTACATAAGGGAAGGAATCAAAGCAACAGAACAAAAGGGTAAACAGGGAGGAGAAGAAGCACTGTGGGTAAATTTGGAGACCGCAATGGCACCACAATCCGCACAGGGGTCGTATACAGACCCCCTTCTCAGGGGGAGGAAATGGACAAGGAAATGATAGAAAGTATACTTAGAATGGCAGAAAAGGGAGATATTGCTGATGGGTGATCTGAATATGCCAGATGTTAACTGGAGTGCAGTTGCAGCAGCCACTTCTAAGAGTGGGGTTATTCTAGATGCCTACAGGGGCATGCCTTAGACAACTAGTATTGGAGCCCACTCGAGAGAGAGCAATCTTAGACCTGGTTCTCAAACGGAGATGAAGAGGATCACAGATGTAGAAGTGGGTAGCCATCCGGGAACTAGCGACCATCGAACAGTATGGTTCACAATAAACACAGCAATAGAGTCAAGCCATACAAAGACAAAGGTACTGGATTTTAGGAGGGCTGACTTTTGTCAAAATGGGTGAGTGCCTAAGGAATGCACTAGCAAATGGGCAGGAAGGAGGTGGAAGAACAATGGGAATAATAAAACTGCCATCACAGAGGTATCAAGCCTTTGTGTAAAGCAAATAAACAAACGAAACGAGGTAAGAAACCACTATGGTTCTCAAAGGAAGTGGCAGTGAAGGTTCAAGAGAAAAGAAAGCATTCAGGAAGTACAAGGAATCACAGAAGGAACAGGACAGAGAACTATATCAGTTAAAGCAAAGGAAGCTGGGAAGGCAGTCAGATCAGCAAAGGCCCAAACTGAGGAAAAGATAGCCAACTCAGTTAAGAAGGGGATAAAACCTTTATAGGTACATCAGGAGCGAAGGAAGATCAAGGAAGGATAGTGAGGCTTAATAAAGGGGAGGGAGGGTGGGCAGAGGGTGACTGTGAAAAGGCAGAGATACTAAACAAATATTTTTGCTCAGTATTTACAAAGGAAGAGGGGGAGGTACCTAAAACAAACAGTAGAAACACTCTGGATACAGAAGTTGATACCAGCCCATTTACAGAAGAAAGGGTTATGAAAGAACTCTTAAAACTGAAGGTGGGCAAAGCAATGGGGCCTGATGGGATTCATCCCAGAATTCTAAAAGAACTAAGGGTAGAACTAGTGACACCACTGACTACCCTCTTTAACAAATCATGGGAGGATGGGGTGGTACCCGAGGACTGGAGGAGGGCAGATGTGATTCCCCTTCACAAAAGTGGGAGCAAGGCAGAAGCAGGAAACTACAGACCTGTTAGTTTAACCTCAGTGGTAGGGAAAATGATGGAATCACTTCTGAAGGAAAGAATTGTTAAATATCTAGAGGCCAGAGGGGCACAGGACCCAAGGCAGCATGGATTCACAGCGGGAAGGTCATGCCAGACAAATCTGATAGATTTCTTTTACTGGGTGACCAAAGTAGTCGATCAGGAGGGGCTGTGGACATGGCCTACCTAGACTTTAACAAGGCATTTGACACAGTCCCACACAAAAGATTAATATACAAGTTAGCCAGCCTGGGAGTGGGTCCCAAGATGACAGCCTGGGTAAAGAATTGGCTGGAGAATAGGACACAGAGAGTAATAGTAAATGGAGTCCACTCTGAAAAAAGGGGGGTTAGTAGTGGGGTACCGCAGGGTTCAGTATTAGGACCAGTCCTCTTCAATTTCTTTATAAGTGACATTGCAGAGGGACTGGAGGAAAAGTATGTCTCTTTGCAGATGACACAAAATCTGCAACAGAGTTGATGCACAGGGTGGGTGGAAAGGATGAGAAGGACTTGGCAAGGTTAGAGGAATGGGCAAATGTATGGCAGTTTAGATTCAATGCTAAGAAGTGCAGGTGATGCACCTGGGAAACAAAACCCAGGGAAGAGTACACAATGGGGGTGAGATACTAACAACAACAAAATGGAAAGGGACCTGGGGTAGTCATATCAGATGACCTAAAGGTGGGCAAGCAATGTGACAGGGCAGCAAGGAGGGCTGGGGATACTGGGATGCATAGGGAGAGGCATCACCAGTAGAAAACAGGAAGTTATTATCCCTCTGTACAGACAGCTAGTGAGACCCCATCTGGAGTACTACGTGCAGTTCTGGAGACCCAATCTCCATAAAGACATGAGACAGGATGGAAGCTGTCCAGAGGAGGGCAACTAAAATGGTGCAGGGTCTGCACGGAAGACATATGAAGAGAGACTTAAGGAGCTTAATATGTATAGCCTCGAGGAAAGGAGCGAGGGGGACATGATAGAAACTTCAAGCACCTCAAGGGAATCAACAAAGTCCAAGAGGGTAGCATCTTTCAAAAAAGAGGTGCAAGAACAAGGGCACAATTTGAAGATAGAAGGGGCGGCTCAGAGGTAATTTAAGGAAGTATTTTTCACAGAGAGGGTGGTGGATGTATGGAACGGCCTTCCAGAGGAGGTTGTGGAGTCACAAACAGTGGTGGAATTCAAGCATGCATGGGACAGTCATAAGGCAATTCTAGGGGGTGGGGGTAGGAAGAAGTAGGCTGCTGGTTAACTAGGATCTGCAGCTTATCCATCAGGTAAGGAAATGGGCAGACTGGGTGGGCCAAGCGGTCCTTATCTGCCATCAAATTCTATGTTTCTATGTTGCCTGTAGTGTGTCTGAAACAACCCACAGCATTAACAGGGCATCCGCAGGCCTACATCTCTGTTTGTGCCCCTGTAGACAGAGTCAGGGAATGTGCACTGTTCCTCCACCTGTAAGTACCACATGGAGATAAGTAAAATGACGGTGAGACACAGCAGGAACACACTGAAAGCACAATAACAAGATTGACCTGCTGCTTGATTTGAAGTAGTAGGCCTGTTTACCATTAAGTAATGTCACTAGAGCTATTTTAGATAGTTTTATTGTGGCAGAACACTAAAAACTGTGGTACTGCAGCCAGAAATAGTGGAAGAACACTAAATAGTTCCCACAGTTTCTGAGTATAATTCCATGATTTTTCCTCCATGTCTCTCCACATGTGGCCATGTTATAAGCAGAATAACCCACTCTAGGGTGTGTGTTTATTGAGGATTAATCAACACCTCAGGTGCTGTGAAGACACTTGGTCTGTGGCCTTATGCCTCACAACACACCTGAGGTGTTAATTAATTACCAATAAACGCACACCCTGTCGTGGGTTATTGCTTACCAAGTAAACAGTAGGTGGCAATGACAGTAAGAAATGTATGTATAGATATAGGTCAAAGGATACAATAATTATAAACCAAACACAATATGCATGTATGTATGTATACAGGTCAAAGGATACATCAAATAGAAACAGAACACAATATACAGTGTATATATATATATATATATATATATAATATATATATATATATATATAGTGATCTAGGATAAGGATCGATATTACAAGGCTAGCCTAGGAGAAAATTTTTTTTTTTTTTTCTCATCCTGATCATGAGGGAAATGATTCAGACTACGCCTGTGACAAGGCCAAGGTGCCCCATTCTTTTCAGCCTCCTGAGAAAGAGTCCAGGAAACTAGATAGCTTGGGCAAAAAAGTTTACACCTAAGCTTCCCTGCTATTAAGGCAAGCAGTATACTTGGCCTACATAGCTATGTACCAAAAAGACCTCTGGAACTCCATTTTTGGCAATTTGAGAGATTGCTACTTGTGACCTGGCACAGCATTTGGTTGACACAGCAAAGACTGTTTTGGATGCCGCTAAGTACCAGTTCCACATGGCAGTAGACATCAATCACATCGCATCCAGGGTCATGGCACATGCTGTGTCACTAAGAAGGTTTGCCTGGCTTAGAACCACAAACCTTTTGTAGGACATTCAAATAAAAGCAAAGGATTTTCCCTGTGTGGGAAGTTCACCGTTCAGTGACAAGACAGAAGTTTACATGAAAAAGGTGTATGAATACAGGACCACCTACAAGAGCAACACTGAGAAGGAAAAGGCCTCCACTTCCTTTGGTGCTTGTAGAAGGGGAGGTAGAGGCAGGGGATACTTCCGCCATGCTTGTATTACTTATGACTACCCCCAACAAAGGGGTTTCTTCAGGGGTAGAAGTAGAAGGGGCCTCAGGCATGCAGAAGACAACGCCAGCTCCCAAATCCCAAGCAGAGCAAAACCCCTGACAAACTTCTACAGGTTGCCCAGCCATTGCCAGTGTAGTGGGGGAAGGCTGACTCACTTTTTTCAGGAATGGGTAAAAGTAACCACAGACAAGTGGGTCCTGGAAATAGTGAGTTAGGGTATGCCCCTGCAGTTCAAATAATTCCCAACACTGCACAGCCACAAAACCTTCTCTCCTCACACCAACAGAAAGCTAGTAACAGAGGTAAGACAATTTACTGTAATCAAATGCAGTGCAAAAAGTTCCTCCCTCACAGTGGGAAAGGGATTTTACTCAAGATACTTCCCAAACCCACAAGAAAAATGGGGAGTGGAGACCCATTTTAGACCTGAGATACCTGAACAAACACTTCAAAAGAAGGCAAAATTCAAGATGGCAACACTGGGATCAGTGATTCATTCACTGTAAAAAGAAGATTGGCTGGGATCACTGGATCTGAAAGATTTTTTTCATATACCAGTCAGGCCCAGTCACAGAAGGTACCTCAGATTCAGGGTAGGGAATCCCCACTACCAATTCACAGTCCTTCCCTTCGGTCTGTCTTCAATGCTAAGGGTGTTCACAAAGTACATGGCCATAGTGTCAGAGCATTTGAGGAGGCAAGGGTGGCACTTTTTCCCTATCAGGACAATTGCCTAGTCATAGGAGAATCACACCTGGAGGCAAAGTTACCCCTTCTTCTGGCACAAGGCATCTTGGAGGACCTGGGCTTCCTTACCAGTGTTCAAAAGTCACAAACAGAACCAATTCAAGTTCTGGAATGTAGAGGTGCAGAGCTAGCTACCCTACAAGGAAGGGCATTCCTTCCTGGGAAAGGGTAGTAAATCTGATCACAGCTGCAAAATCCTTCAAGGCAGCTCAGCCCAGACCTGCAGTAGATTTTCTGTGCTTGCTAGGGTGCATGGTATCATCCAACACAGTGATGCCAGCTGCTAGGTTCCAAATGAGAGACATCCAGTACCACCTAGGGAGATTTTGGTCCCAGAGGTGGGATCCACTTTTAAAGCTAGTGCCCATCACAAGATGTCTGCTAAGGGCACTGGCATGGTAGATGGGAAGAATACAGCCTCAGAGAAGGAGTTACCTTTCTTTTTGGTAATCACCTACAGCCACACTAACATTAGATACCTCCCTCCTGGGCTGGGGCATTCACCTGGAGGAACTCACTATGAGTAGTTTGTGAGGCACGCAGGAGTCACAGGAACACACACCTCCTGGAGCTCAGGGCAGTGTACCTGGCAGTGCAGGCCTTTTCCTCCCACATCAGAGGTCAGTCTGTCCAGATCAGGGCAGACAACATTATTACTATATAGTGTATGGCTGAATCCTATTGTGTATGGAGATCTATACACTGTAAAATGTTCTGCTGCAGTAGTGACATAGCTACTAACGCAGAACTTTTCATTCTGTTAGTAGCTACATCACAATACAAGCATCGCCATCAATGCTTTTTATTGGATAAAGGGCTGTTGAACTGTCACATGTGAGAGCTGGCTGTTGGACAGATGGCACTGAAAAGTAAGGACGGAGGACGGCAGAGACTGACTTCAGTTTAACAAAACAGGTAAGCAATTGTGTTGTTTTGGACCATACACTATATAAAATAGTGTATAAGAGCACTGCTATTCTTAAACCTCATGGTTTCCATGCCAGCGGTGTGACCTCTCGAGCTTCACTCTTGAGGTCCACGTCATCATGGAAACCATTCGGTATAAGAATAGCATTGTTGTGTATGGGCTCTCATGCACTATCCTATATGTATTACATAAACAGGGAGGAACAAGATCTTCAAAACTGTGCTCAGAAGCAATGAAGATCTGGAACGTAACATAATCCTTGGAGGTACAACTATTTGCAGTGTATCTGCCAGGGAAGGACAACATGCTGGCAGATTCCCTGAGCAGAATCAGTTAGGAAAATTACAAATGGACCCTGAACCAGCAAGTGCTGGCAACAATGTTCAGAAGGTGGAGTGCTTCACAGATACATCTGTTTGCATCCTGGGAAAACAACCAGCTCCCACTGTTCTGTTGCAGACCCCCATTGATGGGTACAGTCCCAGAGGATGCCCTGGTCCTGAACTGGTATGGGAAGTTCCTTTATGCCTTTCTTCCTTTCCCACTTTTGCTGAGAGTACTGCTGAAAGTGAGAAAGGAGTCAGCAACAGTTGATTCTCACAGCTCCAGACTCAGCCAAGCAGATTTGGTACTCACTGCTCCTGTACCCTCTGCATCACCAAACATCCAATTTTCCCCTGAGATTCAATCTGCTGACTTTGTCTCAGGGCAGGATAACATTCCCAGATCAGGGAACTCTGTGTCTCAGAGTGTGGGACTTCAACAGCTAGAGATCTCTGGACAAAATCTTTCTGAAAAGGTTATGAAGTGCTTAAGGTTTCCAAGAAACCAGCAACAAGGAAAGCCTATGCTTCAAAGTGGAAAAGAGTTTCTATCTGGTGTTCATATAGACAGCTCAGTCATTTGAGGGTGAGTCTAGCTTCAGTCCTGGACTACTTAGTCCATCTACAGTCCTTGGGACTCGGGCCCTCAACCCTGATAGTTCATCTGGCAGCCGTGTCGGCGTACATCTCAGCAGGCAGCGACAGGTCAGTGGCCTCACAACCCATTTTCAAAAGGTTCTTTAAAGGCCTTAATCACCCATACCCTCCAGTAAGGGGTCACGTCCCTCCATGGGTCCTGGATCTGTGTATTGTTTATCTGCTGGAGGCTCCTTTTGAGACTATGGCAAGTGCTGCTGTGAAGTATGTCACCTGGAAAGCAGTTTTCCTGGTGGCACTGACATCTGCCAGGAGGGTGAGCAAGCTGCAACCTCTCTGAACAGATCCTAACTATATCATATTCCACAGGGACAAGGTAGTCACGAGAACTAACAGAAAATTCCTCCCCAAAGTGGTGTCTGAATTCCATCTAAATCAGTCAGTTACACTTTCAATACTCTCTACAGCAAAATCCAGTTCAGGAGAACAGAAATTCCTCAATCTGGATGGCTTGAGAGCTCTGAGCTGCTACTTGGACCTCACAAAGGATGTAAGATCTACTAGCACTCAGCTGTTAGTCACCTACGATGAAATGGAGAAAGGAAAACCAGCATCCAAGTAAATCATTTCTCATTGGGGAGTCACGTGATGCAGTCCTCCAGATAACTGCCTTCTCTCGTAGCTCCAGCTCTCCGACCCTTTCAAAGTTATATTTACATGATCTACCCGACGTCTGACGACCAGAGTGAAGCTCAAAACCCTCAGTGGAGACGCGAGCCCAACCTGTGCTGCCTATCAAACTCTACAAGTGATGCATTCCAGGAAAAACGATGCCAGACACACACCGCCTGTCTCACCCGAAAAGGCCTCGAAGAAAGCCAGGGCCTCGGGGACTGAACAGGAGCAAACATCACTGGCGTCTAATGAGGATCTGCAACCCCTCACCCTGCATCGCTTTCTCTCGGAATTTTCCCCCTTCAGAGACAGCATGGCAGAGTTAACCGCAGAACTTAAATTACTCACCGGAGCTGTGGAAGATCTGCAACGAAGATCCGCAGACGCAGATGTAAGGATTAAGTCAGTGGAAAGACGGACCGACAAAATAGAACCCAAGATGGTATCTCTCTATCAGAAATTGGCCAAGATGGAGCTGAAGATAGAAGATCTTGAGGGCCGCAGTCATCGGAACAACGCGGTCCTCATAGGTCTCCCGGAGGGTGCTGAAGGAACTGATGTAATCTCTTTTGTTCAAAAGTTAATTGAGAGGATAGCTGGGCCCTCCCCTCACGGCACCACCTACACCATCGGAGGCCGGACTCTTAGCCCCAAACCCCTCCTGGAGCCCTCCCCGGCCTGATCTTTAAATTTTGAATTACCTTGAACGTCAGCATCTTTTCACCAAAATCAGAGATCTAAAGGTGCGTTGGGAAGACACAAAGATCAGGCTGGCGAAGATCTTCCGGCTCGGTCAGGCAGCGGAGGACCCAGTTTCATCCCCTGGTTTCAAAACTTGTTGCCGCCAGTATAAAATTCCGAATGTCTTACCCAGCCAAGCTAGGGGTGTGGATTTCAGGTGCCTGGGCTACATTTGACGATTCAGAACCTGCTGCTAAGGCTCTCCCCAATGCTTTCCATGAACTATTCAAAGGTTCCTGAAGTCTAAGAGATGGCTGGCGACTGACTACCAAGCTGCCAGAGCCGACCTTGTTTTGGAACTGCCCTACTTGATTGCCTGCAATGCCTTCTCACCTTTCGAGTCCCCATCCAGCCGATACCTTAGGCTTTGAATGTGCATACTAAGAGTCGCTTCCCTGCGCTATGGCTTACCAGTGACTGCTCCGACCCCTCCAGCCCCATTGCTACCCCATTGCATGGTCCCCTATCTTAGTAATCTCCTCCTGCAGGCAGCCGCTTCATGGGACCCAATTCCTATCCAGCTCAGTCACCCCTGCGGAACTAGGTGGCCGTTTCCTATTAACCGGTACTCTGGTGTGACATCCCATGACCATGGCAGTAAGGATCGACATTATAGCAGAGTACCCCTGGTCAGAGATGCAGGATGGTTCGGTCAAGCTCCGCTTCCCCTTTTTGGCTCCTCCTGTACAAGACCTTGTTTACGGGGATCCTCGACTCCACTCGGGACGCTTCTATTTTCTACTAACTAAGCGCACCACTCCGATACCAATGCAGACTCTCCGCAGCCCTCCCGAAGATACAACTCATCGAGTACACACAGATCCGTGGGGACTGCACCTTATTCACGCGGGGGTCTTGGCCCTCCTGCACAACGGTCGCTGCTCACCTCTTCAGCTGGACTCCTCTCGTCTGCTGTTTCCTGTCATAACTAGATTGTACATCATCTGTTGCATTGTTCTTTGCGGCTACTCCTATCGTCTCCACGGGGGCTATTACAATGTTAATTCGCATTCTCATGCTCATGTTCTTGTTTACAATTAGAATAGCTCAGCTACAGCCATTTTCACAAGTATTATGCATAAGACATCAGCACTGTTTGACCAGGCTATCCTTTCCTAGATTGGCTCAAGTAGCTGACAGTTTGTTGCATAGTTTTTGCTGATGTGTGCTGTTATCGCAATAGTTAATACTGTTAGTTGTTGGGACTTTTATCCTGAACATTTCTAGCTATGGGGTACTTTTAGCAACAGCTCCCATATTCAGTTATCGTAGCATATTACAAAATGTTTGGGTTTGGGGTGGCAGATTAGGTTCAGGGGCTGGGGGGAAGGATAACTAGAAGACTTGCTGTTCACTGTCTGTTGTTATGATGGGGTGGGGAGGTTGGGCTTTATCTCCAATAATACTCTCTATGATTTTACTGTTCCACTTATGATAGGTGGGGGAGGGGCCGAGGTGGGGCTCGTCTGGACTGGACCCTTTTCAAAGAAGCTTATCGACGGGTTGGCAGATGCCTTTTCCTTTTGCAGCGCAGCCCATATTTTCTGGCATATACAACTCCAAATACCGATGGGTAGCTTGAATTTTTTTTCATGGAACATAAAGGGAGTCAGACAGAAAGCAAAGCAGTACCAGGTCTGCAATCACCTTAGACTCCTTAAGTCCGATATCTCGTTCATCCAGGAATCTCATCTTCTGTCCTCGGAAGAATTAAACATGAAGAAGCAGCAGGTAGGCCAGGTTTGCTCCACCCAAGGCTCAAAGCAGAGCTGTGGGGTTATGATATTAATAGGTAGAAATGTTCCCTTTATCCCTAATAGAGTAATAAAAGACTCCCATGGGAGATATATTCTGGTCCAAGGTAGAGTTTTCAATATGGAAATCTTACGGGGGAAGTATACATGGCCCCAATTCCGATTCCCCGGAGTTTTTCATAAATCTCACAAATAAATTAATCCCTTTCGCTAACACACCGATGATTTTGGGTGGAGACCTCAATGTGGTCTCCGACCCTAATATGGACCGTACAGGGCGTAGGCCCAAAGGCTTATCGCCAGCACAAAGGGCTCTTCGAGACCTTTGGGACAAGGTTAGATTGCACGATATCTGGCGATTATTATATCCCTCTGAAAAAGGCTTCACCTTTATATCTCCCATTCATAAGACATCCTACAGGATCGATTATATACTGCTCTCGCACCATCTGATCCCGGGTGTGGTCGACTCCAATATACACCCCGGCCCGCCCTCCGACCATTCACTGGTCTCATGCCACCTCTCCGTATTGAATGTTCCAAACAAGAATGGCCATTGGAAGCTCAACAACCAACTCTTAAAAGACCCATAAATAGTGGAACATATTAACAGTCACATTGCCCAATACACTTCCGCTAATTTAAATTCCACGGGTAAACCTGATATCGAGTGGGGGGCCCTTAAGGCTTACCTCAGGGGTCTTTTCATTGGGGTGGCCTCAAGAAGAAAGAAGCTAAGAGAGCAAGAACTAATCCAACTTCTCAGACAGATTAGGGACATAGAAAAAAACCTTTCTCCACACACCCCGGAACAGACTGTATTGGATTTGGCTAAACTCAAAAACACCTATATGGAACACCTCAGAGAGAAAGCCGAATACATGATCCTTAAAACGAAAGCGACATATGTCGACCAAGGGGAAAAAGCAGGCCATCTACTGGTGGTCAGAGTTAAGCAGCAGGAATCCACCAGATATATTCCTACCATTCGGGCACACGACAGCCCCCTGCTGGTGGACCCTAAAGGAATCACCTCCGAATTCCAAAAATTTTTCCAATCCCTATATTCAACGATGACTAATCCCCCCTCTAATACGGTGCTGGATCGCTACTTAGAGGGGTTGCACCTCCCCACACTTAGAGCCAAACAGTGTACCACACTATGCGCTCCCTTAACGGGAACAGAAATTATTGGCGTAATTGACAGTCTCCCCAATGACAAATCTCCTGGGCCTGACGGGTTTTCCCTGAACTTCTATAAAGTGTTCGCAAAGACCCTCGCTCCAATACTTCTTCCCGTTTTCAAGCAGATCCTTGATGGGTCCAGCACAGATACCTCACTTTTCGAAGCCATAATTGTTCTCATCTTGAAACCTGGTAAAGCTCCTGAAAATGTAACAAGCCACAGGCCTATCTCGCTACTCAATCAGGATATCAAGATTCTCAGCAAACTGTTATCAGTCAGACTGAGTGCCGTGATTCCAGGTCTTATTGGTGCAGAACAAGTCAGTTTCATGGCGAATAGACTGGCCAGCGATCACATCAGAACCCTGGATCATGCCTTCTCGGCGTCCAGGGATGCTGTATTTCCTGCAGCGTTGGTCTCCCTGGACGCCGAGAAGGCATTCAATAGAGTTGATTGGAATTTCCTATTCCAGACTTTGAACACTTTTGGTTTTCCCCTAGAGTTTCAGAAGTGGATTCAGGCCCTCTACACTGCCCCGACCACCAGGGTTTTCTGTAACAGGTGTTTTTCTGATAGGTTCCCCATCCTCTCTGGCACGAGACAGGGATGCCCCTTGTCCCCACTACTTTTCAATATTTATCTCGAACCCCTTATACGCCGCTAACTGGCTGATCCCAGGATCCAAGTAATACCGGTACAGGACATAGAATTAAAAGTCTTGGCTTATGCAGATGACCTGCTCCTCTGCACTTCATACCCCAAGAAGTCCATCCCATTTCTACTTGAGGCTATCAGAGAATTCAGTTCATTATCAAACTATAAGCTCAATATTGAGAAAAAGGTAGTTTTTCTCCTTAACCACAGAGTGATGAGGAATCAGGTCGAGGCCTTGGGCCTCTCCTGGGATAGGAAAACAGTGAAGTACTTAGGTATCACATTTTCTAGAAATTCTTCCCTCATGCGTAAACTTAATCTCGATTCCCTACTAAACACTGTTGTCCAAGACTTGAACAGATGGTCCCTTCTCCCTCTCATGATCTGGGGCAGGATCAGCCTCGTCAAAATGAACGTATTCCCCCGGTTGCTCTATCCCCTCAGTCTCCTCAATATCTGGTTACCCCACTCATGGTTTAAAAGGGTCCACAACATCTTCACCAACTTTATTTGGGCTGGTAAAAGACACTGGCTGGCCTATCATAAGCTTGCTGCCCCCAAGCTTAAGAGAGGCTTGAGAGTCCCCCACGTTGGTCTTTATTACTGGGTCAGCAACCTAAGCAAATACTTAAGGTGGCTTCGCCCCCGGATCCCGGCTTCTTTGATAAGTACATACCACTATGGGTCCAAATAGAGTTATCCCAAATCCGTAGGCATCACCTCTCTCCATCAGCTCTCCTGTCCGTCCACCCTAAAAGTCTTCCTAAGTCTTGGCTTGGGTGGCCCATTGTCATATCGGTGAAGGCACACGCTCAGCTCTGTACGATTCTCAAATATAACCAATGTGGAGACCTTGAGCAACCCCTCATGGGGAACCCGAACATTAGATTGGAAGGGAAAACTCTCTCCCCTACCTGGATCCCACAATTCCGGGATGTAAAGCTTAGGTATTTCTGGGCCAAGGCAGAACAAAGATGGGCCTCCTCCGTAGACATCTTGGAAAAGTCCGGCCTGCCCAATTCCAATATTTTCAAGCTATTTCAATTACGGCACCTCCTAATAAAAACCTTTGGAACCCATCTCCCGTCTGCTGGAGTATCCCCCTTCTGGTCCGAAATGGCACAAAGTGTTGGCCTTTCTCATGCGATCTCCAAAATATTAAAAAACTTGCACAGCCATTTACATCCTGACCCCTTCGGACCTAAGGTTTTTTGGGAAACCCTCCTACCAGGGATACCCTTCAGGTGGGAAACACTCTGGTGGGGTTGTCATCACTATATTACTCAGGACAGACTCCAACTCATACAGTTTCGTATATTGCACAATCTATTCTATACCCCCCAGAAGATTGCTAAGTTCGACAGTAGACACTCCGTCACCTGTCTGAGATGTGGACAAGGCGATGGCAACTTAGTACATATTTTCTGGTCCTGCCCCAAAGTAGCCCCCCTCTGGGAGCAGATTAGGGTGTGGGCAGACCCCCTGTTAGGTCTAGGTGAGTCTTTCTCGATTGATACTTGCCTCCTTGGGAACTACTCAGAAATCTCCGTAAAGGCGCGCAAATATCATATTGCCCTTATAGCAATGACAGTTAAAAAGTTAGTATTAAGGCATTGGAAGGACAATGAGGCCCTATCATATTGTGAGTGGTTGACGGAGTTACTATACTGTCTCAGAGTCGAGAAGATGATATTCAGCTTGCAAAACAAATTAAGCAAATTCAACAAGATATGGGCCCCCTTTCTTGCACTTTATTCTTAGCATTTGCCATTTTCTTTTTATTACATAATAAAGTTCTGTCAGCTATATCATGGTTCCACACCGAGTTGCCTGGTCTGGACGAGCAGGGATATAGGGGGGTGGGGGGCAAAGGGGTAGAGGGGGGACGGAGGGATTGAGGGTTGTTTTTTTTTGTGTGTGTTTTATTTTACTTCCCGAGGTACATGTCTCTTCAAAACATAGCTGGTTCATGTTGTTTGTATGCTGGAAACTTTAATAAAGATTTAATGTAAAAAAAAAATAATTTCTCATTGAATAGTTTCCTGCATACAGTTCTGTTATAGTAAAGTTGGCAAACTACCACCTGAAGGCTTTAGGGCCCACTCCACAATGGACACCTCTGCCTCTGTGGCAGCACCATGAAGTGTTTCACTGCAGCAAATTTGTAAAACAGCTACCTAGAAAACAATACATACTTTCACAAGGCACTAATGCCTGGGCATACGGTCCAGAAGGGATGCCAGTTTTGGCACTGCTGTCTTGCAGAATGTTTTCCCTAAATAGGCTCTGTACCCAGCCTCTCAAGGTACTGCTATGGAGATCGCAGTTGATAAGCATAAATGAGGGATTTCTGGAGTTTGAAGAAAAAATTACTCACCATAGTAATGTTTCTTCCAAAAGGATCCTTCACTACACTTAACAATCCCACTCCCAACCTCCTCTTCCAGAACCCAGAAAAGGTTCACACAAGAATCAGTTATTTCTGTTGCTTGAGCATTACTTGTTCAAGACCTAGGAATCCCTCACTACACTTAACTGCAGTCATTACCATGAAATGAGCTGCCCCGGAGCCTAGAATTTTGTGCTAACTATGGAATCTTAGAATGAAAATCAAAACTCTGCTATGTGGTCAAGCTCACCTCTGCACTCAAATGTCAGATTTATTTCTCCGCCTGAAGGAAGCAGTCACCCCAAAGTCACCTCTCCAGCTTCAGTTGGTCTCCTCAGCTAAATCCATTTACGTAGGGCCAGACCGTTGTTTTTGTCCCTTGAGCCTCTTCCCATACTACTGATTTTGCTTTTGCCAATATTGTTGTATGTTCTTGTTCAACTCTCCCTGGTTTTGGTAAGAGGGCCTATCTTGTTGGAAATCCTTTGCTTTCCCTTCCACCACATATTAGGTGGATGGTTTGATGTCATTCTGCACCGTGGCCACCTTGGCCTTGGAACTTGAAGCCAGGTCCCGCACATAAATTTGGTATGCATGCTCCACTCTATCGATGATAACATCAAAGTTATCCCATCTCGGATAAACCAATGCTTCAAATCTTTCATGCAAGACTGGCTGCAAATAAAAAAAAAAAAAATACTTTTGTACTCAATTGAATTCTTTGCCTGCTCGGTATGCAAGCCACAACTGGTTATTGTACTGGGCCAGGGTTTCCTTAGCGTATTGCTACACCGGATGGGCTAGCATCATGCCAACCAAACTAGGATCTTGTGCTGCCAGGAGGCTGGCAGCGACTGTGTTGAAATGAGTCTTACCGTCATTGTGTACCACTTCTATTAGCTTGACCCACAAAGCAAGGTCTACGTTTCTTTCAAAACCTGAACTTGATGCTCAGCTGGGAGACTGAGCATTTCACATTAGCTTTGCACTTCTTCCAAATGGCAACTAAGGTTGTCGCTAGGGGACATTTGGCCTATTTTGTCCGCAATACTTTGGATGGCCTACGCAGACTGCAACACATTTGGGTTATGCCCCGGGTGCTGCCCCTCCATGAACCTAATGACCGCCTCGGCCGTGGCAATGGCCACTCCCTGTAGGAGGGTATGTTGCTCAATCTCCCTCTTCAACAAGTTGGCCATGGCTTTCTGGATTGCATCGGACTGAGCTTTGGCTACTCCAGCCCTCATAACCACATGTTTAATCATGATTTCTATTTCTCCTTTGTCTTGCTTACTCAAGACCGCTACTGGAGGCAGGTGAGGTCTCCTCCCCCCTCTGGCATCCCAAGGACCACCATCTTGGATTGGGTCTCCACCATCTCCTTCATCATCCTCAAGGTTGATAGGTGGGACATATGGCAGAGCTTTCACATGACCCTTCAGAACTGTCAATCTCTAACGTAACCTCGCCATCTTGGCTCTACACCTAGAATGATCTACTTTGCCTTTGCACTGTCCCTGGCTGACATGATTTTGCAAAACTCTGTAAATGGCACTCAATTTGTGTTTTCCCTGAGCTCCCTGTCTAAAGCATCCTGACATTTTGCAAACTCTTCTTCCAACTCATCATACTCATTCTGCAACATATCGTTTGCATCAGTCGACCAATCCTTCAACTGCAATACATGTTTCTTGTCCTGTTGTAACCTAGCACAATCCTCTTTCAGTCTAGCACTGTCTCTGTCTTTCTCTTGTACAGTACAACACATTTCATTTTGCAACTCATTTCTGAGCCTTTCAACTTCTTGTTCCAACTCTTTCTGTTGCTCGCCCATCTCTCAGGATCAGGAGTCCAGCTCCTTTTTCAGAGCTAGGACCTCCATTTCAACTGCCTGTAATGCAGCATACAGGGCAGCAGCCATCATTCCCTTTTGGTCATGTTTCCTCTTGACTGTATGTTTATTCTCTGAATACAGCATGCACACGTACTGTATCGGATGTCTGTGCGTCTTTCTGTCCAGCATGAAATTGTCCCAAACTCTGTGAGAGGTTCGGAAAATTTGAAATATCCAATTTGAGCTCAGCGCTTATGGCCATTTTGAAGGTTCCGCTTTTCCTGCACTAGCCGGGAGTCCAAGGCGTATCGATCCACCTTGTGTTTCACACCTAGACAGTTACGCATTTTGGGATGCAGATCCCACAGACCATTATCTGCTAGTGAATGAGGGAACATAGGTTCAGACCCCTTCGTGATTCTCTTTCCCATTCTAGGTGCGGTGGGCCAATGGAACTACTCATACTGGTCGAATGGGCGGGTGGAGGTTCAAGTGCCTGTGTGAACCCTCTCCCATCCCCCCATCTGTACCCCACTCTGCCTTACTGTTCAGTTGAGACCGATCTGGTCCATGCTATGGTCTCCGTATTTGTTTTTTTTTTTTGGCAGTTTCTAAACCAGATGGCAATACATGACTCAGAAGACAGGTGTTGTAGACTAAAGGTTTATTCCCCAAATACATGAAATAAGGACAGCATAATCATCGTAAATAGTTATGCTTTAGGCTGCTGTAGTAGGGTAGTGCAGTGATGCGAGAGGAGCATGATCTATGCCTCAAAAATGTCCGACCTCCAATCACCCTCAAGCTGTCCACTACAGGTACTCTGTAGGACTTCTGTTTAAATGTGTTTTATTATTATTATTAATTTGAGGTTGTGAAAGGTGTTTAGCGGTGGTCAGCAAGAGACAATCCTGACACTGCTTCAGAGCACTAACACTGAACAAGCAAGCAGGTGGCCGGGAAGAAAGATGTGATTTTGCAAAGGAGATGGCGGGAAGAGCGTTGTTTGACACACTGTAGGATGCTCTCGGTGCAAGGAGACACGATCTGGTATAAACAGTTAAAATTCTGTTTCTTTTTCTTTTCTTTCATGGTTAGATTATTATGGCAGAAGTGTAAGTGTACTGCAAAAATGCTTCGGCCCCTACAGGTACTCTTCAGGACTTCTGGTTAAAAACAATATGAGAAATGTGTTAACTATCGTCAGGATTCTATCAGATAGCCATTCGTTTGTCAGAATTTAATTAGATGGTCATTTGTATGGCGGGACTTCAAACATGTCGGGATTCTGGTGTTGGGCTTTAAATTGTTGGGATTGTGGGTGTTGGGATTTCATATGGATCCCATAGCAATATGATACCTGCTGGCAGTCTGGAACCTCCAAACACCAGGTGGGTTCATAGAAAAATTCTATCTAACTTGCAAATAACATGCTGACATAGGTTCTTATAGTCAGTGATAAGAAAGTCCCATTACTTGGTAACGGGCTCATTTGTGTGGTAAAGACATTGTACAAAACATTTCTATTGGTGGGTACAGTGGGCAGCTCATACCCAAGGCCATAACATTTGCACATACAAAGCGATAAGTATTATGCTGGCTAGAATTATTCGTAGTTACAATAGAACAATTCATAAATTGCACTGATCATAGCACATGACTAATGGCTGTAGGTGGCACTGTAAGACCACAAATATATTGCAAATATAACTGATTATACTAATCATAGCAATATGGCTGATAGCTGTAGGTGATGCTCTAAGACCACAAATATATCTAAGATGAATAACAGTTTGTAAGTACACCATAGCAAGCAAAAGTAAATACTGATATATATTATACTGAATCATACCAGAATGATAGTCTGCATTAGTGACTGTGCATCAGGCAGATCTACTACGGCATGGCAAGGTCACTGCCTCCTCCACTGTGACTCCCTCCACAAAGATTTGCAGAACTGACTCTTTGCTAGCCACCCAATAGGTCTTCTCAGACAGTCCAGAGGGTGGAAGCTTCTCCTACTTTTACTCAACTAGTTTTTCATTACCACAGAGAGGTGGTTCCTGTAGATTGTCAGGGAAGGTCAGATTCTGGAATTTAAATCACCTTCTTCTCCCATTCACATGGTATAGTACAGTGTTTTTTCCGACGTAGAGCCGGAATTCTTAGGGAAGAAAATGCAGAGCCTTCTGCTTGTAGAGGCAATTGAAGAGGTTCCAGAAACTGAGAGAGGAAAGGGTTTTCTTTTTAATGTCACTTCGTTCCCAAAATATCAGGAGGATGGTGGCCCATCTTGGATCTCAGTGGCCTGAACAAATATTTGAGATACTGTTTTGTTGTTTGTTTGTTTGTTTTGTTGAATTTTGTTGACCTGGTAAGCCCACTGGGCCTAGAAGTCCCTTTTTCAGGGGCAACTGGGGGGGAGGGGGGATACAGATGGTAAGCAACTGAATTTGAACCAGATTAAGCTGTTGGTGGTATTTTTTAGTGAATACTGTACTACAGTGAATACTACTAGTGAATACTACAGATACTGTATACAAAATTCAAAATTAATTTTTGTGTGTGTGGGAGATAATTCCATCCCTCCAAAAAAGAGAGGTTCTGCTGCCTGAATCTGAAGGATGCATACTTTCACATCACCATCAGGCCCTCCCATCAGAAATTCTTTCAATTCAGAACAGTAGGCAGAATGTGCTAAGTTGCTAACACTACACTACTAATGCTACAGAGTCTTATCATTTGGACTCTCTTCTCAGCTCCCAGGGTTTTCACCAAATACCTTTGGTGGTTGCAGTTTAACTCTGCAACTAGAGGATGTCAGTGAATCCATATCTGGATGACTGGCTGATAAAGGCCAACTTCTCAGAGGCAGCTGTGAAGGCCTGGGCCCTCACAATGGACACATCCCAGAAGATGGCATTCCTCCTGAACCCAGATAAGTTCATACTGACTCAGACTCACAGTATCTTGTTCAATGGGCAGAACTAAAATCATTCCTAGCCAAGACTTTTCTGTCCCTTTGTGTCTTGGTCCTTGTGACCTTTGCCAGGTCTATTTTGGCTGGTTAGCATCTCACAGCCAGGGAGTTTTCCTGACTTCTAGACCTGATGGCTTCAACCACATCTGTAGTTCCTTGGGCCCAGCATTATATGAGATTGATTCAGTTGTACCACAAGGAGTGGTGGTCTCAAAGTAGGTATCACATGGATTGCAAGGTAGAAATAATTTTGAAGTTGGTGAAAGCCCTTCCTTGTTGACATGTAGAACAGAAACTTACAGCAGGGGTTCCTTTTCAGGTCACAGTTTATAAACTTACAGTAGGGGTTCATTTTCAGGTCACAGTTTAAGTGTCAGTTTTTTTGTTTAATTTTATTATTGAAGTTTAGATAAATACAAATAACAGGTTACAATCATCCATGACAATCCCCCTTCCAGCAACCGAGGGATACTGCCTTCCATCTCTCAGTACATTTGTCACAGTAACTTTAACACTCTGCAGTTGTACATTTTATCCTAATCCCTCTTTTACTCCATCATACTATCAAAAGAAAGGCAGGACAAAAGGAAAAAAAAGAAAGGAGAAAACGTAAAAGAAGAAAAAGCAACAATAACAGTCCCCAGTGTTAGCTTGTGAACTTCACTTAGTCATAAACACATACCTTCTGTGGAACCACACAACAGATGGATACTCTTTGGCTACTTACATTATCTTCTCCTACCTACAAGTTGTAGAAGACCCCAGCTCACCATCTCTGGTCTTCCACATATCCAAGTCCTAGTAGCCATCCTGCAAAAACATGGCATCAAAGCAGTCTTGTCACTCCTTGCCTGAGTATAGATGCCTCCCCCACTGGTAGAGAGTCTATGTAGGGCCCCCATCTATTCAGGAACAATTCCACTCTACCATGCATGTGATATGTCAGTTGCTCTACTGCTAAGTTATTTACCACCAGAGTTTTCCATTGATTTGTGGTGGGCTTAGCATGGGAGACCCACATATTCTGTATGCATTGGTGAGCTAAAGTTAGTAGTACCCTTACTGTTCTAGTGTATGCCTCCCATCCCTCCTCCCCAGTCCTCCACCCCAAACAGTAGTGGCACTGCAGAATCCGCTACCTGTATATGAAGTGCATCCGAGATTGCCTGTGCAATTGTCGACCAAAAGGGGTGGATATCCCTATGTCACAAACGCACTCAGCAGGTCAGGCCCTCTGCTCCCACAGTGCCAACCTCAGAGCGCAGTATTGTGAGCAGGTAACAGACAAGGTAACCCTTCTGTCTGCTTTTGGGTCCGAAACACCTTTAGTTCTTTAGTCTCAAGTTCTGAGGGGATTCAAACTGTGAACCTCATGCTAGCATACCCAAGGTACAGGCTCAGATATGTACCCTCTTCGGGGATTGCAGTACAATCTTTTGCCAGTGGCACCAAGCCAGGCTTCCAAAATGAACCCTTAAAACTCTATAAGAGACCTTCGGTATATTCTTACCTTTTCCCAGTTTAGTAACACCATCAAGCCCTTGAACAGTTGTCAGACTAAAAAAATACAGGCACTCCACATGTAAAAAATGAGGGGGGAGACCCAGGCAGAATCTTAAAGAATATGTTTACTAAAAATGGATAAAAACAGTAAGATAAACTACAGAACAAATATCAAAGAGCATCACAATCACATGAAAGAAAAACAAGCGAAACTACAGAACAAACTCCTACCAAAATACATTTAGATCTTTTCTATCTAATGTATTACCTCTGTAAGTGCAGTTAAATTAGAGAACTCTGTCTCTCTAGAATCCCAAAATGATATGTCCAACAGTTCAGACACAAGTATCAGTTTAACTCTGTCTCTCCACACCCCTTCTGTGAGTCATCTAGCTCTTCCTTTTAGAATCAAAAAAATATAAACAATGATTTCCTATCAGGATATATTTTAAATAATGTGACTTCAGAAGAAAAAAGACATTTCCTAAATTATGACAGTCTTTAATCAAGCCTTTCCTTTGAACTGGTGGCTGGTTCCTGTCTTCCCAAGGAGATCAAAGTTTTTTTATGACATTTTAACACATGTTGGTATCAATGGCCTGTTCCTCTTAAAACGTTATAACAGTTTATTAGGCTCATCCTCTGGCAGACTCATAAAGTTACATTTGGTTTTCAACTTCAAAGCAGCAACAGGCTGTAAAAGATAATAAAATGCCCTCTGAAAGGAAGGTAATTAATTAACTGGTTTCTGGTCAGTTTACATATCCTGTAGCTTCACTGAAAGCTGGGGGGGGGTGCACCCATGGAAGCACAGGCTGTCTTATGTGAGACAATCACATACTATATTTTAATTTTTCAAATATCATGCAACAATCATAACCAGCTGGCCAAGTGTCACACCATACACTCCCAAAAGTTGTGTATATAAGTACCCAAGGCACTATTGCATCTGCCACATGTAGGGGAGACTACTGGGTGAAATTTATTGATCACAATTGGTGGGCAGTATAGTCTGTGCAAAAACTTAAACTGTGATTCCTTAAATTTCTTGCATATCAAGAGACCCATGTAAGATGCTATTACTGTGGCCCAATTATCATCTGAAATCTGAATCCCCATGTCCCTCTCCCATAGTCCTCTAACCTCAGCCGTTCGATCTGGGATCATATCTCAATCCTGCTTCACTGACTGTGCCACCAGTCCTCTTGGGTTGGAGCGTGCACACCACAGCAGCTCCTCCAGTGGTCCCAAGACTGATACATCTGCCCCCACTCACCCTCTACTCAGTCCATATGCCCAGATCTGAAAGTACTTGTGTTGGTGCGTTACTGGTATGCCATGGTGCTTTGGAGATCCTCAAATGTCCTCATCCTCCTCCCCTTGTGAACAGGTCCCTCATACAGCGCACCCCTCCTAACTCCCAGGTCCCGAAGCACCCATCCCCCATCACTGGCAAGAAGGCACAGTTCCCCACAATCGGTAAAATCCATGTGGCATGTCCCCTCACTCCTCTCCTCTTCTTCGTCTGTTCCCATGCCTCTAGCACCCACTCCACCAAGGGGTTTTTATCCCACAATTTCTGGTATGCCTTTTTGCTCCCTGGATCCAGATATGCTGCCAGGTGCACTGCTGTTCCTTCCCCCTCAAGATCCACCCAGCAGGCCTCCTCCCCTCTGTGGACCCAATCCTGTATGTATCTATTCTGAATCGATAAGTATCCCTTGAGGTCTGGAAAACTGAGGCCCTATTTCACCATATTGCCTTTCAACCTCAACAGACTCATCTTGGGTCTTTTACTTTGCCAAATGAATCTGTTAAATTCCTTCTCCATGTCCCTAATGTCCCCATTCATTAGCCCATTGGGAGCATCTGCATGACATACAAAATCCTTGGTAGCACATTCATCTTTAAAAGATTTATACGCCCCATCCACGATATGGGCAGAGCGCTCCATCTTTCCATGTCTGCCTTAACTTCTCACATCAGGGGGACATAATTAAACCCATACAGCTTAGTTAAGTCCTTTCCCACCTTTATACCCAGATAAGTAAAACTATCCTGCACTGCTTTGAAGCCCTATGTGTTCCCTGCCCCTTCCCTCTGGTTGGATACCCTTAATAATAAGACTTGGACAAATTCAGCTTGTACCCATGAAAGGCTGCAAATTGCTGTACTACCTTCAGTAATGCTGGGATTGTAGTATTCAGTTCCATGGTGAACAGTAACAGATCATCAGCACACAGTGTGATTTTATGGTGCCCTCCCAGTCTACCTCTCACCCCTTAATTCTAAGGTCTTCCCTAATCCAGATGGCCAGTGGCTCAATAGCCAGTGTGAAGAGAAGTGGAGAGAGGGTGCACCCCTGCCTTGTCCCCCTATATAGCCCAAACATGGTTGATCGGCCACCATTTACCAACACCTGTGCACTAGGCCCTGTTACAACATCCTAACTAGTTTCACATGAGTCCCCCAGCCCAAACCTCTCAAAACCCCCAAACAAGTAAAGCCATTCAGTGTGGTCAAATGCCTTTTCGGCATCCATGGACAGCACCACCACTTGCCCTGGATGCAGATTCCCCCAGAGGATCATATTGAGTAGTCTCCTCATATTGTGATACAATAGGTGCCTCTGAACAAACCCAGTTTGGTCTGGATGTACCAGCAAGGGCAGTACCTGCTCCAGCCTCCAGGCCAAGACCTTCATGAAAATCTTCACTTTGCATTTAAGGAGATATGGGCTGGTAGGATCTACATTCAGTTAGGTCCTTACCTGGTTTGGAGAGTACACAGCAGGACATGGTATACCATCCCCTCTGCTGCTGCTTCCCCAACATGTCTGCCATTGCCCTGCCAACTCCCACCGGAGCTCCTAATGGTATTCCATCACATAACTGTCTGCCCCCTCGCTTTCCCTCTTTTCACCTGTGCTATCACATTCCCAATCTCCCCCGCTGTAATATTTTCCCCTAATTTCTCCCTCTGTTCTTCCATGAGCCCTGGTATCCGAAGACCTTCTAAAAATTCTGTGGCCAGGTGTTCCAAGTTGTCACACTCCACCTTATACAATGTTTTATAAAAAGCAGCAAAGGCCCCCCTTATTTTATCATTATGGGTGTGCATGTACCCCTCCTGATCCTTAACTGTCGTTACCACTGCCGTTCTCCTGCTACCCCTAGCCAGTCACGCCAGAATAGCCCCAGGTTTATTCCCCCATTCATAAAGCCTCTGTGTTGCATAACACAGTGATGTACTGGCTCCTCTGTCAGCAGAAGATTCAGGGCCCCCTTGAGCGCCAGCAATTCCCCCTGCAGCTGCTCCATCGGTGAGCTGATCAGTCTCTTTTCTGTGTCCTTCAGCTTTTGCTTAGGGCCTTGCCATCTCACCCTTTTCTGTTTCTTGTGGTTCACCACATATCCCATTATCACACCCCTCATGTACGCCTTCCCTGCCTCCCAATAGATTACCCTGGTATGGACATTCTGTGCCTTGTAAAAACCCCACTGTGTCTTTAAAAATTCCCAGAATTTTTCTGAGGTTAATAAATATGTGGGGAACCTCCAACCCGAATTGAGACGTCCAAGTGTCAGTTTTAATGTAACTGTGGTGTATGTAATCAATTATATGCAACAGGGGTAATTACACTGTAGTTACATGTTTGTTGCATGCAACTACAGTGCAGTTGTAATGCAATTATGGTGTGCTCACAATGTAACTACAGTGTAGTTAAATAACACTTAAAATGAAGTGTTACACCTTTTCAAACCCTTGTCCTACACTCCACCTTACCACAGATGCTTCATTGACAGAATAGGAAGTCCATCTTGGTCAGGAGGAGGTGCATGGAACATGTTCAAAGACAGAATTTTCCCTGCAAGGAAATTTTTCTGAAGCTGCAGGAAATTCTACTTGTCCCTCAGACATTTGGTCTACTGGTAGTGGACCATATAGTTCATGTTACCACAGGCACCACTGTGATGTTTTACCTAAACAAGAAAAGGAGTGCCAGGCCACTCAGACTATGTCATTAAGTGCTGAGCCTGTTTCAACTGGCCTTTTTCACATGCACTCAGCTCCTTGCAGTTCATCTGGTAGGCATGTTGAATTGTCTGGAAAACAGCCTCATCCTTATAGAAAATGGCCTGGTCCATTCAGGAGTCACGAGTGGTCTGTGAACCAGGATGTCCTAGACAGCATCCTCTCGGAGTGGGGAACTTCTCCAGCAGATCTGTTTAACTCCTGAGAAAACAGAAGGCTTCTCAGTTCAGCATAAGATCACCAGATAGAGGAACCATGTGGGTGGATGCTGGTGTCTTCAGCTGGCAAAGTAATTCCATATTTATTTTCCCAATTTCCCTCTGATTTAGAGTGTCATCCTTAAAGCCCATTAAGAGTTACTTTGGAATATTCTTATAGCTCTGTTTTGGGCTTGGCAGATCTGTTTCTCAGATCTTCTCAATGTCTGTGTTCACAAGCCTATCCCCTTCCACTCAAGTAGGACCTTCTTACCAAGTCCAAGGGGAGACAGTACCATCCAGATATCCAGTCACTGCATCTCAAGGCATGGCTCCTGAATGGTTTGAATTCCAGGACCAGGACCTCTTTGATGGGGTTCTGGATGTCAGGAAGTCAGGTGGTGTTTTTTTCAGAAAGCCCAGCAGTCAGGAAAGCCTACCCCTGTAAACTGAAAAGCCTTTCCATTTGGTGCAGCAATCTGGCCACATTCCCTGCTTCTTGCCTGGTTACCAGGGTACTAGACCATTTGTTGTCACTGGTGTCTTCAGGGCTGAAACCTGCCTCCTTGGAGGTTAACTGTGAGATATTTTGGCACACAGTTCCAGAGAACGTGCCCCTTTAATGCTGTCCATGCCTACTATCAAATGATTGCCCTACCACTTGTGATCCTGGTGACCTGGGTTTGGTAGCAAGCCCATGTCTTCGGGGGCCAGCAGGGGGTAGGAGGACTGAGCATCCCAGAAGACACTTTCCTCCTCTGGGGAGGTCGGCCAGTGAGCTCTGCTACAACATTGACACCTAAATGACCATTGGAGGAGATGCAGTGGAGCAGCAGATTGGGAGGGGAATGCTCCCCAACAGAAGATACAAGCATGCTCAGTGTGCACACATCATGCTGTTAGCTCCATGGAGCGTATGTGGGTCATGGTGAAAACAAGAGGAAAGAACACTGGTTGTGGCAGGATGGCACTCGCAGTTCCCTGCAGACCCCACACTGCCTACTGCACCCAGGACCCATTGAACTGAGCAAGGACATCTGGAAGGGGTTTGGGGTACCGCTGATGGCCCTGCCACAGGGGGTAAGCTGTGGAGAAACAGATGTGTCTCACAGGTAAGCCCCAGAGATGGGGTTGGGGGGAACCACAGATCTGAAGGGAGCTAGCCAGGTGCAGGGGGAAAAAAAGATTGCTGAAGGGATTAAATAATTTATATTGCCCTCGTCAAGACCTTTCTCTGCATGGGAGCTAAACTTAGTTTTGTCTAAATTGATGAGTTCCCTCTTTACCCATTGGATTATTGTAATTTAAAATGTGTTTAAAACAGTCATATTGGTGGATATTACTTCAGCCAAGAGACAGCAAGTGAGCTTCAGGCTCTTTGCATTGACCCTAGTGTTTCTTTTTAAACAAGAATGAAGTACTCCTTAAAAACTCACCCAGGGCAAGAGTCTTACACTGTCCCTTAGCTTCATATTAACTGGACTGTGAACTGGCTGAAGGGGAGGCAGCAACAGGTGATGGTGGGGGGCACTCTCTTCCCCAAGGGCAGTGACAAGCGGGGTGCCGCAGGGCTCAGTCCTGGGTCCAGTGTTGTTTGAGTTATTCATATTGGATATCTCACATGGTGTTAGGAGCAAGATCAGTATGTTTGCAGATGTTACCAAGATAGGGGTGGTGGTGGACAACATAGAGGGGTGGCAGGGACTACAGGAGGACCTGATCAAACTGGAGGAGTGGTTGGAAAAGTGACAATTGAGCTTCAATGCGAAGAAGTGCAAGATTATGCACTTCGGAGCAAGGAACCCAGGGAGGAGCTACCAGTTGGGAGGGATTCAGATAGAGGTCTCAGAAGAGGAGAAGGACCTAGGGGTGATCATGACGGGCAACATGAACAACTCAGCTCAGTACTGGAAGGTGGCAGCTAAAGCCAACAAGATGCTGGGGTGTATTGCGAGAGGAATCTCATCCAGATGGAATACTAGAATTCAAATCTCTGCTGAGTTCTACTGGCAGAATATTCAGACTGTTTACCCCACAGTCACACAACAGAAGGCCTCAGTTAGAACCAGGACTCTTGTTTTATGTGTAGAAGGCTAAACAGCAGAAATTTCCCTAGTAAGCAAGTGAGAATAGGAGGGGGAGTTTTCTTGGTCAGCAAAGAAACACCAGAAATTAGAATGTAGAGTACTGTGATATTGCATTTTTAAAATGTGTGTAAAAAGAGAATTATGAGGCAAATAACATTTAACTATTATTTTTTAAATTTAAAGCAGTTTTATTTTTAGGGCCTAGTTGAACATATATAGGATAGTGTATGGCTGAACGTTAACAAGAAGCCAATTCTTACACGAGCAGTTGCAATGCCGATTGTTGACCTCGAGAGCGCAGCTCAAAAGGTCAACATTGCTTTAGCACAACCACGAGTGTAAGGATACGACACTTGTTATACGATTCAGCTATACACTGTTCTGTACAGTGTATGTTGTTACTCCATGCATATTTACAGAAGAGTCATCGGGAGCAAATCAACGTCACATTTGGTCCCTGTAGAGAAAGGAAACATTAGGGTGGGAGAGAGAGAGAGAAAGGGAAAAAATCAGAAAAACTTACTGAATATTGCAGATTCATATCAGCAGCTGCAGCGTGATTCATAGGACCGACGCTACTTGCACGCTCACACTCGCTGGATACTCTCATTGCATCACCCACCCCACCCACCACACAGACCAGAACCACCATCACTGTACACAGACTTAAACCTTCACCTCTCACCTATTACCCCTCACTTGCCCAATGGGACTTAGCTTAATCTGAATCGGAGGATGAATCTTGATTAACCACTACTCTTTCTGCTTCTGGGGTGCCGCAGAGCTTACAGGCTGCACAGTTACTCCTCGATGAAATATACAGCCGTTTCCAAAATAAACATTGCTGAACTTGCTCAGGGCTTGCTGATCTCCTTAAAGTCTCAGTTGGAGCCCTCCCAGGAACTGATGTTCATAGGAGCTGTTCTGGACACAACCTAAGCTCAGGCCTTCCTCCCAGACAAGCAGACTATGGGCAGTCTTACGGATGGCATTCTACATAATGGAATGCAAGACTGTGCCAGCCCATTCTGAGCATTGCATGCTGGGCCTAATAGCCTCCTCAGTGTTTACAGTACCTCTAGCAAGACTGCACATGAGGACAACTCACTGGATGTTCAATACCTAGTGGCCACAGACATTGCACCCTCAAAACAATCCCATTCAAGTGACCAAACCCCTGGAGAGGTCTCTAATGTGGTGGTCAGAGGAGAACAAACTTCTCCAAGGTTTCCCTTTCTCCCCACTGGAGTCAGAGGTGACTCTCACCATGAATGCCTCCCTTCTGGTTTAGGGAACCCACTGACAGGGTTTCCAGACACAAGGTGTTTGGGACTCATCAGAAATACATCTCCACATCAATGTGCTAGAGATGTGTGCAGTTCTGTATGGTCCAAAAGCCCTAGTGGACTTGGTCAACCAAAAGATAGTTCTGCTCCAGACAGACAAGTCATCTGTCATGTACTATATTAACAAGCAAGTAGTAGCACACTCTTACCCTCTCTGCAGGGAGGAAATGAGATTATGGGAATGGTGCCCGGAGCAGGGGGTCTTGTTCCAAGCACTCTATCCAGCAGAAGTCCAGAACAGCATGGCAGATGAATTAAGTTGAACAGAGACAGATTCTAATGAGTGGACACTAGCACCAGATGCCATGAGATTGCTGTACAGTGTGTGGGGCACCTAAGACACAGACCTTTTTGCATCCCCACTCAATGCCAAACTGCCTCGATTCTGCTTCAGAAATCCAGGACATGTCAGGCTGTATTCAGACTGCCATGGCAAAAATCTGTTTCTGTATACATTCCTTCCAGTCTCTGTCATCCAAAGGGTGGTGTTAAAATTGGAGGCACATTGGGGCAAGATGATCCTGATGACTCTCTGATGGCCTTGGTAGATGTGGTTTCCTCCGTTGAATCATCTTTCAGTCAGAAAAATGAGAGCTGTGCCACTCTGGATGGACTTATTGACCAAGGGTCAGTTAGTCCATCCCAATTTGTGCTCCGTTCACTTCCAGGCCTATCTCCTAAAGAGACAGATGTGAATAGGCTCAAGGTATCACAAAGGATCTCTGAAATACTTCTGGCTGCGTGTAAACCTCCCACCAGGAAAACATAGTGGAAAAGATTTTCCATCTGGTACTCCAAACCCCCTCTGGACCCTTTCAGGTGTCCACCTGAAAAAGTTTTGGAGTACTTACTGGACCTTTCCGATGCCAGCATGCAGTGTTCCACAGTTAAGGTCCACCTATGTACTATATCAGCATACCAGAACCTGTAGAAACCCTCTCTGTGGCACAGCTGCCACTGTTTAAGATGTTCCTCAGGAGTATTCTGCACACAAAGCTTCCCATCAGGAAGCCAATGGCTCCCTGGGATATCAACCTTTTGCAGGATATGATCATTTGCAAGCCTTTCAAGCCTATTGCAATTTGTGACCTGAAGTTTCTAACTTTGAAAACAGCATTTCTGGTAGCCATCACCTCTGCATGCAGAGTATCGAAATTCATGCTTTGATCACAGATCCTAAGGTAGATCTGCTTTAATTCTATCTCCCTCTATTGAGGTACATCATGGAACTGTAAGCCATCGGCATCAGGATCACCAGGAAAATTTTACTAGTGGGGGCCACCCACGTCAATGTGAATCATTGCCATCTATATAACGTGGGTGGCTGCTTTCTGCCTCATTTCTTTCTCCCGCTGTCAACTGTCAGTCAGTCCACTGCTGCTTAAAAATACCAGCAAACTTTGCAAGTATCACTAATGCTCTACTTTTCTGTTTATTTTAAATTTAATTACTTGTTCATGCGACTAACAAAAGAAAAGAAACCGCTGTTGCATTTTTGTCCTTCTGAAAAAGTGAAAGTCTATAAGGTTGATGACCACTCCATGTGCATTTGCTGCTTCGGCCTTTCTCACAACATGAAAGCCTGCAATATTTGCCAGGGATTTAACCAGGCCAGTGGGAGATATTGCAAGAAGGCCTTGGAAGTTTACCTAAAACTCAAGCAATAGAAAAAAAACAGCACACATTGCAGACAGCTTCACCATTGTCACTTGCTCCTTCTCACCAGAGCTCCCTGTCGACCCACCAATCCCCACGGTTGACAATGCTGGCTGCTGACTCCTTTAAGAAAAAGGACAAGTCTGCTAAATCAGTAGGCAAACACTTCCATGCAGACAAGGACAACAGTGGCACTAGGAAAAGGATGCCTCTCCTAAAAGGTCCTACTCTCCTCCAAAAAGAGATAAGTCCTTGGAAAACAACAGATCCCAGACTAAACCCATGGATTCTGCTGCTCCCCTGGCCAGTTCTTAGACACCAAGATCAGGGTCTGTTACAGGATCTAATCCCCCACTGAGAGATTCTCAGGCAATTCCGCCATCAGGCACTGTCCATCAATCGTTCTGTCATCAGTGACCCCATTGTAGTCCGTCAATGCACAGATGCTATTTCAGACAACATCTCAGCTCTCCAAAAGCTTCTTCTCCTGACTTCAATGTCAGCGCTAATTCCATGCCACTATCAGGACCACCACCGTTGACTTCATTAATAACAAAAGAGTTCTCTCTGCTACTCACTGTACCTGGCAAGGAGCTTTCTCCATAGACACCTGGCCTGTCAACAGTTCCTCCAGCATGGCCCACTGTCTATGACCATCAATGAGGAGGTGGAATTGGAATATGATCCTGAATATGAGGAGAAATTTGAGGAACAGGAGAAAGATCTGACCCCTCTGAGGTGGTTGGCTGAAGTTCCACTTTATGCTCCTGTACTGAGGACAGTGTGCATTACGCAGCTTGGTCCTCAGCTGAGAATGTTCTCTTTTCCGGCTCTCCTTTGGAAGGTCCAGTCTAAACTGGGATTTACTGCCCAGGAGAAAGGCTCCTCTAAGAGAAATCTTTGAGTTCTTGGAGGTGTTTGCCTCATCCACATCCATCCTATCCACACAACTTTGGAGGGTGCTACATGGCCTGCTTGGCACAGATCCTGTGCTTTACGCACTGTACTACATAAGGCAGATAAGCAATAGCCTACATCTTCTGATGAGCCCTTTTATTCCGCTCAACTAAAGATGGATTCTGTGATTATCGTGGCTGCACATGACAAGTCTACAGCTCCTAAACACGAGTGCCATCCTCTTGATAAAAACTCCAGGAGGGTGGATATCATGGGCAAGAGGACATATACTTTGGTGTCCCTTGACTTCAGAATTGCCGACTACCAGGCTTACATGATAAAGTATCAGAACAGCCTGTGAAAGTCTATGGCTGCCAAAGATTACAAACTACCTAATAGACCAGAGAAAATTGAGGTCCAGAAGACCGTTGCCAATGGTTTGAAGACTGGTAAGCTCTTGATAAGGTCTGCTTATGATGCCTCAGATTATGCTGCTCATGTTCCTGCTTTTGGCGTTTGTCTGCACTGCCACTTCTGGTTACGCGTTGCTGACTTTGCCCCTGATGTTCAACAGCTGGGATCATTAATGCTACCTTTAAAGGTAAGCAGCTTTTTGGTACCGGTGTTGAGTCTGCCTTGTGGGAATCTCCAGTCATCTAAAATGATCCTGTGGTCCCTGCATACCTAAAATCCTTAGGGGCTGGGGTTCCTTTTGCAGTCTCTATGCCCACCCAATAGAGGCTACTCCTGGGGTACCAACTGTGGGTCCTAGCAGCCACAGTCCCCACACCAGGCCAATTTGCCACCCAGTGCCCAGCCTGCCCCCCCCAGGAACCTTCTGATTCCTCTCCACCTCCACTGGCCTTTGCATATAAGGTAGTCCTTGTTGGGGACTGGCTCTCCCTCTTTATTTCAAAGTAGTAGTGGATCACGACAGATGCTTGGGTTTTGGAAGTGGTTCAGTGAGGAAATGCCCTAAAATGAACAGTTACATAAGAACTTACCGTAACAGAAGATCTTCGAGGGGATCTCAGTTATCAGGTCACACCATAGGAACTTCACCTTCGGTGAAGCAGGATCCACATGGAAGACTTTTCCAGTAGTACAACTGGGGCTGCCCAATCCAACGTCATCTGCTGATGTCATCAACCCTATAAAGGCGTGAGTAGCCCCTCTCCCTGTTTAGTTCTTTCCACCAGAGACAAACAGAACAAACTCCTGCCACTGGGGATCAAGCAAAGACAGAGATGCCCAGGCTGAAATAAAAGGCTGAAGACACCAGGTAGCCAGTCTGAAAAGAGGATCTGAAAAAGGGGGATGGTGGAAGGGAAGGCACACCTGATGGCTGAGATCCCCTTGACGATTTACTGTTACGGTAAGTTCTTACGTAACTGTTATGTCTTCTTTGAGGTATTTCACTCATCAGGACACACCATAGGAATGAGTTCCAAGCAGTTACAAGCACATGAGGACAGTGTGGGATGCAGACAGACAAAGGCCTAACACAGAAGGCCTTGAAGAACAGCACAGCCAAAGTCTGCATGTGTTCTAGAGGCAATGTCCAGGCTGTAGTGCCTAGAAAAAGTATGGATGATACTCCAGGTAGCAGCAGCAGCAGCACAGATGTCAGCTGCAGAGACACCCTTGAGACAGGCCAGTGACGCAGCCATGCCCCTCATGGAATGGGCTTTCACTGTCCCTGGCAACTCTTTGCCATGCTTGTTGTAACAGAACTCAATACAGTTGGCCATCCATTTGGACAAACATTGTTTGGAAACCTGAATGTCCTCTCTTCCTTGGGCAAAAGAAATAAAAAGCTGTTTTGACTTTCTGCAGTCCTTTGTTCGCAGCAGGTAATACTTCAAAAACCTGCACACATCTAAAGTATGGAGCAGTGTGTCCCCTGGATTGGCACGCTCTGGGAAATATACAGGTAAGTGGTGTGACATAAACAGCCAGCTCTGAGTGCTTGAGTGCTGTATTAATTTTTTTATTACATATAAAATATGTGATGGGAAAACTCAGTTTGAGGAAACTACTGTCTTACTGGAACTGACACATCAAGACCCTCCAGGGATAAGTTCAAAGGACAGGAGGTATTTTAAACTGCAGAGATCTGGGGTGCAATTACCTTGCCAATTTGCTTTCATCCCAGGAAATAAGATTAGCCATTCATAATGCCCTCAGGGAGTTCCTTTGACTTGCATAGTTGCCAGGGAAGGACTTGTGGGGAGGGGTGTCGAAGAGAAGCCAGAATGGACATTGAAGAGGTTTGATGTCTGAGCCAGGGAGGACCCAGATGATTCTGGGAGGTCCAATATACATTTCCAGGGAACCCTTGAATTACATGAATACCGTTTGATGTGTAGGTACCCAGGGCCCAGACGAGGTTTAGGAGTCAAATACGCTCCTGATTTGAATACAGTGACTTACATTAAAAGACCGTTTGTGTGTGTGTAGCAGAGCACAAACCAGGTCTGACCAGTTAACCTGTGGCAAGGAAAGTCAGTGAGGTCATCTCATAAGTTTTTTTAAATATTTTATTTGGAGACCCTGTATTGTAAAATATAGAGTTTGATTCACCAAGGCGGAGTTAGTGACCTCATGAGAAGGCCAGCTCAGAAGTGTGTTTAAGTGCTGAAATAACCTGACAGAAGGACACAAGAAAATATTTCTGACTGACACAAGAGAATATTACCAGACTGAGGGAGAATCATCACAGCACTGAAAAAGAGTAAGATTAGACCAGTCTAAATGTATGTATTGTAGGAACTGTACTTTTTCCTGTTTGTTTTAAGGCCGTATATGTTGAGATATATATAATTTGTTCTGTAATTATTGTTCTGTTTTGATATTTTTAAAGTAAAGATGTATTTTTACAAACGAAACTGCTGGAGTGCCTTGACAATTCTTTTTATTTTAAGTGGAGCTTTTAAAGGTTATAAGTACAATGTGTATGGGCTTATTGTATACCAAACTGGGAAATGGATAGAGTTCTCTAAAAGTCTTGCATTGAGTTCTAAGGGTTCATTTGAAAGACCTGGTTGGGTGCCCGTAGGCAAAGATATCTGGCCCCCCAAAGACAGAATTATCTGAGCCTGAGAATTGGGTACGCTAACAAGAGGTTATCAGTTTGAATCCCTTCAGAGCTTGAGACTAAGGTGACTTGAACCCACAAAACAGACAAGAGGGTTACCTTGTCTGTTCACTGTACACAAATCATATGCTCAGAGGTTGGCACTTTGGGATTAGAGGGTTGACCGGCTGAGCGGGGATTTGTGACAGATTGGTTGGCAGCGGTGGCATAAAAAGTTTGGTGGTATAAACTTCATTGTTCAGTGTGTTAGCTTGAAACCATTTAGCTCACTTGAAAAAAAAAAAAGAAAGGCAGTGTTTTATTTCAAAAAGGAAACAGAACTATATCCCTTGACTTGCAGTTAAGTTCCCACCCATTTTATTTTTTTTTCTGAAGTGCCAGTCAGTATCGTATTAGTAGTAAGAGAAGAAGAAAATGTCTTCCGACTACAGCAAGCACACTGTAGATTTCTTAAAGCAGTTGTGCGGGGACAGGGCAGTCCCATTTGGGGTGAAAGCCAGTAAGCAGAACCTCATAGAGGCCCTGATGGTAGCAGATACCCAGAGCAGCGAGTCACCAACCGTGACTGAAAGGGACCAGACCTCGAGTGTGACAGAACTAGCGGCCAGTGAGGGGTCCTGAGCCGATGAGGCAGACAGCAGGGTCACTGTCAGTGAAGGACCACAGCAGCAGGGGAAGGTCACCAGTATCCTGAATCTAGCGGAACTCAAGCTGCAAAGTGAGTTGAGGAGGATAGAACTGGAGGCAGAGCGACAACAGAGGGAGGCGGACCGTGAGGCAGAGCGACAACAGAGGGAGGTGGACCATGAGGAACGTGAGCACCAGCGAGAGGCAGAGGAGAAAAGAGAGCGAGAATGCAGAGCTGCAGAGGAGAGGAGAGAGGAGCACCAGTGGCAACACGAACTGGAGAAGCTATGACTCCAACCAGCAGCACCAGGGCAGGTAAGTGGCTTGGGTTTAACTGGGAATGTAGGACTGGGTTACAAATTGAACTCTAAATTAATAGCTGAGTTTAAGGATGGGGAGGATATAGACACCTTTTTAAATTCTTTTGAAAAAGTTTGTATTCAGGCTAAAATTCCTAGAGAGTCCTGGAGCTTCCAGCTATCCCCGCTACTTACCGGAAAAGCTTGGGATGCATTGGGTCACACGGACAATAAAGACAGTGATGATTACAGCAAGTTAAAAGCAGCACTACTAAAAAAGTTTGAATTAACTGCTGAATCATACAGAGCTAAATTTCGTAAACTCAGGAGAAGCCCTGATATGAGCTATGAAGAAATAACCACGAAACGACGTCAGTTTTTAAATCGTTGGTGGGAAGGAATTGAGGCAAACTCTGTTGATAAAATTGAAAATGTGATTTTATTAGAACAGTTTTATTGGGCATGCCCAGCAGAGTTAAAAATCTGGCTAGAGGACCAAGATCCAAAAACAGTGCAAGAGGCTACTGAACTCTCGGACTGCTATGCCAAGAGCAGACCTGCTCTGAGAGCGAATGGGGCGAGTGTGGCAACGCAGAAAGGGAAAAGCGTGCCTTCAGGGCAGCTAAAACCCTCACTGCCTCCACCGAAACCACTTAGCCCCAGGTTTCAAAGAAAAGATTTCTCTGAAGTAAGAAATGTTTGTTGGTTACGTAAAGAAACCGGGCACATTGCCAGACAGTGTCCAAGAAGGGCAAGCAATAATACGCAAAGTAGTACCAGAAAGGAAGTGGGTTGTTTGTGTGTCCCTGGAAGCATGCCAGTGAACATGAGGGAACACATGCACCCAGTCATGGTAAATGGCGTACAGACGCAGGGGTTAAGGGACACAGGGGCATCCCTGACATTGGTAAAAGGGGATCTGGTACAGTCTGGTCAACTTATACCCAACAAATACATAACTATACAAGGGTTTACTGGTGAAGAGAAAAAATTGCCCCAGCCAGTGTTCTCCTGGACTGGGTGTAACAGGGGGAACTGTGCAACAGGTGGCTGTGGCTAACACATTAGCAATGGATGTGATCCTGGGTAACAATCTCCAGCAGGGGGTGGTATGTGCAGTTACCCATAGCCTAGCGGCCAGGGAAAATTGTAGTTCCCTGAGCCTCCCAGAAGCCATTGGGGAAGATACTGAGAGGCTGGTTTCCCCAACTTGTGTCTCCAGAGGGGGAGACTGATAAAAAGAGGGTAGGGATTGACAGTGATCCTGAGAGCCCTGACGCTAGTGCTAGGGACCCTAGTTTAGCGACTGAAGGGGACCTGTCCCATGCCTTGGGAAGGTGTGAGGGGTTCGCAGCTGCTCAGAGAAGTGACCCTAGTTTAGAGAAGCTGAGGGCTTGGGCAGACTCAGACAGTGCACAGGGAGGTGATGGAAGATGTAGGGTTTATTAGGAAAATGGACTTAGGAATACACAGGTAGTACAGACAGAGGGAGGGATGCTAGGCAGGCAGCTTGTTGTTCCCCAGGGATATCATGAGCAGTTGCTCAAGGTTGCCCATGATATTCCCTTATCTGGTCATCTGGGAATTGCATGAACTACGCAGCGGTTGGCCCAGAATTTCTACTGGCCTAACTTCACCCAGCAGGTGAAGGAGTATTGCAGGTCTTGACACCAGTGCCAAGAAATAGGGAAGGCGGGCCAGAAAACCCAAGCCACCCTAATTCCATTGCCCGTAGTGGAGGAGCCATTCCAGAGGGTGGGAATGGATATTGTGGGGCCTTTAACTACGCCCAGCTCCTCAGGGAAAAGGTTCATCCTGATTGTGGTGGATTATGCCACCCGGTACCCAGAGGCAGTCGCCCTTTCCTCACTGAGGATGGACAAAGTGGCAGATGCCTTGCTTGGGATTTTCTCTGTGTTGGGTTTCCACAGGAGGTAATCACTGATCGAGGGGGATCCTTCATGTCGGACCTAATGAAATGTCTATGGAAGAAGTGTGGGGTAGTGCAGAGATGCACAATACCATATCACCCACAAGCCAATGGGCTTGTGGAATGCTTCAATGATACCCTAAAGTCAATGCTCCGGGCGTTTGCTGAACAGCATGAGAGGGACTGGGAGAAATACCTTCCCCACCTGTTGTTCGCATACAGGGAGGTGCCCCAAGAGTCTACAGGATTTTCCCCCTTCAAACTCTTGTATGGATGCCGGCTACGTGGGCCCCTAGACTTGATCCGGGAGGACTGGGAAGGCAAGCACGCCACCCAGGAAACTCCCACTGTGGATTACATCCTAAGGTTTAGGGAAAGGCTGAAGGAGCTTATGGGGACAGCCCAGAGCAACCTGGCCGCTGCCCAACAGAAACAAAAAGTATGGTACGACCGCAGAGCCAGAGCTCGCTCGTACATGGTGGGTCAGGAAGTCATGGTCCGTATTCCAGTCTGGAAAGACAAGCTGCAAGCTGAGTGGGCAGGACCGTACAAAGTGGTTAGGAAGGTAAATGACGTAAACTACATTGTGGAGTTACCTGACCATAGAAAGACAGAAAGGATGTACCATGTCAACATGATGAAGCCATATGCAAATAGGGCTGACATGGTGTCCGCAGTGTGTTGTCATGGGGAGGAGACGGATGAAGGAGACCCCCTTCTGGACTTGCTGGGAGAGAGTAAGCGGGAGTCCCCTGTGGAGGCAGTAAAATTGTCTCCCTAGCTGACCCCGGGCCAGATCCAGAAAGTGAGGGAGGTTTTAGCAGACTTTGCCACTTGTTTAGTGCCAAGCCTGGACTAACCCCCTTAGCGATGCACAATGTGGAGACAGGGACACAGACACCCATACGGCGGACAGTATATCGGGTGTCGGAGGCTGTCCAAAAGGAAATTAGAAGGGAAGTGGAGGAGATGCTGGATTTAGGGGTAATCCAGAGATCCCGCAGTCCCTGGGCCTCACCCGTAGTCCTTGTACCCAAGCCAGATGGCTCGACTCGTTTCTGTGTAGACTATCATGGACTGAATGCAGTCATGAAGTCAGACACCCACCCCATGCCCCGGACGGACGAACTCCTGGACAAGTTGGGGGGGTGGCCTACCTTACGACCATTGACCTGACCAAGGGGTATTGGCAGGTAGAATTGACGGACAGAGCTAGGGAGAGGTCGGCCTTCATCACGCCGATAAGCTTATTTGAGTTCAAAGTAATGCCTTTAGGAATGAAGATAGCCCCGGCCACTTTCCAAAGGTTGGTGAACCAGGTGTTAAATGGTGCTGAGGAGTACACTGTGGCATACCTGGATGACATTGCCATCTTCAGTACCAGCTGGGAGGAACACCTGTCACACCTTAGGGAAGTGCTGGGCAGCATACAGAGAGCCAGGCTCACTGTAAAAGCCGAGAAGTGCCAGGTGGCCATGGGAGAAGTGGCATACCTCAGGCATGTGGTAGGCCGGGGACAGCTCTGTCCTAACCAGATAAAAATAGCGATAATACAGGCATGGTCCAGACCAGAAACTCAGAAGCAGGTCAGGAGTTTTCTCGGGACAGCAGGGTACTACAGAAAGTTTGTTCCTAATTACAGTGCCCTGGCTGCTCCACTATCTGACCTGACAAACAAAAAAATGCCAAGGAAAATTACCTGTGGTCCAGCCTGTGAGGAAGCCTTTACCAAACTGAAGGAGGCACTGTGCAGTGCTCCTGTTTTGACAAGTCCGCACTATAGCAAAACTTTTGTAGTTCAGATGGACGCTTCAGACGTGGGTATCGGGGTAGTACTAAGCCAGACATACACCGATGGGAGGGACCACCCGATAGCCTACCTGAGCTGAAAGCTGCTCCCCAGGGAACAAGCGTATTCCATGGTGGAAAAGGAGTGTCTTGCCCTAGTGTGGGCCCTAAAGAAATTGGAGCCCTACTTGTATGGCAGCCTTTTGTGGTGCAGACTGACCACAACCCCCTGGTTTGGTTGTCACAGATGGGGAAAAACAATGGCAGACTGCTCAGATGGAGTCTTGCTTTACAAGGGTATGATTTGAAAATCGTACATAGGGCTGGAGCCAAAAATAAGAACTCAGATGGACTGTCTAGGGTCTATGAGGAGTGAACTGATTTGGGAAGCTCATCCCATGTAGGGGATGGATCCCAAATTCAGTCTAGGTGGGGAGGAGTGTGACGTATACAGCCAGCTCTGAGTGCTCAAGTGCTGTATTAATTTTTTTAATTACATATAAAATATGTAAGGGGAAAACTCAGTTTGAGGAAACTACTGTCTTACTGGAACTGACACATCAAGACCCCCACAGGGATAAGTTCAAAGGACAGAAGGTATTTTAAACTGCAGAAATCTGGGGTGCAATTACCTTGCCAATTTGCTTTCATCCCAGGAAATAAGATTAGCCATTCATAATGCCCTCAGGGAGATCCTTTGACTTGCATAGTTGCCAGGGAAGGACTTGTGGGGAGGGGTGTCAAAGAGAAGCCAGAATGGACATTGAAGAGGTTTGATGTCTGAGCCAGGGAGGACCCAGACGATTCTAGAAGGTCCAATATACATTTCCAGGGAACCCCTGAATTACATGAATACCGTTTGATGTGTAGGTACCCAGGGCCCAGACGAGGTTTAGGAGTCAAATACGCTCCTGATTTGAATACAGTGACTTACATCAAAAGACCGTTTGTGTGTGTGTGGCAGAGCACAAACCATTTCTGACCAGTTAACCTGTGGCAAGGAAAGTCAGTGAGGTCATCTCATAAGTTTTTTTAAATATTTTATTTGGAGACCCTGTATTGTAAAATACAGAGTTTGATTCACCAAGGCAGAGTTAGTGACCTCATAAGAAGGCCGGCTCAGAAGTGTGTTTAAGTGCTGAAAGAACCTAACTGAGACACACAAGAAAATATTTCTGACTGACACAAGAGAATATTTCTGACTGGGGGAGAATCATCATAGCACTGAAAAAGAGTAAGATTAGACCAGTCTAAATGTATGTATTGTAGGAACTGTACTTTTTCCTGTTTGTTTTAAGGCTGTATGTGTTGGGATATATATAATTTGTTCTGTAATTATTGTTCTGTTTTGATATTTTTAAAGTAAAGACATATTTTTACAAACGAAACTGCTGGAGCGCCTTGACAATTCTTTTTATTTGAAGTGGAACTTTCAAAGGTTATAAGTACACTGTGTATGGGCTTATTGTATACCAAACTGGGAAATGGATAGAGTTCTCTAAAAGTCTTGCATTGAGTTCTAAGAGTTCATTTGAAAGACCTGGTAGGGTGCCCGTAGGCAAAGATATCTGGCCCCCCGAAGACAGAATTATCTGAGCCTGAGAATTGGGTATGCTAACAAGAGGTTATCAGTTTGAATCCCTTCAGAGCTTGAGACTAAGGTGACTTGAACCCACAAAACAGACAAGAGGGTTACCTTGTCTGTTCACTGTACACAAATCATACACTCAGAGGTTGGCACTTTGGGAGTAGAGGGCTGACCGGCTAACCGGGGGATTTGTGACAGGTGGATAGATTGGTTCAAGGTAAAATCAGACACCATCTTCGGAAGAAACTTAGTATTCATGTGCAAAGACACCCTGTCTTTGTGAAAAATCAAATAAGGCTCCTCACACCAGAGAGCCTGAAGCTCAGAAATCCTTCGAGCAGAAGTAAAAGCAACCAAAAATAACGCTTTCCATGAAAGGAAGCATAGCTCTCAAGTTGTGGCTGGCTCAGATGGAGACAGGATCAATTTCTGCAAAACAAAGTTCAAATACCAAGCTGGGACAGGATTATGGATTGGGGGTTTCAGATAAGGGATGCCTCTGAGGAAAGTATGGGTCACATCCAACTGAGCAATGGTCTGGCCCTCCACCTACTCGTGGAAGGCAGATAAGCCGAAAGGTACACCTTGAAGGATGAATACTGGAGTCCTAGGTCTGACAAGTTGTTTATTTATTTGAATTTTGGTAACCGGGTAAGCCCACTGAGACAAAAAGTCCCTTTTTCAGGGGTGACCTGGGGGAGGGTACAAGGGGAGGTACCATGGCCAGGTTAATGGATATGGGGGGCCCTACTCCAAGTCATATTTTGAGGCTCGGGGGGCCCCTAAATGCCAACATCCCACTCTTCTGCAGTGCCGGGCCAGAAACATGGTAACAACCAGGGTACGCAAGCAGGGTGTGGTTTATAATACTATGTGTTATGCCACAAGACTTGACAGGTCACAAGCCGTTGATTATAAACAACACAATTCAGAATGATCAACTACTGCACGAAGAAACATTTTATCAGTACAATATTAACAATTTGTAAATTTCCACTTTTTAGTTACCTATAACTCATCTTGTTTTTCCCTTGTCACTACTGTACCTTGTAACTATTTTTGTTATTAATAATTATGAATTATTAATTATGGATCCTCTTTTCTTCCCTCTCCTGAGACACACCTGGACATTAGACTTCAATTAGTGTGCCTTGCCTTCCCAGATATCAAATTCAAATTCCACATAAACAAATGAATAAAAATGGGGATTGTAGCTGCCACGATCTCCCTGCACATGCCTCCTTGAATACCTATTCTCTGCCAAAACCAAAAAACCGAAGCATGTATTGAAGCAGTTAGTGGGGCTCACAGCTCCCTCCCATTATTTCCCTGCTCAAGACTCCTTCGAGCTCCAAACCTGAGACATGCTCAAGCTCCTTGCCTCTGCAATGCATCTGCCACAATCACCCTCTGTGCAGCTTTGTCCTCAGTTCTATCTGTTCTCCCACTGTCTCCTCTCCTCCATCTCCATTGTCATTTATAGTTTTGTTGTCAACTTAAAAGTTGCTTTGCTGCCAATGCCGAGTTGCCACATCCTTGCCCCCACTCCAAGTCACTGATGCCAAAGCAGCTAAACAGAATTGTGCCAAGAAGACTGAGCCTTAAGAACCCTGCAGGACCTGCAGGTGTTGACTGCAGTCACTTCAGAGATTAAGTTTCCTAAAGCAACCTGCTGCAACTTCCTAGTAATGTATATGACTCAAATCAAACCAAGCCAATACTGTGCCAGCAAGAGCAAGTCCCACAAGTTAGTTCCTCTCAGGTGACTTATTAGCACCTCATGGTCTACTCAGTGCCAATCTCAAATCTTATTAAAGACTCATCAGTACACTACTCAGGTTACTGAACACTCACATGCAGACCATGACCAGAGGCAACCACAGCTTAGTTTGTTTCTCCAATGCAATAAAACTAGTTATTTCTGCAGCACAAATGGCTTGGACACTGCAGCACACAGACGACTAGTCAACACAACATACCTGGTGTGGCCTGACTGATGTGAATGTGATGAGTCCAGTCTGTCCTCTTGATTGTTTCCTTAAGATCACACAGGCGGCGGTGACATAACTCAGCCTTGCAGCTCGGCCCAGCTTGGGAGGACTCCTTACAGTCACAGCAGGACCAAAGGCCCAACTAGCAGCAGCAGCACTGACTGACCCTAGCTAATGGCTACACTGAAAACACCAGCAACACGTGATGCTGCACTGAAGTCGAATCCAACTCTGGGTGACCCCCTGTGGCCTGGTCAGACTCTCTCTCTCTACTTTTGTGTCTTTAGACAGAGACTCTTCTTCTTTGATAGACGAGACCAACCACTGGCACCGATGACTGACTGCCACAGCTCTCTTTCGTTCTCCTCCTCTACTCCTCACCACTGCCCAACCACATGCCCTGATGCCACGCACACACATGCACTGATTCCTGCTCCCCAGTAGCCACACCTCCAGAGGACCTCTGATGGACATGATTCGTTGTGTGTGTGGTGGGGTCAGGGTGGATCAGAGGTGAAGCTGGAGCAGATGTCGGAGAAACTGAGAAGCTTGCTTGCTCGGAGCGGCTGCTGGGGGGGAGTCATCACTCACCAGGCTGACTCAGTGGGTCGGGGTGGCTGACTGACTCTAAGGAGGGGGCTGCTTTTGGGGCAATTCGGCCCATCGGCGGTCGCCCAGTACAGCCGGAATTAAAGAAAGTAACTGTAAATAAGTTAACAGTGGGGGCCCTCTTGAACCTTGGAGCCCTACACCATGGCATAATTTGCATACAGGTTAACCCAGCCATGGGAGGTACAGATAATACAAAATAAAGCAAGATAAACGTGAAAAGACACTTGTACAATAGAACGTGCAGCACAATATATGTATAAAAAGGCATATATGAATAATATGACATATACATTATGTACAAATAATACAGTGAGTATAGATGCTGCAAAACAAGTGATACAGATAAATACAAGTTGTTTAGGCAAGGTTATACAAATATAATTACATAAATGCAGAAAGTAGTTCAGACAGTGCAAAATTGTCAGCAAGTGATTCAAGCAAAACAGAGGACTAGGGTGAGGAAGTAGACAGTTAACAGAGTAGGACAGAATGCAACCAGAGTAACCCCATGAACAACTCACGGGAGGGTAGCAAGGTCGAGTGAAGAAGGGAGTGGGGAAGGGAGCAGGATGAGGCAATGAAGGGGGAAGAAGTGAGCTAGATGGTAGGGGTGGGAAACTATTAGTTACAGGTGCAGATTTGAGGGAAAGATAGGTGGGATTTAAGAGAATTCTTGAAGGAGTAAAGAGAAGTACAGGTCAGAACAGTAGAGGGTAGTGTATTCCAGAGGAAGGGCCCATAAAAGGCAGAGGCATGCTGGCCCACTGCTAGGCAGGGTTTTGAGATGGAGAGTAGAGGTAGGACAGTTGACCTTAAGGATCTAGTAGAGGTTTTATGTTGGACAATGTGTAAGAGGCAGGGGAGAGTGAAGGTATAGATGAGCTTGTAGGTCAGGCAAAGGGTAGGGTATCGAAGTCTGACAATGAGATCAGGTAGTCCAGGACTTGACCCACTGGACAGGGGAAAGGGTCCAGATGGTGCTTGGCAGCCCAGGTGGCGAACCTTTTCCACTTCATGGTGTAGATGGCCCTAGAGGAGGGTTTTCTAGCTGCCGCCAGGACAGCCACCACTTTCTGGGAAACCCCAAACCAGCAGTGGCTATGTCCTCAGGAGCCATGTATGCAAATGAAAAGACTTGAGGTGTGGATGGAACAGGGCCCTCTGAGTCTGTGTCAACAGACCCCTGCAGAGAGGCAGGGCAAGCAGAGGTTCCAATGCTAACTATTGCAGCAATGGAAACTAGATCTAATGTGCCCAGTAGGGTGCTACCAGGGTCGTGCCGACCCCCTCCATCTGCAGTTTGATTAGAACCCTCTGGATCAGAGGAAATGGAGGAAAGGCATACAGGAACCTCACACTCCAAGAGAGGGATAATGCGTCTCACAAGCAAACTCCAGGCCCTGGATCTAGAAAGCAAAAACTAGGCAGTTTTGTGTTGAGTGGGGACACAAAAAGGTCCAAATCTGGGCTACCCCCATCTGTTGAACAGATCTTCTGCAAAAGATGAGAGAAACTTTCATTTATATGCCCTGGACTGAATCCGGATGAGGCTGTCTGCCAGGGTGTTCAGGATGCCGGGAACATGGACTGCCAATAGTTCCTGGCCATGATCCAGTGCCCAGTACCATACTCTCATTGCTTCCTGCAAAGGTGGTATGAATGTGTCCCCCTTTGTTTGTTGATATAGTAGACCACACTGAGGTTGTCTGACTGAATCAACAGCTGACCCAGGGAGAGGTGGTTCTGGAAAGCCTGCATGGCATACAGCACCACTCTCATCTCAAGGACATTTATATGGAAGGACATTTGGATCTGGGATCAGGTGCCCCGAGTCTGGAAGGGACCCAGGTGTGCCCCCAAGCCCAATCCAGAGGCATCCGTAGTAAGAATATGTGGAGGAGATGAGATCAGGAAGGAGACCCTTCTTGAGAGATTTTGGGGATCCATCCACCACTGAAGGACTTTGTGGACTGGAGAGGAGACCTGTACTGGTTTTGCTCCAGTTTGTTGCTGCGTTGGTCCCACTGCACCCAAAGTGTCCACTGCAGCACCCACATGTGCAGGCAGGCTGGGGAACCATGGAAATAGCTGCTGTCATGAGACCCAGGAGCTTCAGGTAAATTCTGTTGAAAACATAGCGGCTCTGAGCCACCACCTGTGTCTGAGAAATTAGGCACTCCACTCTGTCTGGCGGCAGAAAGGCCTTGCCTTGCACTGAGTCCAGGACCTCTCCTATGTACTGCAACCTTTGGGTGGGGATCAGAATGGACTTGAGCAGGTTGACAGTAATGCCCAGGGAGTGGAACAACTGGAGGGTTCTCTCCAAAGTCCTAAAGAGCTGATCCTAGGATGGGGCTTTGAGGAGTCAGTTGTCCAGCTAGGGGAAGATGTACAGGCCCTCCCTCTGAAGGGCTGCTGCCACCGCTGCTAAGCACTTTGTAAATACCCGAGGCACAGAGGAAAAGCCAAATGTCAAGACTCTGAACTGGTAGTGCTTGCCTTGAAAAAGGTATTGACAGAACCATCTGTGCGGGGGGGGGGGGGGCACACTAAAATATGCAGTTAGGCATCCTGCATATCGAGGGAGCATGGCCAGTTGCCCTGTCTGAGCAGGGGCAACAGACCTGGCAGAGTGACTATGCGAAACTTCCTGTACTGTATGTAGAGGTTGAGGTCTTTGAGATCTAGAATAGGCCTCAGATTCCCTGTTCTTTTGGAGACAAGGAAGAACCTGAAGTAAAACTCTTGATTTCACTGTCACCAGGGCACTGGCTCTATTGCCCTCTTTCACAGAAGGGAGTGTATCTCCTCCCAAAGGACCACAGCATGGTCTTGGGGGTAGGTGGAGGGTACCGGAGGAGTCTCTGGGGGTTGTTCTAGAAGCTCCAGAGTGTGATCCCTTTCTATTGTCTGAAGAATCCAAACATCTGAAGTTATGGTTCTCCATTGATTGAGATGGAAGGAGAACCGACCTCCGATCACCAGCTCTTGGTCAGGGACCAGAAAAGGGGGGTCTGGCAAGGAGTCAGGTGGAGGCGGATCCAGTCATAGGGGCCAATCCATTTCCTCTGGGTCATTTTGTGGAAGAACCTGAGGTGGAGGAGGGGGTAGGTAAGGGGGAAGTGGCCTTCCATTTATCTTGGAGTCTGGAGCCTGAACTAGAGTGATGGGACACCTTTCGAAAGGGCGGTCTCACCTGCTCCGAGGCTGGGTATTGTAAAGTGAGTGGACAGACTTGATGGCCCTGCCAGAGGTCTGCAACTCATAGATTATATCTTGGACATCAGGTCCAAAAAGCTTTAAATCCAGCACTACCCACTACAATATAAGACCACCAACACATGTAATGTGTATAAAATGCAGTTTTTGTATAGGCAAACCTCAAATGTGCCTAAGCACAGACCAGGAAACAGAAGGTAGAGCCTCACCAGACTTCTACCAGTTTCATCAAAGCTTCATCAAGAAATGTCCCACAGCCGGCTCAGTGGCACAGAGGGTTGAGGCACTGGCTCCTTACCTCTCGTCACACCGGTGACCCAGGTTCGGAAATGGACTTGGGCGTCGGTGGGTCAGCAGGGGTAAGAGCTGGATTGAGTGTCCGGAGGACAGCACTCCTCTCCTGGGGTGGGCTGGGGAAAGGCGTCACTCTGTAGTGGCCCCCGGTGGAGACATGGGGAAGCACAGAGATAACGCAAGCTGGGGAAAGCAGGAGGAAACACAGAAACATGGCGTTTCTACCCATAAGGATGACGGCCGCCCCGGGCCAAGTGCCTCCTTGGACTCCGCTACGACCAACTGCAGCAGCACCCAGAACCAATGCCTTGGCCACCAGACCCTTTCTCCTTGGAAGATGAGGACCCACCCGAAGGGTTACGTTGGGTTACTCTGTGATGGCTGCACTATGCGGTCGGGCGGCGGAGATGAGAAGGGTGCAGGTCTCCGGGGGCAATGGGCCTGAAAGGGGGGTGAGTGGAGGGGATTAAAAAAAAAATGTCCCACAGCTGTGTTGGTGATCAATTTAAACTGAAAATGTAAAAGAAACAGTGCTGAATTATAATTTGATGGATCCACAGGTATCAATTGATTCACCAGACTAATATTCACAAATATATACTACAATTTAAATACATGGATACATCCAAAAAAGGATGAACCATGAAAGAAAAATAATGAAGACAAAAATGATAACCAACATCCAAAAAAAGTGATGAAAATGAAAACAGAAATAAAAATAAACTGTGTAAACAAGGGACTTAGGACTCTAAACATGACATTGAAGAAACACATGGGACTTTAATACATGATATCTCAAAGACATTAAGTATGGCCCTCATATTCAAGTCAAAATAAATAAGTACAAAATAAATATGCATATTAAACTTCATAGGCATAAGAGGGGACTAAAAATATATATATCCATATAAGTACCCTTATAAATAGCATACTACCATGATATCACAATTGCTTTTCTGTTGTATAACAGATAGTCCTATGGTCTGAAATGAACAGTGAGCGAAACTATATGAAGCAAGAATATTAGTGCAGAGCAACAACAAGAACATACGAATACATGCATTTCAGCAAATACTTATTTATTCTACTATGATAGCCAAGGCAGTTGTCCATCGTGACCTTGCTCTGGGAAAAATCCCAACCTGCAATGGTCAATATATCGAAACAAATACAGCTGTGGCTCTAAAGCAAGAAGAAAGAGAGAAAAAGGGGAAAAGAAACGGAATGGGGGCAAAATGGAAAAAAAGAGTAAACACACAACAGGGCAGGGGAACAACAATCGTTATAAAGATATTTACGTATACATTTTATTAAACTCCAAAAAAGACAGCCCACTATATTACAATTACAATATAGAAAAGCTTCACATCCCTTAGTGCTGAATGAATCATATGAGACAGCTTTCATTTGTGCAGATGTACTGCCAGATCAATGCCGTCATTAAGACCCGGAGCATTCAGGGCACCAAGTGTATAAATCCAAAAGGATTCCTTTTCTGATAGAATGGTGCCCACATTCCCACCCTGTGGTCCCGCGAAGGCATGGTCAATGCCAATAAAGGTGAAGCCATGTGACTGTTCAGTCCCAGCCTGAAGCATATGTATGCTCAAAGCACTTTTACCATCCCTGAGTCTCACAAAGCTTAAATGCTCACAAATCCTAGTTTTTAACACGTGGCTGGTCTTACCAACATAAAAGGAGCCACACAGGCATATAGCCAAATAGATTACATTCAATGTTCTGCAGTTATCAAAATGTCTAATCTGTAATTGTCTTGGGTTGTTAACAGTGGAAAACACCTTTGTTTTGGATACCACTCTACACTGGACACATCTACCACATTGGAAGCACCTCTTTGGTGGTGTTGGTAACCATCCGATGTTAGTTAATCTGGGTATGGATAGATAACTGTGAACTAGTGCATCCCTTAAATTCTTGCCCCATTTGTAAATAATCCTAGGTTGTTCTTTAACAACATCCAATAGAGCAGGTTCAGTGGATAGAATGCGCCAGTATTTTGATAGGATGTCTCTATACCACTGTCTGTACCAAATTTTGTAATGACTAGTACCTTGTTCTGAGTGGAGTCCTGTCTGACTTTGTACTCTAAAAGGTCACTTCTGGGACTGTCATTCACCTGCCCTTAGAAACACAGAAACATAGAATTTGACGGCAGATAAGGACCGCTTGGCCCACCCAGTCTGCCCATTTCCCTTCCTACTGGATAAGCTGCAGATCCTAGTTAACCAGCAGCCTACTTCTTCCTACCCCCATCCCCTAGAATTGCCTTATGACTGTCCCATGCATGCTTGAATTCCACCACTGTTTTTGACTCCACGACCTCCTCCAGGCGTTCCATGCATCCACAACCCTCTCTCTGTGAAAAATACTTCCTTAAATTACCTCTGAGCCGCCTCTATCTTCAAATTGTGCCCCTTGTTCTTGCACACCACCCTTTTTTGAAAGATGCTACCCTCTTGACTTTGTTGATTCCTTGAGGTACTTGAAAGTTTCTATCATGTCCCCTCTCCTCCTTTCCTCGAGGCTATACATATTAAGCTCCTTTAGTCTCTCTCTTCATATGTCTTCCGGTGCAGACCCCACCATTTTAGTTGCCCTCCTCTGGACAGCTTCCATCCTGTCTATGTCTTTGCAAAGACTGGGTCTCCAGAACTGCACGCAGTACTCCAGATGGGGTCTGACCAGCTGTCTGTACAGAGGGATAATAACTTCCTGTTTTCTACTGGTGATGCCTCTCCCTATGCATCCCAATATCCCCCCAGCCCTCATTGCTGCCCTCTCACATTGCTTGCCCACCTTTAGGTCATCTGATATGACTACCCCCAGGTCCCTTTCCACTCTTCCCCTGGGTTTTTGTTTCCCAGGTGCATTACCTTGCACTTCTTAGCATTGAATCTAAGCTGCCATACATTTGACCATTCCTCTAACCTTGCCAAGTCCCTTTTCATCCTTTCCACCCCACCTTGTGCATCAACTCTGTTGCAGATCTTTGTGTCATCTGCAAAGAGACATACTTTTCCTTCCAGTCCCTCTGCAATGTCGCTTATAAAGACATTGAAGAGGACTGGTCCTAATACTGAACCCTGCGGTACCCCACTAGTAACTCCCCTTTCATCAGAGTGGACTCCATTTACTATTACTCTCTGTGTCCTATTTTCCAGCCAATTTTTTACCCAGGCTGTCATCTTGGGACCCACTCCCAGGCTAGCTAACTTGTATATTAATCTTTTGTGTGGGACTGTGTCAAATGCCTTGCTAAAGTCTAGGTAGGCCATGTCCACAGCCCCTCCCTGATCTACTACTTTGGTCACCCAGCAAAGAAATCTATCAGATTTGTCTGGCATGACCTTCCTGCTGTGAATCCATGCTGCCTTGGGTCCTGTGCCCCTCTGGCCTCTAGATACTCGACAATTCTTTCTTTCAGAAGTGATTCCATCATTTTCCCTACCACTGAGGTCAAACTTACAGGTCTGTAGTTTCCCGCTTCTGCTTTGCTCCCACTTTTGTGAAGGGGAATCACATCTGCCCTCCTCCAGTCCTCAGGTACCACCCATCCTGACATGATCTGTTAAAAAGTGTGTTCAGTGGTGTCACTAGGTCCTACATACATACTACATACTATTTGCCAGCAGATTAGGCCTTACGGTCTATCGAGTCTGCTCGAACCTAGATCATTAATTGGGTGCCGAGACCCTCCCATCCCTTGTTCTCTAGAAACCCCTATCATCCATCCCCACCCCCTCGGGACAGGCCATCATCTGATACATCCACTTTCTGTGTCTGTCCCACCCTCTCTTGAAGCCCTCCACTGTGGATCTCTGAACCAGCTCACCAGGCAGTGCATTCCAAGGGTCCACCACCCTCTCGGTGAAAACCCTCCTCTTTTCCCTCACCCTTCCACTTCCAACTTCAAACCATGCCCCTGGTGATACCTCCCTGCTTTAGCCTAAAGATCCTCCATGTTTACCTATTTATTCCCTTGAGGTACTTGAAGACCTCAATCATGTCCCCTGTCTCCTCCTCTCCTCCAATGAAAAACAGGCAGAGCTCCTCAAGTCTGTCCTCATAGTCAAATCCCCAGCCCTCATATCATCTTTGTTGCCCTCCTCTGTACCTCTCCAGGAGCTGTATGTCCTCTTCAAATGTGGTCTCCAGTACTGTACACAGTACTCAAGGTGTGGTCTAACCAGTCCATTGTACAGCTGCAGAATCACTTCCTTGCTCCTAGAGGTGATCCCCTTACAATGCATCCCAACATCCTGTTTGCCTTGCTAGCTGCTCTCCTGCACTGCTCGAGTTATTCATACATGTATCCACCATGACCCCTAGGTCTTTTTCCCTATCGAGGCTCCAGCGCCTCCCTCCCAGGGTGTACCTGTGTTTAGGGTTTCCCACCAAGATGCAACACCTTGCACTTGGTGATATTGAAATTTAATTTCCATGTGTGAGCCCAGCTTCCAGGGTGTCCAGGTCCCTTGCAGGGCCACCTCCCTCTTCTCCCTCAACTACTGCTCCCATCTTGGAGTCATCCCAAGAGACTCATTTCACACCCTATACCCTCCTGATGTCCGATATGTATGCATTAAACAGGATCGGACCCAGGACCCGAGCTCTGTGGTACCCCACTACCAACCTCTCTAGGTTTGAGAGCCCCCACAGACCACTACTCTCTGAGTAGGCCAGCTAGCCAGTTTTCAATCCATCTGACCATCAAAGGGCCTACTCCTAACCCCATCAGTTTCTCCACCAGACCATTGTGGGGGACAGAGTCAAACGCCTTGCTGAAGTCCAAGAATAATACATCCACAGGCTTACCCCTGTCCAGTTCTGATGTTACCCATTCATAGAACTCCACAAGGTCAGTTTGACATGATCTACCTGGCACAAACCCATGTTGCTGACTATCCAGACCTTCCACCTCCTCCAAGTACACCCCCAATCGTTCCTTTAGTATACTCTCCATTAATTTTCCCACCACCGAGGTCAAACTGATGGGTCTATAGTTACCTGGTACTTCCTTGGACCCCTTTATGGATTGGTACTATGTGCCTCTCGCCAATCACTAGGTACCCTCCTGTCTCAAGTGACCTGCTGAAAAGCTCTGCCAGGGTGCAGCCAGTATGTCCGCCAATTCCCATAGTACTCTGGGATGAATGCCATCCGGCCCTGAGATTTGTTTTTCTTTAGGGCCTTGAGGGCCTTAGTTCTTTTAGGATTCTTGGGTGAACTCCACAGGCCCCATTGCTTTGTCCACCTTGAGTTTTGGGAGTTCTTTCAGGACTCTTTCTTTGTGAATGGACTGGTGTCAACCCCCACCCAGAGTGCTTTCTATTGTCTGGTTTAGGTAACTCCTCCTCATCTTCTTTGTGAATACTGAGCAAAAGTATTCATTCAGAATCTCTGCCTTTCACTGTCCCCTCTGCCCACCTCCCTCTCTCTTTATTATTCTTCACTATCCTCCCTTTAACCTTTCTATGCTCCCTAATGTACCTATAAAAGGTTTTATCCCCCTTCTTAACTGAGTTGGCTATTTTTTCTTCGGTTTGGGACTTTGCTAGTCTGACTGCCTTCCCCACTTCTTTCTGCTTTAATTGATACAGTTCCCTGTCATGCTCCTTCTGTGATTCCTTATACTTTATGAATGCAGCCTTTTTCTCCTTAACCTTCCCTGCCACCTCATTTGAAAACCATAGTGGTTTTTTATCTGCTTTGTTTTCTTTATTTGCTTCACACAAAGGCTTGTTGCCTCTATGATGGCAGTTTTGATTTTTCTCCATTGTTCTTCCACCCCTCCTTTTTGGTCATTTGCTAGTGCATTTTTCAGGTATTCACCCATTTTGCCAAAGTCAGCTCTTCTAAAGTCCAGTATCCTTGTTTTGTATGGCTTATCTCCATGGTTGTGCTCATTGTGAAGCTACACTGTGCAGTGGTCGCTTGTTCCCAGATGTCTACTGACTTCTAAATTTGTGATCCTCTCTCCATTTGAGAGTACCAGGTCTAATATTGCTCCCTCCTGAGTGGGTTCCAACACAAGCTGTCTAAGGTCTGCCCCCTGCAGGGCATCGAGAATGACCCTGCTCTTGGACGTGGCTGCAGTACCTGTTATCCAGTTTACATCTGGCATATTCAAGTCCCCCGTCAACAGTATCTCCTTTGTCCATTTCCTCCCCTTGAGACGGGGGTCTGTATACAACCCCTGTGCAGATTGTGATGCCATTCCCTGTCTCCAAGGTGACCCAGAGTGCCTCTTGTCCTCCCCCCTTACTTTTTAGTTCTGTAGCTTTGATCCCTTCCCTTATGTATAGAGCTACTCACCTCCTCTTTTACCTTCCCTGTCCCTTCTGTAGATTGTGTACCCTGGTATGTTGACATCCCAGTCATGGTTCACGGTGTACCAATGTTTCCGTGACTGCCACAATATCCAACTGTTCATCTTCCATCAGGGCTACTAGCTCAGGAAGCTTGTCCGAGTGAGCTTGACGGTTCCCCTGTACAGAACTTCAGTTCCCCTCCTCAGGGCCCAGAGGATTTTTCCTCCCACTATGCCTTCATAAGGCAGATGGTAAGTACTCTCGACTTCTCCACTCAGGAAACTGTGGAGGAAATGGAGGAGGCTGAATTTTTGGATATGATGGGGTTATCCCTAAATAAGAGGTTCCTTCTGCCTGTCCACAAATAACCTTAAGAAAGCAACTTTTAGGTTGCTACAGACCCCTACATCTACCCCAGGGATTGACAAAAAGATTGAGAAGAAGTACCAGCTGGACAGACATGATGCTTAGTACCTTTATTCTCACTCAGATCTTGAAGGTGTGGTTCAGGCAGTGGCCTGTGACAAGACTAAAGTTCCTCTCTCTACCCAGCCTCTGGACAAGGATTCCAGGAAGCTGGACAGTATGGGAAAGAAGATGTATACCTCTGCCTCCTCATTATTGAGGTATTTTGCATATTTGGCCTATACTGCACAGTACCCGAAGGCTCTCTGGAACCCTGTATTGGCCATGAGCGAGAAGGCTCCGGGAGACCTGGCACAAGATCTGGCAGACACTGACAAAACTGCTACTGATGCCACAAAATACCAGTTTCATATGGCAGTGTGCAACAGTGACACTGCCTCTAGGGTTATGATCCATGCCATCTCCTTAAGATTTGCCTGGTTAAGAATAACTCATTTGTCCCAGGACACCTAGGCAAGGGCCATGGATTTCCCATATGAGAACAAGTCTCTGTTTGGTGACAAGACAGAGGCATTTATGAAGAAGAGGGAAGAGTACAAAACCACCTACAAAAGCAACTCTGACAAGGAAAAGGCCTCCACTTCCTACAGGCCTCATGGAAGGGGGGGGAGTTATTTTCCCCGACTCTTCATGCCCTATGATTACTCTCAGATGAGAGGTTTCTTTAGCAGCAGAAGCAGAAGAGGTGCCAAGCAGACTGATTCTGTTCCAGCACCTAAAGCACAGCCCAAGCAGAACCCCTGACATGTCAGTCCAAGTCACCTATCCATTGTCAGTGGGAGACAGGCTGGTTCACTTATTTCAGGAATGGCTAAATGTCACCACAGACAAGTGGGTCCTTGAAGTAGTGAGCCAGGGGTTCACAGTGAAGTTCAAAAGATTCCCCAGACTGCAATTTGCAGGAATTTGAAACCTCCTTCCCTCTCCAACAGAAAGGATTCTGCTGGAGTTGGAGGTCAGAAAGTTGCTGCAGGCAAATGCAGCAGAAAGAGTTCCTCCTTCCCAGTGGGAAAAGGGCCTTTACTCAAGGTACTTTCTCACCCACAAGAAGAATGGGGAGTGGCGACCTTTTTGGATCTTATGTTTCTAAACGAATGCCTGAGAAAGGACAAATTCAAAATGATCACCCCAGGGTCCACAATGATTCCATCCTTGCAACAGGGAGACTGGATAGCATCTCTGGATCTAAAGAATGCATACTTCCACATCCCAATCAGGCCAAGCCACAGGAAATACTTAAGGTTCAGGCTACCTTCCAGTCATTATCAGTTCTCAGCACTTCCCTTCGGTCTCTCATCTGCTCCCAGAGTGTTCACAAGGTGCTTAGACATGTAGGCAGCACATTTCAGGAGGCAGGGAGTGATGGTCTTCCCTTACCTAGATGACTGGCTAATCACAGGGAAGTCACACTAGCAGGTCCGAGACAGATCCAGAGACTCCCTCCAGCTATCCTGCCTGGTACACTCAATGCCCTTGTTTATTACCTCAGTCAGTCCCAGGTGCTGTGCCATGAATGGGAGCTATTGGTCTCCTCTGTGGATGACCTCTTCATAAAGTGGGCCAGCCAGTCATTGACCTTTTTGCATCTCTATACAGTGCAAAACTGCTGCATTTTTGCTTACTCGCTCCAGGGCCTGGAGGTTTTTGGTGAGATGCATTGTCCTTTTCTTTGAAAGGGAAGTTTACGTATGCCTTTTCTCTGCTCTCTCTCTAATACTTAGGGTTCTGGTCAAGCTGAGGATGAGTTGGCTGCCCTTATTTTGGTGGCTGAATATTGGTCCAGACAAATCTGGTTTCCTCTGCTTCATCAATTGGCAGTGGAACACCCCCACCCCATCTCGTTCCCTTTATGAGTGGGACTTCTGTCACAGGAGCAGGGCTCTCTGGTGCATCTGGAGCTTCCATCCCTGCATCTTCACATCTGGATCCGAGATGTGGAGCTCTCCTGCTTTGGGGTTTCCCCAGCTGTTCTGTTGGAGGCCCAAAAGCCATGTACTAGATATACCTACTCACAAACATGGAACCATTTTAAGGTTTGGTGTTCTGCTCATCAGGTGGATTCCTTTATGTGTCCAGTGGACTAGTGATGGAGTACAATCTAGCTCTTAAGGATGTGAGTCTCAGTAGTCCTCCCTTAAGGTTCACCTGGTTGGGGTGTCAGCTATTCATACCCTCACTTACAGAAAGATAGTGGCCCAGCTTGACGTTTCTGACAGGCTGAGGTTTCTCACAGGAATTCTGCTTCTGCACCACTTGGACCGTGATCCAGTTCCAGCGTGGGATTTGAATTTGTTTCTGGTGACCCTTACTGCACCTTCCTTAAAGCCGGCTGCTACTTGTGAGCTGCGCTTCTTTTCATGAAAGATGTTGATCCCCATGGCTATGATGTCTGCTAGTATTTCAGAATTGCAAGCACTGATTGCAGATCCTCCTCTTCTTGTTTTCCACAAGGATAGGCTTACCTCTCATATCAGTCCTCGTTTCTGTCGAAGGTCCTTTCTGAGTGAACACTTAAACTACTGAAAGTATGCATGGTGGCACTGGCAGCAACAAATATCTTGTTAATTATAGATGGAAGAGAAACCCCAGGCCCAAGTCAGACTCCATCTCTCTTCCTTCCTAGGGACTGTGAGGGAGTAGCCTTTCCAAACTTCTGCCTTTACTACTGGGCAGCACACATATGGTTCATCCTAGAGATTCCTCACAGACCCATCTTTGGCATGGGTAACAATGTACTGTGAACTGATATCTACTGAAGATTATGTAACTCTCTCACTCTATGCTAAAGGGGATTCAGTACTCCCTTATGGGTCACCCACTTTAGGGCAAAAAGAAACCAGCCCCCGAAAACACGAGCACAGGCAAAAGACCAAGAGCAACATGCATGACTGCCAATTGAGTCACACTTCCTGTAGCAGATCACATACTGCATGTTGCTCCGTGATAATTTCTCATGGGGGCTCTGACCACATATAAGCCTCCCACACCCCTCAAATATATATAAACACCCCTCCCCACCCTGCACACCTTGTAGGGGGGAGAGGACCACAGTTAGGTCCCCATGGCCATGGCTCTCACATTCCCTGATGCAAAGAAATCTCGACCGCCCACAAGACGTTCGTCTTAATCGCAACACCCACATTCCAATGCTCTCTTTCCCCTGCCCTATTAATGGTATACCCTTCCTCATGGATTAACCCCTTGGCTACAGGAGCAATTTTTGACCTGGAAGAATATATGTAAATTGCTGCACATTACTCCCTTCCTGACTCACCTCTGCTCTCTCTCTCTCAGGCTGAAAATTTCCCTCCATCATTGATAGATGCAGGATTCCAACACTGGGAGCAGCTCTTCTTACAGTATCTCTGCCAGTTCTTTTCCTGCACTTCTTTTTGCAGTACTACAGCAATCACTTGGACTACTTCACACACATTTCTCAAGGTACTAACAGATCCATCACTGTATCTCGTCTCTTCTGTTGGCAACCCACATACCTGAACACCTCCCTGCATAAATAAGTATATTTTCACTTTCTATTGAACTCACACCAAAGGACACATAGTATCTCATATTTCCTGAGCACTGATGGAAACACAATGACTAATACAACCATGAGATGGACAGCCAAGCTGCATCACCCTGTGTCAAAGAAAATATGGCACATTTCATGCACTGTGACCTCAAGAGTTTACACATATGGGGCTCTATGCACTAAAATGCAGATTATTGGCATGAAATGCACATATACTGACTGCGTAGCTATGTGGCCCCAGACAGCTGCAGGGTGTGCAGTATTCATGAATGCAAGCACACACAGGGCACCTGTCTGTGGCCCCGCCCCCCCCAGTGAACAGCTGCATGGGGCGGTGGATGGGTGCAGAGCAGTGGACCCATGCAGGCATACAATCAGATGTCCATCCCAAGTCCCAGAGTAGATCCCCTGCACCGTGGGAGCAGAGTAGTGTGGGATGGGCAGGTCCAGAATTTTTGAAAGTAAGGGCACTCACCCAAACAGCTGCCCCCGGCCCTCCCATCTACCCAGTGGGCTGGGGCATCTTGAAGGGGTGACTCCCAGTCCCGCCATGGCCAGCAGGTGCCATCCATGGGGGTGCGCACTGCACTATGGTAGGGTCCCCGCTGGCATATCCTGCACCCTCCTATGCCCAGCACTACACGCCTTTGTGCATGGCGTATAGTGAAGGCACGTCCCTGACACCCCCCAGACCACCTGTGGCACGTAGCTACTCACGTAGCCAGGAGATCCAGTGTGCAACTGGCTGGCACACCGATAGTGAATGCCATGTAGGGACCCCCGCTGCTTGGCATTCACTCTTAGGGTTGCCTACGTGCCTCACATACGCGGTGCGTAGGCAGCCCGCACATTCATGCATAGAGCCCATGGTGAGAGCATGCAGGGAAAAACCAAATCCACTATTTCCAAACCCCAGTCATGACAGCCCACTACAAGACAACAGGAGCAGTTAGCCACACATATGCTTATAATGTGGAAATGCCCAGTTTTACAGCCCTTTTTTCAACTCCTAGAAACTGAGCTCCAGTAGCCCCTACAAAAAACGGTTACAGTGATGGCAGAATTCTATCTCTTTTTGCAATTTCCTGTAAACATACAAGACAACTATGCTCGATACTTCCTGCTCCTGGCCAGTAACAAAGCAATCAACAAACTGCAGCTCATCCCTACTCTACAGTACCTGCTCTTGAGACTTCGAGGAATATCATCCAACGAATCTGCAAAATGGAAAAAAATAACCCATGCATTGAATGACTGAACTGAGGCATTTAATTCTTGATGGACAGGCTGGGTAATGCATGTTATGGATTTGGGACACAGATGTTGTCCCTTGACCAAGCAAGGTTGAATGTCTGTAGTGATGAGATAGGGCTGAAGCAACATAGGGTACCTGCAGTGGTGTCTTACATTAATATACTTGTTAAGTCTCCCAAGCCCTGTTTTTCTCTGACCCCTTTTGCCCTCTCGGCCCCCTCCTTGCCCAGGAGACTGTGTAGACATGCAGCTCATGGAGCTCCAGAGGCTTAATACCCAGAAATACAATTTATTTTCATTTCTTTTCTGCCCACTCTTTTGAGGGAGCACGTTTTGTTGTAACTTATTGTGCTGTTGGGTTGTTGCCCCACTATTATCAGCAGTAAGCTTCAGTAATTACTTTTGACCGGCTGTAGTATCTTGTCACTTCCATAGCAATTACTATATTACTGTTCTTTCCTGTTCCCCTTCTCCCCCAGGTCATGTCTGGAAATGAGCCTCAGCTCAATGTGCCATTCTCCGTCACCAATTTTCAAATGAATAAATATAGTATTTCATGCTTGGAAGAATAAAATCCACCCACATTTCTCTCCTGCGCTGTACCAAAGGGTAGAGGGAAGCATTAATGTCTACACCCAGGAGATTTAACAAAAGAAAGTATTTATTTGTGTTATAGGCAGCCTCTGGTAGCTCTCCTGATGGGTGTGACAGCTATATTGTTCTGATATACGTAAATGTGAGGCATGTTTTCCAGACAACAAATAAAACCTTGCAACATCAAAAAAAAACCTTAAGCTAGGCTCAGAAAATAAACTCCCTTAAATTAAAAACAAATTCATTAAATGTTATTTTCCTGATCATCATCCTCTCCTTACACACATACACAAATTAAAAAAATAAATGCTACTAATAATTTTCATAACAGGTGTTTCTTTGCTGACCAGGAAAAAAATCCCCAAACCCTTCCTATCTTTACCTGCTTACCAGGGGAAATCACTGTATCTTACCCTGCCACAGGTAGAATAGCGGTTCTAGCTCTGCATGAAGTCTTTGTTTTGTGTGTGAGCCTTGAGACCTATGGGGCAAATGAGAATCCTCTGTTTAAATTGAGTCTCCTTCCCATTATGCCACTGGCGGTGATGCGTGAGCTACCTCAGAGCTATAGAGGCCAAACACCCCCCATCCCCGTCATTCCAGCACTTTTGAGCACATTTCCATTCAAATTTCTAAATTAGTTTGAAATGCAAATTAGATAAGTAATGTGTGTTTCTGAGAAATTAGAGCGACACATGGTTTTCATTGACTTATATTATTTTAACAACATGCACACACACACACACACACACACACACACACTCTCTGTAAGCAGTACAGTGTAGTGATTAACAGCACTGAGCTGCAAACCTGGAGAACTGAGCTTGTATCCTACAGCCAGCATTTGCATACTGTGTGACTGTGACCAAGTCACTTAAAGAGGATAGGAAATAATTTCTATTTGGCAGCTGTTTATAAAGTTCTTATTCTCTGAAATTATATGAATTCCCCTAAAGTATCCATATTTAACTGTACTTGACTATTTATTTTATTTATTTATTAAATTTTGATGACCGGGTAGGCCCACTGAACCCCGAAGGTCCCTTTTTCAGGGGATACAAAAAAAAACGTTTTCTGCATTGTTTTGTTTGTATGAGCAGCACTCTGTTACAGTTCTGTTCATGGGATCAGTTATTTGGAGTTTTAACTATGCCACTGTTTGTGCACAGAACTCTTAGTTCTGATAGGTCAACAGCTCATAACTGGCATTCTCTACACAAATCATGACATAGTAAAAACTCCAGATTACTGGTACATAATGAGAACTGTAACAGAATGCTACCTGTAAAAACAAAACAATGCAAAATACAATTTTTTGTATCACTTTTTATTCAGGTACAGTTAAATATGGGTAATTTAGGGGAATGCATTTAATTTCTGACAATAAGAACTTTATCCAGCTGCCAATTAGCACACATTTCCTGTCTGCTGTAACTTCCCTGTGCTCCCAGAATGCACGTGAAAATAAGCCTCAGCTTAGTGTGTCTTTTCTGGCCAAAAATTGTAAAATAAAAATAAAAAATAAACACACACACACATTACCAAAATATGGAATATTTTTGTTCTTGGAAGTTACAGTAAATGGTTTTGATCAGTAAGATTGCAAGACAAAATAAAGTGCACAAAAATAAAGCAGCAAAAACAGTGTCACCATCGATATTGGCAGCACAAAATGTAGTGTGCCAGAACAAGGCAGGCCACATGACACGCAGGTAGCAAACAACATTCACCACATGGAGACACTGCACTAGAACCACAGGGGCCAGGAGCACAAGCCGGCATGCCATCTCCCCTGTCCTGTGTGTTGTGTGTGTTGCTGGGGACATGCTGGCTTGTGCTCCTGGCCCCTTGCATTATACACGGCCATCCACATGGTGGCCATGGTCCACCTGTCCTCCAGTGGTTACCCCGGTGCACTGGCTCCATCACTCAGTATTTTGGGTGGGGGTACCCCACCATGTGGGTGCCTGTGCCATTAGATTACCTTGGTAGGTGTCCAGTGGCCTGCTTCCCCCAGTGGTGGTTGCACCCTGCCCTGTTCCATCTCCTGGCACCCCTGTGCTGTTCCTGTGCACGGGTGCCTGCTGTGTGTTCTAGTGCAGTGCCTCCATGCGGTGGACATTGTTTGCTACCTGCATGTTGTGTGGCCTGCATTGTTCTGGCACGATACATTTTTGCTGCCAGTATTGATGGTGACACTGTTTATGCCTCTTTATTTTTGTCCACTTTATTTTGTTCTGCAATGTTACTGACCGGAACCAAATAGACGCATGTCTCAATAAAAGGTTTTTCTTTTTTTTCTTTTAAAAACATTTTCTTATTATATTTATTTTAAGTCTAGCATATTTAAAAGTAATTTTCTTTTTATATATTCATATTATATTTTCAAACATTAAACAAAATGTTAACATACAGTAATTACAAATATTGATCATCACTTCTTAAAACCTATGGACAGTGTATGGCAAACCATTTTTCATGTATACTTTATTTGAGATTTCAGGATTGTCTGTTAAAGGGAACATGTGTAGTTTACTTACATCAGTCTAAAATCAGTATATATGTAGCCCCCCCGGGGGCGCTACCCTTTGGGCTACTACCCCTGTCTGCCTCCACTGAGGCAGGGTGAGGGGCCCAGATTCGATTGACGGGTGCTCCACCCAGAGGTCGGGAGAATGTTATTTGAGACTGCCTTGGTCACAGCCTTCTGGGTTACTGCAACCCCCCCTTGTCCCACTAGTGGCTCACACTGGTTACCAACAATTCTTTTCACCAGTACACTCACCCCCCCAGGCAGTATCTCTCAACTCACTCCGGGAACCCCCTGTAAAGTAAGGTACAGTTAAATCACAGTCACTATGCAACAGTTCACCAGAGATGCACAGACCAGCCAGGATGCAGCTGCAGCACAACAATCTGATTTATTCGAGGGGCGGATAACAAGGGAAGAGGGGAATCAGGTCAATTGGCTTATCACTATAATTATCTACCTAGGGCTCTGTGCACAGGCCTAACTCTAAGATTTGCTGTCCCTGGGTACCCAAGCCCTAACAGCTAGTCCAAATGTGGCAGCTGGTTGGGGCCCTTAACACGGATAACCATACGACCCTAAGCAGGTCGGCCTGGGAAGAAGGTTCAATTAGGCAGTCAGCAGTATAACAATACAACTGGAAACCACTGTTGCACACTCTGCAGGGAGCTACTCTGACTCAGTACTCACAACTCCAGCAAATAACGATTTCTTCAACGCTGCCAGGGCTGAGCCTGAATTTCACCAGCCTTCTCACACATTCATATGGCAAACAACAGAGGGGTACCATACCAGGCAGCTGCTTTCAAGCCTTCACCAACCTGCAGAAGAACTCGGGGCACAGCAGCGGCTTCCACATCACAGGCGGACCGGGCGGCGATTTGTAATTTTCTCCAGTCCTCTCAGGTTGAGCGTGGTAGGTAGCTGGGCTGGCACCAGCCTCCTCTGACCGCTTGCGGCTAAGCGGGATTTAATCGACTTGTTCGAAAAGGAGAGAAAATAGCAACCTCACGCCGTCACGCGCTTCCCATGCAAACACTCATACAGCGCAGGAACACACCACTCCTTTCCTCTCCTCAGCCACAATGCATCACCCCTTGGCAGCATTGAGCACTCCTCACCGAGCGGGCGCTACCCATTTTCATTGGCTGGCTGAACATGCCAGTCATCTCCTCCTGCTCTCAGTGGTGCGAAAAAGCTCCTTAGCCCATAATGCCTTTCTCACAGGGCAAGCAGTTTCCCCCATTGGTCAGCCGACTCTGTAGGGTCCCGAGGTACTGATTGGTCCAGTTCAGCAGTTCTGGACCAAAATGGAGGAGACAATCGGGACAGTCTTTACTGCAAAGGAAGGCAGGTTAGAACAACTACATTATCATTATTATTCCACGTTATTTGCAGCAAACAATCACATCCCCAGCAAAGCTCCCTCCGCACCACTAGCGATGACAGACGTGAGCTATTCTCCAGCATCCCGGGGGGCACGCGGGCACACTACCCCACAGCCCCTCTCCATTTCAGTTAATTATGGCTGCAACAGGTAGCCCTTGAAGAGACAGCACACAGAGGCTTCAAAAGCGCTCACTGGTGACGCATTTAAATGGCTGGCTTTAACGCCGAACACCAATCAGGTGCGGAGCATTCACCCAAGCTCCAGGGAAGCTTTTAGGAACCCCCATTTGTAGGGGGATTACATATATATTTCATTTCACCAGTGGCATCATGCCCATAGGGCCTAAGTGGTCATGTGCCCCCCAATATCATTGCACAAACTAGTAAAAATTTAATTTAATTTTATTTTCAATAAATCCCAAGTTCCAAAATAATATATACTTTTTTTTTAAGTCGGTGGTAGTAGTGGTGGAGGTAGATCCCAGAGCTGCTGTTGGAATCGTGGACCACAGTTCAAGGCAGTTGTAATTAATTGCAATTGCTTTGAATTGCAGCCCTAATTCAGGGGAGTCATATTTATCTAAAGTCAACAACTCCGTCTCCAGCTGGCTTGCTTGCCTGACAGTCTCCTGTTCCCAAACTCATCTCAGAGGCAGACAGTACTCCACAGCGCAGCAGCAGCACAAGTTTTTTTTTTATAAATTATTTAAATTGTTGTATTTATGTTGTTTCAAACTTTGGAGGACAAATTCAAACACCAATCAAATAATGTCCCTGGCTCCTCTGCGTGAAAAGTCATCCAATGAGTATGAGATGGAGGAAAATCCAGGAGTTGTGCGCCCTGCAAGAGGAGATCATCCCAGCGCAGTTCGTTTGTGGGCAGCAAGGAGGAAGTAGTAGGATGAAGTCTGGCATTGAGGAGTGGAGTGCTTAAAAAAAAAAATTGCGGTGGGCTTTAGGATTTATTTGTGAAAACGTCAACTCAGGGGAGATTCAGAGGACAGCAGCAGCAGGAAGGAGTGAATGAGTAGCCTGAGGAGGAGAGAGAGAGAGAGAGAGACTGAGGACAGGTGAGACTCAAGGGAAGGGGCTGTCTGGGCCAGGCGAACCATGGGAGAAAGCAGTCTGCGGGCCAGGACCAACTGACCGGGTGGTCCAGGTCACAGGAGGGACTCTCTGATGGCCGGGCGGGGAGAGAGAAAACAACAAGTGGTATGGTCTACAGTGCACCTGAAGTCAGCAGGGAGGGTAAAGTGAGTCTCATCTCATCTTGACTCTGTCAGACTCAGTCCATCAATGACCAGTGACCCCCTGGGCCATGGGCCTGACCAGGCAGCACAGTGGTGTGCAGCATCTGGAGGAGAGAGTCAGATTGGGGGCAGGCCTACTGAACCAACAACAGTGCAACCACATGGACCCCACCACCTCAGCCAGACAGCAGAGAAAAAGAACAAGTCTGTGACTTGGGTCTCATGGAGTTGGGGGCTGGGGATGGCACGGCAGCAGAGAGGGAGTGGGACCTGCCTGGGCCTAAAATAAAAATCAGTGAGAGGAGGAGGAGTGCCGCTGGCTGGAACTAGTGAAGCCAGGAACTGGAGTGAGAAGCCGGACTCAAGAGCAGAGGAGGAGCCTAGAGGATTTGACAGGCTGGCGGGCCTGCCCTAGTGCATGTCAGAGCATGAGACTGAGCAAGGAAGTCAGTCTGTCAGCATCGTATACTAGGCCTGGTGTAGGCCAGGAGCACTGGAGCAGCAGCAGGGCAGTCAGTGGTGGCAAAAAACAGCACATCAACACCTGGATGGACTGCTGATGGGCACACACAACTACTGGGGACTGGTGAGCAGACCACGTGTGGTGGGCAGCAGGCCAGAAGCAAAGTGAGCGGGAAAGTGGAATGAGCGGTGAGCCTGGGTGAGGGCAGCACTCACGGGCACAGTTGAGGGCAGGCTGTTGCAGCATTCAAAGCAGACTGGGTGAGAGACGAGGAGGATAGGAGAGAGACTACTAGAGGAGGATTGACTGAGTGGGTTTGGAGTCTGGCCCACCAGAGGCAGACCCATCTTGAGTGGAAGTGGTTAACACAAAAGAGGTCAGTTGTTATTGCTGTTCTCAATAATCATTCTTTCTATTCTATTCTATTCTATTTCTGTTTCTGTTCCATCCTATGTCAGGGTGGACCGTGGTGGTATAATTGGTTCGTTGTGACTGCCTCCTGCTGGTAGCCTAATGGGGGAAATTTGACTGGAAAGATAAATGCCCGCTGAAAATAGAAAACAGAGTTAGGAGTGACTTGACATCATCTTAGAGTCACAAATATAGCTAGCCCCTTATTTATTTATTTATTTATTTATGACTTTGATTACTGGGTAGGTGCACTGATCCAAGGGACCATTTTCAGGCATGACCCGGGTTACGGGGGTGGTGCAGAAAAGAATGAAATACATACATACATACATGCATGATAATTGTTTACACACGAGTGTAATCATAACAATACAAGAAAAGTACTGATAGAAGTAATAAGAGAGCAAAACTGGCTGGCCCAGTGGTGCTGAGGGCTGAGGCCCCTGGTGCAGACTGGGGTGGCAGTGTGCCGATGCTGCAGACATGGGGGCAGAGATGGGGCAGACGCTTGGGAGGAGCGTGCGTGTATGCGTGCGCTCTCCCTCCGTTGGCATCACTGCATGCATCCTCCCCGCAGGGGAAACCTTGAAGAAGAAAAAAATCCCCTCGGCAGCATGACAGGCTGCCAGATGGTGCCGCAACAGACACGCCCAAGTTAGCTCCCACCTGGGCCCACCCTCCAGGTCTCCGCAGTGGTGGGGTATGTACCCACTGTGATGCAGCCTGGGAGAGCTGAGGTGGGAAGATCTGAGTTCTGGCCACGTCTGGGGCAGCAGCCGTGAAGGCTGACTAGATGTGGGGAGTGGGGAACAAAAGGTACAACCCCCTCCCCAGCTGAGGTAATAAATAATATAAGAAAATAAAATAAGAGAGCAAAACTATACAATACAAATACCGAAATCAAAATTAATTTCAATAGGCAGTCAATTGAGGATGCTGTGAGCCTTATGTCCCCTTACCTCTCTAGAGTCTAGTAACTTTGCTTTTGTCTTGTTAGACAAGTCCTTCCTGAAGAGGACCTATGTATGGGTGCGATGCTTTCAAACTCTTGTTTTATATTTTCAGTGTGCATTTATTATTACCTTTTTGTTTTCCTTTCCACTCACACATGATGATGCAGCAGCACCTTGTTTAAACTGAGCAGAAATGGTTCTGGAATACATTAAATGAATAAAAGTTGAACATTCTGGCAGTTAATTCTTAAATAGTAATCAGAACTTTCTGTGGTTCATCAGAACAGAACCAAATAGTCTTCTGTGGTTAATGGTTTAGTCATCCTCTTACAGATACTGCACAGAAAGGCAGGCAGACAGATGATATTCAGAATCAGATTGTATTGTATTGTATTGTACGTGGACAACAGTTTAAATGGTGACAGTAACTGGCATTTTAACATAAGCTGCTGGCATGATGGAGAAGCAGCGTATCTGCATGCCATTCTGGCATTGTGGCTTTAAGGCGGTCTGGTGTGTGTTTAGCCACCCGACAAAGTTCTGGGAGTGAGTTAGAGGAAGAGGAGTCACAGCGGAGGAGACTGGTGGGCATATCAAGAGAAGATACTGGATTATTTGCAGCAGACTTTTTTGAAATATTCGCAGTGTGTGACCCAGGCCATCAGGTTGGTGGTGTATGAGAACTGGCTCAATTTAGTGCAGTGGGCTGATCGTCCTGATCCTTGGGGTGGGGTGTGATGGTGGGTGTGTGGCTATGCGGGGGCCCTGGCCTCACCTTGCTGGGTAGCTGGTGGGTTTAGGCTAGTAGCCTCTACGGATTCTCCATGGAGCCTACTAGTTGGTGGGCCCAGGTGGGGACCTGTAGTAGTGGCCGTAGATTCTGCGGTTCATCCTCCCGAAAGGATTTTTCAGGGCCCTGCTCCTGCTCCAGAATTCATCAATTGCAGAAGAGGATTTTTCTTTGGATCCTTTCCTCCTCAATTATGGTTAGACCTTTAAATTTCTATTTTACAGACAGTGAGTGCCTGTTTTACTTTTAACTCCAGGCAGTGAGAGTGCCTGGGTTCTGCAAAGGATTTTGGTTATATTTTATCTTGTCATTTAAAGTCCCCACTTCAGTGAGAGTGGTCTGGGGGCTGGAGAAGTCACCCAGACATTAACATCTGTTCAACCCAGGAAGTGAGAGTTCCTGGGAGCTTTCGGGCTCCTCTGGTGGTGAGAGGTCCATTGGGGACTGGAAAAACTTGATCCCTCCTGTGTTTTTGATTTATATCTGGTACTGTGTTATTAGTTGCAGTTTCAAGGATTCATTTTTGTGTCTGGCCTCTTGCTTCATCCAATCCGTTGTTCTGGACTCAATGACTGTGACATTGTACTCATATTTTAAATAATTGTTTTATTACATGTTATTGGGGGGGGGGTTGGAGTACTGTTTTGTTGAATATGTATTTTGAGTTTTATGTAGTTTTTGGATAGTATATTTTTTATTTTTAGTTTATTTTAATTATAATTTGGAATTTATTGTTATTTGATTCGGTTGGGATTAAGTTGTTGGGTGTTTAGTTATTATTTTAAGAATGTGCAGAGGAGGCCAAAAGACAGTCAGGTGGTATTCCCCCACCAGATTCAGGGACTGGGAGATGGCCATACCTGGCTACAACATATTCCGAAGAGACAGGGCAGGCAGGAAGGGAGGAGGAGTGGCACTGTATGTGAAAAATGACATAAGGGCCACAGAGATCCAGGAGGAACAAAATGGGGGAGAGATACTGTGGGTTAAGCTGGAAAGGAAAATGGGGCCAGCCATCCGCACAGGTGTGGTCTATAGACCACCAGCCCAGGAGGAAGAAACAGATAGGGAGCTGATGCTAGCCATCCAAAGGATGGCAGACAAGGTGAGTAGTACTGGTTGGAGACTCCAATATTCCAGACGGGACTGGAGCATCCCAGCAGCAGCACCAACAAGGAGCAGATTTATCCTGGACTCCTTCAGGGTGCCTTCCTCAAGCAACTGGTCATGGAACCAACTCGGCAGAAGGCAATACTGGACCGTGCTCACAAACAGGGACAGTGTGATGGGGGTAACAGTGGGGGAGCACCTGGGAAACAGTGACCACCAGTCATTGTGGTTTGAAATCACAGAAAGAGCAGAACCAAACCACACAAAAACACGTATCCTGGATTTTAGGGGGGCAGACGTTGGGAAAATGGGGAGATACTTGAAAGAGGCATTAAGGAGAATGGGACAGGAATCAGGGGTTGAGGAACAGTGGGCAGTATTTAAAATGGGGATTACAAGAGCGACAGAATTATGCATTAAGCAGGTTAGCAAGAGGAAAAGGAAGAGGAGACCATTATGGTTTTCCAAAGAGGTAACAAAGCAAGTGAAAGCCAAAAAGATTGCACTCAGGCAATACAAAAAGACACAGGCAGAAGGAGACAGGGAGAAGTACCAGGAGAAGCAAAGGGAGGCAGGGAGGTCAGTAAGGGAAGCCAAAGCTCAGACAGAAGAACACATTGCAAAATCAGTGGGTAGAGGGGACAAAACCTTTTACAGGTAGATAAGGGAAAAAAGAAAGGCAAAGGGAGGGATAGTGAGACTGAAGGGGAGGATGGGGCAGCGTGGAGGATGACAACAGTAAAGATGACATATTGAACAGGTATTTCTGCTCCAGTCTTTACTGAGGAAGAGGAGAGTAATGGGTCTGAAGGAGTGCAAGGGTGAGAATGGTGCAGAAATGGACACAAGTCCCTTTACAGAAAGGGTCCTGAAGGAACTGGCAGTAATAGAGTTGATAAAGCAATGGGGCCAGGTGGGGTGCACCCCAGGGTCCTTAAAGAACTAAGAGAGATGGTGGCTGAACCTCTGGCTATCCTGTTTAGCCAATCACTGGAAACAGGGTAGGTACCCAAAGACTGGAGGACAGCAGATGTAGTCCCCTTATACAAAAGTGGGAACAAAGAGGACGGGAACTACAGACCAGTCAGCCTCACCTCGGTAGTGGGGAAGATCATGGAAGCACTACTGAAGGAGAGATTGGTGGAACATCTGGTTGTCAATGGACTACAGGACCCAAGGCAGCATGGTTTCACCAGGGGGAGGTCATGTCAGACCAACCTCATTGAATTTTTTAACTGGGTGACTAGGGAGGTGGATCAGGGAAGGGCAGTGGACATGGCCTATCTGGACTTCAGCAAGGCCTTTGACACTGTGCCACACAGAAGACTGTTACACAAACTGGGGAATATGGGTGTGAGCAGGACAGTAGTGTGGTGGGTAGGTAACTGGCTGGGCAGCAGGACAGAGAGGGTGGTGGTAAATGGCTGTCACTCCACAGAGGGAAGAGTGACCAGTGGGGTACCATAGGGATCAGCGCTTGGACCGGTCCTATTCAACATCTTCATCAGTGACATTGCGCAGGACCTAGAAGGCAGAATTTCACTGTTCGCTGATGACACAAAGCTCTGTAACAGAGTAGACACCAGAGGGTGTAGACAGAATGAGAAGGGACCTGCAGAAACTTGAAGAATGGTCAGGGATTTGGCAGTTGAAATTCAATGCAAAGAAGTGCAAGATAATGCATATGGGGCACAAAAACCCTGGCACAATATATCAGTTGGGGGTGAGGATATAGCATGCACCAAGCAGGAAATGGATCTTGGGGTTATCATCTCTGATGACTTCAAGGTAGGGAAACAGTGTGACAAGGCAGCAGGTAAAGCAAATAGGATGCTGGGATGCATAGGCAGGGGCATCACCAGCAGGAAAAGGGAGGTCATAATTCCACTATACAAGACACTAGTGAGGCCCCACCTGGAGTACAGTGTACAGTTCTGGAGACCTTACCTACGTAAGGACATAGAGAGGGTAGAGAAGGTTCAGAGGAGGGCAACAAAGATGGTGCATGGATTGCATCACAAGTCCTATGAGGACAGGTTGAAGGAACTGAACATGTACTCCCTGGAGGAGAGGAGGGAGAGAGGGGATATGATAGAGACATACAAGTATCTTACAGGGAGGAACAGGGTGCAGGAATACACTATTTTTAAGTGAAAAAGATGTTCCAGGACTAGAGGGCATGGGATGAAGTTGGAGGGAGGGACGATTCAGAGGAAGCGTGAGGAAGAATTTCTTCACAGAACGGGTGGTGGACAAGTGGAACACCCTGCCAGAGAAGTGGTGGGGCTGAAACAATCACGGATTTAAGAATGCATGGGATAGACATAAAGGAATTCTGGAGGTCAGGGGTAAGGAGCAACAGACTTCTAGGAAAACATAAACTGAACTTACAAGCTCAAGTGGGCAGACTGGGTGGGCCATAGGCCCTTATCTGCCGACACTGTCTATGTATCTATGTATCTATGTAATTGCTCCCTTTTGACTGCCCTTATTTGTCAGCGGAGACTTACAAACATTGTCAATCCCTCGGGATTGCTAGAAGGTGTAGGAAAGGGGTGAGAACTGGGCCTGGTGGGGGAATGGAAAGGGGGAGCGATGGGGAGGTGGGGGACTAGGCGACGCTCTGAGCGACATGGTGCCAGGACAGGGTAGTCCCTGTCCTGTCCCCATACCCAAGGGCCTAGCAATTAATGCTGGTCAGGAGTTGAAGCCTTCCTCAGCATCTCATCCAACCCGGGTGGTGTTATATAATGCCAGGTCCATCAAAAACAAGACTACTATTATAGTCGATCTTGTTGAAATGGTGGATCTGGCATGCATCACTGAGACCTGGCTGGACGAAAATGCAGGCCCAGTATTGGCTTCTGCAGTTCCAGCTGGATTCTCGGTGATTCACTGCCCGAGGTTGGATTGTAGGGGTGGGGTGTAGCCATCTTTTTTAAGACCGAACTGGGCCTTGTGGATGTTCCAGTGGGGATCACCAGATCCTTTGAGTGTACCATGGAAGATGGTGTAGGTTGCAGGATACTCCCCATTTACTGTCCACCAGGTGATGGGGGTTTATTCCTGCAGGAGATTGCAGACTTCATCGTCGACACTGTATTGGAGTCTCCCAGATGGATAATTCTGGGAGACTTCAATGCATGGGTCAATGATGAACTCTCACCATTTGGTCAAAATCTCCTCCAGCTAATGACAATGCTGGGCCTTACACAGGTGATTATCTCTTCTAACCATATAGGGGGTCACTCATTGGATCTGCTCTTCCTCCTTGGGATGGAGATCTCTGACTTGGGGGTGGAACCAGTCAGTTGGTCTGACCATCACACCATAGGGTTCAGTTTTGGGGCTCCCCCAAATGGACCTACCCCTTCGGAGATAGTCCAGTACCACCCTTTAAGGGGAGTTACCCCAGATGGTCTATCGGCAGTCCTGGACCTATCGGGATTGCTGGGTGAAAGCACAAGTCCAAGGGATCTTGTACTAGCGTATAATAAGGCAATGGGAGATGCCCTGGATTTGATTGCTCCCATTCGTGTTCGACCACTCACTCTTCACCCAAGGTCCCCTTGGTATGATGGGTCCTTGAAGGAGTTGAGGCGTGTTGGTCGAAGGCTGGAAAGAGCATGGCGGAAGTCCGCCCCGGATGCTGACAGGCTTAGATTGATAGAACATTATAAGGGCTATCAATCAGAAATCACCTGTAAGAAGGCAGAGTTCCTGTCCAGGGAGATTTCTGCTGCGAAGAATCAACCACCTCAGCTTTTCCAAACTGTAGACAGATTGTGCAATCCAATCTGTCTCCAGTCCGGAAAAGCTTTTTCAC